>CM070875.1:13505000-14705000 GCA_036365515.1 Torymus aiolomorphi
AGAATCGCCGAACAATTCTGCTATAGATATAACAACGTGGAATTAAAGTATTATAGCGCATGCTCCGATAGTAAATTGTTGATGAATGAACGAAGAAGCAATTATTTTAAGACAACGCGAAGAGGGAATTGAGAGATATTTTATTTATTAGCTGTTACTTAAATTAATCTCCTTTAATCATAAAAAGAAGTTGTTTTTTATTATTCCAAAGCTCCGTAAACTTGAGTGGAAAAAATTTCATTATCGCATAAACTTGTCTACGAAACAAGGATTTCTTTACATACATTAATATAATTTTAGTCTTTCTGACTTTAGCAAACGTTATAGACATTATCATAAATATTTTAGAAAAACCTTCAAAGCTCTGACTTGTAAGAAAACTTCCTTTTCTTAAATACACAATGTGTATGTTTAAATATAAATAAAATTGTAACGGTGCTCTGTTACGCGGAATCACAAATTCTATTTAAACGTTATCTTGCTGCATCAGTGATATTTGCATAGTAACCGATTGTACGTTTGTGCGTCAAGTTTATGCCACTGTCACAGTTATCCTTACTTCACGTTTTTGATAAAAAGGATTTTTGGGCTACAGCGCAAAACCAAATATTTTAGTTGCATGCACCTTCAACTGTTATTTGCATAAACATTCCAGGATACGGAAAAAAAACAGAGATCGGCGAAGGAAATCAAACTTGCGCAATCACCGACTAGGCACCTAAGCGAAACCAGCAACGTAAAAGCGATTTAAAAACTAGACCGCGCTTTTCCTTAGCGAAGGTAGTTCAACTTTTATTCAATTGGAAGTTGGTTCCTATTTTTTACTTTTAAGTTGATATTTTAAAAGGAGCGGGTTAAGGATAATTGTTGTTCATTATTTTACCAATTAAATGCGATAAAATATTTATTCAATCAGACATTTTGTGAATTTTATTTTAACTAACCTTTTATTTATTTTAATAACCTTTTAATTGAAAATTTTTTTAATAAATTAATTAAAATCGTTTTTAAATAAGTTCTTGAAAATATGTGTCAAAAAATATAAGTATTTACAGTAAAATAATTGATTGCATTTATGTAAAACTATGTAGCCATTAGTAATTAATGTAGTAGTGTAGTTAATTTAAGAATTTTTATTGTCTAATTTTTATCACAATATAATAAAATCTAATAAACAGGGAAATAAAACATGTGATAGAAAGGTACATTATGTTACGGCAAAATTTTGTGATAAAAAATTATTTATCGAATACCTATAGATATTGCTGCTCAAAGAATAAGTCACTTCCGTTTCTTACGAATTTTGCTTCCTCCTAGAGGAAGTTTTGTGATAGTAATGTTTTGAGTTGTTGTAAAAACATGTTATAATTGTTTGTCGAGATGTTAGGAATAAAGACATGGTTTTTGAAAAATGTCTGTATGGATGTGCGTGTGTGCGTGTGTGCGTGCGTGTGTGTGTGCGTGCCCGTGTGCGTGTGCGTGTGCGTCTGTGTGTGTGTGCGTATGCGTGTGTGTGTGTGTGCGCGCGCGTATGTGTGTGTGTGAGAGTGTGTGTGTGTGTGTGTGTGTGTGTGTGTGTACGCCTGGATCTCAGCTTCTACTAAACGGACTTTAATCGTACGTGGCAATTTTTTTTGTGTGATTGTGGGTCAAAAATCCGTTTTTTGTTTCGTAAATTCCTTTTTGTTGTGCGGTGAATTTTCGATATTCGCGAAACTGATTTTTGAGTTTTTTAAATGATAGGATCGAGATATTTTAATTGGATAGATAGCATTCGAATGAGCATTAAAATACCTACATTTTAAAAAAAAAGTTCACTAGCTATTACAGTTCTTTTGTTACTAACAAAAACGTGTCTTTTTAAAAGCTTGTAACTCCCAAACTAAATGGTCATTTTTTTTTTAATTCATGATAATGCAGAATATAAATAGCAATAATCTGTAAAAATTTGAATCCATTGTGTCGTCTAGTTTTTGAGGAAAAAATTGAGAAATGAAAAAAATGAGTCTTGTGCAACGATTACTGAAGTAACACTGGCTTAATCGCTTTGTAATTTCTTGTAGGGGTAGATTTTGGATAGCTTTTGGCTGACTTCTTTGGGCAAAATGATTGGTCCATAAATTTCAGAGATATTTGAGGTTAAAATTTTTTTAACCTTTTTTCTCAAATCGTAATTTCTCAAGAATGGCTCGATGTATCAGCACCAAATTTATAGACAATGTTGTATGTAATATAGATAATATATGTGTGAATTTTCATCAAGATCGTACAATCACTTTTTGAGATATTTGATATCTAAAATTTTTGTATTTTACTAAGTCATTTTATTTGTCGTATGATAACTAGAGAAAAAAAATTGGTTTAATCATGTTGAAATTTTGTGGAGATGTAGAGTTTATATATTTATCATATAGGTAAAAGCATTGTCTCATGATTTTTAGAGATATTTAAGGTTAAAATTTTTTTACGTTTTTTTTTCAAAATTGTAATTTTCAAAACCTGCAAAGATACAGCTATTTGTTTAACTCAACTCTCTAAAAAGCATACACGAACGTATAAACAAGTGGATGTATCTTTGCAGATTTTGAACATTTTTTAATTTTCATATCGGTAACCCCACCTGAAATTGTACAAGGAACAAAATGAGACCTTAAAAATTAAAATCGGATGAAAATGAAAAAAATTTATCGGATTTGTTGATTTTTTTTCAATTAGCGATATTTTCTTTAACAATATTCAAATTAGATTGAAAAAAATTTTTTTTGATACTTTACGAACCCTTTTATCACACTATGTTATTTCTCAAATTATAACATGTGAAGTAAGCATCGTAAAAAATTTGTATATATAAGTCCAAAATGCACGATGGAGCCACCTCAACAATACTTTTGGCTGCATGTCGATATTAATCGCATTCTCTCTTTTATAAATGGACTAGCGGATTTTTGTGCGCGCGATGCGCGCACATACTCCTATTTATTTTCAACTTACCCACCTATGAGAGTCAGTTTTATCCATCTAATAATATGACTGACCTTCAATTTGAATATGGCTGCCTCCAATTCGATACTTAATCGCGGTCTCTTTTTTATAGATGGAAAATAGTAGATTATGCACCTAGAGAGTAAAAGTAAAGAATCTTAGATCGTATGTAAATTGTGACAAACATGCGATCTGAGGGATTCTTTACTTACTCCAGTGGTGCATACACTATTTTTCTCCACGAGGAGCGTAAAATGCGTAGGCTGTTTTTCACCCGCAGGGCGTACAGTACGCACTTTACACACCGTGTGGAGAAAATGAAATTTATAGATAATTTTGTGTGAGCTATAAGCAATATATGTGTGAAATTTCATCAAGAAATTATGATTTGAAGTAAAGATTATTTAGTAATTTTGAAAGGGTTTGAAGTTAATATTATAATGAATTATTTTATTCACTTTTTTTTTTATTTTTTATTCGATTTTAATGATTAACGACTCATTTTTCTGCTTAAACATATGTGTACGATTTATCTAGGCTCATATTATTAAATAGTTAATTTATACGAAGTAAAATGTAATTATTTATAGTAGACTTCGACTATTTTATTCTTGGACTGTAAACAATTTCATTTTACTTCGTACACATTAACCATTTCATGAAATCACCCCGAATGGATCGTAGACATATGTTTAAGTAGCAAAATAAAAAATTCGTAAGAAACGGAAGTGATTTATTCTTCGAGCAGTGATATCTATATGTATTTGATAACTTTTTATAGCAAATTTTTTGCCGTAACACAATGTACTTTTCTATCACATCTGTTATCTCTCTGCTTGTTAGATTTTATTATATTGTGATAAAAATTAAACAATAAAACATCTTAAATTAATTACACTACTACCTTAATGAATATTTTACAAAGATCGTTATGCAATTCTTAAATAGAGTACGTAACAACATTTTCTAGCCTTTAAAATTTGTTTATTTCTAAGAAATAAAGAGGACCAGATTGCAATACAAAGAATTATCAATAAAATTCATATCAATCTTTTCAAATGTCTGCGAAATAAAATACATAAAAAAATTATTATTTAGATTTATTATATTTCCTAACATTTTCAATTTTTTCGTGTCTTAAGTATAGTGAAATTTGTTATTATATTGTTAAAATAAGTGTTTACTTCTAATTACTAGCCTGTTGAACTTTTTTATCGTACAACTTTTAAACATTCAATGCTTGTGGTGTACACTTCAATAAAATTTTGCACTGAAATCAAGTCGTGAGGGCTTGATGCAGACGTCCGGTTTTTATTCGACGCTAAATTCTGCTTCGATATTTCTGATAAATCTATTACGAGAAAACGCTTCGCTTCGGTTAAAATAAAAAAGACAAAATCGATTTATTGTTCGAAGAAAATTTCTTAAGCTATTTCATTTACTTATAAATCTGGACAATGTTTTTAAGATTGTAATTCTAGCAATTTAATAGTTTTCGTTAACAAATTATAGAACGCATTCTTTCTAAAATTATAAAATTTTTTAATTTTCTATTCAAATTATATTTGTATGAATGAGTCTGAAGTTTGCATCGTTTGAATGCAACGAAATAATTTCTTACAATAAATTAAAGTTATTAAATAATGAAATTTTCATTTAAACCTTTGTTATAAAGTTGTTTTATTCTATAAAACACTAAAGCTACACACAAAATTAATATTAATTAGTATAACCATAAAGCAAAATAAATTTTTTTTTATTTCGTTGCACTCCAACGTTGCTAACTTCAAGCCCATTAGTATTAGTATTCATTGCACGTGAGTAAATAATAGTACATTGCGCAACTAGTACGCAACTAGTGAAGAGATAATCCCAACTAGGGTGAAGTTTGTCATCCGAACGATGCGAGAGTGACAGTCATACTAGTCGAGGTAACCTAAGTGTACTAGTTTTGTAATGTACTATTTTAGAATAATATAATATGATACCTACTCAGTTTACATGGAAAATTGCAATATATTTGCTATTTTTAATAAAAATTAACGGTTATTGTAGTCTAAATCAAGAACGCATTAAAACAGGTAATATTAAGAATACTATGGGTATCTGTGTATCGGATAAAATGTACAAGATAAGTTAAATAGACGGTAAGGCAGCATTAAGGCCGTATTAATACTGTCCACTTGAAATCCAAAACTTTTTCTTTGACTTCTAATCCCGTGACAATAAACGTGTCGGTACTTCAAATTCGTATGGATCAGTCTTTTGTTTATCAAGATAAACCCACTTAATCCAAAATTGATACGTGATTCAAAAGTACATCTGAATAACAATTGAATCCCAAAATACTAATAATGCTGTGACTGTTACAAATTTTATAATTTTGATGACTAATTTTATTAATCTAAGTTAACTTTTATCACAGTAAATTTAAAATATAACTATTGTTACGTATGTGAGAAATAAATGAAGTGAAGTGAAAAAATATGCGACGAGCGGGACACGAACCGACGGACCCAAGTTTCTAGTCTCGCGCTCTACCACTGAGCTAACGTCGCGATGCTACGACGAGTGCATCGCGAGCTAGTTATATTTATGCTGACTGTGTTGTTTCTCGTCTTCCATGTTGTGTCCAACGTCGACGGAAACCTCCGTGACACTATGTATTACATAATAATAATTAATAGATCTGTAAAGTAAATAATTTATCTAGTACAGTTAACAAACGCCTCTGTTCCGACCACGGTTTATACCAACTGAAATAAACTTTAAATAAAAGCTTTGATTTATTTGTAAATTAGGACATTATGACTCGAAATTTCTAATTAGAATTTCTGTGCTAATTAGAATTCTGTGCTAACTATGCAACTCAATGTCAATTCAATTAAACTAAAGCATTGGATATGTAGTTCATGTAGTAAATTTCTTATAAAAAATAAGATCCAATTATTCATGTGTTTTAAAGTGAAAAAAGGTCGTTTAATTTTATTGTATTAAAAAGATATAAAAATAAAAGCTCTAAAAATATCGTAGACATGAACAACAGATATATAATATATATATATATATATATATATATATATATATATATATATATATATATATATATATATATATATATATATATATAATATAGTGGTTGGTATTCAGTGTAAAATTCGCTGCAAACCGTGGGAGTTTGTATGGGGCGCAAGTGATGACGCAACAAGTGGAAAGCAAACCGTATACATGTTTATAGTAAACTACATCTTCTGCTTTCTGATTCTTTAATAGATTTTCTAAAACAGTATTCAGCGTTAAAAATATATTGGAAAATTGTTATAATTATTAAAGTATTAAAATTAGGTATTAAAGTAAATGGGTCAACACAACAAAATATAAACTGTTAAATATTTCAAAAGAAATAAAGTTTTAAATTGTCATGATTCATCATACATATTCAAAATGCGGAAATTATGAGATCGTAATCCTATATCAGTTAATAAGCTAAAACTAAAAGATGCTCATATCTTCAATCATATATTTTTATCATTCCTGAAATAATAATTTTATCTTGTGTTTCATAAGATCATTTTAAAGTTAGTAAAAAAAATTTGATCAACGTAAAAATGTTGTAAACAAAGAAGATTTTAATATCTATAAAAAGAGAAAACTACGTCAGTCAAGGCACAATAGCCTCCTACACTTGCGGAGACAATATGTTTTGCTTCAAGAATATAGGTTCCTCAACCTCGACATAAGTAATATCAATTTCATTCCACACGTTGGAAGCAGAAACTCATCTTAGAAAGCGAAATATAATATAAGTTCATCGGCGATATGACAATAATATTAAAAAATTTTAAATTGTTGTTACAAATATGATGTCTTTCAACTCAAACAGTAATTTTTTTTTAACATATGTTCATTTCAAACAAGATTTTTATTCAATTACTCAATTGCTTTTCTAGCAAAGTCCATCACCTTCGAGGTAATGACGGGAAGCGCTTATAAGTCTAGCACGGGTCTGTGTATCCTGGCGCTATCGCTGCTGTGCATATTCGGCAGCCAAGGGATACTCGCGGCACCGCAGCCAGTACCACCTGGAATGTTATATCGGGAAGAAAATTATGCAGCAGATTTGCCCCAGGTAAATTTTCATTCTGCCGATAAACTATTTTTCATTATAAACTGACTTGCATGATTAAAAGTAAATTTGTTTTAGAAGATACAATCAATTATTAATTATAATGTAATTAAAACAAAGTTTAAAACCTATTAATCGTTGACAAATCATGACTTAAATAAAAAATATTTCAAATAATAACTTCATCATTTTAGAATACATTATCTATAAGCACTGAATTTACGATTAAATGGTTCTACAATACAAAACACTATTTTAAATTGTAAGGGAACATTAACTTGATACAACTCAGATGGGTATCATAAAACGAAAATAACATTTATTGCAGCCGATAGTGGACAGGCTGAAGCAAATAGTAGATCGGAAGGAGGAGAAAATAGAGAAAGAAATAGCTGAACTGGCGGAAGAACAAATGGAGCTGCAGGCGATCATGGATGCGAAAGCGAGGAGCCAAAGAGAGCATCAGCAGCCTCAGGATTTCTCAGTAGAGGATCCCGAGGCGCTCCCCGTGCCAGCAGCTATCTACCACAATGGACCGCTGCATTCTGGAAAGCGAACCAGCTGTAAGTATACACTTCGTGCATTTTATTATGCGATCTTCAACTTCTGTTCGATTTTATTTGTCCATCGTAAACATCCACGTGAGATTTCAATTTCACGGAAAGAATTGTGCAGTACACGCGTCGAGCGATAAAAGAACATTTCAGAATGAAATGCGCGGCCAAAATGTGCATAAAATATTTAAAATAATCAGCTGCAGTATTATCGTACAGTGAAATGTAAAGATCTTCGACTTTATACTACCGCGAGCATTAACTTCAGACGTATAACTCTGTACCACGTAAATCTGCGCAAACGGAATATCACATTTTAAAGAAATTAACGCGGACTCAGCACTTTACACCCCCACAGGTGTAAAAGCCGTCGTAAACCGTGTAATACAATCATCGAGTGCTCGCAGCGGCCGTTTTACGAGCACACGATCATCGGTCGCCGCTCAAACAAGTTTTAAATCGGCGCTAAAGCACAATCTAACGATGTTCTCGGGTAGAGTAACAACGTTCATTTGGGAGTATACAGGCAGGAACGGTGGCGCATCAGACCGAGCCGTAAACTAGCGCTCAATTGGCCAACGTGCGCGCGCGTCTCCCTCTCGCATTATTACGGCTCCGCTGGGGTATTAAGGAACGCGCTCACGCCCCGACCCGCGCGTTCATCGCTATACCTATACATCTATAGTTCCCCTACCTCTGAGGAGTATTACGGAACGCTTTTTTCCTGCTTTGATAAAGTCTGATCAAAAACTGACGACGAGCGCGCCCTCCGCGCTGTTATGCTAAATGATGAATTTCAGAATCCCACTCGAGCCGGTTTTTCTTCTTCGTCTTAAGACTTATGATGCAATTGTTTTTGCTAGATATTCTTCTTAATATTATGCATAACCTATACCGCCAAGAATTTTTGTAACGTTCAAAAAATTGATTAAATCTTTTTTAATCTTTCAAAACACATGAAAATAGAGAAAATTTGCAAAAAGTTGATAAGTAGGTTTAAAGTAAAGTAAAAGTTTTCTTAAAGATCTTTCTATGCTTTTTATCTTTTTATATAGAATTAACTTTGATTGATACTTAAATATAATTCGACTTATAAGCACTATATCATTTACTTTTTATATTATCTGACAAGCAGAAACGTTTGTTAATGATAAAGTTTTTGATACTATTATTGATACACTTTTTATTTTACTAAATTATATATATTGGATTTTGTAAAGTTTTTTATATTCTATTATTGGAGGTTTTTGCTGAACTTATTATTATTATTTAAACGAAATATTCAGGTAGCAAACAAATCATACTATATGCACTTTTTGGTAAAAGAATACTAATATATTAGCAATGTAAATAAAAATCAAGAAAAAAGGAAAGTTGAAATATTTGATAAAGAAAAAAATGGTGAACTTTGTTATAACGAGGAGTGTGCGGCTAGGCGTGAGACGCTTTTGAATGGGCGCATTAGTGGATAAAGAGCGGAGTCCGTTCAGACAAAGAAAATGTATTACCTCCTTAATCGCGACGACCCCAAACACTACGAGAATCCACTTAGTTTTACCAGCACGTCTCAAATCCTACGAAAATTCTCAAGATCCCCTGTTATTTAGCATTTGCGTTAAGCATTGACCTAGCTTTTTGCTTTACCGAAAATCGACGTCAAGGAAATCCTAATCTCATTTGAGAGTCAGGATTTATTTTTTATCGTTATCAACAAAAATGAGAAAAATAATCATTATAGAAATTAAACATTTTGTTTATAATATTTTTTTAATATAAATAATTAATAAATAAGTTACAAATTTATTACGTATCTTAAAGTCTCACAATAGATTTGTCACAAAAGCCCCACTTATAAAAAAAAAAAAGAAAAATATGTTGCAACAAAGTTCAACATCTTACATACCGTACAATGAGAAAACCAATAGAAATGCACAATCGTGACAACCGATTCTAATTGAACCACTTGACTTTATCGACACCTGGCACGATGACGTCATTAACAACCGATTCATATAGCGTTTTTGCATTGCAAATAGACAGGAACTGGCACATTGTATCGACAGATCGATGATCTTGATTGGATTATGTTATTTGTGATAGACAGATAAATCGATCAGGCGCCGACTTTTTTCTCGGTATTGATTTTTCCTCTGTTCTCTATTATTGCATTGATGAAATTGTTTATGAATCAATTCATTTAGATAACAAAACACGAAAAAAATATTTTGAATAGAATCATAGTTCTATTTACACTTGTTATCGTAATTGAAATCGATGTTATTTATCGTAATTGAAATCGATTTACACAATTTTTTTTTATTTTAGATATGGCGCTTTGTCATTTCAAGATCTGCAATATGGGACGAAAACGACAGATGTAAAACTACAAGGCTATGACTCAATATTTGAAGAGCTCTATTCCTACATTTTCCGAGAAACATAATGGTGCATCTTGTGAATAAACCAAAGATCATAACTTGAGAGCATTGCACTCTACTAGAAATCAGAAGATTCTAGGATAGTACTCAGAAAAAATAGAATAAATAATTTCACTTCATCGTCTAGAATATCTACTCTTCTGCTTCGATTATTGATTCAATTGCCTATACTGATAATGAATAAATTTATCACGTATCTTATCTGTAACGGCTATGAATTGAAAAATTAGTAATGTAATCTGGGAGCTAAAAAAATATTATTATGCAGATGAGTCTAGTCCACGGCTTTACCACGTAGCGTAAAATGAGAGCAAAATAAATTAGCTGAAATGTTCGATGAAAAATATACAATTAGTATTTCTTTAAGTCAAATAGTTAAAATGTAAAAAAATATAAAATGGAAGGGAGTACATTTAAGAATTTACAGTACTTTGCAGTATCCTTAAATTTAAAACATTGCCTTCAATATTATAATCTAAACAACGAGTATAGTCTATGCTTGAGTTTTTAAATTTTGTTATTTTTCATCGAAGTATATACGCTTTATATACAAAGAATCTTCTTTAATTTTTCAATTCAATAGGTATATTGCATTACATTTGAAGCTTAGTTTATCTTCTTTTTGATTAACTGTTTAGATATTTGAAAATTAATAAATGTAAAAAAACTTTTAGAATTCTATTGTTTACTACAGTAACAAATCAACCTTATTAATTTATTTTGAGTAACTACATTACATACAAAGTATTTCATTACTGTCAAATAAAAAGATGCACCTATTGAAATGAAACTTCCGGTGTATTGGTAAAGACTTCCATTTCAGTGAAGACTCATAAAAGACTTATAAACTTTAGATGCATGTATTGCCTGACTTCAAACGAAATGTTTCCCAGAAAAATTATCGCAAGCTTATTTAATATTTCAAGTCATGTAAGAATTTGTATTTATTCCCTAGAACGTAAAATAGGAAGGGTGCACGGGCCTAATTGCGGGTGATGACTAAAATATAATAACTAAAACTTCAGTATTCAATGTAAAAGGACATTTATTAAAAGAGTGAAAGATATAAAAGATTATATGTATCAAACATATTATACGAATATTAACAATTACGATGGCAATCAACAAAAATATATATTAAAGAAAAATTAAAAAAAAAATTATTTATTTATTTACACAGACGCGAGGTCCGAAGAAATGGCCTTGAGATGCTAATTTTTGAATGAGTGTGAAGAGTAAAAGTTATGCATGAATGAAAAGAAGAACGCGATAAGTGTAGGGTGTAGGTAAACTATGTGCTAAAAATCCTTAGGAAGTAACATAACTAACTTTACAGAGGCCGCCTGCACCCTTCGTTAAATTATTTATGTAGAACTATTATAAATCAGTTTTAGTGAGATAATAATATTAACATTTAAGTCTAATTGCGGAAAATTTAAACTTATTTATTTACTTACAACAAATTTTGTAATATCTTTTTAATACGTCCATTAAATATGATTATAAATTATATTATATTAAAATTGTTAATTATATTATTTTATTACTAATTTTATTGTTGTTATCAATAGTATTTTCCCGATTCCTTTGACAATATAAACAATGTATGTGATGAGCAAAATGATAAAGTTCTTATAACGATTCGAAAAAATATTGATCTGTAACGCTACAAAATTATTTATTAATGTACGCTATTAATAATATAAAGCATATCTCATGTAAGTTAATCGGAAATCTCATATCAATTTACCTTTTAACATAAAAAATTTTTAATTAAATTTTGAAACGTTTCACTGCTAATATACATTAGAAAAAGGCGATAAATTGATAATCAATTTCAGTTTGGTCTACCTACTTTTAATTTTTATGATGCATTATATCCATTGCTGTATTAATTTATTGAATTTCTTATAAATAACATTATGTACATGAAAAGTTTTCATTGAAATATCAAAATTAATTTATTAAACTATCAAACTGAAACCATGTTGGTTATGTTAATTGAACAAATATTAAATAACTAAATCTTTTTTATAACTTTGTAATTTCATCGTTGGTGGCGCGCGCATATATATATATATATATATATATATATATATATATATATATATATATATATATATATATATATATATATATATATATATATATATATCAGTTATTGAAAATATTATAATTCAAACTTATGAATTGAACAATGTAGTCGATCTACAAGAGAATTTTAGATTTTACTCTACATTTTGTTTCACGATGAGAATATGTATACAATATAATAAAATACAGTCGGACTATCATTCAAAATATATTGTTTATATTTATTACTCGATAGTAACATGCAATTTTATTTATATCTATCTTTATTTTAAATACTTCAAATTATTTTAACTAAATGATAAAGAAAGTTGACAAACTATAGTAATTTTTAAGCATTAATTAACGGCAGGCGGCACTCTCAATTTTGAAAGTAAATAACTAGTTAATTTGACTTTCATTACTTATTTCAAATAATATGCTTATCAAATTATATCACATGCATTAGTAAAATTATGGTCCATTATTCATGATTCTATTTAGGTTAATAATTTCTATATTTTAGCCCTTAAACTATTAATTTAAATATTACTACATTCTCAAAATTTAGAAACTTTACTATAATTAATATGAAATGACTTCCTTCAATAAAAGAAGTTTTTCTTCTTTCATTATAATATTAAAAATTTATTGATGTATATGTTAATATTTTAGAAATTAATTCTCATCTTTATGAATCATAAAAAGATAATTCAAGTATTTAAATCTGTTCCCCAAAAGTTTCATATAATATTAATTCGGCTAAGCTTCACTGATAGATAATACGTGATGTCGCAGCCGATTTGCGATTGCAAATTTGTCATCCTTATCAAGAGGCCTTCGAGCCGTTTGAAATCATTGAAATGACGATATTTTATATGCGACTTTTATTTTTAATGCTGATATTAACAGTGTTGCGCAAACGTTGCTTGTCCTCTTCTCCCTAAACCGAACGGAAAAGAAGGGGAAGCAAGCAGGGTGACTGCATTATCGACTCTATAAAAACATCAAAGCGAAGATTAGATTGTCAACACTCTTAAAAATATTATCCCTATTTTACACAAAATGTGTGTAAAATATGAATTTCCCTATTTTACACATTTGTGTAAAATGGCGATTGTACACAAATATTTGTGTAAAATCCGAGGTGTAATCTCTGTTTTGAAATTTGAAATTTTACACAAAATTTATATCACACGGGATTCATATTTTACACAAAATTTTTAACCGTAAATGCTTTGATATTCACGAAATATTAAAACATTGTCGGAATTAATTAAGATAGTGTTTATTTTGAAGAACTCGAAAAACATTAACAAATTCTAATAATTAATTTTTAATTCACATTCGATTTTGAATAATATCTATGGCACTTTGAGTACGCTTCAGTTAAATAAGTTTTCTTTAATAATAACTGAAACAACTTATAAATATTACGAACCTATATTTTTATATTATCATCATTTATTTGTGCTTCATCCTATTTTCTATAATAAAATAATGAAACTGTTTATAAGAGAGGGATTTTCATCTCAAAATCGTCTACTCTACGCCATCTGTTGATTAAAATACCACTTACTGTTCTGATTGTATGTACATACGTGTACGTTGTAAACAAACCAATTTAAAATCCTTTTAATAAAACATTCGCATTTTATAGTTAAAAACTTAATAGAAACATCAATTGTTGGTAAAAACAAAAGTATAAATAAACATAAAGCAGCTGTGCAACGTACATATCGTTTTCGTCAATAGGATAGAAATAACCTCAAAACTGCCTTTTCCTTAAAAAACCAGATAAAGTTCTACTTACCAATCTTTCGTTTCTTTTGCTATAGTCTCTTTGCCAATTCAATCATCTGCAGCTTTATGCACACGATTAGAAAACACGTACGAACATTACTGTCAATTTCACAATAAAAAACATTGCAGCTAATCGTTGACGTTGGGCACGCCGCCCTTCAGTCTTCACAGCACATGTCAGGACAGTAGACATGCTTTCACTGCTCCTGCTCCACTCTATACCCCGCGCTGGTAACGCCGAGTAAGAACTGTATCATGGACGGCTGCGAATTTCTACCATATCGACTGCAGATTATTTATATTTATTTGAGTTTTTAAAAATACTTATCTCCAGATTTGTTACGGTAAAACAGGAATCGTTAATGTACTTTTTATGACGTTTTTTCATTCAACCGAGTATGGCAATAATGTGAAATTAACTAAATTGTTTTACAGAAATTGATTAATTTAATAATTACATATCTTTCATCCTTTACTTTAATTACATTAAGACAGAATAATCATTTCAATTAAAAGTAATGAATAAAATAAAACGACAATACCATTAAATCAATGAATCTAAATGCTGTAGTGCTTGGCCTTGTTTGAATAGGTTTGCTTTGCCGTACATACATAAAGTTCAAAATCAATTAACAACTCGCTATTGTGCACCAACTTCATGACTCTTTCAAATAAATCAGAGCGCTCGTAAACATTCAGTTTCTTCGCAACAATACAACTTTTAGCGGGAGGCTTTCATTCGTTTCTCATTCGCCGGCGGCCGAATGTATGCTTTTGTCGTTTGCAATTATTTTCGTGAATACATGCACCGTTATAATTTTAAATAAAACTTAATAGATTGCTCGTACACATTATGAGCTCGTTAAAGTTTTTGCTGTCAATAAATTATCTTTACTGTTAAAAAGCTAAAAATACAAGTGCAATATGAATGGAATACTTTATTTCATACTTTTCGTCTGCGTTGTCCAAGTACAATGTAAGGTAAGTTATCAAACAGTCCATCTTGTATAACGAGCTTCCATTGTTCCTATTTTCGTGTTTAATTACGTTATAAATACATTACATAAGTGTCTACTTAAAACACGTACTTTCATTCTTTATTGTATTAATTTTTATAAACTAAAAAGAAGTTTCTATGAAAAATTATTCTTTCGCAATTTGTTCGAAAGTCTAATTTGAATAATGAAAATCTTATTCTGTTTTAGGATAACAAAACCGAACCAGTTCCATATTTATTGAAACATAAACATTTTCATGAGCAGGAACGCAATAAAACCAATGAAAAAAATAATAGTTCTATGAATAACAATTCCATTAGTCAAACTCATTTACATAAGAAAAACAAGACGTCCCATGCGAGAAAAGCTCGTTCGGTTCCGGACTCTTCTAATAAGCAGGATGAGAATACTGAAGGTGATGGATTTTTTCATCCAGATACTCAGCTGGTAGATTATGCTACAGTCTTCAAAAAATATCAGACAGTTCGACCACCTGCTGAAGGCGAAGTCCAGCCTACTGATAACATAATTTCGATGGATGAAGCTAGAAAATTGAATAAAATAAAATCGGTGAAGCCTCTAGATATCACAGTTCATCTGCCGCGTCCAGTGGTTCCTGCAATTAATTCGCCGCACGGGTTTGGAGTGAGAAATGGCACGTATAATTATGAAAGTCGAAAATTATTTGAAAGACCGAAAGACTTTGGCATGAAGGAGTCGGAATTACTAATGACGTATAATGAAAAATCAAATACAAACAAAAGTGTGAAAAAAGATTTAAGCAGGTACTTGTCCTCGATAGGATGAATTGTATAAATTGACTCTATAAATATTTTATTTATACTAGTTATATCGAATGTATGTCAAGAGTGCAATAAAACTGAAGGAACAATAGTGGAAGGAGATTGGATGGAAAAAAGTAGATTTTCTATCGTTAAAGATTTATTTCATAATATTACACCAACAACTATTATTGAATTTTTATAATAATAATTCCTTATCATGTTAAAAATGCGAATAAACACTTATTCATTAATATATAATTATATATTAATTAATCTTAATATCGTGTAATTGTAATATTAATAGCCTAAAAAGATGCGACGCACGTCGTTTACGATTATAACGTCAGAACCCTTTCGTTCCAACTGTCGTCCTCTCTCACTCGTGTTTTCTCCATTTCGGTCACTCTTTCGCTCGCTCTTACACCCCCCCTCTCGCACCCCCTCTCTCTCTCTCTCTCTGTCTCTCTCTCTCTCTCTCTCTCTCTCGCACGCTCACTCGCACGCTCGCTCGCTCTTTCTCATCCATATCCTCAGCTACACTCTTATAAAATCGCTTTTTAAACCTTCTCGCTCGTTCCACCCTCCTCTCGGTTACTTGGAATGCTCGATTACACAGTAAGTTCGATAAGTGCTTGTATGCTCGGTTTTAAACTAAAAACCTCGAAAAAAGAAAAATTAAGAAAAAGAAAAAAGATATACTTCGCTCGGCGACGCGTCGGACTCGTTCACTCGGCGGCTGCGTCCCGACGCCACGAGGCCTTCGTCTTCCTCTCGCTCACTCTTTACGTGCATGGAACTCCTCGGTCCAGCCTTTTCACCCACTCGCGCCAAAACCCCAAAGAAAAAAATACACGCGTGCGAAGGCTCTCGCGCGAACGCACAGCTGCTGAGCGATTACAGAGCAGTATATACAGCGCGACAAAACTCACGGCGCACATTGTTTCACATACATGCGTGTATGTCACGAGACGAGTCCGCTCGCGAGCGCGCTCAGCGACGAGTGTGCGCAGAAAAGCTGATTGTTCGTTCGTTCTTTATTTATTATTTTTTTTTCTTATTATTCATCACTTTTAATTCTCTTATCACGAAGCTGAAAGTCGGAGAGGTGCCCGAATATATATTTATAATGCGCTTGTTCTTCATTAGAATAATAGAAATTACACAGTCGATTCACTGCATCGACATATAATTGCGATAACGGAACAATATATATGTATATAATATATAAATATTCTGTAAAATATAATATGGCGACTGATGTGCACGTGGCAGGACTCGCGCGCGCGCGTCTCGCACCGCCAGGGCCGTTAATACATATACATTATCATATGCCTTCGTATGTGTACTACACGTATTATACGTATGCACAGTATTCGGTGTGTGTATGTGGAGTCGCAGAGCGTAATTGTATTTGTCGAACAATTCTGTACAATAATTGAAAGAAGCGATTACGTTTATAGTTGCGCGGGCACGCGCTGATAGAAGTATTATTATGACGTTGCATGTGTGAGCATGGCTCTCCGCGCGCGCTATATGTACGTGTAAAACATAGCGTACGCGGAGCTGAGAGAAAAAGAGTAGTTGGCCCCGGGGAAGCCTGGCTGACGCGCGAGACCCGCATAATCGAAATGTCCAGACATTATTGATAAAATACGAGACGTAAGTACAACAACTATTGTAGCTAAAATTGAGAATCTGCCGCTGCTGCGTCTCGGGCGCGCCGCGACCTCAAGCTTATACATTGCGCGCGCGCACGCACACACATACGTGCAGAGCTATGAGAAGAGCGAGAGCCCGTTTCTACGTTGTTTTTTGTGCGTTTTCTTTACATTTTTTTAAGATTTTCGTCATTGTTGATTTTTTTCATTATGTTTTTGTGAACGAGCTATAACGGAGTTTTTTCTTATTTGTCGATTGACATCAGCTAATTATACTTTTATAAATATTAAACGTGCATCACTTATACGTTACATTTAAAGTATCGACAGACTTTTTCAATACAATAATTCTGAAAGTAGTATTAAAATCAATGGCGTTATGGTGATCAATAAAAATATTTCATGTTATAAAAAGAATGTTAAATATGCCATTACTAATATTTATAAAAGTATTCTACCTACAAATGGAAAATAATGAAACTCCGATATAACTTCTTGCTTGAATAAACCTTTTCAATTGAGAAAGTGGCTCTGCTTTCTAAAGCTTCGTTTGCTCGGTTGACAATCGATACATTAAAATACGCGCGAGACGAACGTCAGTTTGGGCCATTTTCCCTTCGACGCGACAAAGAGTCTTTACAATGTTTGCTTTGGCAGTGTTAAACATGACCGCGCGTGCGCGCGCGCTTTTGAAGAGCATGGACGAGTTTACCTATTTTTTTTTTTCTTAAATTTACTTTTTTTTTATTTCATATTTTCTTTTTTTACATATGCGAAGGACAGACGAGTCATAGAGTGCACACACGCTGCGCGTGTACACTTCGTGCAGAGTCGAAAACTGACGTTCGATCCCGCGAGTTGGAGTACAATCGTCAGAGAAAAACGAGGCTCCCGAGGCTTGCGGCAGCTTTTGAGGTATTTATGACGAACGCGCGACGCCGCGTGTTCGCTTTCTTTCATTATTATTTATTAATTTTTTTTTTCATCTTTCATTCTGCGCGCTTTTTTCTACAAAGTGAGACGGGCGGCGCCGTTGTGTACGGAGATTTCTCTTCACTTCGTGTGTTTCCATTTTTACCTTTTTATCCCGTTATTATTTCCTTACAATTAACAATTTCTTCTTTTTTTTTAAATATCTTAACTACCAGAATTCTTTCCCTTCATTAAATCGAAGACGTGTTTTTATGTATTTGTATTCGTTTTGTACTTGTACTGTTCAGCAAGGCAGCGTGTTGCACTTTGTTACATATTAGATTAATCGAACCGTGATACGCTCTTGGATAACTCCAAACGTCAATAATTTTAATGCGAAAGATTGTTGGTGAATATTATTACATACAATTGATTGTTTCACATGTTTTCTTTTCTTATTTAATTGTGTGTTTTCATACTTTTTTACGCGATTCTTCAACAACTCACGGAAGATATCACACATTATGAATAGAAGTTTACTTTTCATTGAAAAATTTTTGAAAGCACCCAATTAAAAAATCTTTTAGTATACAAATCATAGTCTATTATAATGGCAAAGTTTTTGGACGTTTGGTAGTAGACCGCGTTACACAGGCCCGTCTTATTTAACCCTTATTAACTTGTGTTCCTGCTCTTTAATGAAGTGGGAAAAAATGTATACACCTACATATCACTTAACAACGTTGAGACACAAATCGTGATCGCATCTAACTGTATTTGGAAAAAATAATTAAAAAAAATCAACGAAACAAGAAGCTGCCAGAGGTTGTTTCTTTTGCAACTTCAGCGGTGATAACCAGAGGAAGCGCTTGGTTTTCTTTTTTTTTTTTCGATAAAAATGCGATGCCACGCGCTCTCAACTTAGACATTGCTTCTCTTTTTCTGCGATCTTTCTCTATTATATACTTGCACGTGGGTATGTACCTTTGAAACAAGTTTACAAACAATTATTAATATAAAAAAAGAAAACACTTTCTTAATTATAAAGATGTATCAAGAGCTATCGCTGCAAAATGATTTACAATCGGTATCATAATTGCCGTTTTCAATAATAATCAATAATAATAATAATAATATTAATAATAATAAACATATAATAATAATCATAATAATAATAATCATGATGACGATAATGATGATAATAATATTGAGAATGATATATATAATAATTAAATTTATATAGAAGCTTTACTAAACATATTTCAACAATCACTTCAAGAGCGTGCGTAATGAGAAAATAGCTTAAAAATAATAATAATAATAATTAATAATATTAATAATAATAATAAGACAATGAAATATCTTAGAAAATATAAACTTATTTATATTATACATAATATATGCATGTATACGTATTTACATAAAGAGTTAACATAACGTGCCATCGACTCAGTTTATCATACAAACGTGTATGTGAAAACTAACTAATAAGAAAAACTGCGCACAACGATAATGCTCATGATGAAAGACGTTTGAGTGTAGTAGCGGGCATTCGACGATTCGAAGTGCATTACATGAAAAATAAGCAAAAAACTGCCACCCCGACGATATGTGCGAAGAAAGTAATATACATAGAGTCTGCAGAAGACACAATGAGAGCGCCGACTTTTTCAAAATCCTCTCCTCGCTCTCACGTGTGACTGTATTTCTATTGAATGAGCAGTAAAAATATGGGAACAGAGATAACAGAGTACATACAGTTAAATCGCGCGATATGTGTACAAATAGATATACTATTGAGTAATTATCTCAAAAGTCAGCTGTGCTTATACTTTACGACCTTTCTCTAACGCTTGGCTTTTTCTTACAATCGGCAACTTTCTACGTTATTTTCGTTACCTCGAAAATCCAAGTGTATGCCTTATTTACACGTTGACAAATGTTTTTTTTTTCTTTCTACGTTCGTATACAATGTGCAAGAGTATACCTTAACGATCCTGTCTAAAAGTCCAGAAGTGACACTTTAATAAACACACAAAAATGTTTTACTTTTACTACTTGATAATTTTGTCACAAGAAAATCCGTCAAGTTTAGAACTTCTATTCGTGTACGCGATTTTCATTGGACTTTTTTCAAGGACAATGTGAAAATGCTAGAAACTGTTCGTATAATTCGAGCACACACATGTAAAAATGTCGAATCGCTTTTAAAGACGATCGAGAAAGACGTGCACCTATATTTTGCTAAAAGTCGTGATAGCTCGAGCAACAGCTAACTTTGGTCCATTCATCCAGATGAAAGTATTCCGCGGCACGAAAAGTAACTACGACGGCCTGCCGCAAGATTGGCGATTAAGGTAAATAATGATATGAAAGTTCGTTAGTACCATGAGAATGCGACGCTGATAAAAGACATTCTTTTTTATTTTAATCTATATATGCTTCTTTCTCCGTTACAGTAAAGATGATTTTATTTTAATTCTCTCTTACGATCGCTTAAATTCTAATGATCATTAAGAATAATTATTGAATAAACAGTATGGGCGATACCAGTCCATTTTACTTATGGTTTCCTTCTTTATCTGTATGTAAGATTGTATTTCTTTTCATCATCTTCTACCCCACACACTCACACTTTTTTTTGCAAATTTCCCTTTTGATAAATTTAAAAATTTTCATAACAATTAATTTATACTTAAGGTTCATTAATATTAAATATGGCACAATATAAATATTATATTTAAAGTCTTTTTGAAGACATAATAAAAATAAATCTAAGTAGTCTTTCTTTCTATCTTCGAAAAATTTTCTTTTGTCCTTGTAATTACAATCCCTAAGCTTTTCGATTCAAAAACCTTACATATTGTGTTGCTTCTTATTCGCATTTCCCTTGTTTACCTCAACGTATACAGTCAATTCGTTTTTTAAGCTTTATCTTTCGAAATAAAGAATCTTATTTGAAACAAAAAAGAGCGATTATCCCACGAAATAATACATTCTTAATGTTCTCAGATTCGTGTGACTCTTCGTTATAACTTGTTTTAAAATAAACTTTTTCAATGCAAAAACCAAATAAAATTTTTCTAAGTAATATTTGACTAAATTGACGACTTTTTGGCTTCTGTTGTAGAAGCAACTACTGCGATAAAATTTCCTTAAATAATGAGCCACACGTAACGTAAACCCGAGAAGGTAAACGATTTTCCGATGTTCTTTGGTACGTTAATATCACATTAACAAGACGAACTTTAAACCAATCAAAAAAAAAAACAGTCTAATCAGTCGATTCCTTCTAAATTCAGGAATTAAAAAGCGAAAACAGATAAAGTTACACATAAATTTTTTTTCATTTAACCCTTAATTAAACTGACATTTTAAAATTATAAAAATCAGCCTTCTCCGAAATAAATTCGCTTTATCAAAGTATTTCTTTCACAGCGCCAAAAAATCAAGGTGAGCTCCTTCAAAGTTGTTGAAAGCCCGATCGGAAGTAGCTCCGAAATATAAAATAAAAATAATAAAGAGAAAATTATTAAGTCTTGTCCCTCGTTTTGGGCTGAAATGCATATAGATATCTGAAGTATTAAGAAAGAAATATATAGGCGCGCTGTACTCGTTTCGATAAGCAAAAGATTCACGCGACTCCCATTGAAATTAAGAACAAAGTTTCATAGAACGAATGGAATAGAAAATTTTCTTTGCCGACCCTCTTGAAGTTAAACCGGATAAAAATAAACGGATTTTTCCCCTGTAAAGAAAATTTGTATCGGACTTCTTCTCGCAAGCATCAGAATCCTCTTTGAAAGTTTTTTAAAATATATATATATATATATGTGTGTGTGTACATGTTTACGTGTAATACAGACCCACGTACCGCTTTTCTCGCGCTCCCGTTTTTAGCATTACCGATCTCATTGCAATATCTCAAATGCGAAAGTCACATATATTATCTCTCACCATTTCCAGCCTTTGATATACAACATACATGAAGAATCCGTATCTATTTTATTGATATATCATATGTACACGCGTATGATAATATTATAGAGTGAAAATAAAAATAGATAAGTTAAAAACATTTCTCTTCGTTCCTTATGATAAGTCTCTCGAAATTCGTCGAACGAGGCGAAAAAAGAATTAGACGCTCGAAGAGCTCGAAATGTTTCAATTATGCACATCATAATGATAGACTTCTTATTCCCATACGATACCTTTAATTATATTACTTTTCTTTAATGCTACGCTGGATAGTGTAAGCTTAATTCGATGGCGCAGAGCAGGTAAAATGTCTTCCCCGTGAAAAATGATAAAAGAAAGAATTACACGACGCACCTTTCCCTCTCTCCCTGCTACACTCAAGTGTAAAAGTTACAATTAACGTATTTCTATTATATATTCGTAATTTCGAAAGTAAAATACTTGGCACATCATTAGAAGATTTCCCTTTCGTCCCACTAAATATTTAAGAAATCGCTCGCCGTTGATATTCTCTTTCCTTTATCGCGAGATATTAAATTCAATGACAAAGGGCAAGTGTCTGTTATACCCTGAAAAAGATATGTTTTATGAATTAACTACAAAGCGAGAGGCTGGGCCGAGGCCGCCGAGCCGAGTGCAAGCGCGAATAATAATTAAAACTCGTCTTCTAGAACTTTGGTTTCGTTTTCGAAAAAGCACAAACATAGAATAAATTTATTTATCAACGAGCAGTCATTTGGCCTTTGGCATCGTATAGTTGCGATTCTTTTTCGCTTATTTTTTCCCCTTAATTTTTTTAAAATTTCTTTTCCATTGCCTACTCGTAAAATTATCCTAATATAATTATAAACAAATTTAATAACAAATCAAATAGCGCGACCTGCTCGACGGCAACGGCTTTTTCTTTCCTCTCGCCTCCTTTTTTACCCTTAAAAAAATCCTTAACGTTTGGAAGATTTTCTTTGTTACTTTTTTCATACAGTCATTAGGTTTAAGTTCTTTACAATTTTACATATACATCACTAAACATCGACGTAAATTCCGTATACGATTTTTTCCAATAAATTTTTAGCGCTTCTCTCTCATTATCTAATATTAAAATGAAAGAACATCACAGAATTTCAGAATAATTTTAATAGCCAATTTGCATCCTATAATTTTCCTTGTACGACAAACGACAAAATGCGCGCACGGCTACTTGCACAATAATGTGGAGGCCTCTTTTTCGTCATACTCAATTTTTATATCCCCCCGCTCCCTTTTTTAATTCCGACTCTTCGTTTTCTTATCACAGAAATTCAGAATTCCCGAAAATGACTAGGTTTAATTTCACAAACGCCACGACTTCGTATATCTTTTTTTTTTCTTTCGTTTCGCCAGGTCCGAAAGAAATTGCAATTTTCACTCGAAAATCTCACAATTTTGCCAGCAATCCACATTATGCGTAGCCTATGCGCAATTTTTTTTTTTTAAATTTCTTTTCTTTATTTTTCATTAAGAGGCCTTCTCCCGAATACAAATTACACCCTAATGAAATTTTGATCGCCCCACTGATCCCACTGAATATATAGATAAGAGTAACTAATTGTTATCTTGTTTTCTTATTTATCTCCACGACTAAAATCTAAAAAATCGTATCGTCTTTGACCGGTATACATCGTGCATTTTATTTCAAAGATATGTTTTAGTTTCCCCAATCTCCCACCCTTCGTTAACAGTTTCGAAGACTTTTTCTGAATTGAATCCCTCTTTTTTATCTCTCGCTACGTAGAACCAAATCACGCTCGGCAGACGTAACCCTCCCCTTTTTCTCAGCAATTTGTACTTACGTGTGATTTTTTTTTAATATATATAAATGGCATTTTTTTCGTACAGTTTGTTTCTGCTCGTTCCCCCATATGCTGAGTTTATAACCTGAATGTTTTGCGT
Source organism: Torymus aiolomorphi (assembly GCA_036365515.1). Classification (NCBI taxonomy): domain Eukaryota; kingdom Metazoa; phylum Arthropoda; class Insecta; order Hymenoptera; family Torymidae; genus Torymus; species Torymus aiolomorphi. Next base: position 13,529,234 of record CM070875.1, read on the forward strand.
TGAACAATTTCCCGCCCAGTGTTTCTCACAGGAATGCTACTCCAGGCTTTGGATTTTAATTTGTTAAATTTCGCAGTATAGAAAAATATGAAGATTTACTTTTTGTCCAGGAAAATTTAAAAATTCACCTTCAATAATTTTCGTGCTTTTCGTCAAAACTGAATTGTACAAAATTTGTTCGTCTCTTTCTATTCGAGCACCGTATTTTCCCCTCGAAAAGAGGGCACTACCCATATTTTTTTTTTTTTTTTCTGAGAATCGACCGAACATTTTCAAAAAGCCTCGATTAATTTTATCCATCTTCGCACCCAGTTTTAAAAGTCTTACGAATGTAATATTGCACAATTGCCAATTGTGGGCACGGAGAAAGAGGCTTCGAGAAACGAAGGGGAAAAACCGGGCTACACGATAACTCGCACAAGCCTGGAGAGGCATTCGTTCGTATCAAATTCACCATATATCTCTTTTCTTTCTTCCATTCCATTCTTTTGTTTTCCATTTCCTCTTTTTTCCTATAAAACCAGAACGAGAGAATATTCGTCTTTTTTCATTAATATTGTATGAATATATATATATATGTATATATATATGTATATATTTATATACACGATTCAAAATATTAGCATTTAAAAAGTTAAAAATATACTTTGCAATTCGCGCTCGCGATGGACCTATACAACGTTTTTTTTTTTCTTTTTCATTTATTTCACGTCTCTTTCACATTTTTTATAATTTATCCTTGGGAAAATCCGTTCCTCTATTTAATCGCGTCATCTCTGTACAAATCTTACGCGCCTCTAGCTTATCTTTCACTTTTTCTCTGTTAAAGCCCCCTCCCACCCCCACTCGTTTTAACCCCTCCCTTTCTCCTCAAATATATACTTATCTGAGCGTTTGTTTTGGTGAGACTTTTTTTTCTTTACTTAAATTTGAGCACATTAGGATTTTGTAATTGAATTTTCCGTTTAGACTTACTTTGTTATCATCAAAATTCATCTTCGATCCCTGTCACTAAAATAAGTTCTATGTATACATACATTCACGATATAGACCAAGTTGTTTTTTGTTTACGGTATTATGTGTTTTTTTTTCTTAAAACCATTTGTTAATCACACACGTACACACCTATAAGTATGTATGACATCTACACACATACTCACATATAACTTAACACATACGAGCGTTAATGTTTTTTATTTTTTATTTCACGATATTCATCATCATCGCTATACGCAATGTCCGTCGGGACAGTTGTGTTGTCGCCTGTTTTTCCCGCTCGGAAGACATTTCGAATTCATAGTCGGCGAGCCGAGTAATTGATATAATATGTATACCGTCGCCTGCGTGTCGTCGAGCGGCTGCAGCGTTAATAAAGCCGAAAGACTTTTTTGTCGCTCTACATTGTGCGCGTTTTTCTCAGTCAGTTGAAAAATTTCTCCCCTATCATCATCTACTTTGAAAATTCTTCATCTTTGGATTGCATTTAGTCTTGACCGTATTTCGAGCGGGAAAATTCTACAATAATTTTAAAGGCGCGATCCTTCGAGCACCGACGCAGAGTGTCGCACAGCAAGGGACGTCCTTACCTTACATCATAGCTTTATCTCGGTGCTTGCCTATTACATCTCGCGCTCCCTTAATACGCTTGTGCCTTTACGCCGGAAGCGAGAATTCGACGGCGAGGCGGCCCTTCTCGACCAACACCGTCGCGGTTTGCTGCTGCTGCTGCTGTAAAGGCAGCGACTGCTGCTGGCCGCTGTTGCCGCTGTTGCCGTGGACGAGGGCGGCGCGGTGGTGATGGTGGCAGCGATTGGCGTGGTGGTGGGGGAAGTGATGGTGCCGGCGGTGATGGTGGTGATGGTGGACGTGGTGATGGTGGTGGTGACGCGCCGCGAGTGGAGCCTGCTGCTGGTACCACCGCTTTCATTGAGGCGGATGCGGCAGCTGCTGCTGCTGTTGCCGCTGCTGGATTGCCGGGTGCTGCTGGTGCGGCTGCTGCTGCTGCGGCTGGTGGTGCTGGTGCTGCTGCATGTTGCCGAGGACGCTCTTGATGGCGGATGTCTTGAGGAGGCGCTTCAGCATGCCGCTGGAGCCGCGGTGCTGGAGGCTCTTGTGGGTCGTGAGGGAGTTCTTGGTGCGGTAGCGCCGGTTGCAGAACTCGCAGACGTAGAGCGTGTCCGACTGCTCGTGCTTGTCCTGGAAGTGGCGCTTCAGCGAGTAGTAGCAGGAGAAGGTGCGCCGGCAGTAGGGACACTCCTGGGGCTCGTTTATGCCACCAGCCGTGGGCGGCGGCATCCGGTACACGGCTAGGGGAGGCGTTGCTGCCGCCACGGGCGGCGCTGCATGCTGCATCCCGTTACCCGTACCTGCAATGCAAAAACAGGAAACACCGTTCACACGCTCGCTTGGCCACACAACTGCAGCGACGCTTTCTTTGCTGCTCCCCCCGAGTACGATTAACCTACTAGCAGAGCGCTGCTGCGCTGATTTCCACCATGCGTGTTAGACCAGGCCCTTTTTTCATCCTATCATATATTGTTCCGGCTATCGCTTCCTCCATTCGATTTGTTTTTTTGTTTGCCGTGGTGCTTGTTCTTTTGCCTTTATCGAAAATTCCTATTTTTAACATCATTTCGGAACGAGGCTTTAATGAAAAGATTCCTTTATACTGGCTTTGCGGCCACAAGCGATTTAATTTATTATGCATTTACCCGCGTTAAATACTATAATGAACTTCTAGTAAATTGTTAACGCGCGCATTTAACAATACCATAGTTCAAGTGCAATAAATGAGTTTGCTATCCGTTATAGTATTGATATATAAATGTTATTGGTCATAATTATAGCTTCCTTTACAACATATTATAAGCTAATATTCGTATTATGGCTGTCTTTATAAATCTATTTATAACATTTCGAATGGAAGATACGACTGAAAAATTAATTAGTGTTAATATACAGATTAATAGAAGTACTAGATTATTTTGTTTATTAACCCTCTGAAACGAAAACAACATGAAATATTAATTTTCATTACGATTTCATGACCATTGCATTATTGTTGAAAAAACTTTTTTTATTAAAATGTAAGCATCTTTTCTTTTCAGTAATTTTAGAGGATTAATATTTGGGACGTTTATTATTGAGTACCAACAATATAATCGACCTGTCATTACTAAAGAAAGTACCATCGAAGCAACCTAGACTAAGAGTTTAATACTTCAGCGTAAAATAGATTAATAATCCATTAGTGACTTTTCAAAAATAGGGTTAGTAACAATCTCGTTTATCATATTTCACACTATTTTTAAAATCAAAACTTGCATGCATTATAGAATTGTTATCAAATCCATTAAAATTTACATGTGAAATTTTTGTAATGTAAAATGTAAAATCCCAGGATTGGGTAGTCACATTACTCTTTTGCATTTATATACACATATGTTTTCATCGACTCCGGTTCACGAATAGCCAAAAGCTATACTATACGTTTATTGGAAAATGTTCTGTAAAAAAAATCGCACCAAGGTATTACATTAATACTCAGCATGCACACAACAGCGAACACCAAAAGCAAACGTAAAAAAAGAAACATTACAAAAGCGAACACAGATATAATCGTATACAAAATAAAATACATAAGCAAACGTAATGGGACGGGGAGTAAAAGAGGAGTTAGTATCTTTAAAAATAAATAAAAAAAAAAACAAGGATAGCCTTGGATTAGTGGAAGACCTGAAGCTTTTTTTTGCAGTATCTTTCGAGCCGACGTGTTATTCCGCATTATCGTGCAATATGGGCTCGCCAAACCCTTCGAACTCGAGAACGAGACTAGGAGGAAAAAACTTTTTCTTCGTCAGATCCGAATGGATGAGGGAACTTTTGTGATTTTCACAATACGGATGAGGGCGGATGAGGGGCGGCTGGAGAGGAGGAAAAATTCATTTTGTTGTCAGCAAAAAATGAAAGTATAAACGCATTTTAACAATGGTCGGCACAGTTCGTTCTCGAGTCGTGCGGAGCAGTTAAACTTCTGCTGAGAAAATTGGACAGACCGGAAGAGACGGATCAATGACCCCGAAAACCGGCAGGCATTCTACGGACGTTGGAGAGTAGAAATAAATTGCGAATCTTATATAAAAGATGTGGAAGGTAAAGGTTAAGATGATATCTAATCGTGCTAAATATCCTTGTAAAATTACGAAATTTCATTGTCTAATATCTTTCACGTAGCATTTCTTAATTTCGAAATCTTACTTGTTGTTAATATGAAGAGTATGTAAAATTATTAACTATAATAATATCAAATTCATCAATCATTGTTAAATATTAATTTCGTAAATGTGAATAGCTACCAGGGCATATTCTCTAAATTTTTTGGAGTAGTCATCTTTTGTGATTGGAAGAAGTATCTGTTAAAATTTACTTCAAAAAATTTATAGAACATCGTTGACGTTGTGTATATGTAAGAAGATAAAGATAAAATAAAAAAAAAAGTAGTTATCAAAGTGAATTTTAAAGAATAACACTTCGCGCAACATGCAAACCCCATTAACAATTAGAAATAATGAAAAAATTATGAGTATTATTAAAAACATTAATGTTAAACAGTAGGAATAATCAAAACTCATACCAGTTGTGAAAACGAAAAAAAAGTAGTCAAAAAAGGAAATAAAGATGGACGTAAGTGAAGGTTTTAGAATAGTTTTGTTAATAAATGGAAGTCAAGGTCGCTTCGATGGATCTGTTACTTATCCCAAGTTTATCATTAAACCCCACAATATCATCCCGTGAATATCGAAAGACCCGTGAAATTCATACAGACCAAAAAAAAAATTTAGCCATATTACGAGTAAAAAAGAAAACAAAAAATGGCTAATGATGCTGTTGAAGCACTTGGTCAGGAAGAATGAGAGAGATAAAAAAAGGCCGATGATTGCATTGTTAGTCGTGTAAAAAATACAGAGTTAAGTTTGTAAAAAAAATCCGAGCAAAAAGAGATTAAAGAATTAAGAACAAGGTTTTTTGTCTCTTTGTTAATAGTTTTTCGTTTGTTTTTTGGTGGTGGTTGTTGTTGTTGTTGTTGTTGTTGTTGTTGTTGTTGGCGCCCTACCTTATCTAAACCTTCAAAAGAACTTAATGTCAATGTCGCCGGGTCTGCTCTTATGATAGGTATAGATATGGGTCATCAGGGAGTTTCGCGAGCAGTAGACCCGCTCGCAGATGACGCATCGGTACTCCTCCTGTCGCTCGGCGTGCTTGTCGGCCACGTGGCGCTTGAGGGATGCTTTGCTGCAAAGCACCTTGCCACACATCTGGCAGGTGAAGAGCTTCTTCGCCGACGGTGTGCTCAGGGAGTTGAGCGTCAGACCTGGCATGGAGGCGAGCACTGAAACAACAACAATGCACCTCATGCAGCAACCCCGCACACACTCTCACTTACCTACCGCCCAACTTTATATGTATATACCTTCCAATCTCTTTTTCTTTCGTTCTCTCCCTTTTCCGCTTTCACGCGACCGCGCGCTTCTTTCTCTTCTTTTCTTTTTTTTTCTCTTTTCTTATTTGACTAGCGTGTCTCCGCCTCTCTCACTCCCTTTCTTTCTTTCATTCTTTCGCGCACCCACACACACTCAGAGAGCAGGCCCTACTCCGGAATAAATCCACGCGAAATTACCATACTTTTAGGAAGTTGCAAATGCTAATTGCTATTTACTTTGCGTTACCACGCCAAGCTTGTACTAGTCTCGAGCGATACAAGCCAAACCGTATAATTGTTACCGCGACTTCTCGCGAATCATACCTTACATTTATAATTGTTTCGACAAAACTATGGAATTACTTCTTAATATTATGAAATGACAGATCCGAGCTTTTATATTACCATTGATTAACATATATAAATATAAAAAAGCCATTAATTCATAGAAAGTTACTTCTCATTAAGCTACTTGAATAGTAATATGGTAGTCTTTTATGGATAAATTGTAGAACGAGGCGATAACAATTATTAATAGTACAATATAGAACCAATATTGTTATGCAATTACAATTAATCAAATTCTTCATTCCACCAAAGAAAACAATATTTGTTCGATATAACTTTAGAAAAATTAGTATTACCATTCACTCTCATCTTTTTCACGTGAGGCAGACACGCAACTTATAATTATAATGAAGTTAACAAAAGAGACAGAAGTCGTGATTTGTTTCTAAGTTTCAAAATTATCACTTCAAGGTTTGGTTTTGTTTATTAGCCATGTTGCAAATAAATCTGGGTGATTAGCTAATTGAGTTTATGAGGTAAAGTAGGATCTAGTTTGCATTTGAGGACGTAGCGGACTCATGAAATCAACGGCAAAAGCACAAGAATAAAGTCCTTGTACGAACAAATGGCGACTTAGACATAAAATCCCTATAGTACTCGTTCGTGACTGAATGCCCGTTCAAAATTCGGTGTTATCGCAAATTACGATGAGCGTAAAAATCTCGACGGAGCGCGTCATATCGTTCTGTCGTTGCTCCCCCTTCACGGCCCAATCACCCCCCCTGCTCTTTTTAATTCCGCGAAAATTGAATTCGAATCGCGGGGGCGGGCGACGACGCTGCTGCCGAGATAAAGAAACACGATGGCGTGGTGCGCGTGCGTTAGGAAATGAATAAATGAATGTAACTCGGGCATAAAAGGTGCACGCGCGCGCGCGAGCTTCCGAAAAAAAAATAAAAGCCCTCTTTTTCTCTCTCTCTCATTTCTCCGCTCGCGCAGAAACGGAGCATCTCGCGCAAATGAACGCGCTGGAGCTTCTTGGACCGCGAGAAGGGTGAGCGCGAGCAGCGTCGGTATAAAAGGATATATATACGGAGGGAAAAAAGAAGAACATGTCGCACCAATGTGCACGCGGTCGAGAATCGCGCGAATCAATAGGGATAGAGGGATGGATGTAGAGAGAGAGAGAGAGAGAGAGAGAGAGAGAGAGAGAGAGAGAGAGAGAGAGAGAGAGAGAGAGAGAGAGAGAGAGAGAGAGAGAGAGAGAGAGAGAGAGAGAGAGAGAGAGAGAGAGAGAGAGAGAGAGAGAGAGAGAGAGAGAGAGAGAGAGAGAGAGAGAGAGAGAGAGAGGGGGCCGAGGCCGCGTTTCTTCTTCTTATCTCAAAAGAAAAAGAAGCGAGGCGGGCAGGTGAGAGAGAGAGAGCCGTTTTATTTTCTATATGGAAAAATGTCGCCCCGGCGCCGGTGTCTTTCACCCTCGGCCGCCGATGAATCAAACGTCAATAAAGTGCAACGTCTCATTTCAACGTCGTTAATTAAAAGAAGGCGCCTGCGTATAGGGGAAGGAGCGAGAAAAGTGAAAGATATACATACAGAGGGGAGAGAAGAGAAGAGGTGCCGCGAAGCGAGAGCGAGAGAAAAGGTGCGGGGGAGGAAGAGGATGTAAGAAAGGGAAGGAAGGACTTAGAATATCGCCGGTGCACTTAAAGAACTTGAATAGATAATGTCGTTCGTTGCGGGCTTCTTTATTTTTCACGCGGAGAGAGATAAAAAAGTGAGATGGGAGGTCGAGGCAAAAATGTATATATAAGACGGCACGGCACGTCTCTCTCCTTTGCCTTTTCTTCTCAGCTTCGCCTTTTCGCCTCCTTAACACCGGCGCGAGCGAGCGCGGCTGGATTCGCTCATTCATTCTCTTTGGAAAATTGCTCTTTATCCAATTTCTCAAGTCGTGTCTCATTAAACTTCAGGCGGAAAAGAAACTGCGCCGCTTTATATAACGCGCACAATGAGAGTGTGTAAATGGGGGAGGGCAGAAAGAGGGGGGGGGGGGGGGGGGCAAGCGAGCGACGTCGCCGCCGTCGCTGCTGGTCGGTTGATGATGGGATTGGTTTGCGTGACGAAAGAATGCGAGAAAAAAATAATGCGGAAAAGGGACGGTCTAGGGTGAGCGAGACGGGGATTAAGGCTGCAGGACTGTGGGGCTGAGGTGTATATGTGCGTATATACGGTTTATATAAACGGGAGGATACAAAAAAAAATAAATATATATATATATATACGAGTGTGAGCGAGGCGACAAAAGAAAATAAGATATCCACAAGTTTGTTCTTTTTTTGTAGTGGTTTGTTTAAATAAAGAGCGAGAAGGAGAGCTTAAACAGAAATGATAAAAAAAAAATAAGGAACGGAGAAAAAATGATACACACAAGAAAACATAATATAGCGTCTCGTTTAACGCGCGAAACATGAACTCGTTAAGGAAGACACTGCACACGCGCTCACCTCGCCCTCATCGGCATTCGTTGAGGCGTGATGGTATACAAAATAAGGCGACGTAGATAAACATATAGAGCATTCTGGAAGAAACACTTAAAGCATGCACTTCGAGAGCGAGATCAAAGCGTGTGGACTTTCCGTTTTTAATTATTGCTTTTTTCCATTCTCATTGTTGCTGTGGGCTCGAAATTTAGCGCACAGTTACACGCGTGTATATTATATCATACAAATGACAAAAAAGCTCGAACGTCGTTTTATGTAAACACACACACGCACGCACAGTAACGCACAGGCATGCGTGTGTGGGAGAACAAAAAATGTCAGGAGGAGCTGAAAGCACACAACGGAAAGTTTTACCGCAAAAATCTCTTTTGGACACGCACACGCGCTCTTCTTCCTTACCGCTGGTGAGGGAGTTATATATATATATATATATATATATATATATATATATATATATATATATATATATATATATATATATATATATATATATATATATATATATATATATATATATATATATATATATATATATATATATATATATATATATATATATATATATATATATATATATATATATATATATATATATATATATATATATATATATATATATATATATATATATATATATATATATATATATATATATATATATATATATATAAAAAATATATGTGTGTAAACAGGTATAGATATATATACTGGAAAAAAGTCTACGTGAGGTCGAGAGAACGGAGACATTTTTTTATGTATATAGATATGTTTATATGTATCGTAATATTCTTTGCTTAATGACAGGATCTCATAAACTGGCGTCTGAGCTATAGAGTTTGGCTAACACACTTACCTTTGCGCTGAAAGGAATCGGCGACGCATTTATATTCGATTTTTCTTACTTGTGTAAGTAAATTGCTTACGGACTAGAGGTCATTATGCACTAAAAGGGTTGAGAATTAGGGATGATGAGAGGGGGGGGGATTGACTACAAATAAATTAAAAACACACTGAGAAATTATTAAACCAAATAGTATACATTTTTTGTAGAATATAAAAGTGAAAATATATTAAAATGCATTTGACATAGCTTACGTCAGCAATAATAATAATAAAAATAATAATATAATTATAATAAAATAATCATATAATAATAATAATAATGATAATAATCAATAAATATGTAATATAACCAGAACACCTTGGCAGATAACAATTAATATTTAAGCAAGATAACGTAGCGATTTACTCTTTTTTTCATATGCGGCTCGAAATAATAAAAAATTTCACATACGCGAGCAGTTGCGTTAACGAAATATATGCGGAATTTCATCCTATATACACGGTACTATCTTTTCTCTGATTAAAAAAAAAAAGTCGCTCGGCTCGTAAATCACAAAATAAAAATACAAATAAATTTCCTTTCGGTGTCAGTACTGTGTATTCATACGATTTCGGAAGCGATAATTTTTTATCGTCGGCGAAAAATCAAATGACGTAAAAAAAATTGTTAATCTGTTCTGGATTGTGCTTATAGCGCAGCGCGGATTATGGAGTGTATAAGAGTGCAGTTAAGAAAAAAACCTATTATACATTGATTAACATATGCTATTGTAAGAAAACAAAAGTGAAAACGTGTGCCATATTTTTCTTTGCGCAATCGAGTATAAATCTATAGATGCTATTATGTAATCTATGGATAATGCATGTGTGTCATGAAGCTGTTTAATGTGTATGATGTGCGTATACTTTATCCCCGGACCATTCGCTAACGCGCACTATAATTAACAGAAAGTACTTATCAGTTCGAAACACAGAAGCGAAGAAAAAATGTATAAATCATAATTCGTTTGGATGTGTATGTAATATATGTTGCGTAATTACGTGTCTTCACTTTTAAACCGATTTCGCTTTTCGAAAACACACAAAAAAAAAGTAAAATCATAAATAACATCGCAAATTTCGACAGTTGCATCAGACCACCTCGGAGTCTCTTTTCTCTCTTCGATGGGTCGCGAAAAAAATTTATAAATAAAAAATTCCGCAGTCCTTTGCTACGATACATATAAATATTATTTTCGCTTTTTGGATAATATATTTTTCTTTTTTTTTTAAACTCTTTTTAACTAACGCATTAGGTACTTTTCGTTAACAGTTTGGTAACATCAGTCAAACCTTAAAAATCAGTCCAATCGTATACTTCGACTAATTAAGAAATAATAATTTTACGTGATTCAGTCCAATTCAGTCGTACGGTGAAAAAAAAGTACGAAAAAAATCACGATTACTTTTATATAATATAAAATTTAAAGTGACGATTTCTCAGTCTTTCCGTTTTCGTATTTTTTTCTTTTAAATAATTTTAAGAACGAAAGAACGCGCATTATCGTCGTATCACAGGCCAATTGCGACGAAACATTGTCGACTTTTTTTTCGCTTAAGTTCAACGACAAGACGCGAAGAACGTATTCCAATCGACAATTCACACATCTGTCTCTGCATAAATAATAAAGTAAATTCGCGAAAGAGAATCTCGTTAACATAAAAAAGAATAATGCAACGAAGATACTAAATAAAAAAAAAATAAACTGATATAAAACTCTACTAAATAATTATATAATTTGTAATTAAATATTCCATTCGATTTATATTAATTTCATTAATAATTTATTATTCTCATAATAATAATGCGCCGCCCAGCAACCGGGTTTGTGCAGGTGACAAATAATTCGCATTATGTTATTTGGCCATATTTTTACAGTAGTCACGATATAATAATTGTCAATTTTTTTATACCTTACGTCTCTCCCTCTCTCATTCTCGCACTCTTGCTCTTCCTCTTTTCCTTGCTTATAGCGTTCCTATATAATTGCTCATTCTTATATACGTTTAACTATATACTTTATCAATATCAGTTCTTTCGGTTACCGCATCACTCTGACTACCACAAAATTTTATTTCGTTCATGATTCTCGTAATTTTAATTTAAAGCTTCTTTCTTTACTTCCGTTCCGAATTACTTTTAAAATTCTATAAATCTTTTCCTACTCTCTCCTTCTCCTCCTCCTTTCTCGACTCGACGATATCATCTACACGGGTCTTCTACATATCCCTTACAACTTGCTCCGAGACGAACATAATTTCGACAGCCTCAACTTCGTGTATACACGTTTTATATATATATTTTTATATATTTATATATATACCTTTTTCCTATATAAAAAAATCTTTGTGTACAATCCCACAATAAAAGTAAAAATATATAACACGCTCTAGGCGAAATTCGACTACCATTTGAACTCCAGCGAAAAAAAAAAATTATTGGAAAGCTTCACACCCCCTTGAACTTTTCGCGATGCTTTATACAAACATATACTAAACCGTGCAGATTTTGATCGAAAATATATCGCGGTGCTTAACTGATACAAAATATACTGTAATGCTACACGTGAAACCATTGAAAATGTAGTATGAAAAAGCTTTTCCGAGAACGTAGCATGCAATAAAAGTAAAAGAGGGCACAGAATTATTTTCCATTAATTTTTTTTATATGGATCTCGCACCCCATTTCCGCCCGATTGAATCTTGACGTTATTCGTTCGTGCGTGGCCTTGAAAAATATGTGCGGGTCGGAGCGTTTAATTGAACGTACTGTTTAATTTATTCTATCATAGCCTATCTATAAACGCATGTGTAAATGTGTGTATGTATGTTGTACATGTGTATATACGCGTGTGTTTAACTGTATGTGTAAGTGCCAATCTCGTTATTCAGCATGTATGCGTGTGTGCATCTGCATGATGTGTGCGTGTTTGCGTGTGTGTGTGTGTGTGTGTGTGTGTGTGTGTGTGTGTGTGTGTGTGTGTGTGTGTGTGTGTGTGTGTGTGTGTGTGTGTGTGTGTGTGTGTGTGTGTGTGTGTGTGTGTGTGTGTGTGTGTGTGTGTGTGTGTGTGTGTGTGTGTGTGTGTGTGTGTGTGTGTGTGTGTGTGTGTGTGTGTGTGTGTGTGTGTGTGTCGTACGCTGTATTAATTTTTATTTTATTCTTGTTTTGTTTCGTATAAATATTATTCAGTATGCCTGCCTGTAAAATATATATAACCAAAGTCGCATCGACGTCCTCAAATCGTTCATTACGACGGATTGAATCGGTTTGTGCGACAGAACCTAGTATGCCTAGAGTTCATCCTTCGGGTTTTCCTTTTTTGTTTATTCGTAAAGCCCTCTTGATGTCGTTTTCATTTTTACGGCCGAAAATCTGTTTAGCTCGATTTTATATCGGTTATTACTGTTAAACAATATAGCCCACTGATTTGTTTTCGACGAAAGTTGTGAAATATGCGGAAACAGGTGAATCGCTGCTTTCTTTTTTTCCTATTTGTTTTGTGTGAAACACCAAGAAGGCTTTTTTACGTGGCTTATCAAAGTTCTACTAAAATATAGGTATGTATGTATTGTATGTATATCATATGCAGTCAGCTATATGTATATGCGGCTATTATAACCCATTTATTACATATTTATTTGTCAGTGCTTAGTGGACCGTAGCTTATTTTTTTTCCATTCCCTCTCTGTTACTATTATTATTTCGTTTGTGGAACTGCGATTAAATCTTTTTTTTTCCTATTCAGTCGCGACTTTCCAGCTTGCTTCGACGAAACAAAAGACAGAAAACTCGGCAATTTCCTCGCTGAAAAATGAACTTGCGCACGACGCTTTTAGAGGCGGAAAACGCCTCCTTCAAAAGACGCTGCTTCAACTCCCCCCCCCGTGAGTATTACAAAACTAATCGAAATTAATCGGCCGTTTTTAACGCAGTTGGAAGAAATGTGTTCTTTTTTAGCTTTAATTTCAGTCAATGAAAAGTTTCAAGAATTAAAAATTAATTTACGTTTTTTTTTTTCGATCGTTACTTCAGACTTAAATATAATTTTTGATAAAATAAAAATTTTCTATAAAACTAAAATACAAATTTATCACAATAATGACTTTGAATTTTAAAATTAAAAATTCTAATTTCAAATTAGAACGAAAATCATTTCAGTACTTCAATTTCAGATAAATCTTTTCGCATATAAAATTCAGAAATAAATTTTATAATTATGGTCAACACGCGTCTCCAACTGTATGCTGCAAAGTAAAAATGTACCAGAGATTGGCGTAAAGAATCGAATATCCTACTTCCGAATTTTATAAATTATAAATGCGTTTATCTTACTTTAATGAACTTCGAAAGGTATTTTAGGTACTTTACGTAAAGCCCTACATTTCATCGTTAAAACGAACAAAAACTCGAACGCGCGGGCGCTTCGTACAAAATACCCCGCCTTAAAGCATCAACTTTTTTATTTTTCTTTAAATATGGAATGAATATATTAAGATAAAATATATTATATATGTGTATATATCATTGCATCTTCTATCGCGAGCTTTAGCGCGAAGTGACAACGCGGCGGTGGGTTTTTTCTAATAAAGCAAAAAACCAATTTGACAAAACCTTACCGACTGCGTCGCATTCCCCTCCGTCATTTTTTTCCGAATTCGTCAAGAAATATCTCGAGAAAAACACGATATATGAAAATATTATATAAAATATAAACTAGAAAAAACGTTTTGCAAACTTCCATAAATCATTCTCACTTCGCGATACAGGCCTCTCAATGGTTACTTATTTTGTTTATTTTTTTTTTCTCGACCCCCTCCCCTAACCCACGTGTTTTTTTTTACAATTAAGTTTTCGAAACCTCTTAAAAATCTTGAGTCTTGTATTTTCATAATAACGTTCGCGCAGTCTTTTTTCTAACATTTAATGTTTCATACTAAAGTTACTTGGACGATGGCGTCTTCGACGCTTAGAAGTTTCTTTCAATCTTTCACTCTTCCTTTTGTTTTTCAATAGAGTCCTAACTAAGATAGTTCGCAATTTAAGCATATTCACGACGACCATAGTCTTCGTTTTACAGGGAAAGTTTGAGCAAAAATCTCCCCCCCCCCCCTCCCTTATACTTTCCGCGCCTACCTTTTCTTCTTGATTTTAACTTATTAAACTCGAAAATTCGTTTTCCTCGCGCTTCGACGGCCAAATTATTGAGAGCAAAAAAAGAGTGTCCCGTCGTCTCAGACCGTCAAAGAGTCGCTGCTCTCGCTCGCATTGGAGATGTCGCGATCGTCGTGAGGGGCGGAAGTATCCGTTATTCCTCCACTTCTCCCTTTACTTTACACCTCTATACATGCAAATTCGCGTAAAGAGAAGAGTTTCGTCGAAGAGTGCAAGGTATCACTTATATAACAAAACGAGAAAGTGCAAGACGAGTTTGACTCGCCGTCCTTAATGTTTTTTTTTTCGTCAGTCGACTATCGTTTTGGCCATTTTTTTATCGGGAAATATATCTCGCGCATTTCCCTTTTACAACATACCCATCGAAGTAACAACTTATCAAGTATCGTCGCAATAAATTCGCCTAGTCGCGGGCACCTATAACAACCGATAAAATTCTTATTTAGCTCATCGCATTGCCTTTCTCTCTACAATTGCCACATAGTCAGTCCACGTTTCAATTATCTTTTTTTATTTCTTATAAACACGTACCTGGAACGCCTTCGGCCCTGTTTAATCTCAAAAGCTCTCCCCCTATCTCTGTCACTTTCACGTCTTCCATTTGTTACGTTCCTGTATCAATTTACGACCGATTTGGAAGCACTGTGTATTGTTTGTTATTATTTTTTCTTATCTTTCATTACTCTTTTCTGTTAGTTTCTCGTTTGTTCTTATCACCATTGTCATCGTTATTCCTCATTATTTATTACGAGAATTCGACAGGCGCGATAGCATTACATATTACGAAAGAAAAAATATATAAACGATCTTCGCGCGCGGTTCTCGCACCGTCGACGAGTCAGATGTCTCGCGTTCACTGGGGGGGGGGAAAACCGAACCCGCGTTGGATTTTCCTCGAAGCGTCGGGCGGACGTGCGCACCCACAAGAAAATTTTTTTTTATACATATAAAAATCTATACACGTGCGAGCCGCTTCGTCAAAAAACAAAATACGAAGAAGAAAAAAAGGAAAGTCGGAAAAACGCTCAACAAATTTTCGCCGATCAACGTGCCGGGTGCACGTCTGCCCGCCAGCGGAGGAAGGAAAAGCCAACTGGACCCTCGCGAAAACGGAAAAACGACGAATTTTTATAAAAATCTACAGCTAAATCAGTATAAAAAATATAAATTTTTCGCTCTATCGTGTCAATATAAATGAAAACGCGCGTTTCAGCTCTTTCTTTCCCACGTTCTCGCTCTCTCTCTCTCTCTCTCTCTCTCTCTCTCTCTCTCTCTCTCTCTCTCTCTCTCTCTCTCTCTCTCTCTCTCTCTCTCTCTCTCTCTCTCTCTCTCTCTCTCTCTCTCTCTCTCTCTCTCTCTCTCTCTCTCTCTCTCTCTCTCTCTCTCTCTCTCTCTCTCTCTCTCTCTCTCTCTCTCTCTCTCTCTCTCTCTCTCTCTCTCTCACGTACAGCAATATTGTGTCGCGATATAATAAAGTCCGTCCGACTCGTCCGCGGCGAAAATCACTCGACAGCCCTTGTACATACAACTCCGCTCTTTTTCTCTTCTAAAAAACGCTATACACATAATAACCGACGGAAGTGTCGTCTCGTATTTTTCGCATCTCCTTATCCACCTTATTTTTTTTATTTTATTTTTTTATACACTTGCTATAACAAGCCTCTAAGCTCGATCCTTCGTATTATATTTTTCTTGCGGCCCGACGACTCGGGCCAGCTGTCCGAGCAGAAATTCGCACGACGGGTGGTTGGGAGCAGCACAGCTCGTTTTTTCAAAAAAACAAAAAACTGGCCCAACAGTTTAACGCAAAGTCGTTTACTCAATTATATATAGACATGAAGTTTGAAAAATATTATTTAAAATGCTCTCAGCTACGTGAGATCAGAGATGGACAAATGTCTCTCGAACGGGGCTGAATTTCTGCTCGGCTGGTCTATTGTTGGCGCAGCAGTACGAGGCCGGGTGGTCTCGACCCGGCTAATAAACGAGCCCGGCCGACCAAGCTCTATTTCTGCCGCCGATGGTAGATGCTCTTGTGATTGTTGAGGCTGTTCAGTGTCCTGAAGACCTTGTGACAGAGGGTGCAGACGGCGTTGTTGAGGGGCTGGTAGTGCTGCTGCTCCTTATGACGCTTGAGCGTCAGCTTCGTCGAGAGGGTCTTGCCGCACACTTCGCAGGTGTAGCGGACGCCCGGCGGCAGGAGACTGCTGTGCAGCGGATGCGACAGTCTCATCGCTAGGATCGCAGAAGGCGTTCCTTCACATTCCCGGAGGTTGAGTGTTTTTTAATTTTGTTTTTTTTTTTTTTCAAAATTTTATTTTATTTTTTTTGCAAGAACAATTTGAAGTTACATTAGCAAGAACCAAAAAATTCGTCAATACAAGTGTAATTAATTGATTTTTTTTTCAATTTTCAGACAAATTTAACCATTTGAAAGTCATAAATTAAACAATGTGATACGTTACAGAAAAGAAAAAATTTTTTTGAAAAGTTAATGAAATAGTTTGATTAATGTGTGTGTTTGTTTGTTTTTGAGTTTTTCATAATTCCGTTACGAACCAATATTGCGGCCGAGTAGGAGGCAACGAAGATAGTTCCACGTGCCACGGATGGACCCCCAGCACAAATCCGTTCGTGAAGGTAGGTAGTAGTAGAGGTACACACAGAACAATGACGAACCAGAGCACGTATAGCCGAGCGAGACCGGGACCGGGAACAAACAAGAACAAAGATACGGCTGCCATTAATATTGTGGACACATTAGTAACGATGCTGGTACTTTTTCTATAGAAAGAGGGGAGAGAAACAGAAAGAGAGCTAGGAGAAAAGAGGCGAGGAAAGGCGGGCGGTCTGCTAGACTAAGAGAGAGCGGGAGAGAGAGAGAGAGAAAAGAGTGGTGGGTGCGCGGTTTTCTGGACAGACGGACGGGCGGACGGACGGGTGTTTTTGGGGGATGTTAAGAAAATAAAGTAACGACATTTATTTTCGTATAAAAAGATTGATTCTATTTTTGCTTTCTCTTTTGCTTTCTCATTCTAATCATTGCACTGAAGAAATTATTAAGAAAGAGAAAAAGACAAGAGACGTTGACGGACGGATTGAAAAAAAAGGATTAGTCATTTACTAAAAAAACACTCTATATCTGTTAAAATCGTTTAAAAATTAACTGGTCTTTTTGCATTTAAATAAAATTTCGTTAAAATAAATTATTGTCAATTGAAGGTGTTTTCAAACGCTTTGTCGTCTATGCAAGAGAGACGGGTCTTATTCAAGAAAGAGAGACAGACAAGAGAAAAGGCTCGGGGCTCTGGTTTGTCATTGATTATGGTAATGTGTGACTTGTGTCGGCATACACGATAGCGGTGACAACATATACAAAAATCAAATTTTTTTCTTTTCTTTTCACAAATAATTTCGTTTTTTCTCCCGTATCACGGCACAAAGTTCTTTTTTTCATTATACATGATTTTCTCGTACTCTCGCTCGATGGGAAAGCCAAATTAGTAACAAATATGCAAATAAATTTGCTGCACGAAATGTAACGTGACAAAAAGTATTAATGAGATAGATTTTGAAAATTAAAATATAAGCATACCATTCTCAATGCTTCCCCGGGCGTGGACGAATGTAGTGTCTAATGTGGATAAGCTTTTGACCATGTCGAACACGCGTTATTGCTTTCGCTAAAAGGGGGTGGGTTGTGTTGGCGCGTTCGAGTTCGCCATTTTTATTTGCATATATATTTTGGCAGCACTCGAACGCGTTAATGAAAAAAAAAGTTCGCCGAAATCCGAAGATAGCGGCATTAAGACTCTGCTATGTTTTTTTGCGTACAAAGATGACTTTTATTTCATAAATAATGAGAGAACGGTGAGTAAGTACATAAAAAAATGAAAAAATGCGAAAAAATAAGATAACCTGGACCCCTCAAAAAAAAATAATTATAATAATAATAATAATAATAATAATAATAATAATAATAATAAAAAATAAAAACGGACATTAGTAAACTGAGGTATAAAAAATGTTCTCTATATACACGACTCGACGGAGAGCAAACACTCTAGCGCTTTCTTTTCGCTCTCTCACTGTCTTTTTCTCTCTTTCTCTTTCTGGACAGGACCCAGAAATCGAGATTAAATCGCTTGCTATATGTGTATATATATGAGGAAATTTAGAAAAAATTTCAACTTTTCGCGTCTCCAAAACCGGTCAAAATTTTTTTTTGAAGGCACACCTTCCGGAGGCGGTTTTTTTTCTTTCTTATGTAACAAAATTTACGGAGAAAATCGTGTACAATTAAAAACGTTTTTGTCTCACATTTTTTTTACAACTCAAAGTTTCAAAAAAGAAGTTGAAACTAGAAAGAAAGAGCTTTCATTCTCTTTTTTGAAAATTAAAAAATGTCGAATCCTTTACGAGTTATAAGGGTTTTAAGTTGATTATCGAAAAGGCATCAAAATGCTCTCAAAATCGGCGCTGCCAATTCCTGCGATGTGTGCATTTTTATGCCTTTTCGATAATCAACTTAAAACCCTTATAACTTGTGAAGGATTCGACATTTTTTAATTTTCAAAAAGGGAATGAAAGCTCTTTCTTTCTAGTTTCAATTTCTTTTTTGAAACTTTGAGTTGTAAAAAAAAAAGGTGAGACAAAAACATTTTTAATTGTACACGATTTTCTCCGTATATTTTGTGACATAAGAAAGAAGAATAACGGCGTCCGGAAGGTGTACCTTAAAAAAAAATTTTGACCGGTTTTGGGAACGCGAAAAGTTGAAATTTTTTCTAAATTTCCTCATATATATATTTTTTTTTATATTTCGTTTTATCGTTAACTCGGCAACCTCTATCTTTCTTTTAATCTGTTCGAATAATGTAGGCCGACCATTACAAGTACAATAAACATTTGAAATAAAAAAAAATACGTCGCAACAATATTATCTAAATAGCAAAAGTACTCTACATTAATAAATAAAACGCCTCATAAGATAAAATAGCATTTATGTCGGTGTACGTATTTCGTTCGACGCGGTATATAGAGGATTCGCAAATTTCGTTATGTCGTCTTCAAACAAAAATTCTCATAGAAATGTGCCTTCAAAGTTGCGTATGTGTCAAATAACTATAAAATTTAATTTAAAATACATAGACATAAGAGATAAACACAAAAACAAATTTGAAAAACTAAAAATATAGTTGAACTTATAAAACAGTTCCTGAGGACATATTAATGAAGACGAAGGTCTGCAAAATCGATAAAAATGTTTCTCGAAACGTTATGTAAAAAGTGGTAATGAAGCCGGAGTAATTACAACCAAAGCGGTCAAATTAAAGCACTTTGATGAATTCGTTATTACGCAAGTTGCTTTAAAGGCACATTAATAGAGTCGCGTTCACTGCTACGCGCTCGCGTATACACTTATATGCATTTACACTATCTTGGGCTCGCGGGCGTGCGCGCAAAAAACTGCAACCGCTAATTATACTTGAACAAAATATCTCTCTCTCTCTCTCTCTTTCTCTCTGCGAAAAACTTGCCTCGACTTTTAAGTTTGGCCCGGCCACTGGTTATACGGTGGGGGGAGCGTGGTAAGGAGAAGGCAAAAACTGCGAAGCGAAAAAAAAGGTGCCAATCGACGCTCCTGATTCAACTTTCATCGGAAGACGCGAACAGAAATTAAAAATTATTGTAACCATAATACAGAGCGCGACCGCCAGGAGAGCTTTCTTGACCACTCTCGTATAGTGTAGCAAAAATCAATAAGACGCGTCGTCGTTTAAGGTATAACATTCGCAAGCGCGCGCGCTCCCTTCCATTCCGCGAAGTTTTCCTTCGCCAGCTGACTCTGTCTATCTCGCTTGGTTTGTACTGCACGTGTAATTGTTATAATTATAATTTGCACTCGAGTCCTTGCACGGCGCGCGAAGTTTCTCTCTCTCTCTCTCTCTCTCTCTCTCTCTCTCTCTCTCTCTCTCTCTCTCGCTCTCTCTCTCTCTCTCTCTCTCTCTCTCTCAACGCGCGCGTGCTAAGCTAATCGCGCACGGTTCCTTCTCGTTTGACGTTTTGTGTGTATATATATAAGCGCGAAAGTGAATCGAGAGAACTTATGATACAAGTACGGTAATTAATTCCAAAATGACCAAAAGAAAAGACAGTGGTGTATAATTCTTAATTAATGGTAATTTTAAGTTTACGAATTACGTATTTTTAATTTTAAATTAAACGGATAATTATTACTCGAAGAACAAGGATTATAAAAAGAACTTTTTGCGAGCTAAAACAATATATGTATACTTGGTAGAAGTATCGCCTGGTATTTGTGCACGATTAATCTAATTTAAAACAATAATAAATGTTAAAATAAACTTGAAAATTAGATAAAAGGAGAACTAATAAATGTTATACAACAACAATAAAAGATCTCGTCGAACACCATTTTCCCCGTATAAAAGTGATTAACTCGCCACTCTCTACTCTCAACATGTCTGTAATATCTCTAACATCTCACATACCACCTATCGTATATTTACAGGTATAACGTGTGTATTTCTGTGTTTGTGTGAGAGACACGCGCCTTAACATCTAAACTTAATGAACTAATTGAACTCTCTGCGGAACAATCAAGAAATGAAGTTTCCTAACGCCCTTAGACCTTACGAAACAGGTACGGATAAACTATGCTCGCACGAAACACGCCTTCCTCTTCTCGCCAAGACCATCAAAGACGACGACGACGACGACGACGACGACGACGACGACGACGACGACGACGACGACGGCCTAACTAACACGCGCTTGCCACTCGGTCGACCCGGAGAGCCGAGGCTTCTCGCTTGGTTTCGCTCTTCGGGTGATCACGTGAGACGCGATTGCTGCTGTTGCTGCACTACATTCTGCTGCTGTAGCTGCTGCTGTTGTTGCTGTTCCTCGTCTTTGCGCTGCTGCTCGTTCTTGTTGTGCTGCCGGTGGTAGATGCTCTTGTGGTTACGCAGACTGTTGAGGCTGGAGTAAACCCTCTTGCAGATGTTGCAGATTGGCTCCTTGCTAGGGCGCGTGTGTACGTTCTGTATGTGCCGCTTCAACCGCGTTAGGGAGGTCAGGTTTTTGTTGCAGGGCTCGCATCGAAACTCATCGGTCGCGCCACTGCCGGCCAACAGACCTGGCGGCAGAACCAGACACACATGTGGGTTACTCATTGTTCTCCCTTTTTTATTACTTCTTCATTGTTTTAGTTTTTTTGTTTTCTTAGTGTCTATGATTATATTCTATGATTGTGATTTGTTTTTAAGCGCCTCGAAAAGGGAAAGAAGAAGAGTAGAAGTGGTCTGCAGCCGTTCTCGGCTCTTTTGCATTTATCATCAGGCTTTTCTCGCTCACGTCTGTTTTTTCATTTACTACTACTTTTTTTTAACGGTTAGTCGGTAATTGTGCATTGTCCAATCGCCGTTTCGATAGAGCAAGGTATCGTTAAGAGATGGCTTTGCCCATCGAACGAGCACAGCCGCGTTAGAACGAATCTCTCTGACATTCTCTCTTTCTCTTCCTCTCTCTCTCTCTCTCTCTCTCTCTC
Organism: Torymus aiolomorphi; assembly: GCA_036365515.1. Classification (NCBI taxonomy): domain Eukaryota; kingdom Metazoa; phylum Arthropoda; class Insecta; order Hymenoptera; family Torymidae; genus Torymus; species Torymus aiolomorphi. Next base: position 13,551,130 of record CM070875.1, read on the forward strand.
TCTCTCTCTCTCTCTCTCTCTCTCTCTCTCTCTCTCTCTCTCTCTCTCTCTCTCTCTCTCTCTCTCTCTCTCTTTCGTTTTTCTCTATCGCTCTCTCTTTCCTTCTCTTATGCTCTACGCTATGCTTCGTTTTTTCTCGTCGCGTACGTAATGCAGTGTTCAGTATAACTTTGCAAAGTGCGTGCGATTTTGCTGCTAGCAGTTTTTTTTATCATTCTACAATAACTCAACCACCGACACCTGACAAGCCGTGCGTAATAACAGTTGACTGTTTGTCAAAATTCTCTCTGCCAAGTATCTTTCCTCCTAATGAACGATATTGATTAGCGCGTGTTAAGAACCATTCACCGAGCGCCTGGCCTCTGATTTTTTGTTCTTCGGCCCATTCAAGTCGCTTTCAAGAAAGATAGTGAGATTCTGTTATGCAATTATAATTCTCTATCCGCTTTTATTTAACTATGCCGTTGGATATATTATCATAAATTATAGAGTTTGTTGAAAAAATTCAATAAATATTCTAATTATTAAAATATATCTGCAATGCTAATTACTTTAACAATTTCACACGTATTATTGTTCAGTACAATACGAGCGTGAAGCGAGTTCGCATTAACAGACATCAGGATTATCTTTCTCAAAAGCCACTTTTCACAATATAATTGAGTAGACGTAAATCTAGTAGGTATATTACGTTCTTAGTTCATATACAGAAGAGTGCAAGCAATCCAAGAATCCAGCGACCAATCGAGAGCGGTGTCGTTAGTGTTCAGATCAAGTCACCAAGATGGATCCAGATGTTGATGCAATTATTATTTACAGCAGGAGACAGTAGTGCACAGATTTGTCTGTTTAAATATTCGTGTAGATATGGGAAGTATATATAATATTTACAGGTATGATGGGTTGTGATGAGTTGATGCGATGAAAGAGGCGAAGTTTTGTATTCTAATAGATAAGTTTTTTTTTTCGTTTAAGATGTCACATATTTTCATTAATGGCGAAATCAGTTGAAATGGGGATTTAAATAAATAGAATGAGACTTGACGTATATGGTTGTTTGCACAGCAATGTGCCACTTTTATTATCTGATCGTTTTTTCAGCAAAACTTTCATTGCGATTAACATAATACGTAAATTATATTTCAAAATGGTATTTTAAGAACTTGGTACACAAAGGAACGTGAATCATATTCTAAGTATACAAGAAATATCTACAAAGTGAAATCACTCATTGGTATGATTATCACATGACGAATCAACGTTAAATTAGTCGAAGATAATGAAATAACTTTGTTAAGTACACATATCGTAATGTAAGGATAAGCCTCAAATGAAAATAATCCATTTAGTATGCCATGTGAGTTTGTAATCGACAAAATTTCAGATATGGAACATTACAGAAGCTACTGGAGAGTATACAATCGGCTAGGCAATCAATCTCACGTACAGCTACCGATACAAAAAAAAAGTTAAATGAGAATGGTTGAAGGATTGAAATCCAGATTAACAACTATGACATTATTAACTTAATGAGTGTGAATCGGAAGAAGTTAGAACGATCCTTACAAACCGTTACAGAAACAATTCCTGTTCATTACGTCCTACCGAACATCTGTACAAGCTTATACAAAATATGGTTAGTATACTATGTTTCTCATCTTCATCAACTGAATTTCAATCCCCCTTAAACTACATTTTATTTTTGGTCATTTCGTTTGTACAGACGTGTATGTGTGTGCGCGCGCGTCAGTGTACCAAACGTTCAATATTGCAACCTATATGGCAAAAGGTATAGCATTGCGACATGATAGCTCATCGAGAGGTTTCCACTTAGTTATAATTGGTTCTCATGGTCTTTCCTCTCCTTCTTGGCATGGTACTGACTTCTGTGGCTGATCAGACTGTTCCTGGACTTGTAGCTCCTGCCGCAGAGATCGCAGGCCAGCGACTGGGGCACGTAGAAGTGAGTGTCGGTCATGTGCCTCTGCAGCGACCAGACCCTAGAGAAGCTCTTCTTGCAGTACTTGCAGTAGGTGGAGCTGCCGCTGCCGCTACTGTAGCTGCAACTGGGCGTCTGCTCGTTGTTGTCCTCGATCGGCTCACTCTTGGCTGGACTAGGCGAGCGTTCGCGAGCAGCGGAACTCTTGCGAATCACCTTGCGCAGCTGATAGCGCGTGTCGGATCGAGGCCTTGCACGGTTTGCCTCTTCGTCTTGAATGCTTCTGATGGATTCCACTTTTATTTGTAGTAGTCCAGTCTCGTCCTCTTCCTCAACGTCCTCCTCCAGCACTTCCCATTGTATTAACTCCTCGACGAAGGACTCTGGGGAGTGCGGCTCGGACTTGAGGTCGATCTGATCGATGATGAGAGTAGGAGCAGTGGCGGCATCATCATCGTCTGGGTTGTCTGACTGCTGCTGGCTAATAGTATTGTCACCGCTCGGTCGGGACGGTCTCGTCTGCGGCTTCATGCTAGCCGGGCCAGCCCCGTCCTCCTCGGCGACCTCCTGGTCTGCAACCAAAGAGGAGGGGGCTCAGTCCGACTCGGACACTATCTCTTGCTCTTTCTCGCGCACCAGTGCGCAACGGTAGATACATTTTTCACTCTCTCTCTCTCTTTATCTCCACCGCCGAAGGCAAATAACACATCGCTTTTCTCTCCTGCCCCCCCCCCCCCCACGTACGTACGAGCTTTTTACACATACGTGAATAGGCCGCAGAATGTATATGTACGCATTGTACGCGTAGTCGCAGAAAACAAAAAGCGTATAAAATGTAGTCATGCAGCGGTTATACTAAAAAAAGGTTATTCAATATATAATATAAATGTATACGTAATAATAGCAAAACCAGGCATCTCGTCTCTACTACGAAGAATATATAATCTCAGCCCATAAGCAAGTGGATGATAACTTCTGAAAGAAAAATGTCAGAAAGACAGAGAGAGATGCAGATAGGGAGATGTAGTAATAGACACAGAACGTGCGAGTGAGTGAGGTAGAGTGAGAGAGGAAAAACGACAACGCGCTTGATATTTAAGATGCCTAGCGGCACGTTCTCCGCATCACACCACGTGCTCGCACTCGGGCATGTGAGAGACAGAGAGAGCGAGCGGTCTAGTGGTATAGGCAGAGGCAGAGTCAGCCTCTCCTCAAGGTCAAGTGAAAATGAGCGCATACGTACGTACACATACATGCGCTACTGCGCAAAAAGGCAGCGGTTCGCGCGGTGAGATAGCGTCGATGTACAAAGAGATTAGGCCCGCACAGTGTAGCCGCGTAAGAGATGGACGGATCGCGGGAAAAAAGCGAGAGAAAGTATTATATGTATAAGCGAGGAAGCCGCGCGGCGCGAGTGCGAGCGCGAGCTTTAGTGGCTGCTGCTGCAGTGGTTCTTTGCGGGATTTTACCCGGCCGGTTTCCCTGGCAACCCAACTCACTCTTCTCTTTCTTTCTCTCCTCTCGATCCTTCGTCTCTCCGTCTCTGTATCGCTCTCGCTCTCTCTATCGCACGCGCGGTATGTACTCCCTCTTGCGCGGCTTCTAAGCCCTCGCGGCGTGCGCACTAGGAGAGAGAAAGAGAGAGAACGAGAGAGAGAGAGAGAGAGAGAGAGAGACAGGAGGATACCTAGGATGCGTATTATTCTTAATAACCCTGCTCGCTCGCCCGTAGGGCTGTATTATGACTGATGTTGACTCTGCGCGCTCTCGCTCGCAGACCTGTGTGCGCGGGCGGGCGCGCTCTTTCCTTCTTTCCTCTTTCTCTCTTTCTCGCTTTCTCTCTCTCTCTCTCTCTCTCTCTCTCTCTCTCTCTCTCTCTCTCTCTCTCTTTTCTCACTCGCGATCGATAGACCGACTCGCGAACAGGGTGAAAATATGACTGCCTTCCGGATTGGTTACCAGGGAGAGAACCTTAGAGAGCGAACAAACTTTCCTGCGCTATAGGAGAGAGAGAGAGCGACGAGAGGATGAGGGAGAACTCTCGGGATGTGAGAAAGAGAGAGGGAACAGAAAGAGAGGGTCTGCGCCTCCTTCGCTTATACATTTCTCGTCCCCTCCTCCTCGATCGTCCACCCCCCGCACCACCGCCGCTCATCTCATCCAGCTTCTTTGCTTCGCGCTGAAATCATATATTTATTTTTCTTTCTTGCTCACGCGCTCGTCCTCATCTTCTTGTTAATTCTTGGCTAAGTTCTCTCTCTCTCTCTCTCTCTCTCTCTCTCTCTCTCTCTCTCATGGCTGGGTTGCTGTAGGCTCTTGACTCTCATCTCTTCCTCGTTCCTTCTCTCTCCCTCGTTCTCCCTACCCTCTCTTGGGGATCGAAGATACACACTCTATATCTCGTTTGAGGTTCGCCCTCCGAGTAGCGCGCGGTATGCTTCGTTAGAGTAATGCGTCAACTTCTGCGCCACCTCCCCTTTCTGCAATGGGCCAATCCGATTGTATTTCGCAACGGCCGTGAAATTAGAGCTGCTTTTTTGTCTGGCTGCTACTAGATATGATTGGGTGCCGCCTGCAGCCAAAACATCCGCAATTGTCGTCGTTAAATCGTCTCTCCACTGGCGTGATTGGTGCCATCATCGTTATATACGGGCTTGGTTTGCCAGCGACGACTTCCCCAAAAATCTGTTTCCTGCTTCGAAGATTACGATCCTGGTTCTCTCGAATCTTCTGATAACTGCGGCGAGGCGGCAATCTGTGTACACTGATAAAAAAGAAAGCTGCAAAGAAGACACATAATGTTTCTCGTTACAATCTTCCGGCTTTCATTCATTATCGTTGGTTAGCACATTCCTTCGTAAATAGCGCTCAAAAAAGAAGAAAGGACGCCGTCTAAAATAAAGATACCGCGTGAATCTCTTGATACAAGAAATAGCAGCTCGATCTTCTTTTCCTTTCCTCCTCATGGCCAAGCTCGTTATTGCGCAGCTTTCGAGGTCGACTCAAGTTCATCATCGATAATAGCTAAGAGAGCGAGAGTGTGGCGGCGAAAACAAGCGTAAAGCCGTCCGGGGAGAGAGAGCTAGACCTGGCTGCCTCGCGGCACGATAAGTGCGCAAAAATACTTATATACACTATATAGTACGCGGCCCGATAAGCAGCCAAGTTTTTCGTCATATGACTTTCGGCAGCGTCTAATCGCGCTCGTGATGACCCACAGATGGCTGCACTATGGTTTTAATTGCCAGCTGCGCAGGCATAGAGATTATAGGTGTGAGAGATACCGTCGATCCCTGAGCATCGATGCTCAGGCGATATTGTGGCGAATTCAGTCAGGCTTATTGCGTGAGACGGACGCTATGTTCTTGTAATCTTTCTTTTGCCTGCAACGTGACCGACTGTTTATTCGCTTACATTTGATAGTAATTTGAGAGATACAATTTAGAATACCGCTGAGTGGCGGTTGTATGTGCGAATCTTGCAGCGCGTTATAATGGAAGAGAAACGCGAATAGAGCAAAAACATATTTTTTGCTAAAAGTCGATTGCAATTATTTCGAAAACAAAAATAGACGAATAATGGATGTAGAGTCCTAGTAGTAGTATCTGTGGAGGGAGTAGAAATGACGCCCCCCCCCCACCCCTAAATAAAACTCAAGCAATTGATCGAATACGCTTTTTAAAGTTCGCGTAACTAAACGTATCTCGCGGGTAATCTATCGTATACTTTTCAGATACTGCACGCGAATGTCTTCATCGATTCTATCCAACGAAAGAGCAATTCGGAGCGAGGGAGAGAGAGGGAGAGGGGGTGAGAGAGAGAGAGGGAGAGGGGGTGAGAGAGAGAGAGAGAGAGCGTCGTCCCACATAAAACTGGCATACACCGAAACGAGATTATGCGGCAGTCATAAATAACGAAACTTTCCAAATTTCGCGATCCAAACAAGACGCGGGTTCTCTTGCGCGCGTGCACACACACACACACACACACACACATACACACACACACACACACACACACACACACACACAACGTTTCGGAAAGCGCAGATTCGACTCGATAAATAACCCGATATCCTCGAGAGCGAGCTTCTGCCTTGGCTTTTGCGGCGTGCCTGATCGAAAGAATTCGAGGCGGGGGTGAAAGAGTGAGAGAGACTGGCTACGAGCGATCGGCCCGAAAAGGGGAAAAAGTCGTATATCCTCGCCTCGCGCTGTACGTACAGATCTCTAAGTTCACGAAGTATCCGGGGAATGACTGCGCGGCTCCGAAAGAATATGTAATATTGAGGAGTAATAATATAAATCGCTTCAGTTAGTGCTGCGGAAGAAAGCGACGACGTTTATAAATAAAAGGCGCAGCGGCCAAAGCGCGTTCTGTTAAAAATATCCTCGTTTGAATTGAAATCTCGCACGGTCGCCTCCGCGAACAAATAAAGGACGAGTTTCTCGTTTAAGCGAACTATTTTGCGAATTCCCGCGCTCTTTTTTGGAATCGTTATTAATACCGTGCTACGCGAGGAATTTCAACATTATTAAAAGTTACACCCAAGTTTCGCTATGAAAATAAACGACTAAGAGAGATAGGGGAGCGAGAGAAATATTCCAATATGCACTCGGGCTTTCAACAAGATTAGCAGGGAGAAAAAAATTCGAATCTAGTTATCCCCAAAACGCTTCGCCGTCGCAATCGTGCAAGGTGGAAGTCGACGCGCGAGGCGAGGCATTTCTCGCACGTAACGCGTGAGCGTGAATTTCGAGGATGAGCCCGTAAGTGGCGTACGTAAGCGGGGGATGCTGCTGCTGCGCGCCGCCACGAAATAAATATTTGCCCGGCGAAGCCGGAGGCACAGCAGCAAAATCGACAGAGGCGCAGGCTGCCATGCAGCAACAGCAGAGCAGCAGCTCTCCCCTGATGTGTACGTATAGGCGAGGACAGTAGTTCGCGCACACACCGCTATTTTTACACGACCGGGGTGCGCTTTACAACAAGTTACATACACACACGTACTCATAGAGCCCGGGCTTTCTTGGAAGAGCGAGAAAGATGGAGCGATAACAGGGGAAGAGAGAGAGAGAGAGAGAGAGAGAGAGAAGGATGGAGCGTCGTCGTCTGCAGGGGTAGCGAAAGCAGCAGCAGCAGCAGTAGCCGAGCCCTAGCGCGCCAGCAGCAGTTTCGATTTTAAAAACAGCTTCCCTCCTCCTTTCACGCTGGCTGCACTCGCGCACACGCCTGCTCCACGAGAGAAAACAGCTGTCTAAGAATAGTAGCCGAGTGCGTGTATACGAGAGAGAGAGAGAGAGAGAGAGAGAAAGAGAGAGAGAGAGAGAGAGAAAGAGAGAGAGAGAGAGAGAGAGAGAGAGAGAGAGAGAGAGAGAGAGGGAGGGAGAGAGAGAGAGAGAGAGAGAGAGAGAGAGACAGAGAGAGAGAGAGAGAGAGAGAGAGAGAGAGAGAGAGAGAGAGAGAGAGAGAGAGAGAGAGAGAGAGAGAAAGAGAGAGAGAGAGAGAGATAGAGGACTTTCTTTTCATCGAGGGGAGGCGCGCGCGCTTGGCCCCCTTCGAGAGCGCAAAAGGGAACTTTGGGAATTTGAATTTGAAATTCGAACAGAAAGTCATATTTCGGCGAAGTTGACGACAGTGAGACGATGTCGGACTTCTATGGGTGAGGCGAAGTTGTGTGCTCTGGTTTTCGTAAATTTTAAAGAATTGCTTTAAGGATGAAAAATATTTGACATTACCGAAAAGACTTTTGTCATTTAGATGACTAAATTGAACGTTATAAGAAAGCAATTTGTTATTACTTAAAAAGTACAGTAGTTAGGGGAAAGAAATATTTCTAAATACAACTACGTCTAAAGTTTTAAATAATGCGGAAACCGAATGAAATGTTGTATCAATTTTCGATAAGCGCGAAAAGTCAGGTCGCGTATATAAATATTTGCGCATTATTTGTATTAAATTATCGAGCGCAGCTCTCCGCAACACACGAGAGAAGAGAAAAATATAAATACACCGAGATTACATAATTTCCTTTACACCTTACTATCATCTCTCTCCTACTCTCTCCCTCTCTCTCGCCACGCTCTCTTCCCTCACACGTTTCCACCTCTCTCTCCCCTCGTTCGCTCCCCTCACTTCTTTCGCGCCCTCCCTCTCGAGTATAGTCGTCGCCTCGCCTCGCTCGTTATTATTTTTTGCGTAACAGCATTACGCATTAAAGATGATAAAAAGGCCATGTACCGATACTTCATTTCGCGCTCTCTCGCTCCCTCCCGTCTCTCACTCCCTCGCGCTCTCTTTTCAGTCTTTAGCAGCGGTGGCTGCAGTCGCGCGAGTGTAACACAGTGGACTTCATAGAGAGAGAGAGAGAGAGAGGAGAGAGATAGAGAGAGATAGAGAGAGATAGAGAGAGAGAGAGAGGAGAGAGCGAGAGATAGAGAGAGAGAGAGAGAGAGAGAGAGAGAGAGAGAGAGAGAGAGAGAGAGGGAGAGAGAAAGAGAGAGAGAGAGAGAGAGAGAGAGAGAGAGAGAGAGAGAGAGAGAGAGAGAGGAGCAGCTGCGCATATATACAGGCTCGCACGCGGGGACGCGCTGTCGGGGAATGTTTATTTCGGCGCGATAACAAGCGCCATTGTGCTGGCGCACGCAAGTGTACTTCTGATGCTGTCGTTGCGGATTTTGTAGGAGACAAACGAGCCACTAAAAGAGAGAGGTCGAGCGTGGGGGGAGGGGCACGTGCTGCTACAAAAATTCGCTCGCTCTTTTTAGCCGGCGATCGATCGATCGATTTGTCGCACACGCGCGCGAGCGAGCGACGCGGGGCGCGGGGAATATTGAAAATTCAGAAACGTGTGCTCGAACGCGCGGCATTCCGCAGTCTGATTAATTTATTTTGCAATTTCGGGACGCCGCCCGAGAACGAGGAAAAATTAAAATTCTGTACGGCCGCACGCGCTGTTTAAATTTGAAATGGAATTTGAAATTCGTTCGAAATAAATTAAAGTTTGAACGGTCGCAGCAGCGACGACGGCGGGACTATGGAGCGCGACGGTGTGCCCTTGAAAAATTCTCATCTCGTCGCAAAAATGTTTGAAAAATATTTTTATTGGATTTCTAAAATGAACGCGCCTTTGAAAAGCGTTACGGCCTGTGACAAACAGTTGGACAAAGTTTCTAATTAAAATTTGTAAATCTAACCTCAAACACTTCCAAAGTTTGCACATTGTTAATTGAGGCTATCGAAATTGAAAATCTACGTTTGTGGAACAAGTATAGCGATGATTTACGCGCATTAATTTCCGCGATTGTCAATAAAGTTTTCCATCTTTTGTTCACTCGCTGGCGCGCTCAGATCTCTCAATAAAGAAAGTTGACGAGCTTCCCACAAAGCGTTCATCGGCTCTACCCGCACCGCGCGCTGATGATTTAATAGGCAACTGCTGCAACGGGAGCTTCGCGAGCTCTGTGCTATTAAAAAATCCTCTCAAAAATTACCCTCGTAATTATAACCGACGTAAATAATGCACCGATCGAGCAAGGTCTTATTTACCGTGTTCTCTAAGTGAATGATAAACCCGAACGTGATTTATTATCGACTTGAATAAACAACTCTCGAGCGTGCAGCTTATTGATTAGCGCTTGAGCTCGTCAAGTACATTTTCACGGAAAATCCAAACGGCATATAACTCGCTATTCCTCGACGATCGAGAATTACGAAAGTTTCGCGGCATTTTGGGGCCGAGTAATTTCCGCAAGAAAAATTGAACGAAATAAGAATTTAAATAATCTGGCTCGCGAAGAGAAATTGGGAGCGGTGCGCGATAGCGCCGGAGCCAGAGAGACTTCGTGAAAAGGGAGAGGAGAAGGTAGAGAAGAAGCAGCGAGATCGTCGACCTGCAGTATTGAGTTTTCCTTTTGACACGATGCCAAACAGTGTTCGTTACGATTTCCTTCCAAGATCCCCGAGATTTGTTCGGAAAGGCACAGTTTTGCCCTCGCCTTTCTCTGTTCCTCTCACTCCCTCCATCGCCGCGCCACTGGCAAAAGTTTCGCGCAGCCATCGATTCGGAACACATGGAAGTGTATTATACATATACATACAGCGATATTATTATCACGGGGATTAATTTTGATACTGCGATGGCGCTCCGGGTTCCTGCGTATAGGTATTGTGAGTAAACGAATAATTTAATAAACGTCTGTTTAGCAGGGGCGAGCTAAATCTAAATTCATAAACGGTCAATCGTTATATATACACACACACATGGCGATAAGGGATATGAACATTCGAGATCCTATTATGCTGCCGCGAAGTAATTATATTTTCGGCTTTCGCTACGGCGTCACAGGACTCGCTAAATAATTCCGACGATGCGGGGAAAGGTTATACCGTATGTAGGTATGTAATAAAAAAAGAGAGGGAGGGAGGGAGGGAGGGAGAGATAGAGAGAATAGCGAGAATTTATTATTGTTGTTAAATTATAGATTTTTATCTAGAGAGCGAGAGAGACAAATATGACAGGCAAGTGACTAATTTGCAGAGCAAACGCATCGATCATCACGAGGACGTTCGCTCGGTGTATGTGTACACACACACACACAGCTAGCGAACGCGAAGAAAGTACTGTATCGCTGCCAAAATATTCCGAAAATTTCTACTCTAGCTCGAAAATCAGCCGATGTACAAACAAAAAAGATATAACCCCACCGCCGCGGAGAAGGAAAGTCGCGAGTGCCGCGATAGCGAAAAAGCTCGCCTCTGTCTCACTCTCACTCACTCCCTCTCCCGGCGTCTCTAATAATTGGCAAGCCGTGCGTCGACGATACGCATACACTTATACACACATATATGTGCCGAAAGCACAGAGAGAGAGAGAGAGAGAGAGGGAGAGAGAGAGAGAGAGAGAGAGAGAGAGAGAGAGAGAGAGAGAGAGAAAGCGAGAGGGAGAGTGAGAGAGGGAAAGTGAGTGGCGTACCAAGGCTATCGTATTTTTAGTTAGGCCAATGTTTAGTTGGCCGCGTGCGCGAGTGTAGCGCCTCGTCGCCGAATAACACGCGCTCTTGAAACGACGGCGGCGGGCGGTCACAGATAGAGGGACCTTGAATTTCGCGGATAACATCTGCGGCCTTATCGAATTCGCCGGTTCGCCGTCGCCCCACCTTTCGCTCTCTCTCTCTCTCTCTCTCTCTCTCTCTCTCTATCTCTCTCTCTCTCTCTCTCTCTCTGTCTCTCTTCCCCTTCCTCCCATTGCCCTCCTTTTTTTCGCTTGTCGCTATTCTCTCTTTATTTTTTGCGCGGCCGTGTGTCCGTGTGCGTGCGTGCGTGTACATATCAGCGCGCCCGCTTCGTCCGATTGGCGAGATGATAACTTTTTTTTCTGGTTCTCAGTACTAACCTAGCGTAAGCCAGCCGTTCATATATTATTTCGGCGATCAGTGGCGGCCCATCACCTGAATTTATTCAGCGCCCCTCGCGCGGGCGAACGAGCTTTTTCCCATGTATAGATATTATTATTATTATACATATATACTTTGCCGCGGCTGGCTGGTATTATTCGCGTGTACGTATTTTTTGTTCGCCGGGAAGGACCCTTTCAATGACGACAGCGCGCGGCCGGACGTTTCCGAGCGTGATGATGATTATTTTCTACCCTTCTTATCGGTTCATCTTGTCCCGTATTTCACACACGAGAAAAGTTTCGTAGGCGGTGGAGTAACGAGTGGCAAGAAATCATCACCGTTTCTAGCGCTGCTGCTATATATAGATATATATATATATAGAGGCGGTCAATTGGGCTTAATGCTTCCTTTTTTTTGGCGCAAAGTTTTGCTCTATGTAAAATTCCATTGCTATAGTGTCTGAATAATGCTATCACATTGTCTTATTGAAGCATATAGTGTGTGTGTGTGTGTGTGTGTGTGTGTGTGTGTGTGTGTGTGTGTGTGTGTGTGTGTGTGTGTGTGTGTGTGTGTGTGTGTGTGTGTGTGTGTGTGTGTGTGTGTGTGTGTGTGTGTGTGTGTGTGCGTGTGTGTGTGTGTAAAAATAAACAGCCTGTCACGAGATTGAGTTAAGCCATCAACTGAGATTACAATCAAATGCATTTGTACACAATACAAACGTAAACACGAAGTGCACATTGTTTTTACGGCTAATTACAATAGTATATAACTCGATCGAAAACTTCCTTAAATTTTGTATCGCATATGTATAATTTGATACGCGCTAGACGAAATTAGGTCATGTTTACTTAACCGAATAGGCAAAATTGAATCTACTATCACGTGATAAGTTCGTAAAAAATTCCACAATATGTATCTTTTCATTAACAATAGATCGTACGATAATAGAGAAAGCACTGAGCAAGCTTTGATATGCGTAACTAATTACGATAGTTCTGTGAACTATTTGAATCGCTGTTCGATAAATCTTCAGAAAACAATTAATATCTATTATACGACGGCACGAAAATTTAGCAAAACGACAAAACCTCTAGAATTTAAAATTTAAACTGTTATTCGAACTACAGAACGAAAGAAAAAAAACCGTGATATTTGAAAAAGAAAAAAAGCCGAATGCGCTGAAGTCGCGCTACATTAAATAGACCCGGGAGGCCTGCATACGGTATATTCGTACACGTACAATTAGTGTCTAGAGGAGCGAGTGAGACGACACATACAGAGCGCGCGCACGACCTTATCTTCGCGAACTTTCAGTTGTTATGTGCCGCCCGAGAGCGCAAGTGTGCGTGTATGCGTGATGAGTGTGTATGCGAACACGTCGCGGCGGACGTGGCCAAATGTATGTGGGCGATTGGTACGTCAGACAAATACGACTTGGAAGAGCCGCGCGCGCAGCTGCCTAATCTAGTTGCGAAAAATGCAAATTTTTTTTAGCGCGTCATCGTGCCCGACTATCGAATTCATCGTTTCTTCGGACGTTTATTTTCATTTCATTCTCGAAGAACGCTGAGCATTATTGTTAATTTAATTATGATTCTTTGTTATCCGAGTTCGCATTAGTTATTGGCAAAGATTTTTTTATTGTTTTTAATGCGTCGATGATTATAAGCCGAGCAATGAAATTGGATCGATAAGAAGTCTAAATAATAATATGAGATAGTTGATTTTAATGATTAATTGCAACAGTTGCAGTATTGAAAATAATTAAATATTTTGATAATAGCCTTAGCGTTTCTTTGCACTGGATGATCGATCAAGATGATATACAAGCGAACATGATGCTGCCTAAAAATTTTTATTCGTTCAAGGTTTCGATAACAATTTCTTATTTTAATTATTATCATCGTCGTTGCAAAACGTGCAGAAATAACAAATGCGATAATACAAGTCAAAACAGAACTAAACTCTCTCTTATATCCAGAAGTCGATAACAGAAATTGTCTTCTGTCCTGAAGCTCTCTTTTTTTTTGTTCGAAGGAGTGTTTGATATATATAAGAGAATAAAACGCTACTCGCTACGCGGTGGTTTTGTTTTTTTTTTTTTTTGTCACAGCAAAGCGAAAAAAATCAATCCATCAGGCGCAGAGTCTGTCGACGCGATTGCCGACTCGTATACCTACACAGGCGGCTTGTTATTAAACGCGCAAGATTGACACCGACAGGCACGTACACGCGTATTATAACTGAAATTAGACGGAAAGCTCGCGTTTCGACGACTTGTTCGCGTTCTCTTTTTTTATTTCGCGCACTATTGAGTAGCATTATTGCTATATACGAGTCGAATGACAATAAAAGCCCTGCAGCGAAGGTGCGATAACTCTAGACGGCCTATCGCAATCCGCGGCCGAGGTAAACACGCCTCTCTCGTCGCCGTGAATTTCATAACACGCGCGCGCGCGCGCACACACATATATACAGATCGTAATAGTGTGTGCGGTCTAAAGTACGAAATTCGAATCTCTGGCTGCGTGTTGTTGAAGGAGCGCGCAAAGCCGCACGAATATTCCCTCCCCAAACTTACAGTATATTATACTATGTTAGAACGTCAATTAAGTTCTTAATCTTGCTTTCTCTTTAGTTGAATAATTTCTCGTATTTTTTTCATTTATTTATTTATTTTTTCAGGCGTGGGAACACAACAGTGCTTTTTTCTGGCTTTTCTTACGGATGGAAAGAAATACCAAAAACGTGATCATGTGCATTTTAAACTTAGAGACAGATACAAAATGACAATATAAACACTCAGATATAGAGAAACAAAAAGTTGTCTGCGACAAAATTTTGACAGTACGAGCACGGCAAGGATTCATAATAAATAATGTAAGACTAGTGATCAGTCAAAGTTAATAAATAACGCGTTGTGCAATATGTATGATTTAGACAAGTGACCGTTGAGATTCACCGACTTTTGCTCGTCGTCGATCGTCTCGCGGGAGCTCCCGCATCATGTATTTAATAAACACTTATCGCTGACACAATTTCTTTTCTCTAATATTAAACAAACAATCAAGCTTTTTCTCTTTCCCTTTGTAACGTGAAACTCGATAGATAAATAATATGCGTGTGCGTGTGAAAGAAAAGTTGCGCGCAGAGACAATCGCAGTGATTTTAGATTGTACAGTGATCTCAAACTGACATTTCTCTCTTTCTTGTTCGCCAATTCGAAATGACCGCCAGCTCAACGACAAAGCTTTGGATTTCTACTTGTGGAATTTTGACACAGATCGGTTCGTTTTCGCTTTCTTTTTGCGCTCATGTACTTCTTTTTCAATATATGCGCTCTCTTTGTGAATTTGTCATGAAGAGAAAAAAATAGGCGATCACCGCGAAAAGAAAAAATAAAGAAAATTGAAGTAGAAAGACAAAGGAGCCCCGAGGTCGAGCGGGCGATTTTGAATATAACGTCACGGCACAATTCGTTGCGAATGAGTTCAAATGAAATAATAATGCAAGTGCAAGCAAAGTACATCGTTATACGAAAATAAATGACGCTCTTTTTTGTATTTTGTTTTTTTGTAAAAAAGTAAATAAAAGTATACAGTAAATGATGATTTCGATGATTTGGTAATAAATGACATGCCAAAATTAGAAGAAACTTAATCTTCCAAGCAAGAAGAGACAGAAGTATAGTGAACTTTCACCGCAACCAAATAAAAAATAAAAAATTTTGTTTTAATCGTTGGCAAATATATAATAAATTGTGATTTGTTAGTTTGATATAACTGCACAAGTCACAGCGACTTACGTAATTCTGTCCAACTGTGTGTACGTGAAGAGCGAGTCGTTCGAGATCGGCGCGCGCCGTAGACGCCGCGCTTTATAAATGATTGCTTTTTAATTTTCTTTTCTTTTTCATTGCTTTCTCTCATATATGCAATTAAACTATATGTCTGATCCCGACACGCTGGATGCGTCTTCGGCGCGCGACTCGAGTCGCGACCTCGGTCGCTCGGTTCGAGAATTAAACAGAGTAGCGAAGAGAGCCCTTTGAAAAATCAAAAGAACACAGACTTGGACCTTTTGTCTGTCCTTTGATCGCGCGAACATATTCTACCATTTTATTACAGCTTATGTACGCGAAAAAGATGAAAAAACAAATAGAAAAAAATTACTTTAGTTATACTTTTGTGTAATATATCTTGAACGAACGGAAAGAGAAAAACAAAATCGGAAATTTCCAGACGCATCAATGCTAAATTCTACTTGTACCGTTTTGACTAAGATTCTTGTGATTTCGCAGGGCAAAATTAATTAATTAAAAAAAGTAGTATAGTAAGTGTGGAAAATAAAAAAAATAAATAAATAAATAAACTTATATGCGTAACTTTGGTCTAGTAGTCTCTGCTTGTTCTTACCTTGCGAAGTTCCCGCCAGGTCCGGCGTCTGTAGCCCGTGGGGCAACCCTGGAAATTTCACTATCGTCACATATAGCTATCGTTGCTCCGTTATCGGAGTTGCAGTGTCAGGCCTGTACGCAATTTCGCAACTACGAATTGAATAGCAAGCAAAAAAATTTTTCAACACAGATTTCAGACGTGCTACTACTGTACAGTTCGAGCAATAGTTGCCTAGGCGGCGGTTCTTCACGTGTGACGAAACGGTGACAAGCAAAATGAAGCGTTCGTGCGATTTTCGAAATACACGTTAATTCAGGATTATTAAAAACATATGTAAAAAATTACCAGTCAAGAAGATACTGTTTAAAAGACGATTGCAAGATAAATTGTTGAAAGGAATAATAACCGTCATGGACTTTTTAGATAGAGAATTGATTGCAAAGTGAACAACAGAGTTAAATAAAGTGACAAATGCATATTTCTCGGTTCGCACTTTTTAAATAAGTAAATGTTTGAATTTAATGAACACGATGCATTAAGTAAATTATATATACGCCAAGGGCATTCTCTTATCAGCACATAAAATATGAGAATATTAAGTAAACATCGTGAAACATTCTAAGAATATCATAATCAGGAGAACATTCGTAAATTTGATACGGAACTCGCAGAAAATAAAATGCGACAGGCACAAAACCAAACAAGAAATGTTGGCCGAAGCCACAGCAAGGTACCTACATAGTAGCAACGCGACGTCTTTACATTTAATCTCCAAGTTGCATAAGAAAAATTAGCGAGAGGAACTTGAGTTAAACACATGCAGAATGTAAAAGAAACCCACACGACGCTCAACGCATGCTCAACACGCACAGCGACAGTACTGTAAGCTATAGAAAGAAGCTATATTGAAGGAAGGGAGAGGCATAAAAAACATTCAATTCAAAAAAATTGTTCAGTGCGTACAGGCTGGCTCTTCGGTTACTGAAATCTGCCGCGGGCTCACCTGAGAGCGGCGTGTGTTCCGTGGTGAGCGCGGCCATGCTGAAGTTGAAGCTGCCGGGCGTCGAGGCGAAGAGCTTGCTGTCGGCCATGTAGTTGGGCGTGGGCGGGTGCTCGGGCTCGTTCTCGTGCTCGTTGCTGCTGGCCGACGCTGGCGGCCGGTCGGAGGCCGCCGCGCCCGAGTCCGAGCTGTCCTCGTTGTGGGCGTTCAGGTGTCCGCCGATGCCGCCCCCGCCTCCGGCGCAGTTGCCCCCGGTCAGCTCCAGAGGCTCGCACTTGATGCTCTCGGCGTCGGCGAGCGGCCCGTTCTCGCTCTCGTGCAGCCCGTTGCCCTCGATTTTCCCCGGCAGGTGGTTGCTCTTCACCATGGAGAAGTCCGTGGGCGTCGCGTCGTTGTTGTTGAGCGGCGGCGACAGCACGCGCGGCCGCTTCGCCGCATCGTCGTGGGGGTCGGGCGTGTGCCTCTCGTTGCGCCGGATCTGCGCGCGGCGCAGCAGCTGCTGCACCGTCGTCGGCGTCGGGGTGACGGGGGTGGGCGGCGAGCCGCCTCTGGGGAAGCCCTCGTCCAAGAGTTTGTCCTGCGGAGGCAGGTGGTTGCCGCCGACGCCGCCGACGCCGATGCCCCCGACGCTGCTGACGCCGCCAACACCGCCGCCAACGCCGACGCCGCCGACGCCGCCGCCGGCCGCGAGCGCACGCACGTGCGACAGCTACTCGTGCACAGCAGTATTAGTATACATGTGTGTGTTTGTGTTTGTGTGTGTGTGTGTGTGTGTGCGGGAGTGATTGTCAACCGGTCTCTCACGGCGATCGAACAGGTGAAGGCAAAAATTCATGACACGTTTAGTTATTCAAACGCCGATTCTAATTTTGAAGAAGAGAGAGTGCGCGCAGGCATCAATAATCATTAAATCATAATTGTTAGGAATTAACACAATAATTATTTATCGCGCGACCCACAAATCTCGGTGACCTTTCGTATCGAAAAAAATTGTCATGAATTTTTTGGCGGAAATCCAAAACATTTTATAACTAATAACTGGCCATTTATATCAGGAACTTGTTATAAAATATGGATTTCTCTTGTCCAGTTTCTAGCTCCCGATGAAACGCTTTTTCTCCTATTATTTGGTATTTTAAATGTATTAAAACTGATCAGAGATAGAATCAGGTGGAGAAATAAAAGTTGTGCTGATTACTCGGAGAAAGATAAAATTATGGGTTTGAAGTTTGCAACGTTTGAGTGCAACGAAATAAAAAAAAATCCATTTTATTTCAAGTTTATACTAATTAGTATTCATTTTTTATGTATACTTAGAGTTTTATAGTATAAAATAACTTTATAACAAAGGTTTGAATAAAATTTCCATTGTTGAATAATTTTAATCAAACGTAAAAAATTAGTTCGTTGTATTCCAACGGTGCAAACTTCAGACCAATATAAAATTAGTAAGTAAATCAAATACGAATATGTTGTTGTTACATTAATCTAAGAAATAGGCAAATAATGATTGAAAAATCGTTTCATCATAGCGATTAATTAGCCAGTTTTACTAGATATTTTCTAACTTCTTGGCCATTTCCGTGGTAGAAATTTATCTATATGAAATGGCTAAGAAGCTAGAAAATAGCTAGTAAAACTGGCTAATTAATAGCTATGATGAAACGATCTTTCGACCATTATTTGCCTATTTCTTAGATTGACGTAACAACAAAATATTCGTATTTGATTTACTTACTAAATCTTATCTTTAATGAAAGAGCATTAAAGTGCATTGGATGGCTTACCAAAATATAAATAAACAACATTAATTAATAAATTATTTCAGCAAAACTTTTATTTTTCCGCCTGATTCTGTCTCTCTCACTCCTTGTCATAACAGCAAGCCTTTTATTAACCATTTCCAGACTAAAGAAACTGATCAGTTTTGATACCTTTAGAATACTCAAGAACGAGATTGTGCTTGTCTTCATCTCATTCTATTTTTCAATCTATTAAATAGTCAAATAATAGGAGAAAAAGCGTTTCATCGGGATCTAGAAACTGGTCAAGCGAAATTTCTATGTTATAGCAAGTTTCTAATATAAATGGTCAGTTATTAGTTATAAAATGTTTTGGATTTCCACCAGACTTCATATAGATAAATTTCTACCAGGGCATGCTTATTTTATAACTTAATTTCTGCGTAATAATAGGTACGATTATGTTATCTTTTCAATACATTGTTTTACTTAACGACCTAATTAAAATTAAATGCGTATTATTAAAATGTCAATATTGAAGTTCAATATTCTAACATATTTTTAGTAAGATCTATTTCCCATGTCTTTAGAATTCTAAGTTAGAGCAGACAGATTCCTTGAATTAGCGTGGGCTTATTAGTTTTAATGCGATAGTCTTTTTAAGCACATGCGTACATGCTGGTTAGTTTGGATTCGAGCTAAATTTAATATGTATATAAAAGACTTATCGGTTTCCTGTATATACTCTTTAATATACCTATATAGAATTCAATTAACCGTGATAAAATGATAAACTGTAATAAATACATTTTTTCAATAATGTTCACTGAATATCTGTTAATCTCGTAAGAAATAGGATTGACTAAAGAATATTTAACGAGAACGAGAAAAAACCCGGGGTTAACAAATTCTGTCTCTAATTCATATGTAGGTCACCAAATCGACAATTTCACAGTACCCACTTCGCGCATTCCTGAATTTTTTATGTCAGTTCAAATGAATCGATTTCGAAGTACAGGATAATGTTATTAAATGAATTTTGCAGTTTTGGAGTTGCATTCAGTGTGAATTGAAAATATTCCATGAAAAAGTATTAAAAATATATCTAATATTTAAGAGTTTATAAATCAAAGTCTTCAAGTTCCAAATTTATTTAAAAAACTAGCAGCTATGATTATATCGGACAGACGTCGACATGTATAAAAAAATAATGTCAGTTCTATTTTCTCTTGCGGCAGTATTAATAGCGCGGTTTATTTTCATTCACTTGATCTACGGCAATTTCTGAGAGGAGTCAAGATTGTTGCTCGGATCCTTCCCAATACAACAATACAACATACTGCATTAACGTTATCATTGCCGATCTAGTAATACGTACTTTTTTTTTAGCTAAGATAATTTTGCAACCGATAAACTCTCTCACCCGATGATACATCATCTTAACCAACGACTTGTTTAACTAATGCAATTCCCTCGAGCAAACACGAAACTTACCGAGAAAAAAATAATCTAGACTCTAGCACTGATTGGCTCTATAGATAAGCGAACGTATCGAAAATTCCTATGGCAATTTGTTAAGCTCGATTAAAAAAAATGTAATGAGAATGAAAAAGACAATGTGAGCCGAGAGGAAGGGTGAATCAGAATTCTCTCTGTGTAAGGGACGGGGGGAGGGTTACCTCACCTCATCTCTGTCGGATTGATCAGCCTGTTGCGTAAGTCCGGACACCCTCAGGACCTCGGCAGTTTTCAGGAAACTACTGAGAGAGCGCTGATGGACGTTCACCTCGCCGTGATAGATGAACTCCACCAGGGCATGCAAATCGCTGAATGCCACGTCCTGCAGTACTATCACCGGGTGTTTACACGGTGTGCTCTGGAACATTTCAAAGCGCCCCATCGTCAGACAACCTGTCGCGCTCCCTGCTTTCGGGCACACATACACACGTACGCGAACGTAATCACTCGCCGGCATTATGTGCCACGAGTGGTTACGTCAGCCGCGTTACAATTTACAATTTCGTAAGAAAGAGAAAAAATAATGATAATAAAGGGGATAATTACTTTGAGGAGCTCCCTAAAGTAGGGGCTGCAGGCCGAGAGGACGACCCGATGTGCCTTGAGACTCTTTCCATCGCATGCCAGCGTGACGTCCACGAAGTCCTCGTCATCTCGCAGGTTCTCGAATGCTGACGTGATGCTGCTCTGGTAATTATTCCATCGCAGACAAAAGTGTTGTGTATCTACCATCGTTATGCCTATTCACCTGTAACAGAGGCGTTAAAAATACCATCGTTAATTTTTATATCCCATTTTTTTCCAAAGTTTCGTTTGCTTTGTAAAAGTTATATTCATTATATATATATATATATATATATATATATATATTCCTCCTTTTTTATTCTCTCTTTCGCTAGCGTAGAGCAGAAAAAAGAGTGCGCAGCTAGCGAGAAATAGTGCTGTGCTTTGTTCCTCGTGTCAACTATTTTTTCTCCGCTACTGTTATAAATAAATGGTTGCACTCGGAAAAGAGGTAAATTGAGCTTATTCCTTTAATGATTGATTCTGCCCCAATTGATAAGTTATAAATCTTTAATGCTCTCTCTCTCTCTCTCTCTCTCTCTCTCTCTCTCTCTCTCTCTCTCTCTCTCTCTCTCTCTCTCTCTCTCTCTCTCTCTCTCTCTCTCTCTCTCTCTCTCTCTCTCTCTCTCTCTCTCTCTCTCTCTCTCTCTCTCTCTCTCTCTCTCCTCCGATTCGAGCAACTAACCTCTTTTCCGCGTAGAAATAAACGCAATCAGCGTCATTATTATTAAATCAAAGTGCAACTTTTCCACTCTTAACACAAAAAAAAAACACTCGATTATTTACTCGCACACAGTGTATGTAACTACGTTCAAGGACTCTACGCCAGAGATGCGGCGCAATTCGACTACAGAAAGAGAGAGCAATTAATAGCGAAATTAGCGCAGAGGAGGCGCGGAGTCGAATCTCCTAAAGCACCGCATTTTTTAAACTGTCCCGCTATCGCGAAAGTTGCAATTTAACCTTACTCTTTTACCTCAAGGTATACGGTAAATCCCGATAAGACGGCACAAAAGCACTGATAAATTTAGATAAAGCTTGTTTTGAAAAGAAGGTGTGCAAAGTGGCAAAGAACATTTTTTTTCTCTCTCTGTCTCTCTCTCTTCCTCCTTGTCTCGGACGACTAATGCGATTCCTTTATTTCATTGAGCGTACGCTAACCGAGGGTGGGGGAAAAATTGCGAGCGCCCGAAATGATACGCCGCGGCGAGACCTTGTAGTCGGGAAGTATAAATTAATAAAGAGCCAAGGTTCAAGACGATTTTCAAGGCGATTCGTGTATCGTCGAGGCTCGATGCTTCGATATTATCGATTTGCACGCATCGCGGGCCTGCGAATCGCCAAGAAAGATATTAGTACAGGTGTTCGCGCTGTTATCACCGAATATTTCCATGTGTGTGTAAGTGTCTCGGTCGACTAATAGATCAGATTCTGCCGAAACTGTTGGCAGTATCCAGCGACTGCAAATTGTAAATCCGCAGCGACACATTATCTCTCTCGTATATGCATTTTTTCTCTCTCTTTGTACCGAGAGCGTATAATTGAAAGAATAAATTCTTCCACCCGGTGAACCCGCGTACGTGTGAACAGGTGCGAGCTATCGTTAACATGTATATTTTTTTTTCTCTTCGTTACAAGGATATCGGGGCGTGATTAATGCAAATTGCTGCACACATCGCGCGGAATTCTCTCAGGCGCCGCGTATCGCGATAATGCACGGCCTATCTGTCTCGTATCCGCTATCCCGCGGCTCGATTTAGAAGTTTTATTATTTTTCGGCAATATGCTATTTCTACTTTCTCGCGCCTAGGGGGGAGGGGGAGAGTGGAAAGTTTAAAAAATATCAAAGCGTTGCGATAAAAGGCAATAAAATGACAGTAGATAAACGGTGCCGTATGGCCGCAGGAAATTTATTTTTTTGCCCTCTTCTTTTACAAATCCGACTTCTTTTTCATCGTCGTTTTTTCTATATCTATTTAGGTTTCTCCGTATAAGACTGTGCTTTTATCTTTTCTCGCGCGCTCTCCGCCTCCCACTCCTTCTCTTTCTCTACGATCCCTCGATCCGCAGAAAAATTGGGTCGTCATGCTGGAGGCAGGCCAGAACATGTACGATTAAATAATTCTCTCCCCGCTATACTTATAAAAGTGCAAGCATTAAAGTATGCTGATAGCGCGCTATCTCGGCGAAAAGATAAAAAAAAAAGTGAGAGAGAGAGAGAGAAAGAGACAGAGAGAGGAGACGTCTTGAACAAATTTACAGTCCACACTTCTTTTCTCTCTCATTCTCTCTCGCTCTCTCCCACTCCTCAGCGCCCTCTAGCTCGCTTTTTTCTCTTGTTCGTTCTGTTTCTTAAATTTAGCACATCTATACTAACCGTATTGAAACTTTTGCGCGCGCTCGCGCCTAGTACAACAATGATAAATTTTTTTTATCAGCGATATCGAGTCCCGAGAGCTCTATCGGCGGCCCGCCAACTTTTTATAGTTTACGAAAAATCTCCTTGAACCGCGCATTTCATCATTTTAATGACCCCGCGAATTTTTCCGAAAAATGTATTTCTGGCTTTCCCATTTTTCGCCGCTTTACTACCGTGTTATTATAAGTTTGATGAATAATATGCTTTGCACGTATTCGCTCCACCTAAATTTATTCGATCTAGTTGGAAACGTCATATTAATATTTATTTTAATTTTATACGCTTCAATCCGTCAACGTATAAAAATGTATTAATTGACTAAGCTTTTATTTTCCGCGATAAGTTTAATACACACATTGTTAAATAAACAGCAGCGGCAAAGCGGGTCAATTAAATATGTTAATGGAAAAAACTTGCTGAAAAATTATCATCATCCGAAAAAAAAAATTAATCTGCCAACAATAATGTAATCCATTATCGCGAAAGAGATCGCGTAGGCTCGCAAGAGGAGTGTGTGCGTTATGTGTGTGTACACACACGATCGGGTAGCATGGCGCGCTTTTTTTCCGCCCTTGCTCTCCATATAAAACTGTTAATAAAATTCCAGCGAGCCAAATAAAAGGTGTCCATACACACGGCACAAAGGTCACGGCGTTAACCGCATCGGCAATTTTCCATCGGGCGATTCGCTTTCGATCCCCACGCCGGTGATATGCCTGCCCCCCCCCCCCCCCCCCCCCCCCCTCTCGTTGCACGCACACGTAGCAAAGCGAGAACGAAGGGCGTGCGATAACGAGAAACTAAAAGCCGATCCAGCGCAAATAAATAAACCGCTTGGCTTACGCTCTCACCCCCGAACGCGCGCGCGCTCGGCCCACCACCAGCCGCGCCCGTGTGTATACGCAAAATAAAAAAAAAAGGATACGCAGCAGTGGCCGATCGACGAGTGAATGTCTGTGTGTGTGTGTGAGGGGGGGGGGGGGGGCTGACGCAGTGAACGCGAAAAAAAGCGCGGGGGCGCGCAAAAAAAAAAGAGTACTCACGGATGCGTGAAAAATCAATCGGCCCGCTCGCGGCTATTCACACGTCGCGATTTTGCGTCGCTACCGCACCGCAGCTCAATTTCCGCGCACACACTTTCACTGCTCTCGTTCTGGCTGTGTGTGTGTGTGTGCTCGCGCGGGCGGGTGTCAAAAAAAAAAAAAATACAGCGGCACGCACGTGAGAGAGAGAGAGAGAGAGAACTCTCTCCAAAACAATAACAACAGCGGCCGCAGCAGCCGCGAAAAAAAGCGACAGCTGCGCCTATATATCGCTCGCGCGCGAGAGGGTATATAGCCTTCGAAGGCGGAAAAATAAAGAGGATAGAAGGACGACGCGCGCCGTGGAAAAGAGAGGAAAAGAAAAATAAGGAACTAGTCTCGAGGGCAGGCAGGCGGCCAGTCAGGCAGACAGCACGCAGGCGTCTCTCTCTCTCTCTCTCTCTCTTTTTCTCTCTCTCATTGACCAGGTTGCTCTTTCTCTCTCACTCACTCTCTACTCACCGATGCCTCTCTTTTGCGCACACGCTTTACTCGCTCGGGCGCGCGCCGCACACTACGCTACTCACTGGGTCACTCGCTCACCAAACATATCTCTCTCTCTCTCTCCCTCTTTCTCTTTCCCTCGCTGTTTCTCTCTCGAAAGGGGATACTGCAAACACTTCCGACGCGCACATTCATCCCCCTTCTCGCACGCTCGCCTCTCTCTTTCTCTCTCTGTCTCTCACTCACCGCTCTCTCTACGCACTGCACCTATAATGTGCATCCGATCTAGCGTGAAATGTGCGTGTGCGTAGATACATCGTCGCTTATACGTTGCGGGGCTGTAAAGACTTAACTCTCTCCCTCCCTCCCTCCCTCTGTCTCTCTCTCACTCACTCTCTGCTCGCACTGCTGTGAGACCCTCGCTGCAGCAGCGCTTGCTTGCTTCACTCTCCCTCTTTGCGTGTGTAATAGGAACAACGACGTTGGCGTATAGACCGCTCGACCGAACGGAAAAAACTAAACTATCAGGAATATTTTTCGCCTTATCTCTCTCGCGGGCGGGGGCTTATAGTCGCGAAAAAAATGCGAGTGAACGCGTTTTAGAGAGTGATAAGAGAAGTGTCTGCCTGCCGAACGCGCACGGATTATAGTTATAGGCAGCCGCCACCGCACGGAAATTCGCGAGTCACGTGGTCGAGCGGCGTATATATACATGTATGACTGTGCGAGACGGGAGGGAGAGAGAACGAGCGAGTCTGCTGCTGCTGTCTTCGGGTTTCACGGTGTGTGATAGCAGCACAGTGCCGACGACTTTTTCATTCAGCAGCAGCTGCTGCTGCTGCTGCTGCTGCTCTGCGCTTTTATTTTATTTACGCGCTTTTTCTCGCACGCAGGCTGCTTTTTTATTCGCTCGGGCCACTCTTTTCGAATGCATGCAGAGACCCACCGGCGGCTTGGAAGGAGACTGCTGCGGATATGCGGATAGAGAGCGCGGGTCGAAAAAATGTATTGTAGGTGCCAAGAATTAGAAAAATAACGCTTCTCTGAGGCGCGCGGATTTCTGTACGGTTTATTTTGCAAAGTGCTTATTTTTAAAAGTAACGAGGCTGGATAATGTGTTATTTTTGTAGAGGTGACGTCGCTCGCGAACTTGCGAAGATGTTGGCGATTAAAATTTATATGAAACTCAAATCCCAGGCTGCACTCACTCGCTTAATATTTATGAAAGAATATTAAGTAAAGGCTGTATGAAAAATTTCTTTTGTCTGATAGCCGCGCATAGTCAGATTATTCATGTGATACGTCAAGGTCACTGGCTAAGAGCGGGAGAGAAAGAGAGTGAGAGAGAAAGGTACTTTAAACTTCGCGTTTGAGAAGCCATAAGGGTCTGGTTCACTCTTCCCCGGCCGATTATATAAATAAAATTCATTGAGCACACGCCCATGCACTTATCAGTGTATCGTGGTATCAAACAAAAGACTCATTTAAAACGTACGCCAGTAAATGCACGAGCATCCACGGGCTCTCCGCACACCTTCATTACACAAACGTTAATTCGGGAAAGAAAAAAAAATAATTTATTGTCGCAACCGCCGCGGATATGTGCAACTCCGCGAATTCACTGGGCGCCGGAGCCACGAGGAATATTAAATGCCACCTCGAGTCAGCAGTTACAGACGATATACATGCACCGAAAGAAACATAAAAAAACTCGTGTAGAAAATGAGAGCGAAACACGAACGAAAACACGCACAGGTAAAGGATATTATGATGTGGAAAAAGAGTATATAGAATATATAGTGAAACTGAAAACTTACAGTCATTTAAAAAACGCCGGAGAAAAGTGAGGACGACACTCGTTTCGACGACGGCCGAGTAGTAGTATAAGTAGCTGGCAGAACTCGACACTCTCTTTCTCTCTTTCTCTCTCGCTCCGAATTGTCTGGCTCCTTAATCAGCCGGCTCACATACGTGGCGCACACGCAGCCGGGCCGGTCATGTACGAGCGGGTATGGGTGTGCGCACGTTTTATGTACGTATACTATTCTCCGTCTGTCCTGCGCTGCTGAAGCTCTCTCTCTTTCTCTCTCGCTGTGTGTCTCACGTGCGTACCGGCGTGGCGCGAGCGCTCGCGAGCTACTCTCGCTCTCTCCGACAGTTGTCAATCGGCGTGTCCGCACTGGGGTCGGCGGGGCGGCGCGCACACGTCACCACGCACTATCGCGCTCCCTCAGCATCCTCCTCCTCTGTAACCTCGTATATACCCTGGGCCTCCTCGGTCAGTCTCTGTGTATGCGTGTATTTGTACGTGTATATCACAGTGGAGAGTCAGTCCCAGACGAGCGTCGACACCGTGTCACAAGCGCACAACTAATATACACCGCGTCGCCACTACGTCGACGAGGACCGCACGAAGGTTCACCGCTGCTGTCTCTCTCTCTCTCTCTCTGTCGCTCTCTTTTTCGCCGACGACGACGACGACGGCGACAGCGACTGAGAGAGTGTGATGTAGTCAGAGAGAGAAGAGAGCGGCTCTCTCGCGTAGCGCGCGCGCCAGCGTGTGTCTGTCTGTCTCTCTCGCGCCCGTCGTCCTGTCGTCGCCGCCGCCGCCACCGCCACCGCCGCCACCGCCGTCTTTCTCCGACTCTCTCGGTCTTTTCTCCCCTGACTCGCCGCCCCCTCTCTCTTTTTCTCTGACTCTCCCCTACTCCCGGCCGCTCTTTCTCTCTTTCGCGAGCGAGCGCGCGCTATCGCCGGCGCGCCGAAAAACGCACGCTCTGCGCATTGGCTTCTCCCTCTGTGCTATAGATAAAGAGAGAGCACCGCTCGCTTTGCCCGCGAAATACGAAAATCCCGCTCGGATTCTGCGCCCTGCGCGCGCGCGCATCGTGCCGGCGAGGAGGGAGGAAAGCACACACACACAGAGCACGTTAGCCCCTCTCCCTTTCATTCAGCGGTTGACGCTGGAGGGGATGGGGCTCTCGCGAGCACGGCGCGGAGGAGAGTTGTATGAAAAAAGGGGGTGCGAGCGAGAGAAAGAGAGCGGGAGCGAGAGCTTCATCCCCGAGCGCGCGTGGGGTGGCACGATCCTGCCTGCCTGCCCCCCACCCATACCCTCGCCACCATCCGCGAGCGATGAAATACAGAGCGTCGTCGGCGTGTACGTGCACGTGTTTCGCGCTGGCTACACGCGCTCCTCTCTCTCCCTATCATTCGGATTGACGCTTTTGTAACCGCTTGGCTAGTTAACTATTTAGCGGATAGTTTTGGCTATCATAGGTCGAATGCTTTAGTTTGGATTATTAATCAGTGCGCTTATATCGATCAAGACGACTCTGTTACTACTTATTTTTAGGCCAGCCCGTTCGTTTGTTTATAACCGCGGTGCTCGAGACTCGTTAAAAGAATGACTTTATCGTACTTATTTGATGTTTTATACTGCGCGGTATTACGAGATAAAAGGCTGTAAAAGCAAAAGTAACGAAGGAAAGCTCAGGGGCCGTTACCTCCGCGGCCGTTAGTCATTACTTAACTTTTTACGGCATTTTCGCTCGCTCACGCGCTCTCCTTATGAATGTACGTCTGTATATGTACAGCACGTATATAAGATCAGTGAGTCTTGCGCGAGCGTACGTGTGTCTGTATGTGTGTGTATGAGTGTGTACATGTAAGCGCGCTCACCGCTCCGTTGGCGATAAAGAGCCACGGTTACACGGCAATCTTGGTCTGGCGCTCCGGCAGATGGATAGAGAGTGAGAGAGAGAGAGAGAGAGAGAGAGAGAGAGAGAGAGAGAGAGAGAGAGAGAGAGAGAGAGAGAGAGAGAGAGAGAGAGACTGTACGCGGCAAATCAACAATGAGGCAAGCGAGGGAAGAGACGCGGGGACTAGTGCGCAGGCAAAATAAAACAAGTTTGCGTGAGCGAAAAGAAGAGAAAGAGAGAGTGGAGGAGAACAAATAAAAAAAAGCCAAGAGACAGGAGAATAGGCGAGAATAAGAGCAAGCAGAGGTTCGCGCAAGCGAGCGTGCTAGGGGTGCGGGGAGATTAAAGGGAGACGGAGAAAGAGAACAGAAATTTAGGCTGCTAAGTGAGTGCGTACGTACATGCGAGATTACGAGAGAAGAGAAAAAGAGTGACTAAGGGAGAGAGAGAGAGAGATGGAATCTGGGAAAGAAATGAAACGGGGTGAATATGTGGAACGCGCAAGAGGGGCACAAAGAGATAGTCATAAACTGGGAGTATAAATATAATGCGTGTGCGCGCGCGCCTCGTGTGTAATACACGAGTGAGCTGAGGCGAGAGCGAGATAGAGGCAGAAAATAAAGACCGCAGCGCGCGAGCGGCAAGGAGGAGGCCAGCGAGCGAGCGAGCGAGTGTTGTTCTTAGAAAAAGACGCGCGAAGGAGAGCATATAGTTTAAATATACACGGAAGCTCGTTTGCGGTTCGTTAGAGAAAATAAAAATAAGTAGCGCTCTCGATCGCGATGCAAAACAAGAGAGCACGCGACGATAAGTAATGAAGGGGAGTAAGTAGCCGCGCAGTAAAAAAAGAAGACGTTGCTGCGCGCATCGAACGAAAAAAAAATGGAACGCCAAGAGGCGATAAGGAGGCGATGACGCGACCGCGAGCGCGTCGCTGCTCGAGGAGGAGAAAATAGCGAAGCAAAGAGGAGGCTATAACTGCGTGCGCGGAGGGTGGTGACGCGACGTATACGGCGTAGGGGATTGAGGAGCAGCAGCGGTCAGCAGAGGGGATCCTGAGACAAATGCAGCACGTTCAGTGTGTCTGGTCTTCATCTGTCGTGTAGCGAGTGTTGAGTGATACGCGTCGATTTCTTTCTTGTGCGGCTAAATGGTTGGTTGTTTAGAGGAGAGCGTAGAAATTACATTGCGATTGGGTATAATGGGCATATAATATTTGGTCGAGAAGTATTCGAGTAATAATTAATTAAGGAGATACTCGCGAGCTGTTTTAAATATCCCGAAAAAGTGGAAATTAAGAAAGACCAATGAACTCTCCTGCCACGGGACTCGTCGACAATGAGATTCGAAAAAAAAACTTGAATCCGTAAAATTTTAATAATCTTCAGCTCGACTCATATGTCATGCACTGATATAAAATCGATCTCATCTTACTTGCAAATTATGTATAATAAACTCCCGTATGATTATCAAGTTATTATAGTAGACTGTGCGCTCGCGCGCGATCCACTTCAATATTTAAGTATATTCAAAATTCCGCAACGCCACCCCTTTCGCTCCCTCCGTTCTCCCCCTAGCAGACTAGAATAGAGACCTAACGCTCGCGACAAATTGAAGGCGACACTTCGCGAGCGACAGACACCTCCATTAAAAAGCCCAAAAGAGCCACGAGACAACTATATACAGAGCATGGCGGCGGCGGCAGCGCTCTGACTCGAGACCGTAAAAGCCCTAGACGCAGACGCACACACAGACGATCATGGAGCGCCAGTGAAAATAAAGAACGAAAGGACGCGCGCCGGAAACGATCGATGCACACGCGCTTATGTGTGTGTACGCGCTTTTTCGCACCTACCCTGCAAAGAGAGTGAGCGAGCGCGCGACCTCCTGCGGAACAGGTTTCGCGGGAGAGTTACGCGAGAGAACTCTCTGCGACGACTACTACTACTACTGTCCGCACACACACAACGGATCTCGCTCGCCGTAGTCCTTTTTCGAGCGAGCGAGCGCCCGATCGAGGGCCGAGAGCTTTATACACACGCACGCGACCTTGCGGAATTTTTTACTCCACTCGCTCGCGCTGCCTTACTTATATAGCGAATTTTCAAGGAGGGGTGAGAGAGCTCAGGAGAAATAGGCATTGGGTTATCGCAACCGATGTGCGTGTGTTTACGAGGACGCGGAGAGATTGTAGATTAATGCCCGCGCGAGCATTTGTATTAATCAATCACCTTGATGTATCATTTATTGTGGTTAATGAATTTTATCGGGGCCCGTGCCAAAACAAAAAATAATAAATAGACGAGGATGTGTATATCGACAGTGTAATAGTGGTTCGCCGCGAACTTGACGTTTTCATTAATTTGGCCGTTGGAATTCATTTTTTCTGGAATTCGAATGATAATGATAATGTAAACCTCTCATGCCCTGGTATACGTCGACGCATTAATTAGGCACAAAAATTATGTTTCGAGCAGATTCCAATTATTAACTGCAGTCATTGTTGAGACATACGTAACGTATGTATAGCGAATGCGGGAATTTCCTCATGAGCAAAAAATAATTCGGCAAATTGTAGAGTGTAATTTCGCCCCGAAAAAGGACAGAAGTAGCTCGAGTTACGTAGTTTTGCCATGTAGTTTCTCAAAATCCCTGCGCAAAATGTAAATTGCATAATCAGCTAATGAGCAAAATTTGTATAGCTACAGGCCGACAGTTTCTCTCACGAAAATCTCTCTTCTGGCAACAGACATAAAAACTGTGATGATCTACACGCAGATCGCAGCCGCCCGTGACTTTCCCGCAGAGCAGTATAGTAGTTACAAGCGCGCGCACGACTCGCGCGTACCCTCCGGCTCCGTCTCTCTCTCTCCCTTCCCCGCCGCGTATAGGTATTATATACATACACACGGAAAGAGAGAGAGAGAGAAAGCGGCGGCCGCGACCCCACTCGATTCGCCCCCTCAAAAAATCATTACGCCCTTCCGCGGGCGCCGCCACCGCCGCCGTGCGCACGAACGCCGTTTTAATTCGCTATATACTAGAAAAGGAAAATATAAGCGCGGGGTAGGAACCCCGATGCCGCTACAGCACCGCTGGTGGGGAAGTAGTCGTCGTCGTCGTCGGGAGTGCCGCGAGCAAGAGGGAAAAATATCAGGAGAGACGCGCGCATTCGGCGCTACACAAGTTTAGAGGAGGACGGCGCGCGGTTATGAGGGCTGGGTTTAGAAAAGAATAATTGAAGGAAGCGCTGCCGCTGCCGCCGGGAGGGCGCGCCGGAGAAAAAGAGTGATTAAGGGGAGAGAGCGGGAGAGCGGGAGCAGGAAATGTAGAAAAGGATAATTGAAGAAAGGCATTACGTGTATACGTATAGGGAGGGAGAGAGAGGGCGAGCGCACGCTCCGAAAGAAGTTTAGAGGAAGGGACTAGCGCGCGCGGTTATGAAGAAGGAGAAAAATAGCGCGGGAGAGAGGGAAAATCGAGTACGAGATAGCTAACACACAGCAGCAGCGCCGGCAGTATAGCTAGGGAGAAAAGTGTGTGCGGCAAGGTAGGAGAACGGCCGCCGCCGGGCGACCGCGGCGGCGGCGAGCTGGGCCGAAAGACGCGCGCGCGCGGAGAGATGAGAAACGAGAGAGAAAGAGAGGGATGGATATCCTTTTTCTCCGCGGCGGCGGTGTGTCCTCCTCCGCTGCTACTACTCCTTACTACCGCCCCTCTCGCGGCCGCTCGCGCGCTCTCTCTCTCTCTCTCTCTCTCTCTCTCTCTCTCCACCCTCCCGGCTCCATTGTAATATTTATTGATTGGATTCCTAGGGACCGAGGGTGAGCTCTCTATCTCGCTCGTTTGCGTGCGCGGCTTCTTACTTCCTCCCTCTGTGCCTCTCTCTATTTTTTTGCGTTCGAGCTCTGCCTTTCATATATACATGCTAGCCGCTACTGCTATACTCTTTCCAGCGGCGAGAGCTGGGCGTTTGCGCTTTTCCCGCGACCCGAGAGAAGCTATCGCGCGAGGGTTCTCTCTATTCTCCAGCGTCGTCCATTTGTAGCTCTATGAAGGAGCTACTATACTAGAATATTCTTTCCTTCAAGTGTTCAAGTCTGAGAGAGAGAGATACTCCTTTTTAATATTTCAGACCTCAATAATTATATATAATTATTGATGGAA
Organism: Torymus aiolomorphi; assembly: GCA_036365515.1. Lineage (NCBI taxonomy): Eukaryota > Metazoa > Arthropoda > Insecta > Hymenoptera > Torymidae > Torymus > Torymus aiolomorphi. Next base: position 13,583,501 of record CM070875.1, read on the forward strand.
CTGCGCTTCTTTATACATCGCTAGACCAGGTGAAAATTAGATTAGTCAAATTTTCACGCGACGGGGAATGATTCCAAGAACTATATAGATGTATTTTAAAGTATTATTAGTTATATATATATATGTTCCCGACCGGGTGTACCCGATATTTATCCTTTACCGATACCTCTTGCATAAACGCGGACATAATTTATTGACACCTAATTTGCTCCAGCCGTTTCACCCACACGTAGACGCCATTCCATGCAACACATAATTAAAAGAAGAAATAATCGCAAGTCAATCCCCAAAAGTACGACATACTAATCACACACACCTTCCTGGAAATAATAATGAATTTCACGAACTGATTCAGCCAGAATAAAGCCATAAAGTTACGCAAGGGCACGGGCAAACATCACGCACGCGAGCAAAAAAAGCCTCGTGTGATGTCCGCAGGCCACCCGCCACAAAAAATCAATTTGCATTCCGAATCCACGCAGGAAAAAACCTCCTCCTTTTGCTCATCTCCATTGCGTAACAGCTCTTGCTCTGTCTTTCTCTTACTCTTCCACGACAGCTTAAACGGGGCAATAAGGCGGATTTCGCCGGCAGCAGCAGCAGCAGCAGCCGAAAGTGCAGCTAATCTGTTGATCAGCCGGCGACGCCGACGCAGCAGAAGCGCTACGTGACTAATGGTCGCGCAAAGGTCAGGCACACACTCGTCGACTATTATATACGCTCTCCCCCATCGTTTAGTCTGTCGCCTATAACGTACACACTTCTCCTACGCACCAAATATCTAGCACTTTTTTACTTCGCTCCATGAGCTATGTATGTATATGTAGTTCGTATACACGATCGAGGCGCTCCGATGCAATTAGAATGTTTTCTATGTCGCATATATATGTGACGTCCGGCGAGCGTGAGTCAGCCGGCGAGAGGCGCCCTTGAGCTCGCATAAAAGCCGAGAGCTCCACTGCCATGAATACAAGCGCTCTCTCTCTCTCTCTCTCTCTCTCTCTCTCTCTCTCTCTCTCTCTCTCTCTCTCTCGCTTTCGCTCGTACGCACACTCGAGAGCGGCGCGCGCTTTGCGTTTTCTTTTTCCTGCGTCTAGCGCTCGCATACACACGAGGCTCGTATACGTGTGTGTATACGGATACGTATTTACGCGCGGCAACGACAACACGAGCAAAAAAAAAGAACGAATGCCAAGTAGATGACACTCTCGCGCGGGCACGTGTGGGTATGATCGAATATGTGTGTGTAATACGCGCTCAGTGATTTGCAAGGGAAAGGTTTGTCTGCTAACGATGAATTTTCAGATTGAACGAATTTTGGTCGGTGAATTGGTAGGTATATTAGAATGCGTTACACGATGATGAGTCATTATATTTCAAAGTAATGAGAAATATAGAGTAATTCGGTTTTTATAATATGGCACGGAAAAATAAAATTAAAAAATAATCTCACAGCGCGTAATGAAAGGAGACACGCGCATGCAGGATGCGCTCTCTCGCAATTAAAACGTTTTGATAAAATTTCGTTCCTCTATTAATGCACTAAATAATGACTATTTTAATATTCATGAGCTTTCATAAAAATATTTCCGTCGACTTTATACACAATATTCGAGCGCCGCGCGTACACACACACACACACACACACATAGGTACGTATGACGCGGGAGGGGCGAAAAAAATTTTCCTCAAATTTATGCGTCCGAAAATTTCGCTGTATAGCGCCACAGACATACTCACACCGCTCTCCGACCCTATAATTGCATATTTTTATCTGGCCGTGCGTACGCCACATGCGTTTATATATGTGCGTGTGGGTACGCGCGCGCCGCACGCACTCGCCGCCGCGCTCATGAATAAATGGCAGTACTTACATTGTCTTTGTCCGCGCGAGCGTACGTATATATATGCACACGCGCGCGCGCGGGAGAGCGCAAGCTCCGTGTGTAATGCGTACGTGTACGTGTGTGTACGTGTGCGAGAGAGCCAGCCAGCCGAGGGGAAAAAACAGCCTGCGAATATTTGACTGCCTCTACTGCAAATGTTATTCGTCGCTAGCCAGTCGCGTTTATTCGACGGCCAATGATGTGCCCGTAAATCCCTTCCAGCGTGTTTCTTTTTTCGCCCGACTCTCTCTACTCCCTCCTATATCTCCCTCTCTCTCCCACCGCGCGTGCTCCCACTCGCTCGCTCTTTCTATCTCGTACTCGATTTTGCCTTGCTATTTGTTTTTGTATAGTGGAATTCGAGCGGAGCATTTTATTTATTTTCGCTGTATTTATGAGTTCGCTAAATACTCGTAACAAAATTTCAACTGGATTTATCTTTGGCTTTGTAATGGATTATTCGTCTAAATATTTTCAACGAAATTTCGCGTTTTGTGTTGTTACGCCCGATTAAATTTTTGATTCGCCCCGATGCTTTTTTAAAGCGCTTTTCGCATTATCATATATTTTGCTTTCACGCGAGCTTCATTAATTCATTTTCATATAAACATCTCTGCGCGGCCCGTTAAAGACGGACTGTTAAAATATGTATATATTTATTACGCTAACTCTTTTTACATTTGCCAGCATTATTATTGTAAACTCGAAAATTCGTCTGCAAGAATAATTTTCAATCTCCAATTAATTATCACAATTATTACCTATACATATACCCACGCAGTACAATAAAATAAACAAGATAGTGCCATTGCCGGGAAAAGAAGTGCAGACTTTGTCGGGCTGTTTATATGGACTAGCATCAGGTGCGGCTCGCCGAAGTAATAAACTCTTGAAATGACAAGGGAGAGAATCGCAGCGAGCGGTATTATACGGGAGGGGAGGGAGGGATGATCGACCGGACGCGGAAAAACCATAAAAGGGGCTGCGAATTTTTCCCGATACACAAGTCTCTCCCTCCCTCTCCATACGGATTTATGCACTATTCTCTTCCGAAAGCCGTATGATGAAAGAGTGAATAACCCAGCGTGCGCGCGCGAACTCATATAATCCGGAGAAAAGAAAAGCGCGGGCGAGGAATCGAAGATGAAGCGTATAGAAAGAGCGTAGAAGGAGCGAGAGGGAGGAAAAAATGAAGGAACGAGAAAAGAAATTAGCAGCAGACGAGAGGGGGCGATATTCGGGCATCGCTCTCTCGTCGCGGGTTCAAGGCTAAGCGCCGCCGCGCGTCGTGAAATACTGGGCCAGGCATGCCAACCTTCCCTCGGCGCTCTCTCTCACTCGCTCTCGCTCGCTTCCTGCAAGCTTTCGGAGGCTTGCTCCTCTACGCTGGCACACACACAGACACACACCTATGCGAGGCCAACCCCTCGTGTTCTCTGGCCGTGAATATAGAACCCCGGCGCTCTCGCCTCGTTTCTTTTTCGCCTTTCCTTTCTCTTCCGTCTTTCTCGATTGAGAGAGAGAGAATGAGAGCCTACTCCCGTGCGAACACCCCTTCCTTTCTCTTTAATTTCGCTCTCCCGAGCCCCCGTGCAGTTTCGATATTAACGTTTTGCACGAATTCGGGTAGAGTTGGGCTGCTTCTCTTATTCCTCTCCCCGCTGTGCTTAGGGGGTTTATAATTTGCGATTGCCGTTATCAGTCATTTCGCGAGCGGTTTGAAACGCGGGTCAAAAATTAATTAATACCGCCCACGTTATTACGCTTATTCTGCGTGCTTTATCATCGTAAAATAGCTGTATTTCAAGTAAAAGTGTCATTCTTTTGAGAATCTCTATTTTTCTCGCTCTCTCTTCCGCGCGCCTCCTGTCTAATTCATCACGGCTCAAGGTACACACACGAGAGAGAGAGAGAGAGACCTAATCCTAATAGAAAATGTATCAAAAGGGAGATAAGAATTTGCTAGTCCGCAGATAAAGAAACGGGCAACGGTAGCGCCGCCGGCACGCTTTAATGCGCGAGAATAAAAAGGAAAAATAATTTACGCTCATACACACAGACACTCAGGTCTCTGTAATTGAAAAACCGAATCGTACAAATGCCTTCCATTTTCTCTCTCTCGCGCTCCCTCTTTTAGTAACGGGGCGCGCGCTACATTGTTTCTCGTCATCCGCCCACGACACGGCGTATAAAGAACGGCGGTTCCGCTCTCTCGCTCTCTGCGGCGAAACCGCGAAAAACCGGGCGCACCCCCCGGGCGACACGCGCGCGCGTTTATCATTTCGCCCGAGCGCCGCTGCCGCCACCGCCGCGCCCAACCAGTAGAGAGAGCGCGCGTGTACCATCGTTACCGTAATCGATAAGAATATTATTAAGCCCGGGCGAAATGATACGCACGCGCGCGTGCGTGATACCCTCGCAGAGAGATATACTACTTTGCTCCGTCTTTTTTTTTGTTGTGCGCGCGCCCCTTTTATAATTGTAGAAGCCGCGAAATCGGGGAAAAGGGCAATTTTTCGGTTAGCTGCGGTCGATTTTTATGAGTAATGCACTTTTTTCGCGGCTGCCCGCGCGCGCTCCGCTGCGTGTGTTTCCGCCTCCGGTTAAGCCTGCGTATACGTGTACATGTACATGTGTGTTAGTACGTGCGTATGCCCCGGTAATTGCAGAGTCCCGAAATGCATATGATTTGACGTCGTTATAGCTCGCGGCTCTTTAACGAAAAAACGAGAGAAAAAACTTTTCTGTGTTTTCTCTTTGTGGTAAAAATGCTTTGTAAGTACACTTGGCGCGCGCGGGGTGGTAATGCGATGCTTGATTATACGGTTTATTTCACAATTATTTACCGCACTGTAACGACCATAATTTAAATTCCGCTTTAAAGCGCCGGCCGAGCGATAAACTTTTCTTTTGACAAAACTACAAATTTCGCGGCTACGTTGTACTTTAAAGTTACAAGACCCCCTCTTCCTTGGTTATGTCTGAGGATAATTCGCGGGTTCAAATTGATTTTGAATGATAAAACGATATCGATCGAAATTTTAAAATTAAGGGCAGAAACGTTCTTATATTTTCAGCGTGTACACTGAGAAAAAATTAGTTGAAAAATTATAAGAGTGCCGAATAAAAATTACCATATAGCGTGCGGAAACCGATCACAGACTGTCACAAGTGACCTATTTATTCTAATTATAATAATTATTACTAGTTTTTCGTAAGAAAAATTCAAACAAAAACTTAGAAAAATTACTAGATAGTATGGTAAAAATGAAATCTCGTAGATTTTACTCGTGTACAGCTGACAAACTTTACAAGCCATTAGGGTAATTTTTCGAGCTCTGAACGGCACGACATAACCTCCAAAGCTGCAATTCTGTAGCCAAAGAAGACTCTCTGGTCACTATAAACAATATAAATAGCTTCAATTAATATTTAAAATGATTATAAATTTATTGTTTTCCTAATTGTAAACGTTATTATCAAAATATCTAAAAATAAATGAATTGTATCATTATTATCAATGGACCATATGTAGACGATTTGGATCATCTTCCGTATGTAGTACTGCGTAGCGCAGTCGGTTAAGCTGTTTGTCTGTCAATTCAAAGGTCCAAGGTTCGATTCTCTATCCCGGCTGGTTTTTTTTCTTTATTTTTCGAAGCGAATACAAAATTACCCTACTGCTTTATAAAAACTACTAGACTGACAGTCTGTGGTCGGTTTCCCCCCACGGTAGGGTAATTTTTCTTGAACATTCTTCTAATTTTTCCACTAATTTTTTCTCAGTGTATCATTGAATAAATCATACAGTACGTAAGCTCATCACAATGCTGACATATATAAGTAAAAAGAAGCAAGTAGGACTCAACTATATCCCGATTATCGCGAGAGATCGGCGATTACGGCATCCTATTAAAAATCACTCGATCCTACAAGCTACACACACGAGTACTCCGAAAAAGCGGCGTCTCGTAATTTCGTCAAAGCGCACTCGGGCTGGGCGATAAACTGGGAGGAAACGGAGAAGGGAAAACATCCTGTTTGAAAAAAAGTCGGCGTCGCGCACTACGGCGACAAAAAGGCGAACGAATTAACGAGGATCCGTACGTACATGTGTATGTATATAAAAAAGGGGGAAGGCTCGTTAAGAGGGCGTTCGACGTTGGCCCGGTTCATTAGTCTCTCCACGGGCGCACCTGTCCACGCGAGCTCTTCCTTCGATAGCCAGAAATTGGCCGGAGCCCGATACACGCGTACGCGCGTAAAAAACGCGTGCTGCTTCGCCTCCTTCCGCTCTAGCTCTCTCTCTCTATCCGCCTTCCAAATGCAGCGTACACACATGCACGCCTATATGTGTAACATGTATACACGCGCGCGTCCGCTCTTTTTCGCCGCAGCGTTCTGTCATTCGCTGGCTTCTTGCATTTCGGCAACGTTCGCGCGCCCGGGGTCGACGACCTGCGTCGTGCGCGTGCAGCCGCGGCTCGCCCAAATATACGAACCGTTCATCGTCGTCGCCTCCAGGCTCTATTTTTTAACCTCCGATTGTACGTGTGTGTGCGGATGTGTGTGTGTGTGGAAGCGGGCGAGTGCAACGAACAAAACTCCGGCTGCGAGCCTCGCCTTTTATACAGCGGGCTTGCGACGCGATTTGTCTTAGGACGCAGCCAGCTCGGATTACTCGCGAGGGATATACAAGCAGCGGCGGCGAGATGTATGTGGCGGAGCTACCGTGATGCGCAGCAGCGACTGCTGCGGATGATGATATTTTTCTCTAATATTTTTACTCGGGTACACGGGCAATGTAAAAAGTTCGAGAAGATAAGTTTCCCTTTGTCGATAATGTTTATTGCTAAAATACGTTATTTATATAAGAGAAAAGGGAAGATTTTATTAGTATCTTATACTTTGATAACATTTGTAAGGTATTGTGCAAATTCGTTGAAACAATGGGGATTTATTAAAGCAGCAGGTTTTCCGGAGGAAAACTCTGAAATTTCAGTAGTTCAAGATTTCATTGGTAAGACGAAGGTATACGCGGCGCGGCGCTAGCAAGATATACCTTTCACCACGCGTTGCCTGCCCAATGCTCGTAATGTACTACTCGTAGACGCGCGTACTACTAGCTCCGGCGTATCGCTCGATCTATCACTGCGTAGCGGCGCAAAAACATTCTGTGTTTATTTTACCGCGGATTCCGGTTATTAATTGATAAAGTTCAATGTGTCAAAAATATTTATTTCATATATCTCGATATTCATATTATTCGACATATACACTCTCTGAGCGATTCTAAAAATAAGGATATTTTTGGAAAAACCCCGCAAGAAAACATATATATATATATATATATCAGCCCCGCGCGATGTAAATTGCATTCAATGTTTCTACGGCATGTAATAAATTTCAACTCTAAATTGAAATTTTAAATTTTGAAATTAGAATATTCGAATTTTTACCGCGCGCATGTAAACGCTTTTTTATAAATTACATTGACTTTCTACACGAGTAAACTAAACGTGAAAGGTCAACATTGCCGCGGCGATTTTCAAACTGCGATATTCCCTTTCAATTTCACAGTAAACAAACGAGCAAAAGCATCATCACCGAGCGATAAAAAAAGCGAAATGTCAACCACATTTTTTGCTCGCATCACTCTTCACTGTTTTGACTCTCGCGCGCGTCCAGCCGCGCGTACTCTCCACCTGAAGCAGTTTCTCATGCTCCCCCTCCTCTCGCGACTGCGGCACATGGGAAATCCCAACAAGAATACAAGGGGACTTTTCTTGGCGAAGGAGGGGGGGGGGCGGAGGACTATTGAAAAATTCTATGCATCGGCGAGTGGACTACACGCGCGCGAGCGCACTGCGACTCTTGCCGGGATTTCCCATGTGTCGCTCTCAACTGAAAGTCGCCGCCGCAGTCATTTCTTTTCTGCAGCTGCAGCGGCGCCGCTGACACGCGCATATAATGCGAAAACTGCATTTTTCTCTCGCGCTCTCACACGTCCGCGGGTCAGTCGAGACGCGCTCTTCCCTTCTCTAGGAAAGCGAGCGCGCAAGCGACGCGAGGGACGTAGTCGCGCGCCGCGGGCTTTAGTCTGATTAAAACGCATCATTGAGAGTGCAGCAGCAGCAGCAGCAGCTACGAGATTAAGCGAGCGCTGCTGCGCTGCTGATGATGATGATGTTGCGCTATTTGCCGGCACGCGTGTATATATGAATTATTTCGCGGACGCCGGCTTTTCTGGAAGTTTAATTTCGCGCGCGTAAAAAAATGGATATTTAGGCGCACAGAGTGCCGTCGAGAGTCGATGCGATGAATAATAAAAGAGTGTATTTATTAAACAAAGAATCAATTATTTCATTATTATCAGCAGGGGAGCCGGGTATCTCAGTTTCTCGGATTATTTATTAATTACGGATTTGAAGCCATTAAAAGACACGCGGCCTCGCGCGAAAGTCCAATTAAAGTATATATAAAACTGGAAACGAATAAATAATCGGTTTAACGATCGCGCGTCGGCTGCGTGTATGTGTGGGTACCCCGCGTATGGATATATTTTTTCCTAAATAAGCAAACACACTGCGCGCACACAAGTTTCTATTATCGCTGCTGACGAAAGCGAAAATCGCACGCGCGCGCGGTAACGCGAGCGGCGATACTGGGCGAAACGCGGAATTCAATTAATCGCCGATCGCTAATTACTGATTATCCAAAAACGAGAGGAAATCAGCGCGCAGTAGCACCAGCAGCAGCAGCAGCAGCGCCCGAGCACACGCGAGACAAATTGAGTTTGTGCTCGACGCCACATTGAAATTTAACTAGGGAAAACGACAATTGCTCCATGTCGATTTTATTCTTTCTCGCCGGTGATGTGCCGTGAGTTCTCCACCTGGTCTTTGCCTAATTTATACGAATTGATAAATCAATCCTCTAATGCATAGACATCTTCAATTTCATTAGTAAAGACAGAGTCGTCTATTCCGCTTCCGCGGCATGTGTGCATGCCACGAAGGAGAATTTTTGCATTTTTAACGTCTGGAAATAATCAAGCTATTCAATTAGATTAGGTGGAGCCCTTTTTCGTTCCTGCATCATTTATACAATTTTCCGGATGTGCTTTGCTCCCTATTTCTGAGAGCGCATATCGCGAGGATGAATTTTTCGTCATCTCCTTGGCCGCGCACATGCCTAATTTATAGCGTCCCCCTTTGAGACGCTCAATGACGACTGACGTCAATCGCAGCGCGTACTCCAATACGTTCATCAAGTTGCCGAAACGTAGATTAATAAGTTAACACTCGCGAGGTAGATCAATCTTTCACGCACTATACGCGAGGCAATACGAGGGTGTGCCCACGCGGAAACCGTATTTATAGTTCTCACGATATATACCGCGAACCGCGTTCAAAGATCCAAGTCACGACGCCCGATTTAAATCTGCAAGTTTTATGAAAAAAGCAGCTGCAGCAGTTTTCTTCGATCTCTCTTCCCCCTATAAATAAAAGCCGGAGCTGCGCAATTAAAGATGCCTAACAGCGCGCGTTTCTCTCGTACTCACACAGAAGCGCGCAGTTGACCGAGTTCCCAATCGGCGACACGTCCCGATTAAGCGGGAGGGTCGAGCTGCTGCTGCTGCTGCTGCAGCCGCTATTCCTAAAATATTATTTCTGCGCGCGCGAACCTCGCCATGTCGTGCACGCTCTCTGCTCAGACACTAAAATGAGAGAAGGCGGAAGGGGAGGGGAGGACCTTCGAAAGGTATACGGATCTCGTTTAGCTGCTCGATGCGCTTACACACACTCGCTCTCTCGCTGATGCACATGCGGCTGCTCACGCGCGCGCTGGAAAAGAAATGGGTCAGAGAGCGCTGTATTTTTAATTGCGGCGCAGACGGCGATGCAGACGCACACACACATGTACATGCACGCACGTCGAGCGATCGTTGCATCACGTGATGCGCCTTTTTTCCTTCTCTTTGCTCTCCTTCCGTCCCCCTCTCTCTCTCTCTCGCATGTGGACGCACTGTTCTCTTTCCTTCGCGCGCGCACATAATATAGCCCCTTCCTTTATTCGCTCATTCTCTCTCCCTCTCTGTTGTTTTGCTTTATTTTTCTCCTCGCTCTCCCTCTGTTCTCCTTCTTCTTCTTCTTCTCCGCGCTTGTCAAGAACACGCCTTGCTAATTCGAGGTCTCTGGCTCTCTCCCCCCGCCTCGTTTAGTCCGTCTCACTCCTCGAGTCCTTGCTAATATCTTACTCAAATACTTGATGAATCTCCTTCGCCTGACGAATCGCTTTAGTTAGTTTTTAATCCATCACGCGTCGTCATTGTTGCACCGCGCCGTAGCGTAAATATATTCGAATTGAATTTCAAATGCAGCGCGGTACTGCTGCGAAGCGCCACTGTTACACCGGATCTCGCGAAGGACTAAATAGTACAGCAGATTCGTATAGCTGAGGGCGCGTTGATTAATGATGACTTGGTTTAAACTAGCTCGATGATTCAATTCCAGTTAGACGCACAGCCAGCCGCAAAGTCATTTTTTACAAATACAACGTTTATTTAAATCAGGCAATCCACTCAGCAACTTTCGCCGTCCTTCTCACGACGGCGGGGCGACGCCTAAAGAATATAGGTGAAATGGATACATCCACCAGCCGGCCGTGCAGAAGCGTGCACTAGTGTATGCGAGTGCGTATACACACACGAAGGCGTGCGCAGACGGAGAAGGAAAGAGACGGCGGCTCAAAGCTTGTGCACGTGTATATGTGTGCGTATGTAAAAGAGGAAGAGGAAGACAAAGAACCGCTTGCACATTTGCATAAATATCGAGCGTCCGTGAAAGAGCGAGAAAGAGCGCGCGCGAGAAAGAGAAAGAGAGAGAGAGACAGAGAGAGAGAAGACGATAATACTCAGACCCTAAGGAACGCGAGTGCACGATTTGTCACGATCAGCTGAGCTGTTGCTCTCTATCTCTATCTCTCTCTCTCTCGACTGTTGCATCGTCGTCGTGAGGGGTCGAGGGAGAGCCGGAGAGAAGGGGAAGAAGAGAGAGCACGTGACTCACGCCATCTCGGAATGGACCTGATTTTCAAATAATATTTTGGGATAGGTAAGTGACGTTGTATACCCGGGCCATACACGTATATATGTGTGTCTGTGTGTATGCATCGGCCACACGATGCACACACAAAGGGGAAAACTCGTTTCTCGAGCCGAGTGGGGCGGCGATTTAATCTGGCGAATTTAATCGTGCGAGCGCCGCGTGTGTGGACTGTACCAATAAATATCAGATCGTATACGTAGAAACTGGTTGCGCGTCGTTGTTACTGCTGGTGCTCTGTTTTTTTTCGCTCTCTACACTAGCCGAATAAAATCGGTTTTTAGCAGTGCGACACATATATACGCGCGGAGGACTGCAGTCGCCTTTGTTGACATCAGTGATAAAAATTCTTCACTGCAATCAATTGTAATCAAACTTTATACATATTGATACTCGATAAGATTGATTTCTACGTATACTGATATTATTATTAAATCTTGAAACACAGCTGCGCGTAGAGTTAGAAACTTTTTACGATGCTTTGATATGATCTCAATACCGGAGTTTTTTTAACGTGAGATATGATTTCATAGTAAAATAAATTAAGCGTTACTCATTTTAATACTGATTTTATGCACTCTACACTTGCGAAAAGCGAGCCAAAAGTAATACTGTAACTGTAATATAACAATTTTTTTAACGCGGACTGCGGATGCCGCAGTTGCGTTATCTCTCCCTCAACTAACCATATATATACAGTATAACTTCCGCTGGTCTTATTCAAATGGTCCGATCAACCATGTTCCGCGAATTTTAATTTACGAACGTTACTATATATATATATATCTGAAGCGTTATTTTGCGAGCGCGAATTTGCAGCAGATTCCATTAAAATATTACTCGCGTTTCGCTGAAGGCCTCCTCCTCGTGTAACATATTCGTAAATTACTCTATAGTTGTGCTCGTTTTTCCGTTCCAGGAAACGACACCCGGAAATTTACGATATCCGATTTTCATAAAGATAACCCTCTCGTGTGAAAGGCCGGCTGAAACACGTTGTCAGGTATACGAAAAAAAGGAAACGATATTGGCGCGGGGACACGTTTGAGTTGCTTTTATACTGCAAGGGATCTCTCGCCCTTCTTCATTTTAGAGCTTCTGAACATGACCACCGGCCGAAATATATCAGCTGCTGCTGCACTTATCATGCGTCACTCCATCCGACATTTTAGGGTCTTCGACGTCTCATGAATTTTCTAAGAAACACAGCCCTTTATAGCGTCTAATGCGCGTCTCGCCGCTCGTGAAAATCGATGATGATTCGCAAGCGAGCTCGGAAGTGGCGGAAACCGCGCTTTAATGCGTCTCTCTGTCCCGATAAAGCAAACAAGCAAGCAAGCAGAAAAAAATAATCGCCGGAGAGAGGGATTCAAAAAGGCAATCGACGTTCGAGTTTTGTTTCGGGTGAGCGTCGGCGTCGGCGGCAACGGAGGGAGGAGGAGGAGGAGGAAGAAGAAAAAAAATAAGACCGCAGGAATTCGATCTGCCCCCGATGTACCGTTTGCGAATTCTCTTTCCCGCTTTCTCTTTCCCGCTCTCTCTCTCTCTCTCTCTCTCTCTCTTCTCTCTCTCTCTCTCTCGCTCACTCGAACAGTGAACACTTCATGCTCGACTGTGAGCACGCCGCGACGCACGTGCGCTCAAAACGGTGCTTAAATTAAAGCGGCAGGGGGGGGGGGGGTGGCCGAGCAATCAACACATATACTACCACGTCGTATGGCTGGGCTGTACTCTTGCTCTTTCTCTCTATCTCTCGCTCTCTCTCACTCGACCAAAGAAACGCCAATCCTACGGTTTTGCAGACTACTACTTCGTGTGGGCATGCATGTGGGAAGATATTGGGAGAGCGTTTCGGCTCGCAAATTGATTGTCCCTGACATTTATTTTCCTATGTATGCCGCCTCTCGACGATATATCCTATATACGAAGAATTTTTCTGCGCAACCTTCGCTTTAGCTTTATACATTAGGGGTGTCGGACTGTTCGAAATTCGAACTACTCGATCTGAATCCTCGACTCGACGAACTCGAGTCGAGTCGGACCCATTATTCGAAAATACCGAACTACTCGAACTTCAATCGAATCGTTCAAAATGATCGAACTGTTCGACATAATCGAACGGTCCGAAGTGATCGAACTGTTCAAAATCCGATTGAATAGTTCGAAAAAATCGAACTGTTCGATATGACTGAACTATTTGAAGCCCGGCTTGTAGCTTTTTTCTCTATCATGCATATGTAATATCTGTATTATTCTATTATTATACTTTTTTTACTTTAAATTTCGTCCTCTATACAGTAGAATTTAAATTCCACTTATAACTGAGATATTTATTTCAGAATAAATAGCAAAATACTATTTTTTCAGTTTTCAAAATTATTTCATTGAATGACAATTTCAAAACCAGGTTCGAACGATTCGCCAAAACTGAATAGTCCGACTTCGAGCGAACAGTTCGATGAAATCAAACAGTCCGATCTGGTTCGAACAGTTCGAAGAAATCAAATAGTTCGGCTTGGTTCAAACAGTTCGACTAAACAGAGTAGTTCGATCACGTCCGAACAGTTCGATTGTGTGCGAGTAGTTCGTATGATGTTGAACAGTTCAAAGTATCGAGTATTCGACTCGAGTTCGAAAAAATAGTTCGATACTGTTCAAACACGTCGAGTCGAGTATTCGTGCATCTCTATTACACACACACACACACACATACACACACACACCCACCCACCCACACGTGTGTGTGTGTGTGTGTGTGTGTGTGTGTGTGTGTGTGTGTGTGTGTGTGTGTGTGTGTGTGTGTGTGTGTTATCGCTTTCTAATTTTATCGCTTGACCGCTGCGCTCCTCTTTTTCAGGGGCTTAAATGTTTAATTTATCTACAAAGAGTAATAAATAATTTGTATAGATAGATCGCGCACAGACACAAATCTAAGTATATAATAAGAGCGATAAGTACACAAATATTGAATTTTGCAATTGTATCTAAATATCTGAAGGCGAATGAACAGCAAGAGTGAGACGAAAAAAGCATAACAATATAATGGAATCAATAGTCTAGTATAATACTTTTATAGGATAGGCCAATTATTGGTGTGAAGTCTGCTAGAAAAATAATAGACCAATCAAGCTTTTTCTGTATCTAATATTGGTAAAATTTTTAATTAAACGATTTCAGAAATGAAAAAACTAGGAAAAGTTCACAAGTTCGTCGTTACATTGACCCAAAACGGACTTTGAAACTCGCAGATGGTCTGTGTGCTAATCTGCTAATGCCAAACCGATATAGCCACAGTCGAAACAGCAAGAAAAATAAACGCGCAGATGATTAAGAAGAAAAGAACGCGAAGTAAAAGAATGTCAAAGTATTCAAGTTTACAAGCATAATATATATTCCTATTTTCGGGCAAGGTCGTGGATTTGTATTATTCACGGGGAGAGTGATTAATGTAGCGCGTGGCGATTTCAATCGATTGACCGCAACGCGATATCGCTCATTATCAATTCGTCTTCGATTTGACAGGCGAGATTTTGATGGCGCTACTACAATAACGTACATTATATACGCGCGGCCATACAGGCGAGGCGATTGCCATCTGATAACGGAGAATTAGAAACTTTGAACGATCGATGAGAATTCACTAATTAATATAACAAACAGCCGTCTTATCGAATTTATTGAAATTCGTTCTGTTCAAACCCTGCTGGAAATCGTCCATTTTTCTCTTTTAGCCATAAAATGGCTAGAAAATGTGCGAAAAATCGTTTCACAAATGGGAGAAAAATGGACGATTTCTAGCAGAGAGAGTTTCCGTTTATTATTGAGAAACATAATGTTTTATTAATGAGAAACATAATTAGTTTATAATAAATAACATTATTTTATCTGGTTGTGATACCTCATACACATAATGAGTTATTCATATATATATGAGAGGTTGAAAATCTGCTTTGAATACGCCGATATATAAAATAAAGTGCGAAGAAGAGACGATAAAATCCACTTGATTAACTATAATTTTCAGATAATATCTAAAATAGTTTTCAGTTTTTATTATGAAATATTATGATTCTTTAAAATTTAAATATTTGACGATTTATAGCAAACTATTAAAAGTGATGAAAACATATTGATATCTTATGTTTACCACAATATTACAGAATAGGACCTCGATAAGATTTATCGATTGTGCGACATCGCGAGATAGCCAAAAAACGTCAGCGAAAAATTGTCAATAAAGACTCTCTCTTCAACACTGCGACTATGTACGTATAATTATTCGAACTATGTAATTTAAGCAATTACCGACTGACAAATTTTCGCGGCGAAAAATAAGCGGGGGATTTACATTTTCCGGGCCATGATGTTTTATTAGTATTCGCGCAAAATGCGCTAAAAATCTAATGAAATTTCGAATAATCGACAGGCGAATTCGCATGACGTGACGGGCGTAATTATGACGGGCACCCACACACACGTATATAGTGAGACAGGCGACAAAGAATTATCGTCCGCGGGGGAGAGACCTGTGCGCCACCGGGGCGAAGAAATAAAAAAAAAAGCTGTGCGCACTGCACGTACACAGCAGCCGGCGCGCATGAAATTTTCAACAAATATAAATTAGTGTCCGATAATTTATTCATTCGATATAACGAGCGTTTTTGACGGGCACAATGTGTAGGAAAAGCCGGTAGCGCACTTCGTCGTCCCTGCCGGGAATTTTAAAATTGCGCCGAAGCGGGTCAAACGATGTCCATTAGCGAACGGCGGTGTAGCAGCCAACTTTCCTCCGCGTTCACACGGACGTGTCACACTTACACATATACACACACATACATTGCGCATGCATATTCACCGAGCGTGATCGCCCGGAGTCTAATTTGCGAGATAACGTCCCTCATAATCTAGTTACTAAGCATCTAATCTAATCGAGCGTATTCGTCGCCGCCTGTGCGTGCGCTTACAGCACTATAACATGAAAAAGAGCGAGAGAGAGCCTAGTCGCGTTCACCAAAAATTTCAAAGTCAAACGGGATGTACGAGTCCGAATGTGAGGGAGCGGGTACGTCATCGACCTCATTATATTTAACGTGCAAATTCGTCCACCTATTTCCGTCTCGCTCTCTCACTCTCGACAGTTTTGCTCGTTAGATGATTGCGTTCGGGATTGCTGATTGTATCTCCGCCGAATTCGCCGCTTATTGTCAACGCGCGCGCGACCGTTCGATATCATCACGCGGTTACAGAGCAAAATAGTAGTTCGAGAGAACCGAGCTGCGCTACTAAACAATGCTAAATAAACATTTGCCGTTTTGCTTGGTTTAACTATTAGAGCCCGTTAAATTAACTGAATTAATTGTGGTGATGCGTCGCAGGTTTGAATTTTTGGCGAAGTAATATGTATGAGAAAAAGTTTTAATAATTTAATGATCGAGTGGCCCACATATCTTGAGGTACATTTTTTACAGTCGATTAAGTATAGTCGAGATGAGGTGAAATATTTTGGACTATTTAATAGTAATAATAAATTTATTTAATAATTGCCGTGGCAAGGGTTATGGCGCATATGCTATGACTCTCCGTCCAGTTGTTTTTGCAATCTTGATTAATTAACGATTTACTGCCTTTACTTGCACTTATATAGCGCCGTTATTTTCGGTCTCTCGGAAATTGTATAAATGCAGTTATATATTTCTGAATTTTCGAATATATTAATGTGTATATTTACGTTCATTTCTTCCGTCAATATTTATTAAATCTCATTAAGAAATGGAATGGTTTATATTTATGATCCAAAGTTTATACAATTTTATACTTTTAAAATGCCACACATCCCTGGCAGAAAATTAAGCATATTTTATAGATAACGTGTTAATTAAATGGAAGCATTTACCTAATGGCTCCTGGGGTCAAAATTACCTGAAAAAATAAATTAAAATATAATTACTATAAAATAAGTATATGTATCACTAATATAACTTATTTCTAATACAAAATCCCAATAGATAGGTTTCTTAATCCACTTTATGAAGAATAATGTCATCTTAGAAAAATCAACTGGTGAGCAAGTTTTCTTGGCAATCTCACTCGATGGATTTTGACGAGAGTAGCCGCAAATTACTTGGAAAACATATACCTATAGCATGAAGCTCTGGAATTAAAAAATATCGTGACTAAGTATTTTTTTAATTGTAAAAACGATAAAAATTCATAAAAATTGGCAGAATTAAGACAAGAAAAGTAGTTTTTTCAATTAAAAAAATACTTAGTCACGATATTTTTTAATTCCAGAGCTTCATGCTATGGGTACATGTTTTCCAAGTAATTTACGGCTTCTCTCGTCAAAATCCATCGAGGGATTGCCAAGAAAACTTGCTCACCAGTTGATTTTTCTAAAATGACATAATTCTACATAAAATGGATTAAGAGACCTATCTCTTGGGATTTTGTATTAGAAATAAATTATATTAGTGACACATCCTTTATTTTATAGTAATTATATTTTAATTTTTTTTTCAGGTAATTTTGGCCTCAGGAGCCATTAGGTATAAGACCACCTTAAAATACATATTTTATGAAGTGTCATAGCTAATTTATTTGGTTTGTAGCCATAAAGTTAACTAAAAAATAGCTAGCTTCTGGTTAACATTTCTACCAGGAATACTTATTAAATTAATGCATTCATATAATGATCCAGAAAAAAAACGTCTTCGATACGAGGTGAGTAATGAAAACCATCTGAGCGTGTATAAAAATTTGATAAACAGAAACCAGAATATACTAGGAAATGGAAGCACAAGGAAAGCCACTGGAGGCCAGCTCATCTTCCACAGAACGTGAAATCCGAATTCACTATGCACTACAAATGCGTGATAAAAAAAATTCATCTGAAATTCGCGATACAAATCGTTAAAGTCGGGCCCGCGCGATGCGCAGAAAGTGACGTCTCCCGAGGCTCTGTTATGCAACGTCAGTTCGCTCGCTCGCGCGCCAAATATTCTCGATTCTCTTGACATTCAGTTAGCGCTAGGAGAGTTTTTCGGCTGTCCCCGAGACGCACTTCGCTAAAACGCTGCTCTGTGTGTAGATATGTTTTCGCGAACGATGCATGGAATAAAACTCGCTTATGTAAAAGACACGAATGACGCCGGACAATAGAGAATCGGCCGGGCTTGCGCGCGCATTTTTTTCGCGCGAATAACATACATACATGCTAACGAATTCGGCAGCAGAATCAGAAATAGACAGCTAGAGGTGTATGCGCGCTATATGTGTGTATGCGCGAGCGCACGAGAAAAACACACGCGATGCACGGCGTGGATCGTGTACAAAATTTCGCGAGTGCTTACGTCGTTATTGTTCGAGGCTTTAAATATTCAACGTGTTTAGATTTTAGAAACGATAATACCTGTGAATTTTGATTTGGCATATTTAATCTTTTAATCGTATATATTCCACTTCTTAAGTAATTTTGAATAATAGTCCAAAAATGATGAATCCAGCAAAAAAATCGAATACACTTTGTGATACCTGCTCTCCGAGAAAAAGAGCTTTATTCAACTTTAAACCAACTAAAACAGGTATCGGTAACCTTAAAAAATAAAAATCGGCAACACAAAGTACGCGCGCACGCGTGGCCCTGTAGCTCGATAAAAGGAAAACGCGTAGAAAAAGAGACGACGGCAGGCAGCGCACGAAGCGCGTATAGGAGGAATCACAGAAAGGCAGGCGCAAGAAGACGAAGACAACGACGGAGAAAGAAAAAATGGCCTCCTTGAATTCATGCGTGCCTGCCTGCTGCGTGTCCGCGTATACATGCGTATGCGCGAAAAAGGGAGAAAGAGATAGAGGACTAGGCACGCTTCGGGGGCATATACTTACTTTCATACACGTACACATACGAACACACATATATGCGTGTGCAACTCTGTCTGTGGGCGCGATGCGTCACGTAAGCGCGCAAAAAAGGAACGATAATTCCGCGCGCAGGACGATCGTCACACGGCGTGAGCGCGCTGTGCTGTGCGCTCTCAAGGACAGACAGCCAGCCGAAGGCGAGTGAGGGAGACGGAGCCTGGGTTAGTAGTAGTAGTAGTAGTAGTAGTCTCGGTTTGCTTGACTGCCTCTCTCTCTCTCTCTCTCTCTCGCTCCTTCTCGTCGGCGTACGTAGACAGAGACGGAGAAACTTACTTCCTGAAAGTCCATGCGAGCGCGCGCCCGCACGGCTCAATGCCGATTTTTTTTTTTTTCTTGCTCGCTGCTGCCGCCTCGCGCGCGTTCCCCAATATTTCGCACAGAGGCACCAAGGCCGCGCGCCGCTCTGCGCCGCCTATACATACGTATACGCGCATATACGCGCGAATCGAGGAGCAAAACAGATGTAACGACGCGAGCTATACTGCGGCTTTGTCGTGTGTAAGTAGCTGCAGCAGCGTCGCGTCGTCCTATTTCGAAATCGCTCCCGGGGAAATCTGCTGTAGGGCGAGAGAGTGGCGCGAGGTGTAACAAGGATAGTCCTTTGTGCACTCCAGACGTTTGATCGTCCTTCGCGATTCTAAATAAAGATGGAAAGGGAAAAGAGGGAGAGAGAAGAGAAACAAAGAAGCACCTTTTTGTTTATGTTCAAGGCAAAGAGGTTTATATAGTAGTTTCGTAACGTAATAAGGACTGCTCGCACTGGCAGCCTGTATTTATAAACTGCATGCTCGAATGTATAAAATGCTGCTCTCGATCCTCCCGTAGACGTATGCCTATATATTACACGCGAATTGCAACAAACAAACGGCTCTCGAGAGTTAAAAAATGCGCATGACTACGTGTTATTTTTATTTTCCGTCTAATTTTACAATGGAAATAGCGAACCGGTCTAAACAGCATCCGCGCCCGCGCGAGAGAGTTTATTCATAGAAGCGGCGCTGCAAAAAATCGAATGACTTTAAACGCGAACAAAGTCAAAGTGTTTTTCACTCCTCTCGGCGCGCTCGTCAAAGGGGCCAGAGGACTTTTGAGAGTCGCGTAGGCGACTGGTCTATCTCATCGCTCACGCGCAAAAAATAAGAAGCGGCTATGTATTGAACTATCTTAAAAGTCTCTCGAATTTTTTTATAGATGTGTATACGCAGACTGCACGAGCTAGCGAAAAAACGATGCGTAATTCGCCTGCAACGCGTCCGCGGACTCTATTTTTACGTGCGCGCGGCTGGGCATAGCGAAAATTCTATTTTTAGGCGGCGCGCCGCGGCCCGGACTCTTATATATATATATGTACGTCTCTCTCTCTCTCGCGCGCGCTCTCTTTTTAACGCTTTCTTCGTTTTTCTTTGGCTTTCTGCAGCCTACCACTGCATTGGAGAGAGGAAGACGAGCATTGCGGCGTCGCCTACGCGCTGAAGAAAGAAATAGCACCTCAACGAATCGTCATCGCACACGAGATGCTTGCCAATTAACCGAGGCTCTGACTTACTTTTTTTGGTGTTCGACTGAGTTTTCGCACACCGGAGCCCCTGTGTTTTCTTAGCTGCGCGGCTCGCTATAATGCGTGGGAGTAGGGGTAAAGCTCGGGTGCCGCTTATTCGGTTTTTTTTAAACGCTCTCTGATTTATAGCATTTGTTAGCGATAGATTAATCAATGTTCACTCGGCGTGAAAGTGCAGCTCTCTTTCGCGCGAAATATTTGACTGCGTCGAATATTTTTTCGCTCACGCTCTGCATCGAAGCGTTAAAGAGAACAATGACTGATTGCTCCGAAAATTTTTTCGCACTCTCGCTTGCTTGCGAGCGCGTACAAATATCGCTAAATAAAAACTCGCTGCGCATCGATAATTCGAGCGGATGAACCATATGGCGAGAGACTGTATTTCTCTGTATAGATAAACCTTTGTTTTAGCGGGGGGGGGGGGGGCAAGTGGAAAATTGCGATATCACTCTTCTTTCTCCGGTTATTACTATGAAAAAGAACGAGTGGCGGAGGAAAGATGGACCAGTTGATTGATGAATTTCTTTGATTTTCGTGGTATGGCTTTGAGAAAAGTGAGCTGATAGAATACATTAGGTTTACTTTGATTAATGAGTAAAAAAAATGAGAAATAAAAATATTATTTGCAAATTGTTAAAAGAAATTCTAAATATATTTATAGATTTTGTTTGACTCAACGCAGAGCTATGAATAATATACATTCTGTCAGTAGACAAAGTGTAGTGTGAAATGCATTCTTTTACTATTTTTTACAAATATGCAGATCACGTTTTTGTAATGTTTGCGCTTTGATAAACGATGACTTATGTTGAACAGGTGTTTTGCTCATTAGCAGCGTCAAAAAATGGATGAAATTTCTTCATTTTTGCTGTAATCATTATACTATACTTGGAAGAATATATTTTATATGTAAAGTTCATCTCTACAATGCATTGATAATAGAAATTGTTATAAAAACAATCAACAAATTTTCATATATTTATATTGAAAAAAAAAATAAAAACATACTTATTATTATATCATAAAAGTTATCATTGAAAGTATTTGCAAAAAGAAGGGCTCTAATCTAGGCGGTAAAAACCCAGACAGACACAGCGAGAGGGGCAAAGCATGTAAAAAGCTTCGCAGCAAGAGTCGGAAAACAGCGAGCATATTCGCGAATTTACGCGCCAGTCGCAGTAAGAGTAGGAGGAGTAGGAGGAAGGAGAGGCCTACAACGCTCTCACTCTCCCGAGGCTCGTTGATCCAGCCAGTCAGGGTCACGCGCGTTAGCCGCCGCCGCCGCCGCCGTGGCCGTCGTCGTTGGCGGCGGTGTGCAGACGTGCGTACATATCATAGGCCCTCTATATATACATACATATCGCATCGCGCGCGGCGAGTGCGAGCGGCCGAGACAGAGAGAGGGAGAGGCAGCGCTCTTGCGACAAAGGATCTGTTTGGCGCGTCTGCGGGGGATTACGTCAGAGAGAGCTCTGACTTTGCGAGTTCGGCGCTCGCTCGCTGCTGCGCCTCACTCTCTAACGGTCTACGTGTGTGTACGTGTGTGTGCGAGCGCGGGGCGGCGCACTCGGCACTGCTCTCACTCGTCTAGCGCTCGTCTAGCCAGTCTAACGCGCAGCCGACACACACGCCGCCAGGGTCTAGGCCGCGCCGCCGACGCCGCCGACGCGCGCGCCGACAAATGCCTCAATGAGCGCGAGAGCGAGTGCAGCACATAGCACGAGCGAGAGAGAGAGAGAAAGGGAAAGAGGAGGAGCGCGCGACTGTACACGGAGCGCAAGAGAGAAATAGAGAGTGCACACGCACACACACGGATCAACGCTGATGCCGCCGCGCTCTGCTGGCACTGTTATGCTGTCGTTCTCGCTCGCGCGCTTTTAACGAGTCCTGATTTTTGCGCTTTTTTCTCCCCCCACGGCTATTGTTATCGGCGATTCTTTTTTATGTACTGCGTGGAATATAGAGAGAGAGAGACTCGTGCAAATTTAGCGCGTTAAATGTTTCGATGGATCAGCCGCACGCGCGCTAAACGTTTGTGTTTTAACCCCGTACTTTTCATTTTATTGCCCCGTGGATCACTTATTTTTTTTTCTAAATGTGACACCCGTTCCGTTTACAAACGCGATTTTTCACGCCGATTTTGCCGCCTCGGGTTGTGAGGAAAACGTGGAATCTATTTGTTTTTGCACAGTTATGATGACGTAAATGCGATAAAGGATATTTTTCCGCGATAGAGCGCATACTTCGGGAGACTGAGGAGTTGTGAATTTTTCCGCCTAATCAGAACAACGTTATTAGTCATGAAAGCATCGCATAGGAGCATTTTTGTGCGCACCGTCGTCCTGACTCATCCACTAGACGCGCGGGTCGCAAAAAAAATCCGAGAACGAGCCGCCGCCGCCGCGGATAAAAAACGAGAAAGAAAAGAGTTGTGACCAATAAACAAAAATTACAACATTCCATCTTGTAACTGCCGCAATAACGAGGCTATATACACGTCTCGGTGTTGTCTGTCCCCTTCCTTCTCGCGTACGTGAGAACTGCCGAGCCTATACATCGAGTGGATAAACGGCTGATATATACGTATACGGGCACACCCCGCGCGTATTACATGCACACAACACCCATTCACGTTCGCCACACTCCGTGCATTTCATTCGGTGTGCCACACTGCAGGACCATCCGCTCTTACGTCGCTCGCCTTCTTTTTACAGCAACTCGCTCCGCGTGTACGTATGTATATGCCTGTATCTTATTTTTGCGACTCTCGTGAGCGAGGGAAAACGACATTTTTCCGTGTGCACCCGAAGAGCGCTCACTGTTTGTTTATCGGATATCCCAATTGCATTTCAAATTTTTACCCAATGCATGTTTAAAAAGTTTGTTCTATTTCGTGTAGTTGAGCAGCAGCGCGCTGTTTTGATATGTAATAGCGAATTGCGCTCTCGGCGGCGGCTGGAAATTGAATACAGGATGTTTAATAAAGATAGCGCGCG
Organism: Torymus aiolomorphi; assembly: GCA_036365515.1. Taxonomy (NCBI): domain Eukaryota; kingdom Metazoa; phylum Arthropoda; class Insecta; order Hymenoptera; family Torymidae; genus Torymus; species Torymus aiolomorphi. Next base: position 13,606,965 of record CM070875.1, read on the forward strand.
GGGGCCTTATAAATCAAAATACGGCAGTTCGTATGCTTCTCAAAACAAGCGATAAGAATAGTTCCCCCGCACACAGGCGAGAGAGAGAGAGAGAGAGAGAGAGAGAGAGAGAGAGAGAGAGGGCGAGAGAGAACGCTCGCGCGTAACACTCGCTTGCCTGCTCGCCGTCACGTGACCCATTTTGGCCAAATTATTCGCCGAGCGCTTTCTAGGAATCGCAATAAACTTCGGCCGCCGCGTGTATCCCGTTTCGCCCAGCATGAAACACATATTTATCGCTTATCATAGTCCGAAATTCGTGACCGACCATTTGCGAGCAATAGCTAAAACATGGTCGTATTAAACGCGCGCGCCGTCGCATAAAAAAAGGTGAGGTCCCATCCTCTGCACTCTGTACTCCTCGTAAAGCGAAAACATCCTGACGTGTTTTCCTACACGCGCGCTGGTGGAGAGAAAAAAATTCCTCCCTCCTTTCGCTCTTTCCTCCGATCTCCTCGCTTATGTATGTGTGCAGTACCTCCGCAGCGCGAGTGTATAGTGTCTGTGTGGGTGTTCCTCGTTCGTGCGCACGCGGGAAAGCGCGGAAAGCGACAAGTGGAAAAATCGAGAGTGCCACACTCGCGCGCGCGATGAATGAAAACGGCGTGTACGACGTGGCCTTATATAAATTTTTTTTTCTTTTTAAAGGACGTTGGTTTCAATCACGGGGACGTTAGAAAAACTTGAATTTAATTTGAACATTTGCTATGAGAAAGGTATAGTGATTTTCACTTCAAGTTCGCGATTATTTTAAAGAGGTTCGTTTTAGTTTAGCACTAAAATCAGGACTTTTATGTTGCAACATATGTTCAAGGTCAAATTTGTGCAGTGGACATTTTCGATGAAAATTCGTAATTTTAGTTCATGATACACTGAACAGTTCAGTTTTTTAATTCAACTGAAACATTTGACCTTGGCGGAAATAATTTAATACGTTTATATACGTATACAAAATCTATACAAGGTCGCGCTCAGGAGCCTCTTTGTTTCTCATGAAATGTTGAATGCCAAAGCAGCAATACTTGGCACTTGCACATTACTCGATATAATAACAAGCAGTTTCAATATTATTATTATTATATAATCACGCGTAATAATAAGAAAAATCGTACCCCCATTACTCATAATTTGTTCTTAAAAAATTTCCACGAGGTCAGCCGCGTATCGTTGTCAATGTGGACATCAAAACTGGAATTTCGACATTGCTTCATTTAGACATTTTTTAAACATTAAATTTTCATTGCGCGTCATTGTCAGTTGCAAAACGCACTCGCACACACACAAGGTCACGCGCATCTTAACCTCTTTCTTTCGCGAAAAACTTCGCCGACCGTTTAATCGCCACGTTTCGCAATTAAAAATTCTGTCAGCTAAATTTGTCAGCTATACTAAAAAATTTTTCACCCGTAACGCAATGTGGGTCTGATGTTTTCACAGTTGTAGTGCAACAAAATAAAAAAATATTTAATTTTTCTTCGTTTATAATAATTAACATTAATTCTGCGTGTAGATTTACTGTTTTATAGTATCAAGTAACTTTATAACAAAGATTTAGATAAAATTTCCATGGCTTAATAACTTTAATTAATTGTAAAAAATTATTTTCGTTGTACTTATTCCAACGACGCAAACGTCATACCCACAACGCAATTTCCAAACTACAATACTGCCACGTTTACGGAAACAATAAGATTTTCGCCCGCTGGAGGTGGCAATAACGGAACGGGCGTTTAACCGTGCGGCAAAAAAACTGTGAATGAACGGCGCGCGTATTTTTTTTTTTCACCAACGAAGAAACGGGAGCGTAGCGTACACGTGTGTGTGTGCAGGCGCCGCACGCGCGGCTGTGACGGTGCAGAAAACGTGCAACAGCCGCGTTGCGCCGCGCGGCATGCGAGAGCGCTTCTCGCCAGAGGAAAATAAAAGGGAAGAAGCGTATGCATGTATGTAAGTACATATATATGTAAGTACCTTGTGCAGGTCCCCGTGTCCGTGTGGAATCTGACTGGTGAGTCCTGATCACCTGGCGTCTCTGTCCGTGTTGCGGCCTCGTCCTTGCCCCCGCTAAGTGTAACGGTGATGCGTCTGGCCGGCTCTATCTCTCCCTCGCGTACTCGCTCTTTTTCTCCCTCTCTCGCTTATGCTCGCTCTTTCTCGCTCTCCTCTACACCGTGCTGCGTGAATTCTCGTGTATGTCGCGTGGCCTCGAGTCTTTCGAGTCCGGCCCTACGTCCATCTCTCTCTCCCTCTTTTCTCGGTGGGCGCTGCGATTTCCACTCTCGAAGGACTCTCACTTGCGCAGCGTCCAACGAAACGTAACGCGAACGTATATTTACGCGTATATAAATTAAATTGCAAACGCTCCGCGACGACACAGACTCAGTTTCTTCATAACAGTCGGCGGCAGAGAAACGAAAAAATTAATTCACTTTCCTTCGTCTTTTTCTTCTTTCTTTCTCTCGAGTCCGTCGTAGTCGTCGGCTTTTCACGCATATAAGTCTTGTTCCTCTCCCTTGCGCAGTCTTCTTTCTTCTCCTCCTTCCGGGATTTCCTCTTGAAAGGTCAGTCTTCTTCCTCCTCGTCGGCGGTGGCGAGCAGAACGGCTCCCCACGCTATCAGCATCCCCGCGCACCAGAGTCCCAACTTCGCGCACACCACAACTGCTCGTGCTTATGACGAACGGCTCCAACAAGTCCGATTGCACACTTATTATTTTATTTATTTTTCTCCACCTTCGGCAAAACCTTCAAACGGAGATAAAACGGGGGAGAGGGTGGGTGAAACCGGGGAAAAAAAATAAAAACGCGCGAAAGGAGCCAAACACTCGCCGTCTCTGTCGCGCGCGCGCTCTCTCTTCCTCTGCTCTCTGCTGTCTCTGTTGGTACGCGAATGCGCAGAGTGAAACTTGCCGGGGTTGGCGGATAGTGGTGAGCAGCCGAGAGCAGCAGCAGCAGCAGCAGCACACGAGGGATCTCGCGCGGGACACGTGCTTTTCTCTCTCTGCCGCCTTTCGCTGCTGCAAACACACAATGTCACGTTGAAGAGTCAGCAACTGCGGCGGGACACGATGATGATGCGGTGGATAATTGGCGATGGCGCGGACTCGGAAAAAATACGTGAGAAAATCCGCGAAACGTGTGTAGAGTGAGCGAGTTAGACGAGAGTACACGTTGGGTATGGAAAATATTGTTGGCCGGTGGTGATAGTGGTGGTGATGGTGGTGGTGGTGGTGGCAGCGTCGTCGGTCGGTGTATGTCGGGTCGGATGGTGGAGATGGACAGAGCCGGGACGTTCGGACACCGGGACTACCTAGTCGTAGAGTGATTGGGAACGCGACTGGCCAAAGCACTTGATTCGCGCGCGGTTCGGTTTGTGTGCGCGCGCTCTCTCTCTCTCTCGTTCGCCCGTTGCTGCTTCTCTCGCGCTGCGCGCCTCTCCCGTGCAGTTTTTTCGGCGGTGCGGCGGCACGACGGCCGAACTCTTTCTCTCCGTCTCGCTCCCTCTCGCTCGCGCGGGCCGTACTTTTTCTCTCTCCCTCTCGCCTCTCCTCTCTTTCGGCGCTCTGCGCTCGCCCGCTCGCTCTCTTGCGCGCGCTTGTGGTATTAGTATTATATAGCAGTAGTAGTAGTCGTAGTGTGGTCGCCCTCTCTTCTTCTTTCTCTCTTTCGGCCGATGCTAATGAGCCTGTGTGTGAGAGCGAGCGAGCGCTTGTGCCTCTCCTCTCTCGCCGCCGCCGCCGCGTGCATGTGCGTATTATATTATTCGCCTCCGCTCCGCACTTGCCGCACTTTCTATACGTGCGTGTGCGTATGCTACACCGACGTGCGTGTGCGTGTGGCAGAGAGGGAGGGCCCTGCGCGTGCAGCGGCGGTGCGGCAGGCAGGCAGCCGAGAGGGGTATAGTTACCGAAATGTTAACCTCGTGGAACCACTTTTTATTGAGTGTCGCAAAATTCATAGGAACCTCTAAAAGAGAGAGAAGAGGGGCGGCCTCGAGAGTAGAGCCCGTGCGGGCGCGGAGCGGGAGCGCGCGAGGGGCGGTTTGCGCTCCCCCCACCACCGCGCGCGTTCGCGAAAAAAGCCCGAGCGGGCGAGCGAGCGAGAAGGAAAGAATGCGCGCCCGAAAGAAGGAAGGAGCGAAAGAGAGAGAGGAGGCCCGCTCTCTCGCTCGCGTCGCGCATAGCCCCTCCGGGCCTCTGTGTGTCTCCCTCCCCGCGCCCCGTCGGCCGAGCGGTCCTTGCCCGATTCTTCGCCCCACCAAGCTTAAAACTCGCGCGCCCCGCAGTTTTGGAGCCTTCCGTGCAACCGTTCTCTCTCTCTCTCTCTCTCTCTCTCTCCCCTACAACCCTGCCAAGTCCTCCCTCCCTCCCTATACCGGGCTCCCTTCCAGCACGATGCCGGCACCGCACAGCCCCCTACCGAAACCGCCGCGCGCTTTCTCGCTCTCCCTCTCTCTTGCTCACTCTGTCGTCTATATACGCTCTGTCTCTCCCCTTTCCCCGCGGCGACGACGACGTTAGTAGTCCTCGGCGGCCAGCGACTCCTCGGCACTGTGCTTGTGATGCCTCGTGCACACGAGAAGAAGAGAGCTTGTGCTTGTGCTTATGCGTATATCGGCATCTCCGCCGCCGAGGCGGCCCCGGCCCGCTCCCACTCTTTTTCCTCCTTTGATTCTCTCTTTTCAGAACTGCTGCTGCTGGCTCTCCTTCGAGAGAAAGAGAGATAAGCTGTCGGTCTTCCTTCTTGGCCCGCGCGAGGAGAGGCGAACGTTTAGCCCATGTGCATAGCCCAAAATTACATGTACAGTTAGCTGCGCGCACCGCGCGAACGCTCCGCACGGGTATTTTTCTGGACGCCCGAATCCTGACACGCAGAAGCTTTTCTCTAGATTTGTCCAAGGGCTTCGCCGCTCTACATATTTTATGAATCTATTTTTTTTTATGAACGTGTATCTCTATAGTCGATTAGTATTGAACAAACGTATCGTTTTATAGTTTTCTACAAGTTTCGGTTTTTTTACCTATACACATTTTACGATTATTTGTTTATAATTTAGAATAAACTATATAAAAGTTTTATTTTGCATTAATAAAAAATGGATAATTAGTTGCGACATATAATTATTGATGATTAACAATATTAAAAAACAGAGATTATTAATATTGCAATAGAACTAACAATATTTGGGTTAGAAAATTTTATAAATACACAAATAATATATCTATAGTTCTTTCTTTCTTAAAAGTCATAGCCATTTTAATGCCTCACTTTAGCTGTAAGCACTTGTGCAATTCAAAGTGAACATGAACTTTTCAGTAAGTATTTACAATTTTCGTATGCTTTATTGAGTATAATGTACAAGGAAAGAAAGTCATAACCGGTATAACGGAAACAAAGTGAAATCTGTACAAAATTTTCAATACCTGTACCGTCCTATAAAAACAAAATAAAATTAAACGTAAAATGGATCAATTACATAGCATATAATTTAAATCTTAAATCGAAATTACTTAACTCTGAATTTATTAGTTACCGTTATTCAAAAATATAGAGTGTATGATTAATGGATTTACCCCTACATGTGTAAAATAAAAAATAAAACGCATCCTTAAATAAGTTTTCTGGCTCATAATTTATGTAAGTAATTCGAGTTCCATTCGATTCAATTTATCATATTGGAGTGTCACTCTGTAACGGCGAAGTCGATTGTTAACTTGCAGTACGAATAAATAACGGATTAATGAACTTAAATTATGTAAGTCCTTTTCTCTTTCCACATCTTTGCATAAAATTCAAAATAAGGTTCCTCCTACAGGTAAATGACGTTGTAGAATAATGATTCCGAGTACATTTGCGTTCCGTTGAAAAGATCTTTACTAATTTCTCTGAAGTTATTTTGAATTTCCACTTATAAAAAACCAACACGATAAATCTCGAATTGAAAGTAACGCTTTCATTCGTGCTCTAATTGTTCAATTTTCTAAAAAATATAGCCTACTTGACGTAATTTTTTTATAAACTCATGTGAGGTTAAGGGGATGCCGGCGCCTATAATAGAATTACATAGTTACCGACATTTCAGTATTTTCCATTATTCTTTTCAATTTTTTATTTTTCCTAATTTTTTTAGTCTTCCGCTGTTGGTTAGTTCATTACGAATAGTAGGTGATTGCGATAATTTTAAAAGTTTTGAAAGTGAATTTAAATTCTGTAAAATTTGATGTAAGAATTTATATATATTGAAGCCGACATCCCCTTTGACGCAAAAACCCGTTAGTCAGCTTAAAATCATAATTGAAAATTCATTTTCCTAACCTATATCCATATTTTTTGTTACAGCAAGGCAAGATCGCAGGTATAAAATACGCACTTTTGGCACCCGTACCTTTTGAACCCATTTTTATTGCAGACATGAGCGGAAGACACGACCCCAACTTATAGAATATATTTTGAATTATGGGAAACCCTAAAGTCATTAAGACCGATTAGTGACCCTGCCGATCGAGCGGACGGATTATAAAATGTCATTTTATTACTATGGCTATTTGAATGGTCCAGCGCCTTCTAGTTTACTAGTATTTCCATTTTTACCGCGTTTTCCGACAATAAAAATTTAGGAACGTTTCTGAACCTCCGCCCGTGAGTTATATTTATCAAACTTAAAACCGCTTTACGAGTCGGTTGTCGCATCTAGAAAGTTTTTTATTTCCGCTTTTCAACCTTTACAGAATTACTTTTATTTTCCATCTTACTTAAAAAAGTAACCATATTTATACAATAATTCTTAATTAACTTTAACGGCAACATATAAAAATTCTCCAATCAACTTATACAATATACAAATTAAAATTCCCAGCCTAATATAGCCACCAATATTATTTCAGACACCTGATACAACATCGCAGAAAAACCCACGTATCTAATTTATCACCCGAGGATTAGCCCGAAATTGCATCTTCATTCGGCACGACGACAAGCGCATTATCCCAACTCGCCGAGAAGAGAACGATATTCTTCTCCACTGCGTCCATGCGTGCGTGTGTGCGAGTCAATTAATATTTCGCAGGTCATTAGCGGACTCCCGTTCCCGTCCCTAATTGACTGGCTCGCAGCAGCAGCTCCTTGGCTGCGCATGAGGGATGAGAGGCTCGCACACTGCTGCCCTGCGCGCAGCCGCTTAATTGACCCGCGTAATACACACGTTATGTACCGATTGATTAGAAGTGCGCGCCGTAAGACCTAGAATATACACAAGTATGAGAATATACACAATGAGCGGAGACGCCAGAAGCAATACACACCTCGTACTCGACTCGTAAATACCGAGCTTTAGCGGCATAAACGCTTTAGGATAATTTCGAAAGTTTTAGGGGACCCTGAACTTCGCGCGGTATGTAAACTCATACATGTACCCTCAGAAAAACGATCCTCTTGTCTTGAAATAAAATTCCTCCCCAGAAAATCTTCGTGCGACAAAAAAGGATTCCTCCTGTGGAAAGACGCTCGCTATCTCTCTCTTTCTCCCTGCGCGGTAGTGTCGGGGCGTCAGCATGCGCTGATGCTGCAGCGGACCAAACTGGTTTCCTATCCCTTTGAGAGAGCGAATGCTGCTGCGTGCATCGCCGCTCACCCTATACGCTATTTTTCTGCCTCCGTTCTCTCTCCTCTCTTTCTCGAATCCTTTTGGTTCTGCTATGCAGCCAGTGCAGCAGCTTGCCTCGGGAGAGATGCTTAGTCTAGCAGCCTTAGAAAAATATATTCCCACATTCACGAGAGCGAGAGAGAGAGAGAGAGAGAAAGACAATTCAATGCGAGTCTCCCCTCCCCCTCCCTCTCTCTCTCTCCTCGCTTTTTTGAGGAAAGAAACAACGTTTTTGTGTACTTCATTTCCATATTTATGTATTCCCTTCTCGGGGCTTGAGTCTTTCTCTCCCCGCGGCCGCCACCATCGTCGACGTCGTCCTCGCTATGTCCCCCGGATACGCTATTTCGCGATTGTTTGCGTTTATACTTTGTACATATTTTGTTAACGCTGTGTGTGTAGTGTGTTTCTATTTTTTTTTAAATAGCCTTTTGTCCCTTTTCATAGACTCGAGGAGCGCGCTTGAATGCTGTATTAGGAGTTTAAAGTATCTTGCTACTTGCCTGTCTGAGGTAATGAATAAGTTATAATTAAAAATTCTGGCTCTACCTGTATTCTTTCCAGCCAGGATTTTAATGAATTTTAAGTTACCTTAGTCTTCGATGCACTAAAAAGGTGCATTATCTTGCATGCATCGTTAATAGTCTTTGAAGAAAAACTATAATAAGGAGAATTGAATTCTTAAAAATATATATACAGTAGGCTGTGAATTTTCGATTAGTATTGAGCTGTGATGTAGTAAAGTGGTATAAATAATAAAATCTACACACGGAGGGAAATTTTGTAGTGAAAATTACAAATATTCGAGACAAAATTACCAGTTTCTATGGTAATGGATGGATAGACTGACAATTTCAAACTTTTTACCAAAGTGCCTTGGTAAAATTTTTTTTTAGTTAATTTAAATTAAAAAAATTAACTTTTTTTATCCATATTGATGGATATATAGTATTTTAATATAGAAATAGAAACAGAAACAAGGATGAAAAAACATTGAACTGAAAAAAAATGTTTACGGAAGCGGGATTCGATCCGACGATCTTTGGGTTGAGAGTCCGACGTTCTACCGACTGCGCCACGGAAGGTGTTACCAACAGTCATTTGAATCGCCGTTATTACTTACTGAAAATATGTGTATTGTTTTGATTTTAACGTCACGCACGCCTCTAGTAACAATCTTCTGAAACACAATAATGCGCAGTGCGCATGCGCGAGTACACAAATACCAGGTTATTTGGTAAAATTTATCAGTTTTCTTAGTAAAAATTCTTAGGTTACCTTGTAAAAATGACTAGATCTCAATTTTTACCAGTGTGTCTGGTAATTTTTATTCAGATAATTTGGTATTTTTTTTAAGTGGTTATGGTAGTTTTTCCTGGGAAACTTATAAATTGTATTAGAAACCTGGGAATAACACGGCTTTTGACAGTCTGTCTCTGCGCTACCAAGGCACCTTGGTAATTTTTATTCTAAAATTTCTCTCTGTGCACTTATACAATATTAATCCTCCGCAGCAAAAAACTATTTCGATATACAAAAATACAAAATTTAGATTTGATTATAGAAAATCGAATCTCTACCGCTGACTTTTATTATTGCCAACATTACCGCGGCAATCGTCCGTTTAGTCAGGTCACACGCTAAAAGGGATATACGAGTTTTATCCGCACATGTCCCAAATAAAGGAATCAATATTCTCTTCTATAGTTGAATAAACAGTTTAACCGTTTATATTAATATTAACTGTCTTGTAATTTTAGATCTTACAAAATAATGGATCAAAAAGCCTGTTGAATACTTAATACGATACCTTGAGTATTATTGATACGACTAATAAAAGATGAATAAGCTACGCTTTGTCTTAGCTCGGATGAACTCCGCGCAGTCTTTTACTTACCGATTCTCTCTTTCTCACATATAAAACTATTTCCGTTTAGTAAATTACATAATTGGATTTCAAATATACGTGGCTGACACTTTGAATACTCGGGATATTTATATAAAATAACTTTTAACTGTTAAAATGAGTTTACTGCAGAAAAGCTACAAAGTAATAATAGCACTGTTACTAAAAATTCAATAAAAATAATCTAGTTAATGATTAATATATAGTATCTATCGGAAATTTGAGTTTTTTCTTTTTTTTTTTTTTAAAGAACACTAATACTTGCAACGATATACCACAGCTCTATAAAAAAAAAATATAATATAATATCCCTTGAATAATTCAGGCCGCAAGGCATATCCTCCTCTAGTTCCCAACGCGCGTAGTCCAAAGGAATTCCGCGCCGGGGCCTGCGTCTCTCGCTGCGCTCTAGCGAATTTTCGGCACGGACGCTGCTGCTGCTGCTGTGGGCCCGGTGCAGCGCGCGTGCATTCGCTAGAACCCGTCCGAGAGGGCCATGAACCCCGAACAGGTTGCCCCCTTGGACATTCACCTCCGCGGCGCTCTCTCCCTCTCCCCCGTTCGCTGGCCCACCTTCTCTCTCTCTCTCTCTCTCTCTCTCGTTTTTTTTCTTCGTCCTCTTCTTCCTACTACGCGAGTGAGCGCCGAAATTTCGTTCTCTCTCTCTCTCTCTCCCCTCCTGCTCTTACAGGGCCCAGCGGACCGCGAAAGCTAGCCTCCCCCCGCGCCGCCACCCGCCCCCTCGCGGGCCCTTTTTCTTCGTCTTCTCTTTCCTCTTCTTTCTTCTTGCCTGCGCCTTCTTTTCCCGATGCTGTTACTGGCTTTACTATGGAGTGACAGAGAGAGAGAGAGAGAGGGAGAGGGCGCACGCGCGTGTGTGACCACGTATACGCACGGACTCGGGCTGCAGCACGTAGAAAATTTTTTTAAGCAAAAATTGCTACGAGTGCGCGCTCGTGGCTATATTGCACCTCTCCGAGGGTGAGTTTTTGTGTGAGCGTGTGTATATATCTTTGAATTTAAGTTTTACGAGAGGAGGAAGTGAGGAAAGGACTGCTCGGCTGCAAAAGAAAGAATGTTCGGAAATGAATATTCATTGCGGGATGGCTGCCACTGAGAGAAAAATATTCTTATTGTTAATCTATATATATGATAGGATCAAATATTCGCAATATATTAACTTATATCATGTAATAGTTTTATGTTTATTAATATATTTTTTATCCTAATCGAAATGGATTGTATGTAATATACGCTCATATGTTAATAGTTAACATATGAAGTTTACGGTGATCATGCGTAATATTGCCTGTAGAGGGCATCCAGTTCCGGTATCATCGGCATCACGTTTTGCCGGCTTCCCCCCTTTTGGCTGATGGCTCTCTGCATCAATTTAGGAGTGACTGCGGATTTGTGATTTTCATCGTGTAGTCGTTTTCTTCAATATGGAAGTAATTCTGAAGATTTGGAAACTTGAAGAATGCGGAGAGATATTAAAAGGTAAGTGTAATAACATATATTTTTACAAAACACTAAGTATGTGGCGCTGAGTAAATTTACTAGTCTTTCTAACCTCAAACTACATTTCTTAATAATATCCTTGATTATATTGCAAAACTGTATTTTCCACTTATCCTTTATCATATTATTAAACTATATTCCCTAATACTATACTTTATTACATTAATACAGAAAATAATATCACTGATTTTGATACTTTAGAAGAACTAATTCAAAATCCTCAAGATTTCAAAGATTTATTCCCTGTGCTTGGTGTGAGACTGAAATTAAAACGAATGTGTAAAAGTGTAAATGTTTTTTAGATTATTTTAATAATTCATTACCATATCATTATATTAATTGAACTTTTATTTATTAGATTTCAACTAAGGAGGAAATCATCCATTTTCAAGCTGAGGAAACTGGAGTTAGAAATAGAGTTTTTTTAATATGTTTCATAATATTATAAAATATTATATTAAAAATAAAGCTGTTTCAACATTCATTGTGTAGTATTTAATTTTTCGATGCTGAAACATGCAAATTTTTAATTATAAATACTATTATCATCGCCAAACGACGGTATACTTGTGAGAACTAGCCATATGTTAACTATTAACATATACAGCTATTTGGCTCACGTATGCTCGTATACTTACCACACCTATAGCGCATATACATATTAAAATATATATCATTGCTCCAAAATCGAATATACTATGTTAATAGTTAACATATATATTTACGGCAAGAATATTTTTTTCTCAGTGTGTACGTTTTGGAATGAAAATTATATCAATCGTACATTTAATCGATTTCATACAATTTTCTCGAAACAATAAATATTCGTCTGTTTCAAACGAATGCTATATTAAAAACGAACATTGTAATGAACATTTATTTGAATAAAGTCGATTCGTTTTCAACAAATATATTTTATATTGAAATGCATTTTTTCATATTTTAATAATGATATAAATAAGTACTCTAGACACTTTGGAGCGAATGTTTCATTTGGAGAGAGGGAGAGTAAATTTCTTCTCTCTCTCTCACACACCAAACGAACTCAATCGAAATGAAATTGCATTTGAATAAAACAGGCGTATATTTATTGAGATTAAAAACTAATAATGTACTAAAAGTTCAATCGATGCGAATTTTCGCGTATCTACATTATTATTCATTAATTTTATTAAATACAATATTTAATTTTCCAGGAATTCGACGCGCGCTCGCTCGCAGTGCATTTATATAGCTTTTTGCCATCGTCTGATTACGTAAATGCTTTTTACATCCGCGAGCATTTGCTCCTCTGGCTCTGAAGCCGAACTTGCGCGGATGAAATCATAGTAATTTCCGATACAGCTCGGGTATGTATACGCGAGCTCACGTCAGGCGCTGCCTCCACACACATACACGCATCTACAGGCATATCACACAGTTAGGACTTGGGCGCAGTCCTCGACTTCTTCTTTTGCGCCTCTTCTTCCTTCTTCTTCGGCCGCTGCTGCTGCCTCATTTTCGTCCACTCTGCACGAGAGAAAGAGAGAGAGAACGCGCGCAACGGTGTTAGATAATCTCTTGCACGTTCGAAAATCGGCTCGCCTCGGGGGCTCCTTTCGTTTCTTCCTTCTCCTTTTTTGTTTTCAACTCCTTCTCGCGCTTATCCTCGGAGCACGCGATGCTTATTCTGTGGCCAGCGAATTCCACCGATTCTTCACAGCAGGTACCTCTCTTCGTGCGCGCGGGCCAACTGTTTACGAGGTCTTTTTTAGAAGGAGACGCCCAAGGAAGAAGACGACGCGGACGCCGCCGCCGTTGCAGCAGCGCGTATTTTCTTTGCGCAGCCTCGCGCGCGCGTCGTGAAGATGTAGAAAAGAATGATCGTGCGATTTGCTTCCTTTTGCGAATCGATACAGCTCCAGCGTTCGTGTATACATTCAATTGAATTCGATGATGCATCAGGTATATTCATCTTTGTTTTTGAAAAACGTTCCTGGCTTTTTTTTCGTGGAAGAATAGACAGAAAAATGTGAATTCGTACGAAGTCGCGTGTGGGCGGGTCTTGAATTGATTAGGTTTATGGTATACTGCTTGAATATAATTCATAATAAATATACATTGATATTTAACTGGACTAACGTAATAAACAATTAAAATGGTATTGGATACAAATCATTGAAGTAAATACATTTCTAGACGTTCCTATTGAAATGTTAAAGTGTCCAAACAGTTGACAATTGCCTATTCTGTAAGTATATTTAGCGCTTGTAAATTTCGTAAATTAGAAGAATTGGAGAAATTCAGCCAGTTTTTTTTAGGTGGCATTGTTTCAATAAAGCGTTGGTCTAAAAAATCTTTACTCTTATTTGTTCCGTGTTTCATTGTAAATTATAAAAGACAAAGGAAATTAACTTGATAATTTTACGTATATAAGGAATATAAGAAATATCTACCATTCGTAACACATTGTTAGTTTCTACATCATGATAATGCCCGTTTTTATGATTTTTTAAAGAAAATTTGGGTGTGTCACGAGTGAACAGAGATTTCAATTATTTCCCTTAGTTGTCCATTGTTTCTGTAGTTAGTGGTTTAAGGAAATGATTTTTTTTTGTGTTGCTAATAATGAAAATAAACTTTATTCCCATCTCTACTATAATGGCCATTTTATAGCCTGAAAAACGGGGCAAAAGTGGCGTTTGATTCCCTCTTTTACTTTATTTCCGCATAATGCGGGAATAAAGTAACAGAGTCTAATTTTTTATGTTTATGATGAATTGGGTTAAAACTAACAAAATTATAACACCCAAATACAAAATAACTTTTCAAATCTATGAAGTGGCCACAGTGGCGATGGGAATAAAGTACTATATGTAACACGGGACTAAAGTCGATCATTCCCTTGGCTGATCATTGCCCTCGCTTTGCTACGTTTGCTCGGGTAGTGAACTCACCCGCGGGAATAATCTGCGACTTTAGTCCCTTGTTACATAATGCACTATTATTTATTAAAAGTACATATAGTACTTTATTCCCATCTCCACTGTGGCCACTTTATAGATTTGCAAAGTTATTTTGAATTTATGTGTTATAATTTTGTTAGTCTTAACCCAATTCACCATAAATGTAAAAAATTAGACTGTTACTTTATTCTCGCATAATGCGGGAATAAAGTAAAAGAGGGAATCATACGCCACTTTTGCCCCGCTTTTCAGGCTATAAAATGGCTATTATAGTAGAGATTGGAATAAAACTATAAATGTATAATTCTATTATAAATGTGACTTAAATAATTTGTCGGTGTGTACATCAAGTAACTTGGATGAATAGCATATATATGCACCGCGACTTCTCGAACGAATCTGTTTGTTGGTTTCGTCCTTTTCGTTAGTTCGAATAAAGGAAAAGGGAAGGGAAAATGTGAAATGTTGCATTTTCAATCGTTGATACAGCTGTTGGTAAAGTCTTTGTTTTGAGGAAAATGTGTGGGCTATGTATGCGGACTGCGCCCCGAGCGCAGAAGTAGTATCGTAAAGAAGGGTCCGTCATAAATTGCCGGACACTCGACGAGTCTAGGCGTTAGTCTTTCGTAGTGAAACGCCTGATAACTGATTTTTTGTGTATTTATGGGAAGAAACAGAGTATCGGCCGTCTCTCTCATCTTCTAGATTGCCTGAACGTTGACGGTAACCTCTGCGACACCCTCTAAGCATCTGTTATTTTTATTCATTTAATAATTAATTATTGCTGCTATCACCATGGCCTGCGGAGCACATAAACAATACTGGGTGTAAAATCTTTAATGTAACCAAGAAAACAAGTCCTATTATCCATATTAGTGTGCCAGATAGACCACAGCCTGGGGATGTATAAAACTGTCGAAAAAAGGCGCTAAAACCATTACAGCGACTTTTTTTAGACAGTTTTCCCGAGGCCTGCGTGGTACTCTAATATGGATTATAGGACTTGTTTTCTTGGTTACATTGAAAATTTTACACTCAGTCTCGTTTATGTGCTCCGCAGGCCATGCTAATAGTAGCAATAAATAATTTAAAAAAAATATTACACAATAGTTAAAAGTATTATGGATTTGCCGATGTGTTTTTGAAATCTTGCATTGTGTTACGGTGAGAAAGTAACATGAAGGTAAACTCAGTTTCTCTCGAAAAAATATTTTGCAATGGAGACTAGGTATATCTAATTCTAAAAATATAAATTAAAAAGGACAAAACGGACAATTCTCAATCTTCCCACACTATTCTATCCTTAATACGACCTACTCATTAATTCTAATTCCATAGTTGCGTTTCCCTACATTCAACATTCCCGTTGTATCGTAAACTAAAGTTGCCCTTTTTCCAGGCTACAATCCACTTGAATTTTAGCTAAAATCTCGCTAGAACATACAGTATTATTTTCTTGCAAATCCTAAATAAATTAACTGCACAGGAAAAGATACAGTAACGTAAAACGTTATACACTCGGCTGGGCGAGCGTTATAATAAATTTCGGCCTAATAATTTAATTTACGATACCGCAATTTATTGTGTCTCTTTTATGAAATTCGAGCAGGCAGCAGTGTGTATATGTGCGCACCCGTTATTTATGCACAAGTTCGACTTCGTACATCCCGAAAGTCGGCGCTCACGCCCAGCTAAAAATTAACTCTCGCACACGTACACACACGTACGCACGATTTTTTATGCAAATTGCGAGTCCTCGTGCAGCCCCGGGTGTAAATTATGAAAATTCCATTAAACGGCATTCGTCAGAGCGAGAGAGAATGCACAAGCGTCCGTTCGTTCGTTCCGTCGCTCGAGCGTCGCGTCGCGCAAGCTCGCGCGGCGGTCCGCAAGCTCCGAGCGCCTCGACCTTTGCCACGCATCACAAGAGCGCGCATTAATATAACGCAGCTCTAATAATGTTGTATTTATCCATGTCACGTAAATCTCCGCTCGCTCGCTTGCTTGAGTCGCGGCAAGGCAGTAAAAGTTAAGCGCCTATAAAGCCGCGGCGCGGTGCATATCGTTGCTGCCGATCGTGCGCGAGGCGTCGGTAATGCAATTTTTAAAACGTCATAAATTTCGCGCGCGCTTTGCTCTTTCCCTTAGATTATAAATTAAAAAGGATGCAAAAAAGCCGTCATATTTCACGGGCGTGAGAGAGAAAGAGAGCGAGACAGAGAGCAGGCGCGACTTCGCGGTACACAAGCCTGAATGATGCAACTTGAGAGATTCGTTTTTTATCGCGGCGCATCATTCCGCGAGCGACGAGAGGCTGATCCGATCTGTTTTCGCTTACATAAAATGTGCGCAAACCCGAATTTCGGGTAGGTAAACTGATCATTAACTTGGCAGCCTCTCTCCTCTAAATACTTTTTTGGTGAAATCCTTCTTTCAATCGTCGTGAATTGCTTTGGCTGCCATGTCGATTCGATTTTTTTTACGTCGCATTATTTTCAAGCTGCGCGCGACTCACTTGCGTAAGAGAAGTAAAGTCAGCGGCGTTGCTCAACTTGAAATATAAAAAACTACTTTTTTTAGTGTCAGGCTTTTCAAATTCTCCGAACGAGTAAAGTATTTACACGTCGCCGCTGCGATTTCGTTCATTAATAATCTACGTAATGACGAGTGCACTCTAATTTGGAGTAAACAGGTAAGTTCCATAATTTATACAGTTTTTATCATAATCGGGGTCTTGCACCACATTTCTAATAAATGTGTAACATTAGTATTGATATAAGTAGCGAGCATTTTAAAAGTACAATTATCTTATCAATATCGATATTAAAAAAACATGATTGGTTAAGTATACCGTAGTTATAATTCATTACGACTGATAATTATTTATTCAATAACGTTAATATTACGGACGTATGTGGGGTATAAAATAATTCACGTTATTTCTTTACAATTAATGTACTCTCCACACACACACACACACGCACGCGCGCGCGCGCGCGCGCGAAGCACTGGTCCCACGGTCCCACCTATCCATCGCAGTGTCTCATACTTCCTTATATACTCGCACCGTTCCTATTTATCCATGTGTTACGCCATCAGGCGTGCGCTGCCTAGTGGCGGCTTCGGAACTACATTATACGTATAAAAGTCCCCAAAAGTTCCCCTATATATGGGAAAAGAGTACGGAGAGCAATCTGGAGAAATTTCAGCCATGTATGGGAAGTGCCATATCCCATATATTGCCCACATTCCGAGCAATATATTGGCCAGTCTTCATTTTTTTTTGCGCGGGACGAGTTAAAACTTTTCTTAGCAAAATAACGAGTTAGAACCTTTTTCCTCTCAGCCGACGATATACACTATTTTTTTAGTATATACTATACCCAATATTTGAGTGAAAATCCAATTTAACTATTTTAAGTGTACATATACACTGAAAAAGTATTATACGCTATTTCAGAGTACATGTGCACTATTTCGACAGTGCCCAACTTTGCACTCTAAAATAGTGATTTCTCACTGAATTTAATTTAGAGAGTGCGTGTACTACAACTGTCAGATTTATTATTATATAGTATCAACTGATGAGAATTTTTCCATCGGTCTTACAGTCTTATAAATTAAATTAAAATAATTAATATTTTTTTATTTATGGCAGTCAAATCGGGCTCGAAACGTTGGGCAATTGGGCAATTTGGTGGTAGGGGGAAGTCAGATAGTCCTTTGCTAATAAAGTTTTTTTTTCCAGGTTTTAATTAAGTTTCTGCGGAGGTGATTATAAACAAGCGCAATCTGACTGCCATAAATAAAAATATTAATTATTTTAATTTAATTTATAAGACTGTAAGACCGATGGAAAAATTCTCATCATTTGATAGTAAGTTGCAGTCGACATAAGTAATATTTTTGATGAATGATATTATATAGTATATTAACCAACGTGGTGAGGATTGCGATTATAACGCTAATACGTTCAAAGATGAAAATTTTCATTCCAAAAAGCTGCAGTATGAAGTCACTGGAAAGTTTTAGAAAAAATAATTGCAGTTTCTTTTCAACGTTTATAAGTTTAGCGGAACCATATACACGAGGACGAGAAATAATTCCAAGCCGCAAGTACGTCGCATACTATCTTATTATCGGTAAATTATTCACCGAACAATACCAGCAAAACGACACATCGGAAAAAGACTATCACGTCTCGCGAAAGATATATCAATCGTCGCCACACACATACAATTATCGCGCGTGTCAAACGCGCAAAGGGGAGCATAGAAGTGCAAGTTCGACGTTTGACGCCTCGGAATCTCTCTACTGCGAGCGAGAAATTCCAAATCCACTTTCGCAATTTGCATTTGCTCGCTTTCGCCTGCGAGGATGATAGTGATGACACGGCGTGAGGTGTCAGCGCAAGTGTTGGCGTGATGAAAAGTGCAGGTACTTGCAGAATGCGAGGAGTATAGAACAAAGACGAAGTATGAGCTCGCGAGCTCGCGCGCGGATATAATATGTGTGTCATCCGCCTAGAATGCAATGACATGTCTAGTAAGCTTTCATAGGAAGAACACTTGGGCAATCGCGAGCGTCTAGGGGATTCGATTTCGCTGACGCGTCGGGATAAAAATCGCGAGACGCGCTTGATTAGATGCATTCACGGCGTTGTGAGTGTACATTTTATAAATAAATTGTTGTGCTTCCTCTCGAGTTTTTTTTTTCTTTCTCGCGAGCCACGTAACGCAAAGTCGCGAGATATCGGGTTATACACTTTTGAGAAAACGGCGTGTAGATTGAATTATGATACGTCTAGTTTGTTCTTTCTACTAGGAGAAATATGTTTGGAGGGGGATTTTGTTTGAGGAAAGAGGAATCGACTTGGTTTTTTAGAAAACCTTGAGATTCCGTTAGGGCGACTGTAAAAAAAATGCGAGTAAATGTTGATAAAAATCTCACATTCGAAGCTATTATCACCAATTTGTACAAGAGCATTGTTTGAAATTTCTGATAAGAATCCTATCACTACTTTGGAGATTAGAAATATTAAAATTTATAACATGCCTTACGTCTGCTTAGTAACAAAGTGCACATCTGTTTGCCGTATACCTTGTAAAACAATTTTTAATGCGGTACACGGAGCGAAGATAAGTAATTCGCGAATCCTCTTGATAAACGATGATTAATTACGCAAATACTACTATGGAATCGACGGTAATAAATGATCGTCGCAGAAATTTCTTCTCCCTTCACATCTGCATATCAAAGGTAGATATTGCGGTAGAACTATAATATTGTATAAGTTCATGTGCATGATGAAAAAAAATTGTTCAAACAAATTCTCTATCATCAAGGTAAAAATTGTGTAACAATGTGCAATTCATACTCTTAAAATTGCCCACTTCACTATTAAAATATAACTTATGTATATATCTTCAAACAATACTATCTAAGTTTTACTTTTATATCAATTTGGCAAATAATCTATAAAATTATATTTTCGGAATAGGCGGTAAATCATCTTGATTTAGAATGATATAGCTTTGTTAATATTATTCAAAGATTACATTGTGAATTATATTGAGCTTAAGTCATTTCTAATGACGGTTTGTAGTAAAAACTGGTTTTTACTTTGATAACAGATAAAAGTTAATCTTTTCTTAGAAATAATGATAATGAAAGTAAGAGTTTCTTCAAAATTCAAAGAATTAATTCGCCTAAATTTAATATTTCTGTCGGGTAAACTTGACTTTTTTTAACTGAACGAAAGTCAACGAACCTTGCCGTTGTACATCAATACGCTGCAGTTAAGTAGTTTCACGACTTCAAATAACTAAGTCAAGAAATTACCGACACACAAGTCGAGAAATTTGGAAAATTGGCCTTTTTTGTCTTTCAGTACAGATGTCTTGAACATACCATTTTGTAGGGTCAAGCACGAATAGACACGAGGTCAGTAATCCGACAACATATGCCGACCTCAGGTCAAACTATCCCTTACCCTGAGAACAAGAGTAACGAGTGCTTAGAATTTTTACATTTCTTTCACTTGTGAGCGAAAATAATAACGAACCAACTTACAATTTCAAACTAGGAGTGAAAGATTCACATAGTTTTGTCTCAGACTCCGCTATACAATAAAGTTACATAAAAAAGCATGTTTCACAATTAATTATTTTATTCGCGAATGTTCTATTATACAAAATTCAAAGCATTTATAAACACTTCGCATCCAAGCCATCATGCATTTGCAATAGAACCATCATTAGCAGCTTTAAGAACAATAGCCATCACGAATACCTTCAAACCCTGCCGCTCAACCGCCTCGCAAGCAATCACAGCCCGTCCCTCTCTCTCTCTCTCTCTCTCTCATTCCTCCGCGCGATCGTCTAAAATTATCTATTCCCTCCTCCTCCTCCTCCTTCTCCACCTCCACCCTCGCCGCGGCAATCAGCGCCCCTGGCTCAGCGACACGGCGCGCGATTTAAGAGGCTTCTGTGGGCCCCGCAAAATTATGCGCGCGTCGCGCGACGATGCGTCACTGTCAGCGCGCGTTCCTCGCGCCTATCTCTCTTTCGCTCCTACAATACACGCGCTCGAGATGGACCACCGGGCTCACCTCGACCATTTAGACGCGCCCTCCCCCCGTCTCTCCTACGTTTGCGGAATTATCGCGGGCGGATATCTCGAGCGAGCGACTGCAGCAGATGCGTGTGTACGCGATTCAGCCGCACGTGAAGCGATGCATCCTGACGTTTTCGCTCGTTTCTTTTTTCATGAGCCAGAGAGGAAGCATTCGAAGAGCGAGGTTTTTGAACGCGCCGCGAGATGCAGCGACAAATTCGAAAATTGCAAATGACGGCTGATGTGTATACGCTTGACGTTGATGTGAGCTGAGTGTACTTGGGTTGCGTTTGATGCGCATCTTTAATGAAACTGATTGTTTCATAAATCTTATTGCGACATGATATTCGAAGGTGATTGATACGTCGCGTGTCTCCTGTGATGGTCAATTTGGAGAAAAATGTTATGTTATAAGTGTTTATTATAACTTAGTTTTGCGCAATATAGATGGGAGGCGCGAATGAAGAAAATCAAGCGGTGCGGCTTATTTGAAAACTAAACAGCAATGTCGTAAAAACAAACTATTTGCCACTTTCCTTATTTAAAATGTATTTCAGCAGCGCGTCAACAATACTTGTGCAACGACGTTGCGGATTGCGCAAAAATAAATGTCTTTTGTTATAACAAAGTTCTAAGTATATTTCGGACGTGAAAATATACAAAAATGTCGAAATCTGCATAAATAAAATAAGCTCGCAATCGCAATATGAATTATTCAGTACACACGGCCAAAAAGCGTTTGACAAAAAATGCAAGGTTCAAAGACACGGCAGGCCGAAAAACGGACAATTGCATAAAGAGCAAAGGTATCCTTATTGTCGTTAAAATACAGTCATGCCAAAGAAAAAACCAACAATGAGGTTTTGATCATTCGCTCTCTCTTTCATACACACATGCAGTCGAGCCATACATACACATACTGCACCCTCGTCATATAAGTATCATTGCCGTTCGGTCGTTTCGGAGATTGAACTTCTGTTCGGCGCGACTGTTATACTCCCGGCAGTACAGTATATAGAGTCAGGTGAACGCCTTCTCTCTCTATATGTACAATAAAAAGCGCTCTTGGGAAAAAGGAAGTCACCGCTTGCGCGCGCTGAGCGAGAAGAGTTCGACGTACGCGCAGAATTCGTAAAAACAGGAAGGAGCACAAGTGCACCCGCGTGCTCCACGCACACACACATGGATATACGTCAATCCTGCGCTGACAACGGCTATACTGCACGCTGATATATAGTACTGTAATTCCGCCGAAAAAAAGAGGCGCGCGGACGCGGAGGCAAAAAAGAAGGTGGAGCCCGCGATTCGGGAGTGCGCGTGCATCCACCTTCCAATTACCCGCGCGCGCGTTTTCTAAAACACACGTGTGCCCGCGCGCTCGTTTGCTCGTATGTGTATGTGCGCTATAATGCCGAGAGAGAGAGAGAGAGAGAGAGAGAGAGAGAGAGAGAGAGAGAGAGAGAGAGAGAGGAGGGCGGAAGTGCATCCCATTCACGCGCAAGTTTCGGCGCAGGGCTTGGACACCGTGTCGAACGTCATGCGATACGCACGCGGCCGGGGGCATTTACCCAAAATGCATACGTGTGTGTGGGTATGCGCGCATATAAGCGCCCGTATAGGTATAAATAATAAAATTCAGAAGAGCGAGACGATTGTCGCAGGATGTCCGTTGCCGAAATGAGGACGCGGGTTAGCAACACCGCGCCGCCTCGGTGCGCTGCTTTCGCCTGGAATTCGACTCTTTGATTTTGGTAGATGAGTGGTATTAATTGTATAATAAGTTGGAAAAGAGACTTTTATGATTGCGATTGATATAAATGCGTGTTTAACTTTAAGTTGGTTCTTATAGCTATATTTGCAAAAGGCACGGAAGAGAAACGTTAATTAATGAATCTATTCCGAGAATATGTAATGTTGGAATATCTATCGCGCGAACATTTATATTAATGCCGTATACTGAAATTAAATCAGGTAATTTCCGATATTTTTCATTAATATATATTTCTATAAAAGTGGCTCATCAAATCAATAATTCTTAATTTAATTTGACGAATCTACTACATCTTTAGAATTGTCTGAGATACAAAATATACATATATTTAACTAAATTTGATCTAATTATGATTTCAATTTTATTAATACGTAGTCAGCGAAACTGCCGTCCGTTGAGAAAAAGCCACTTACAAAGCTCCCAAAATTACATTTCCTCATTAGCACAAAAAAGGACCGTTGCACTTCTAATCTTATCTGCGTGAGAGCGTGAACTGCAGCTTGGCTGCAAGGGTTAGGGAGACATTTAAATCCCTGGAAGAGACGTAAGGAAGTGCACATGGTTGAGTCGCGGGTTCGCGCAGGCGCGCGCACGTGACTAGACACCCGAAAACCCGAGTGCATTCGCCTGCCTAATTACAACTATCTTACATCTACCACCGCCCCCGGTATTATTAAGCCGAAATGTATCCGCCGTCTGCTTTGTAAGCAGGCACCCGCGCGTATATACATATATGGGCGTACAAAGGCGCATTAACAATTGCACTGGTGAAATTCGCAAGGATACGCGTAATAATTGTGCATCACGCGCGTGTGTGTGTGTGTGTATGTGTGTGTGTATATGCACTTATATACGCACGTACGTTGTCTACGGCTTCCGGGGGGCCAAATCGTTCATTCCCACGATCTATACCCCAACTTTGACTTTTCTACAATTCAACTGGTTCGAAAAGCTTTTTTTGCCAAAGTTTGTATCGTTATCAGTGAACCAATGCTAGCGTTGCAATATTGTGAATAAATTTTGTTATAAATGTTATATATAGTATAGTATCCCAATCAACTAAATTGAATATAATACAATTGTCATGAATTTTTGTTCCGGAAAGTTACTGATGTTATTATTATACCTTTATGTAGAGAAATACGAATTCCGCTTATTACAACTTTTCCAAATACCACACAATGATATTATTTATATAAAATATATTTCCTGAAATTTTCTTTTGATGTACTTTAATAACAATCGCCACGCTAAAGTTTAACAAAACGATTTTTATCAGATTTATATAAAGCGAACATTTTTCAAGCCGAAAACAATGTCGGCTTCATATCTCGCGCAAAAATTATCGAAATCCAATACAATTTTACGAGATAAACTTAAAATAATGTTTATTTTGTTGAATAATAACGAGCCTTATCGAAACCTTTTTAATGGTTTAATTTAAAACGTCCGCAAAATTTTAGCAATACAAAAAAATATATATATAAACACCCGCGCGGGCTCTGTAATCTGATTATCCCATAAATATCGCGACGATGTCATTATTCCACATCCCGTATTAAGGAGCAAAAAACTTTCTTCCTCATGCATCATCGATTATAAAACGAGCAAAACTTTCTCCTACGCGCTCATAATGATTAATCGCGCGAACAAAAAGACAATATCATCATCAAAATCAAAAAAGTCCTCGTTGCATGCATTTGCCACTGCCGATAATTCCTATTGTCCGCGACCTCTCAGATTCGGCTCTCTTGCGAAATGCCAATGACGTTGGTTGATGCGATGCCTATTAGGAAATTCTCACGCGCTTCGGCTGCATCACAACACAGCAGCAGCAGCAGCCGTTAAATGCCCCTCGCGGCCGTATTATATCGAGGACGTTCGCGGCGAGAAATCGCCGCCCCCGATTACGCGCGCGTGCATTGTCGAAATTTATACGCGCGAACCCGAGCCAATCTCTCTCTCTCTCTCTCTCTCTCTCTCTCTCTTTCGCGCACTCGTACACGTTGGTATAATTTATGCAACTGTGTCACGCGCGTTGCTCGAGGAAAGAAAAAACTGCAAGCCTGCAGTCTAAAAATCGGACAGTCAGTTGCCTTCTATTCGCCCGGGATTTCGTAAGTGTCGTGCGTTGCGTCATCGCGATGCACATGCACGTGGCGTTATTGTTATTATGTTTGCGCACTTGTCCGAGTTCTTTCCGCGAGGGGGGTATACACACTCTTGAATGCCTGCGGCAGATTACGAGATGAGCGCATTTGATTGCAATTATGCGCTTTTAATGCCGCGTTACCAGCTCGTTCGCGTTAAAATGTGCGTAGCATACTTTCGAGAGACGGTGCTGGTAAGGTGAGAATTTCCGAAGCTGAGGATTTCGTTAATATGAGCTTCGTGTTTTTTTAGACAGAAAATACGTGCAGGTATTACCGATGCGCGTGGGCGCGACGCGCGCGTGAGACAAAATTTTGTACGATCGACATATAACTTTCGAGAGGCTTGATATATCACAGCCATGAAGTATCCATGATATTTTTATTGTTGGCAGTTTACGAGATCTGTGACTGGTCGATAAGAAGTGTTTATATTTATTTCGTAATTTTTTTAGCCTTCGATTCTGACTCTTGATACAGCGACAATTTTTATCGGAGCCGTTTAGAAATAACTAATATAGATTTCATCGACTGGATTGAAATTGTTTGTACTTTATATACCGGAAAAAAGTGTAAACTAATGGCGGAACAGCTTCTCGGATTTGCGCGTTTATTAATACATGAAATTTTTGTGAATATGAAAATGTACCTGTTATAAAGTTTCAATACGTGATATTATCGGTAAATGACTACTTAAAAACGTTGTAAAAAGGAATTATTAAATGATATAAAATGCGCCGACCAGGATGAATTTTAAGCTTTTCTATCGGAATTCCGGCTGTTTTTTACGACAGTATGTTAATTAAATGTTGTAAAAATATGCTTTTATCCTCTTGAATTAATCAACTTATATTTATTTGCATGTATTTTTTAATTTAAAAAGCTCCGTTGAAAATGGATTTAATCCTCTCAAAAGATTCAATCGCATTTATTTTAATTTCATTGTAACGTAAAAATACACATTCAGAGCGCATTAAATATTCGAATTTACGGAATTAAAAAATAATGCATATTCAATATTGGAAAATATTGAACAAGCCGTGGAATAAATTTTCCGAGAATTCGCAAAAATCATTGCAGTTATCTAAATGTAAAAGCTTACGCAATCCACCACTCAGTATAATTATTCGCCCGTGTAAAATAAATTCCAAACGTAAAATCTGCAATTTCAGTTTTACGCTTTTTGCACAATAACTGCAAATTAACGCTCGGAAGCTATTTCGCTCTTGCGAGAACAAGATAAACAGCATAAAAATAATAATAATAATAATAAAAAAGAGCTCGCTCGCAAATAATTTATCAGCATTTTCGAGAGCCGCGCTACGCCCGCCCACCTCCCCCTCCCCTTGTGTCTTTCTCGCTCTCTCTCGCGTACGCGCGCACATACTCGCTCCATATACAATAAACAATGTCTAAAAGGTTACCAAATATTCGATCAAACTAACGCGATAAAGCACATAAAAAGGGTCATCGGGCCATTATTTATCGCTCGCATAGATTTCATCGACGCCCGGCGCCGGGGCTGCTGCTGCTTTTTCGGGGCCAGCGACCCCCGCTCGCATCCCTTCCCCATTTCCTTTTTTCCCTCTCTCTCTCTCTCTCTCGCTTTTTTTGTTTATCCACCCACACCCCGCACTGCGAGAGCAAAAGCGCGCTGGCGCGTTCGCCCCTCTCCCTCTCTCTCGTCCCGATGCATTTATAATAATTAAATACGCGCTCGGGCTTCGAGTCCCGGGTAAATAGCGCGGTTATTATTTACGCACTTTGTTTGCGAAAATTACGTATTCGCCCGTCGCGATTATTGCGTTTCAGTTGGCGAATCTGTTATTTCAACGTTTTTGCTCGCGCTCGGCGGGTGGGCGGCGGCACAGCGTGCAGGTATGTAGGCGATGCAGATGCAGCGGCATTGCGCGCTCTCTCTCCCTCTCTCTCTCACTCGCGCGCGCAATGCTTGGCTTTGCAATGTTATTAATGCTACAGCGAGGCCGGGGCCGGGGAGCGACAAACAAAAATAATTAATATTTATCGTCGACGATTTCCGCGCCCGCGAATATCGGGAACGCGATACGCGCTCGCTCTCTCTCTCCCTCTCTCCTTCCCTCCCTCTCCTGTACTCTCCCCCCGCGCAGCCGCCCCCTCGCGCTCGCGCGCTCCCGTTTGCTCTTGGACATTAGCGAGCGAGCCATCCGAAATTTTACGCTGACGCTAATTCGATAACGCCGATACATCCTACCGTGCAATTTATTCGGCGACCATCGCTTTTCCGTTTTAACAATCCCTCCCTATTTACCTCCCTCTCCTCTCTTTTACTTCGCGCGCGCGCTCGCGCCACCCCCTTTGCCCTCGGATTTTGCGCGCAAACGTGTGGGTGTAGCTGTCCTCTCTCTCTTTCTCGCTCGCTCACCGATGCTTTTGCACGGCTCTATTATATTGTTCCGCGAACGAGCGAGCGTGCGAGAGAGGGAGAAGGCAGGCGCGCGCTCTTTTTTTCCTCCTCGTCGTTGTTCGTTCGACGCGCGCAATGGGCTATGATAACGAAGTGTCATGTGCCGTTGATGCTGCGCGCGCGAGAGAGCCGTGTGACGACTAAATTTTCATTTCCCTCGATTTATCTGATATTTTTCGTTATTATATTCGCTGGGCGCGTTTCTTTTTAATTTTTGCCCCTCCCTTGCACATACGTACACAGATGTCCAGCGCGCGGTTCTCTCTTTCTCGGAAGCATGTCGGTTTAATTTATACGATTGAGAATTTCTATTTTTTTATGGTAAGTAGCGGAATGTTTACGCGTTTTGTTTGCAATTATGGAGGAGGAATTGGATTTTTATGGAAATTCGGCTGGGCCGCCGCCGCCACCGCCACCGCCGCTGGTCGCTCTCCCCGATGGAAACTTTTCATAATATTAATTAAATTTAAAATCGAATTTAAATATTTGTTCGCGCTTTCGCTTCGAATGATTTTCAATTATAATTCCGCGCGATTGTACTTGAAATTAATTAAAATAAATCAAAATTTATGAAATATTAATAAATAATAAAACGGACTGATGGAAGTAAAAAAATCCTCAATATTTCGTTGAATAACATTCGGTAATTAAAATACATATTTACGAGAAATAATATAAATAATTATAGTTTAATGAATGCATATCGAGTAGAAGGAAATTCGCAAAACATGGTACGTTATTTTTTCAATGAGCCTTTGTTTTATCGGGAAGTGCATTGCGTTATTAATACACTTATATCTGAGAGAGAATTGATAATTTTTAATAAAAGCTTTTCACCTACCTTTCGCTGGAGGTCCGAATTCGACAACGCTCTGGAACGCAGCTCTTGAGGTAAAAAGACAGTTAACAGTAGCTTTATCGGCCGGTAAGAAACGCGGAAAATCTCGACAAACATCAAACAACTTAACAAACTCCAGGGTTACCATCGGGAAGCACAAACTTTCAAAAAAATTACTTCTCATACAACAGCGCAAAAGTATGGAACCAAAGTATAGTTAACTGATAGATATGCAAATGAGGAAAAAATCTTAAACTCATTACCGTTCACATTATCATACTAGCTTTTCCTTTCATCGTGGCGCTTATTACATCTTAAAAGCAAAACCTCGAAACTTTCCTCGCGACATTCGGCAATACGTAATGAATTAATAATTAATCGCTATACGCGCGAATTCGATGTCACTCGAATGCTTAACTGGCAGAATGAAAGCAAGTCAGAGAGGTAGGGAGTATTTTCGAATGTGGGTGAAGCACGGGCCGAGAGAGAAACGTCCCCCCACGCGGCTCCTGAAAAAAAAACCAGCACGGCCGATAAAAAAAGCGGTAGCGGGTATCACGCGCGTACATGCTATTTGTCACGGTATATATAGTGTAAACGAGACCTTTTTTATATTTCTTTCTGGAAATCGGACGTAAATTCAAGTCTGTTATAGTTACAAAACATCACTGACGCACGTTAACGTATAGCAAACAAGGGAAGTTGTTGCGAGTGTATCGGAATTTTCAATGGTTACGGGAGCACGTGCCACAAATAAGAGGTTTATTCTCGAGCGCCTTGTGTGAACCGCACAATCAATAAATCCCCGCGAAGAATAAACTCCTTAAAGTAACAACACCACCATTGCAATATTTAATTTATGAGTTGCGAATCGTGGTTACAACGTGTTTTTACCCGAAGTTGCACTGGGTATTGCGCGCAGTTCGAAGTTCCGACGGTTGTCGAGCGAAACAAAGGGTGCAGCAAATTTTTCGTTTTCAACTGCGCGCGCACCGTAAATGTGTAAGGCCGCGCGCGCCGTAGCAATTTAGCGAAAGTTGCCCTTTCAATTTTCATATGAATCATTTCTAAAGCGTCCTTTAAGAAAAACCGTCATGAATCACACTAAGAAGTGCTATCATCGTAAAGGAGAGGAGGCTTCTTCTCCTTCTAAAAGGGAAAAATTTCACCATCGCGCGTGAATAAGATAGCGGAGGGTAGGCGCACGCGGCAGCTTTTCACGAGCTCAAGTGGACGAGAAACGCCCATCTTACCTGCGAAAAGAATAGTCGGGAAAAGATTTATATAGAAATATGACGATGTCGTCTTTATTTTAAAAGATTTTTCGAGTATAATGTAAACAAATGTGAAAAACATCACGTCGTGTTCTCTTGGGAAGAGGAACTGTAGCATTGAAATTTCAAATACTCAGACGCTGCTTTGATCGATTTAATGAAAAACCGAGCATTTATATATACGGCTTCATTTTGGCATGTGAAAACTTTTTCATGCATTAAAATATTGAAAAAAGCACGTTTCGTTTTATTCAGCGTGTAATTAATCTATTTTCTACAGTAAATTAAAATAATTATTTTCAGATCACGCGGTGTTGCTAAAATTATAAAAATATAAATTCTTTTTAACGCGTATTAAAAGATTAAATAATTGGTGAAAAATGAATCTGGTAACAAAAATATGCGAAGTTATTGAACTATTTACGAGCAAATGTATACTTACAAAAGGATCTATCGAGGTTTTAAATACTCACGTGATTTTACTGATAATTAAAAATTCTGGATATGCTAACTAACGTTTTAGAATGCATATCAAAGTTTTATATGGAAATAAAGTATTCATTTCTGCAAAAGATTGATGGTCAATTTGAATAGCGACGAGCAATTGAAAATTTGACAAACATGTCCAACGAAACAAGAAGCTTGTATGACTCGTGTTTGGAGTGTCAGCTCTCATTAGAATTCCTCAAGCATCGCTTGTCAACCACACACACACATACGTTCCTCGGCGTCTGGAGGGCGGGTGTATTCTCCCAAATGTACTTATGCACCTTGCATGCAACGTCCGGAATTTTCAGCCTTTCTCGCAAGTAATTTCGAAATACGTTAGCTACTCAATCGTTCTGTGTACTTCAAATTTTTAAACGTAGAATAATAATATATTTTTTATAAATAATTATTGCACAAGAAAAATGCAACACGTAATAGATAAAATTGCAGGGGCCAAGATAACGATCAGGGAAAACGAGCCTGGTGTTTTAGAGCGCGTGGGAGAGTGAAGATGACAGGATGCGATGAAACAATTACTGGAAGGAAGAAGGCCGAAAAAAATTTCGGCGTGTCCACGGAGCCGTGACACCCAGTTGAAATCACCTCGGGAATGCAACAACGGTTCTTCCCTAAATTTGCTAGCGAACGGAAGCGAAAGAAGAACGATAAAAAAACATTTCATTTTGTTTTAGCTGTTTTCGGCATCGTTATTTGTTCAACAAACATTTCCAAAAATCTCATTGAAAAAGTATAATCAACATTTTTACTTTTTGCATTAATTAATTAGCGATTTTTTGTGCAATGTTTATTATTCATCGAGTTGATTATTAATATTTCTTTTGGGTATAACGTGACGTTTAAATAAATGCATAATTAATATAAATAGTAATATGGCAAGTAAAATATATCGATTATCGGTCAAGTTTTAAATTAAACATTCACAAAAGATGATTTTTTTATTTATTTTAATAAACGGATAGGTGTATGGGCTGTTTAACAAAATAACAATGTTGTTTCTGTAATATTTAATGCTGTCGCCGTGCCTAAGAAATATATTAAAAAATATTGTTTATAAAGATATTGAATGAATTTTAACATCTCCAATTTTTGAAATCCTGGCTTTTAATAATAAAAATGTTCCATCTACTATAGTAAAGCATATAAAACCATTTAAAAGCTGGAAATAACTCAACTCCACTCTCGTCGTATTACGTATAAAAATCCATTACTCCACTAAAACAAGTCTCTCTAATTGATTGCTCGTGAAAACAATACTATAACACCTATAAAGCGAAAACAATACGCGCGCGAACAAAGCTCAATTTCTTCCTATCATTCATAAAATAAACCGATATAAATCGCCGAAAACCGTTTTAAAACTGACAAATACGAGGCGTTTAAAGCTGCGCGAAAAAAAAGGATCTACATTGCAGCAGCGCGGAACGAGCAATTTTCCCGTAAAAAAAAACTGCTACCGTACGCCCACGCGCCGCAGAGATGCATCGCAGCATCGGTTTTTCGCCGAACGGACTATTCATGAGCGCGGGCGCGCGCGTCGTGCTGCCGAGGATCAAGAACCTCTTAAATATCACGCGCGCGCGCGCGTTTACAAGAAGACCCTGAGACGCTGCGAGCTCTTTTTCGCGGCTGCTGCCGCTGCGGCCCTGCTTCTTTTCTTCAAGCCAAACATTCTAGAAATAAAAGTGCCCGCGCTATATACGCACGGCGAGCGCAACGACGCCTCCACAGCAGCAGCTTGCAGCCGAAAATCTCTTTATTGCAGTGCGGGCAGAAAAAACTCGCGTGCCTGAAATGAATATTTCGACTGTAAACTCGTGCAGCAGGGGGGTTTTTGATCATTTTAATAGGAGGGCGAATGAATGTGCCGCAATTATGTAAGTTGGGGAGGAGACGAACCGCTCACACTATGTTCTTAGAAAACGCGTATATTTTTGTAATTTACGCTATAACCTTTTCACTGCTATATATTTAAAAAAAATCTATTTATGTCAGACGTTAAATCCACTTGATCTTTTGTTTTTGGCGCTCTGTTGCGCCGAAAAAAGAAACAATTATACACAAGTCTTTCTCTCTACGCTCCTAATTGTCACGTAGACAATCGAGCAAAGAATCTCGCCGTCGTACACGCGTACGCGCAGTTATAATTTATGCGCCCGTTTTCTGCATGCATCTTCGCGGTTTCTCTCGCGGGCGCGCGCACGATCTCTGTGGGCCGGGCGCACTATACTCACACGCACACACGTTGCACATACGCACACGCGTGAAAACGATGGTCACGCACGGCCGCGGAGAGTTTAAGGCCCCCGAAGATTACGGGCGTTGCACCGAACCCATCGATCAACCACCCGAGCTGCTCATTCTCCCTCTCTTTCTTTCCGCGTGTCTCTCTCGCTCTCTCGCGTATACGCATAATACACACATACACACATATATATATATATATACCCACAGCGCACGACAGTGCGAGACGCCTGTCTTTTTTCCTCAGCG
The DNA here is from genome assembly GCA_036365515.1 of Torymus aiolomorphi. Lineage (NCBI taxonomy): Eukaryota > Metazoa > Arthropoda > Insecta > Hymenoptera > Torymidae > Torymus > Torymus aiolomorphi. The sequence continues at coordinate 13,639,111 of CM070875.1, forward strand.
TCCTCGTTCCTCCCTTTCTTATAATCCTTTCTCTTGTTCCTCTTCTTCTCTCCATGTAGTGTCTTATAGTGCTAAAATATTTCGGAGTTCTGTCTTCTTCTCCTTCCCTCTCGCTCACTCGCTCGTTTTTTCGCGCATCGTATATACACACATGTCGCGCACAGTGACGTCCACCCAGCCTGCGAGTGTATAGGTATATTGGCCGCGTGCGCGCCCGGCGCTCTGCGTGAATTGTTTAAGGGAGCGTGTAATTAAGATTGACTGTATTTTTTAATGATCGATCGAGCGGGCGGGCGGGTTTTATTTCAATATTTCAGTCGCGGGATTACATTTTAAAGTATATTTCGCTTATTGAATTTATGATTGTCGGATGTCGCGCGATTCGCACTAATTGACATTCAGTAATTAAACAATGAGTTGAACGAACGGATGTCATGTACATGTATGTTTTAACGATTCCTAGAGGTATTTTGCGCGATAAGTACGTAACGCATGAAATATATATTTTTTGATTGAATATTTGCGTTTGAGCAATGCGCGCGGCGATGTTTAAACGCGCGCGCTCCGGGTTTATACAGTATACTCGAACATTATCATTAAAAGTCTTTGATGTCGAAAATATTTTTAATTTCGTTAAATTTCGTTATTTACCATGATATTCATTGCGTCTGTTTTATAAGATCCGGGAAAAACGGTCATGTCGGCCAAAACGGCTATATTACAAACGCATCAGTAATATCTTTTATTTATTTCTATTTTACACAATCAATCCATTAATCACGATAACATTTTTTTATTTATAATGTTTTTTTTTTTAACGTGTGTGCTCCGGATAAAACGGGCAGGGCAAAACGGACACCCCGTCTGACTTATCTGGATAATACATATTGCTTTGAAACATAATGTGATTAAAATTTTTTTATTTTTTTTTACAGACTTATTTTATTATTTATAATACTGTATACATACATCCGTAAAATAGGGTGAACAAGCTGGTTAGAATTTTTTTTTTTAAAAGTATCATCTGTCAGTATAAATGATAAAAGATCGATCAATTTAGTTTTAAAAGATTATAATATACTTTGCACAATCTTTGAACGACATATTAACAAAATAAAAAAGATAACATATTAGCTATTACTACGATAATTGTATAGCGATTAAATTCCTTTTTGGTATCACGTTTTGCTCGGCGATTCTCCGGACTCGTCGAAACAAAGTGTCATATTTTTTGTTTTATATTATTGGTATATATATATCAAAACTTATACATTTTATTTATGATTTTACTGGAAGCATTCGTAGTATTGAATATTTGGTAAAAGACGGACTCCAGACGAACCAGTGTTTTATAAAAGTTTACTATAAAACACTGGTTCATCTGGGGTCCGTCTTTTACCAAATATTGATATATGATTGTTCTTTTTGTCATTATAAATAAAAGTAAAAAAAGTTATTTAAATTTTTCTTATTTTATATATTTTTATTTACTTTTTCCTTAACATGTTCGTTTTACCCGGCTCTCCCCTACCCGTTTCTTCATCCCTCATATCCTTCATTATAACCTGCGAATTTTAAAAAACTCAGCAAATAACGCTCTATTCTTTATTATAAATCATGATTATTCCAATCCAATACGTAGCAAAACAATAATTTACCAGTTGTACTATGAATTTATTAATCAACATCGTCACAGTATTCCCGACAACATGCTATGTAATTAATGAATTGCTTACTCGTATCAATTGGGGAAAACTGTCAAAATCTTCAAAGCCAGACAATGCATAAAATACTAATACGTTTTTCCAAATATGATGTCAAAAATATTTTACGTAATTAAAAGAAAATATTATGCAAGAGATTCCCGTCAATGCATTACTGAAAAAATCATTTTTTGAGAGTTAAAGAGATAAAACACATTTGGGCATGAGGTAGAGCTTATTTGTAAAGTTGAGTCACGCTTGCGCGTGCGCTATACAATTAGGTTTATTACCCGAAATTTCATTATATAAACATTTTCAATAATTTTTCGCATCAAAGTATTTTTGAAAATATTATCGCGAAAATGCATCGCAAAATTTCGCCATTTATCGCTCTATGATAACGTATATACGTATATAGACGGACAGCTATGCAAATTTTTTCCCGTAAAATATTACTGAAAGGATGAATATTTGTGCTCGTGTCCTCGCTCTCCGCGCGTCCATGATGCATTCTAGGAAGCGCATAATCTCTGCCAAGAGAGAAAGAGAACCGTGTTATAACCGCCAATATTTGTCGCGAGCCGGGCCACGGTCTGACTGCTGCACAAAGAAGCGCACTATAGCCCACACGCACACACACAGAGAGAGCCGTTGCCGCCAAAAAAGTATTTGGAAATCGCGCTTCTATCGGCTACGCGCGCATTCATTCTTGCCCGATCACGTCACTTCTCTCTTACGCGCGCGCGCTCACGACAATGAGAAAGAAGCACACGCACATACGCACACTTGTAGAGCCGTGGACTTTACATTTTTGACGAACGAATCGACGCGAGAGCAAGAACACGACGCCAAAACATCCGGGAGCCATTTTTTTCGCATTCTCTCTCACTCTTTCTCGCGCTCCCTTTTTCCCATTCGCCACACGCTTGTACTTGTATACATGTGTGTGTGCACGAAAATCGTGCTCCTTTGCATTTTTTTTCAGCAGCGCTCGCTCGCTCGCACGATCGATGCCTTTGCATTATGCGGCCTACACGCAAGTTCTAAGTGGCTAAGTCGCGAGCGGGCACGCACACGCACACACGGGCTGAGGCCAATGCACTTGGCATCGCTCGCTCGCACACACGATGACCAAGGTGGGGCTTTCGCGGGCCCGGGCAGGTGGTCCTTCTCTCTCTCTCTCTCTCTCTCTTTCTCTCTTCCTCTCTGTCTCTCTTTCGTTTTCGGCTTCTCTCGCTCGTTCGTTCTCTACGCTCTTCCAAAGGCTCAAAGAACTTTCGTAGGGGCGTTGATCCTGCGCGCGCGCGGAGGAGAGGACGTAGAGGAGAGAGAGAGAGACCCTCAGTTGCCGATTTTCGCATCTCCCCTTGCCGCATACTTCTCTGCGGCTGACGAAAACCTCATCCGTGTCTACGAGGATATCGAGGCCCACGCTTTTCCCTCGAACTGCCTTTGTTTTTTTTTTTGCGTTTAGTTTACCATTCAAATTTATTATATTTATTATATTATATAGAAATGTTTGTTTGATTATTGTACCCAGGTGAAAATTGATTACATTTCTTAACTAGAAAATGGCTATAGCCAGACTCGAAATGGCGAAAAAATGGGGACAGTTTTTTGCCATCGATGAAACGCTTTTTCTGATCATTCTTGAACATTTATTGGCGTGCAATCGAATCAAGCTACTTTTTAGCTAGTTTTAAGCTAGTGAAACTGGCAAATTACGCCATTTTTAATATTAAGGAAAAACCTAGTAATAGGTCATTTATTATGCTGAGAGCGAGAAAGACAAAATCAGATGGCAAAATTAATATTTTTATAAATATCTTCTGAAACAGTATCTAAAAAAAATTTTTGATCACTATTGTGAACGTCATGATAAACTATTTGTTGCAAGTAAATATTTTTATAAGTACAAGATCAAATCACTACAGAAATTAAGTTAAAAAATGTTGAGGTTATGATCATTCCATTAAATGGGAGAGGATGATTGCAACGATCTAGAAACTTATAGCCAGTTTTCATGGCCATTTACTGACTTCTTGTCCATTTTCGATAGTCATTTTTCTACCAGGGTACTGAATAGAAAAATAACTGTGCTATAATTTTTTTAATTTTAATAACGCCCAATTTAATGGGAATTTCTTCAAAATTTCCGCTAAAAACACAAGATTAAAAAACAGTCAATGCACAAAGAAATAGTCCTTGGAGCACACTAGAAACAAGTTAAAAATATATCGGCGAGAGCCTTAACACAAACAAGCGCTCGCGCGCGAGATTTGAAAGCAAGTGAGCGCACAAGAAGGGAGGGCATGTATACAGGAAAAAGGAGAGAAAGGGAGAAGGAGCCAGGGTTTCGTGCCCGTCGAGTTTGCGGCTCGTATTGCATATCCATCGTCGTCGTACGTATAGCAAGCGGACACGATTGCGCACGAGGCTCATGCTAAGGCAGCGTGAGCAAAAAGGCGCCAACCGAAAACCGCCTAGCGATTGCGCTTAAGTGGACGAACCTTGAGAAGCACGAATATGCGTACGTGTAACTGCATAAAGACAAAACACGAAGACTTTTTTCCGAAACTTTTTAACTTTTGCGTTCAGTCTTTATTTTTGGAATATATGTACACGGTGGCGGGCAATTGTGAGGTACGGAGGAGGCATTTTGGAAACATCATATTATTACTTTTATAAGCCCCGTGTAATTAAATCATTATGCGGATAATGATAGATACCAGCGTTTAATGTGTGGCTATAACCCTTTACGCACAGGGGCGACGTAAACTTCGCATTTTCAACATTTATTTTTCATCGTTTCCATGTTTTTCTCTGTTATTTGGCGATTTTATGATATCAGCATAGAGAATGCATATGTGCTTTTTAATGGCAACGCATTATTTTTCTAAATATTCCCTGGCCATCATTGTATTATTTCGGCTAACAATGATGCGTAAAGCTGTAATTTAGTATCGCGCTGGGATTACCAAAAATTATTTGTGTTTTTAAGAGACTAACGTAAATGAAGTAATGTTGATTTTGCGCAATAAACGAAAGATACACGTACAACCTCCACAGTATCCATAAATAACAATTTTCAATCCGGACAAGTTGATATTATTATTCTTTCAAAATTAGTTTCTTTATTCAAAAACTCAGATCTAATAACATCTACGACGCAAAACTACATTCGCGTATAAGAGTGACTGAACCGAAAGAAGAATCTGGTCTCTCGGAAATCACGAAATAAAGCGTAAGAAAACGAAAAAAAAATACGCAAAGCTCAAAGCACGCTAAAGAGAGCACACGTCAGTGGCGATTTTACGTGAGATTTCACGTCAGTCGATGCGCCACTGCTTCTTCGGAATAGTAGAGAGAGAAAGCCGCTGACCGTCCTCGAGAGCGCGATGCTATATACGAAAGAAACGAGAAAGAGAGGCAGAGAGCTCGGTGATGAGGGGGAGAGGAGGACCCTTGCTTACAGGCGTTCAAGAGAGACAGCAGCAGCAGCAGCAGCAGCAGCCGCCTCGGGAAGAGGAGGAGGAGTGAGGAGGAGCAGGAGGAGGCAAAATTCGGCAGAGGCTGATGTCCGAAAGCAGAGAAGAGTGAGCGAGGGAGGGCCAGCGGTGCCAAGGGGACGGGAGTTGCCTCTAGAAATTAGGTTGTTGCACCGCGCTCGCAGGCACACACATGCACGCAGCGCATACACGGAGAGCGGGCCAACTGGTGGGGGACCGAGCGGCTCTCTGCTCCAAGGCCCCCGTTTCGGCTATTGCACCTTCTCTCTCTCTCTCTCTCTCTCTCTCTCTCTCTCTCTCTCTCTCTCTCTCTCTCTCCTCCTCCCGCTCTCTCTCTCGCTCTCTCTTTCCCGGCGATATGCACTGCATGCCGAGGCCTACGCAGCGAGCGAGTGAACGAACGAACTGCTGGTTTAAAAACGCGACGATTTTCGATGCTCTATGTCCGTATTTCTTTGCTTTCTTCACGTAAATTATTGCAGTTTTTTCTCGCCGGGTTATTTATGCCCCACCCTGAGCCCTTCTCTTTGTTGTGCCAGGGCTTTTTCTGCATATTTAAGTAAATTGAAATTTTTTCTTACTTTGGCCCACCGCGGGCTAATAACTTTTTTCCACTTGATGGTTGCGGGCCGTCGTAGTTTTAGAAAAATAATGTTGGAAGTCAAATATTTTGTAATTATCTTGATGGGACACTTTAACATTTTAGTTGCAATTCCGTTGTTTATTGTTGTTAATAATTATTTTCTAAACAAAAATATTTCAACAATGAATCATTTTCCTCATACTCTACACAAAAATATAAAAAAAATTGTATTTTTCTATTAGTGAAAAACTGTTATACTATACTGAGACGTAAAATAAAATAGATAACTTGGATTTTTTACTTGCTTTGAACTAAGGAATTTTAAACTATCATTCGCTTATTTCCAGTGCCCCGAAATTAAAGTTAGAAAAAGAATAATTTTGTTGAACCAACAATTAATTGTTAATCCACGGACTAATTTAGTCGATACAAGCATAAAAGCATCTTGTAAGTTTATCTTTCGCCCTGTGAAACGCAATCCTGTAATAATGCATTACATCCGCATCGTATAAAGCAAAAAATGTAAAAATAGCCCGTCTAAATATACATTAAAATTCTGCCAAAGTCAACGAACGCGCGGAGGAGTCAAAGCTCTCTCTTTCTCTCTCTCTCTCTAAACCTATACGAGTGGAGACGCAGCATACGAACGAGAGAGAGAGAGAGAGAGAGAGAGAGAGAGAGAGAGAGAAGACTCGCACACTCACTCACACGCACAAGGCGCTCTCTGTTCATCGCGAAATTTAGGCCGTTGCACTTTTCGGACCCTCGCGCGCGCGGGAGTGGGGACGCCCGAGCAAACACATAGAAGAGGAGGAATAGGGGACCGCGGAGAAGGGAGAGAGAGAGAAGCGGCATGGCTGCATCGAGGAGGAAGGGAGAGGGGCCTGACGGAGGGATAAAGAGAGAGTGCATTTTAGAGGAGAGAGAGGCGAGTTTCGGAGGGACATGCGGGAGGCGGCGGGACACGAGGGGAGTCTAGCACAGAGAGAACGAGAGGGCCGCATCTTTCTCCCAAGCGCACATTCCAGCGCGTATGTATGCGTGTGTGTGTGCAGCAAGAGAGGCCAGAGCTCTGCATGCATGCGCGAGCCCCGAAAGCACGGAGAGCGCGCGATACGCGCGAACGCGGGCCGAATTTTTTCTCGCTCGATTTCACCTCGGAAATGTGCGTTTTTTGCCACGATTTATGCCCCGCGATTAGCCCGACGAGATGAGGTGCCCGGGCCTTTTTCTCCTTTTCTTTTGGCTCTGCTCGCCGCCTTTTTCCACCTTTTTTCAGTCCTACCTTTACTTTTCCCTTTACGTCACTCTTTTCACCGTTTCGATAACTTTTGATCTCGCGAACTCTTTGTCATATGAGCTATTCCAAAAATTATTTCTCTCTTACGTGTCGAAAAAAAATAAAAAAATGTTTTTGAAGGCACACTCATCGGACAAGGTTTTCCTTGTTCTTTAAGCTTTTCTGAATGTAAAAAAAATAGGTACACGCTCGATTTAATGGCATCATTTTTTGGCGACACATTTAAGTTAATTTTGGATGGAAAAGAATTGATGGAAATTTCACCTTTTTTTCTAAACGATGAAATTTAAAAACATGATTTAATTTTTAAGGCACATCTACAGGACAAAGTTTTTCTAGTTCTTTAAGTCTTTCTGAATGTGAAGAAAATTATTTACAAGCCCGATTGAATGGTATACTTTTTTGGCGCGACTTTTAAATCTAAAAATTAAGGAAAATTTCGTTTTTTTTCTATACAGCGTCACTTATAAATACTGGCATCTGCCTATTTGATCTTTCCATAAATAATTATCTACACTGAAATTATTACTTAAAAAGTTACAGTTTTCTAAGAAATAATCGTTATTACAATTACAACTTCCCATAATAATTTGCTACTGGCGATAATTCAATAAATATTTGTAAACGTAAAATCATTATCAATCTTTTTTCAATCTTTACATCAGCTTTCCGTAATATTCAATGCACGGAGAGAAATTTTGTAGTGAAAATTACAAATATTCGAGACAAAATTACCAGTTTCTATGGTAATGGATGGACAGACTGACAATTTCAAACTTTTTACCAAAGTGCCTTGGTAAAATTTTTTTTTAGTTAATTTAAATTAAAAAAATTAACTTTTTTTATCCATATTGATGGATATATAGTATTTTAATATAGAAATAGAAACAGAAACAAGGATGAAAAAACATTAAACTGAAAAAAAATTTTTACGGAAGCGGGATTCGATCCGACGATCTTTGGGTTGAGAGTCCGACGTTCTACCGACTGCGCCACAGAAGCTGTTACCAACAGTCATTTGAATCGCCGTTATTACTTACTGAAAATATGTGTATTGTTTTCATTTTAACGTCGCGCACGCCTCTAGTATCAATCTTCTGAAACACAATAATGTGCAGTGCGCATGCGCGAGTACACAAATACCAGGTTATTTGGTCAAATTTATCAGTTTTCTTAGTAAAAATTCTTAGGTTACCTTGTAAAAATGACTAGATCTCAATTTTTACCAGTGTTTCTGGTAATTTTTATTCAGATAATTTGGTATTTTTTTTAAGTGGTTATGGTAGTTTTTCTTGGGAAACTTATAAATTGTATTAGAAACCTGGGAATATCACGGCTTTTGACAGTCTATCCATGCGCTACCAAGGCACCTTGGTAATTTTTATTCTAAAATTTCTCACCGTGTGCATATTATAATTGAAATAACTAAGTGAATAAAGGACATCAGTCATTCCATTTAATTTTTTATTTACTAATTATAAGAAAATTATAAAATAAGTCTGAATAAGTAAATTCATAGCTCGTAAATTTTACAATTTTTCTATATTCATCTACATATTTACATGTCTTAATAACAAGGCGGAAAGTATTTGTTTTTTTGCTTGCCTTTATATTTAAATGGAGATTCAATTCTACGTAATATTTGAGTGGGGGATACTTTTTGGACGTCGTCCACTTGTGGCCATGAGATATTTGTTGCGCGCGCAAAACTTCTTAATTAATACATTTTCTTCGATTTCGAGAATTACTCCAGGATACCATTTCTTATTATAAATTACTACAATCTAACTGTCTTCTAAATAATTATTGGTAATATTATTGTTAAAAGATTTTTGTTAATTGAATAATTGATTGCACTATCAACAAGACTGTAATCATTGCAGAAATGTTATTTCAAATTTTACTATAGGTGTCATTTAAAATTTTCCTTGAATAAAGTATCATTTCAGAAGCACTTTATTTTCCATGGATTTTGTTGTGGTACCATTGCAATTTACTTAACGACGAAACGACGAACGTAGGCGCGTGTATCGCGCTAATTAACAATAGTAAAAGTAAATTGCAGTGGTACCATAACAAAATCTCTGGAAAATAAAGTGCTTCTGAAATGAAAACCTTCAAGCAAAATTTGAAATGGCACCTTTTTCGAGCAAAATCTGAATCGGAATCTTTTCCACCAAACCGTCGATATATCAATTGTCATCGCTTCTTCTATAACAGGCTCAACGTCATTTATTGGTCAAATAAAAACTTAATTAAAATTTTAAAATTTAATTTTTAAAATTAATTTTTAAAAAGCTATTACCGTTTCAAAAACAAAATTAGTGCACCAAGTTATTCGATTGAATTCAAATAAACACAGTTTACGTTTTCGTTATCTACCTATCATGCACCGATTGTCTATCGACACATTTCTGCAATCATTACAGTCTTGTTGATAGTGCAATCAATTATACAATTACACAAAAATCTTCTGGCAATAATATTACTAATAATTATTTAGAAGACAGTTAGATTGTAGTAATATATAATACGAAATGGTATCCTGGAGTAATTCCTCGAAATCAAAGAAAACGTATTAATTAAGAAGTTTTTCGCGCGCAACGGAACAAATTTCTCATGGCCACAAGTGGACGACGTCCAAAAAGTATTCCCTACTCAAATATTATGTAGAATTAAATTTGCATTTAAATATAAAGGGAAGGAAAAAACAAATACTTTCCGCCTTATTATTAAGACATGTAAATATGTAGATGAGGCAGTTAAAAATTGTAAAATTTACGAGCTATGAATTTACTTATTCAGACTTATTTTATAATTTTCTTATAATTAGTAAATAAAAAATTAAATGGAATGACTAATGTTCTTTATTCACTTAGATATTTCAATTCTTTCTTAAAAGAATGATGACGGAAATGTGAAGCCGAAATAAAACCTTTGCGATTGGTCAAGTCCGTTTAAATGGAACCCGTGATTGATTTGCAGTGACGTTAGCTATTAGCTTAAGGTTTTAACTGATTCGTCCAAATAAAACCCATGTAATTTGAAATTATATGAAATATTTAAACTAAAGATATAAGTTATAAATTGTATTAATGATTTAAAGTTTAACATTGTATAACAAAAAAGTATTATTACTTTGTCTGTAGTTAATAATGAAGGACTATGAAAACTGTTCTGAATACGGTTAAATTTCTAACCTCGAAATTTTTGTATTTTAGGAATAAACTAAAATAAATATAAATACAATCCAAGTTTTAATAGAAAATATTGGATGAATTTGTGTATGTTAAAAAATAAAATGAATTTTAGATTCATAATATTTCAATATTAATTGTATAAAAGGTGAAGCGAAGAGCGCGCGCAGCGCGCTTGAACTGGCTAGTATAATATATATTGAATACGTAAAGTTGATATGTAAAGATTGAAAAAACCCTGGTGGAAATTTGTCTATCTGAAATGGCCAACAATCTCAATAAATAGGTAGAAAAAATGGCTAGTTAATAGGCCCCGGTGAAACGCTTTTTCTCCCATTATTCACACATTTAATAGATTGGACATAACCTCCAAATTTTCGTTTTAAGTTTACTTAAAGAATTGACGTTAAATTAGACGGTATTGTAACTGATAGCTTACTAAAATATCAATAATATGAGCAGACAGAAAAACCATTTACAGTAGTCCTTTTGAAGATATTACGTAGAATGTATGTATTGCCATTAGATTCTGTCTCTCTCACTCCTTGTCATAACAGCAGGCCTTCTACTAGCCATTTCCGGACTAAAAAAACTGATCAGTTTTAATACCTTTAAAATACTCAAGAACAAGCTTGTGTTTGTCTTCGCAAAACTCATTCTATTTTTTAATCTATTAAATGTTCGAATAATAGGGAAAAAAGCGTTTCACCGGGAGCTAGAAACTGGAAAAGGGAAATTCCCATTTTATAGCAAGTTTCTTTAATACCTTTAAAATACTCAAGAACAAGCTTGTGTTTGTCTTCGCAAAACTCATTCTATTTTTTAATCTATTAAATGTTCGAATAATAGGGAAAAAAACGTTTCACCGGGAGCTAGAAACTGGAAAAGGGAAATTCCCATTTTATAGCAAGTTTCTTTAATACCTTTAAAATACTCAAGAACAAGCTTGTGTTTGTCTTCGCAAAACTCATTCTATTTTTTAATCTATTAAATGTTCGAATAATAGGGAGAAAAGCGTTTCACCGGGAACTAGAAACTGGAAAAGGGAAATTCCCATTTTATAGCAAGTTTCTAATATAAATGGCCAGTTAATAGTTAGAAAATGTTTTGGATTTCCACCAGGGAAGATGGATAATGATTTTACGTTTTCAAATATTTATTGAATTATCGCTAGTAGCAAATTATTATGGGAAGCTGTAATTGTAATAACGATTATTTCTTAGAAAACTGTAACTTTTTAAGTAATGATTAAGTAAAGATCAAATAGGCAGATGCCAGTATTTATAAGTGACGCCGTATAGAAAAAAGACGAAATTTTCCTTAATTTTTAGATTTAAAAGTCGCGCCAAAAAAGTATACCATTCAATCGGGCTTGTAAATAATTTTCTTCACATTCAGAAAGACTTAAAGAACTAGAAAAACTTTGTCCTGTAGATGTGCCTTAAAAATTAAATCATCTTTTCAAGTTTCGTCGTTTAGAAAAAAAGGTGAAATTTCCATCAATTATTTTCAATCCAAAATTGACTTAAAAGTGTCGCAAAAAAATGATGCCATTAAATCGAGCGTGTGTCTATTTTTTTTCACATTTAGAAAAGCTTAAAGAACAAGGAAAACCTTGGTCAATAGGTCTGCCTTCAAAGAAATTTTTTTATTTTTTTCGACACGTAAGAGGGAAATAATTTTTGGAATAGCTCATATATGAACTCATTAAATCTGCCTGGTCGTAAAGTTTTTACTTTAATCGATACATAATTATTTCTTCGATGTGGATTTATAATGTTCATACCGTACAACGATGGTATTCCAACTATATTTAAATAATAATTCTTCATAATGAACTTTACTGAATTTAATACATTTTATCATAAAATATTTAAGACTATAATAAAGTTTATTAAATTTAATATATGCTTAAATTATGAATGTTTTTACATATCATGAGAGAATTTGAGAAATGTACGCTAAATGGTTGAATATTACTGATATAGACCGAGTCGCCGTTTGACATAATTTAATAAGTCCCGCTGAGATATTTTATCGATTTTTCAAGATGAATATAAGAAGATTTAGTAAAGGATTTTTGCAGATTTTATATGCATATTTATGGGTAAGTATATGATGCATTCTATTTAAAGGCGGTGCTACAGCTGCAGTGCGCTAATTGATATATTTATTTTCTAAAAATGAAGATAAAATTTCATTACGGTACGTATTTAATTAGAACTCTTGTTTAATATTGTAATTAGAACCAGCATATCGGCTCCTCACATGATCGCTAAGTGTTGATTAATTAAAACTCTATGAGAATAGAACTGTCATACAGGAATATTTGCCGCATCAAAGTTAAGAGGCAATGCACGAGAAACGTTCTGACATAGAAAGACTCCCGCACATAACTGCGCGAAGACTTTTTGAAATTACCACATCAAACGCCGTACACTTTCGCCGTCATTATTGTATGCGAGAGGCCAAAATCATTTGCGCGTATGCTCTCTTATTTCGTTCTAAAAACTTTCTGATCTCTTCGGGGCGAACTTTTCCATCTTGCGCGGATTCGCTTTCGCGGCAAAAGGCGGCCCACCCCCTCCCCCCGCGTTATGTATGAGTAATTTAAAATGTGGACTTCTGAAACGCATAAACGATGTATGTCATTAAAGAACGGGGGGGCCGTGTACATGCGCGCGAAAGGAGAACCTTCAATTTTTCTCTCTTTCTCTCGAGCAGGTTTTCACAAGTTTTACAATATTCAAAGCAACCGCTACACGCGCCGTTAAATTTTTTAGCAGTAGCGGTAGCGACAGCGAGTCTCCGCTCAATGACTCAATGCAGCAGCACACAAAGCTCTCTCTCTCTCTCTCTCTCTCTCTCTCTCTCTCTCTCTCTCTCTCTCTTGTATAGGCGTGAGCGAGACGAAAAAAGGAGAGCGGGAGGGAGAGAGAGCGTCAAATTGGAGAAAGTCTGTAGGAGCAAAGGCGCATAAAATACACACGTCTCTCTCCAAATGTACACGCTTGCCTGTATGTGTGTGTGAAGCTACGCTCGGGTAATTTCATTGGCTCGCTGTGCGGGCGCCGAGGCCCCGATGTAGGGCATCGCATCGCACATCGCGTTGCTAGTGCAGCACACACATACACACACAGACACGCGCATCCGGGCTTTTAATGGCGTCATCACATCATCGCGCGTACGTCGAGACTCAAGGCGAGCCGAGGCGTTTTTGGCTCTTCGGGGGCGGCGGTTATATACTCACTGATATTGCCGTTGCATTCCTATATACACTCCCCTGCCTTTTTCCGTCATCTTCTTTGTCTCTTCTCTTCACCTTCTACTATATACGCGATGCATAATCGGCTGGGGGAGAGCCGAGAGAGTCGTATATTACGGAATCGTCGAAGGACGATGAGCCGTGAGAAGAAGAGGAGGGTAAAAAAAATTCGGCGCTCTCGAGGCGAAATAGCTTTTCGAGCCTCGCGTGAAAAGTAAACGTATGTGTGTGTGCGCCCGCGGTAGCGTGAGCAGCAGCTGCACCGGCCCACTGCACCAGGGGAACGAGTTTCTCGCGCTCCTCGCGATGCTGTTGATCGTTCTAATAATTATTCACTTTTGGCAAAAACTTTCTCTTCTCGCGCTATGAATGTTTAAAGTACAATTTGTTGGGCTTAGCTGAAGGCTTTTCAGGTTTTTTGATAAAAGATGAGCATAATTTGGGGCATCCATAACAGCATTTTACTTATATTTGCAGAGATGCAGCTCTTTTTTATGCAAAATCGGTTTATATGATAATGCATTTTCTATATTGAAAAAATTTTTATTGATGCTGGCTAAATATTAAACGGTTATTATATAAGTTGAGCTTTTTGTTTTACTGTCTCTCATTAACTGACAATATTTTTATATCGAGGTTAATCGAACAATTTCTTCAATTACTGAACTATAAATTATTTTCTTAAAATCGAGGGCACAATTAATAATTTTGCTTACCGGCATGAGTACAATTTATATTGAAACGAAAATAAATGAAACGCTAAACAGCATACCATTGATTTACTTCAGCCTGACCGCATGCGCACATCGTCATTGTATCTTCCCGATCGTGCAATAGGAAGAAAAAAATTCGTTATTTAACCCGAGGCGACGCCACGATCTCGAAAAACACCTTCCATAATAATGCAGCGAGGAGGCGATTTTAATCCTTCATCGTGACAATAAACCTTGAGAATAATTATGCATTGTGAAGATTTCTTTTAAAAGTCAATGAAGCTACACGCGACAGAATCCACTCTTGGCCTCTACATATAGGCGCGTGCAACGATGTAGTCAACTCACATTATTTGTAACCAGGGTGACGTCGTGTAAAATTAAGCATAAAAAGAATCAACAATGCGAAGTTAGCCCGTGAACGCGTTAGTTTACTTCACTGGCTTTCTTATCGCGACCTATCCATCTTCCGATACACTGGGTGAAGTACAGGGTGGGGCGACAAAAAATTAACCGACTTCCCGCGTGAGCGCGCACTTCAACCGCCTATGTGTAAGAATAATGCGCCGGGACGAAAGGAGAGTTTGAGGCTCCTCGTCGACGAGTCGACTAGGAAGGAGAGAGAGAACGCGCCCATTGTCGACCGGAGAACAAACGGAGGGAAGACGACGAGGATGGCGACGTGGATCGCCTTCCGGAACGGGAGGAGGAAGGGTGACGGGGGGGGGGGGGGGGAGAACAATCTTCAAAGTGACACAAACATTTTCAGATTATGTAAACGCGGCTTATTGTCGGGGCTCCAGGATAACGTGGTGGCAGAATACGCGCGTGAGAGAGAAAGCACACTAAAGTGAAGAGAACAAGAAGCTTTCGAAAACAGCGACCTTGAAACGTCTATTCGCACGTCTCTTATTTAATTGTTACGATGCTTCTTGCCGTTGCATAACCTGCTTGTATGCTTGCCACTCAGAGGCTACGTACAGTATGTGTCGTTGACTATAAATCTCTTATTTATTGTCAAATATATTCTTGAAGGCTGAGAAAACTCAGAAAGTTCTTTTTTAGTTCAATTCTCTTCGTTTTTATAGTCGGCGAATCATGAAAGACTGCGGAGCCCTACGCGATAAATTTTTCATCTCGGACGGAGCGCGGTGCGGGCCGCTGAAATTCGCAATAAAATCTTATTTCCCTGCATATCATTACGTGCCATCGCTTAAGAAAGCTCGCAGCGGAAGAAAGTTCGGCTTAATGAAGCCATTATGTTAATATTCATATAAAATCATCGTAATGGCGCTCAATTACTTTTTACTTTATGCCGCGCACGGGCGCGAGCAACGCGCCTTATGCCCTCAAAGAAAACGCGCGAGGCTCTCTCGCACCCGCCGCCTCGGCGGTTATATGTTTCGCTCTGTGCTGCACACGTGAAAGAAGTATCAAATTGCCAGGGCTGCATGTGTGCGCGCGTGTGTGTGCATGTGTGTGTGTGTATACATACACACAAATACGGCCGAGACGCCTAGAAATTACGCACGTCTTTATATATGCACACGCACTCCCTCTTTCTCTCTCTCTTCTCTTCGGTGAAATGCAACGGAGCGCGTTGCGTAAGTGTATAGCCGAAAAGCTGCAGCGTGCAAAAGCGAAGAGAGCGAGAGAGAGAGAGAGAGAGAGAGAGAGAGAGAGAGAGAGAGAGAGAGAGAGAGAGAGAGAGAGAGAGAGAAACTGCGCAGTCCGAGCACTGCGCGAGAGGAGAGAGAGATAAAGTGGAACGCACGAGCAAAAAAAGTAGACGGACCACTGACGTTCGTTTTCTCGACTTTGAAAGAGAAGTGAAGAAGAGAAGGAGGAGATGGAGGGGGGGGGCGATATCGGAGATTGCAAACTTCCATCGGTCGTTTCGCGAGAAAGAGCCAGGCCTACAAATACTCACACACAGGCACACACACGAGCGTGAGTATAGTAAGCAAAAAGAAAGGAGGAAGCGCGAGGGCCAGAGGGCCGCGGACGGGGGGAGGGTTGCAGAGCGGCCACGGCGGCGAGAAAAGAAGTGAGAGGGAGAGACGAAAAGTCGAACGCGAGAAACGTGCGCACACGCGGCCACTGCAAGTGGGCCCAAGGAATAAATTGCATTTAGGCCGCTACACGAAGGAGTAGAGAGTGCATAGTGGGGAGTTAAACGCACGTACATACATAATATGTAAGCGTCACCCACGTACACACACACACAGACATACACATACGCCGTGGTGCGTTGGCGAGCATCTGCGCGCGCGTGTAAAGTCATCTCTCGTTCCAGAATACACACATGTACAGTGTTGCCACAGTCCTGAGAGCATACATTTTTATCGTAATCTTCTTTAACTACGCAGAAAAAATGCTATTTTATCGTGATTTACGGGAAAAATGTCACTCGCGACTTGGTGGGTGCGAGCAAAGCTCCGGAGAAATTAAATTTTTTCGTCAATAACTTGGGAAATTGCCAAATTTATAACAGGGATACTTTAAAATGTTGCGATTTCTGGTCGGAAAAATCAGTGAGTCGGAGAGATACTTATTGTGGACAATTAGTTTTTATAATCTCTTATAAAACTAGTATTGAAATTAAATTACGGTTAGTTTATTGTGATTATCCGATTATTGTATTTTTTTTATCAATATTACATGAACTATTATGGAACAATTAAACTGCGACTAATTCACAATTCTAATTTGAATCGTGAATTAAACTTCAACCAATTCATGATCCAATTTTTAATCGTGAATTGAACTCTGACTAATTCAAGTTACCATTCAAAATCAATTATCAGGTTGTAGTTTAATTTGAATCGTGATTTGGATTAGTCGGAATTCAATTCGCGATTAAAATTTGAATTGTGAATTAGTTGAGGTTTAATTCACGATTCAAATTTGAATTGTGAATTAGTCAAAGTTTAATTTACGATTCAATTTTGATTTGTTGAATTGTGATTTTACTAATTCATAATCAAGCAACCCTGCCTGTAAGATATAACATTGTAAGTTATAGGTACGTTTCATGTAACAAGTTTTGTTTAATTGTATAACGTAATTATATTTATACATATATTTTATTTATTATTTTCAATAGTGTCTTTATAAGGCACATATACGATGTCCGAAACGTTAAACAAATAACTGTATCCCCATTAACGTCACACATATTCATATACATATAAGTAACTGTCGTTGGAAACATAGACATCTATTATTAAAAGAAGTTCCGAATTAAATTGGTGAAAAATTACATTTCTTCTTTCGCACAAGCATACCATTTAATCAAAAAACGCGAGTGTCGTTATGTTGGGAATAAAAACAAAAGGCGTATTGAAAGTATTATATTTCAGTTTTCGTTCTATTAGAGTTTTGAAAAGTAACCGAAGACCCACATCGGATTTCGTGCGAAAAAGAGTCAGGCCAAAGAAATGCACCGGGCCCCGCGATGCAACCGCGCAACAGCAGCAGCGGCAGCGCCGAAAAAATGCAGTTGCACTAAAAATGGCAACGTTGCACACACATGTAGCCGTCTATTCGCGAGAAAAGGGGGCAAGTGGACCTAGCAACTAGAGGGGGAGAGAGGAACCTCTTGTTCTCTCTGTCGCACCTCCGGGCGATACATCGAGAGACAGGGCAGCCGGAGGAGGACACTCACGTACACTGGTATCAAGGTGGTGGCGGTGATGGAAGGGGAAGCCGCATTTTCGGGCCTCCTGGCTCCCTTCCACTCCCACGGCTGCCACGACGCATCGGCGAAGCCATGGCGAAGATGCATTGGGCGGTTAGAAAGCGCGAGAGGAGAAGGAGGAGCAGGCTCTTTCTTTCCCGATGCATTTTAGGACTAGCGCGGGGCAGCGGGGGAGCTCCGAAAAAGCCTCTCTCTCTCTCTCCTTCTCTTTTCCTCCGCCGAAACGAGCGGACCGCGGATGAGTGGGGGCAAGCGTTTGGGCCCTAGCAACGAGTGGAAGACGCCTAGCAACCTGTATAGGTGTACGCGCTCACTCGCCGGAAAAAGAGGACGCGAGGGGGCAGGCGGCTGCAGCGCGGGCCTATGCACTGCCGAAATGCGAAGAGAGGAGAGAGCGAGAGTGGGGGTGGGGGAGCCTAGGCCCTGCGTATATACCTATATCTTAGGCGTGTATGCACTCGCGCGCGGCGCTCACACGGATTTGGGCAGAAGTTTCGGGAGAGCGGCCGAGTGGAGGGGACGGTTAGCAAGGGGAAGTGGGCCCAGCCGAGGAAGGAGGCGCGAAGTCGCGGAGTGGGGGGTAAGTAGGGTTCACGGGAGGTTTTCGACTTCTTCGGCCGCACGGTCACTGCATCGCATCGCACGCGACTAGTTTCAGTGGTTCGCAATTTTTTCGTTTGCAGTTGAGCTGCAGTTGAGCTGCACCTGGCCCCACGCTAGAAATATTATTTATTGTTTTCACTAAAATATAGCATGCTAATAGCTCTTATTCAAGCTTGTTATTCATATTTGTTTTCATTTCTATGTTTCCTATTTTTGGAATTTGGTTTTAGTACTCTCTGAACGTAAAATAATGGAAAAGTCTCTATTTCATAGTGAAAAAATTGTTTCACTGCCGAAATAGTGTATATGCAAAATAGCGATGTTTCCACTATTTTAGTAGTGCATATTAACTTTATAAAATGGTGAAATTTCATTATTTAAAAAAAGGTAATACAACCTGTTCTGAAGATGTATGCGTCTGTAAACATAATCGCGTAGCCCTGGTGGAAATTGAAATCATTTTTTGAGCAGTAAATGGCTAGTTTGATCCAAAATGGCAAAAAAATGGACTCCAGTTTTCTTCCATAAGTGTAACGATTTTTTTAACCCATTTTTCACATTTATTGGCCGCAAAGATGGTCACAATTTTGTACTATCTATTAATTTGGCATTTTAATGCTAGTTAAAATAGGTAGTCGATGAAGCCATTACAAATCTAGTAACAAGCGATTTTTTATGGCGATGAGCAAGAGAGATAGAGTCACGTGTCAAAATAACGATTTTGGTTTATATCTTATAGAATAAAGCTGTAAATAGTAGAAAGACTACTAAATTTTGTTTATATCCCGGTAAACTATCTCTTAAGGGTATAAGTTTTAAAATATATGATTGAATTGTTATGAAATTTTAATGTAAAGATTTTCAGGTTAGGGCCATTCCATAAAATGGGATAAGTTGATGAAAAAAAGCGTTACATGTCTGTCTAATAACTAGCCATTTCTAATGGCCAGTTTCTGTTTTCCTTCCCATTTTTAATGGACTAATTTCTACCAGGGAGAGCGCAAAATTCTAAGACAAAAGTTCCTTTACCATTTTTTCATATGACTAGTACTTTTTTAGTAACTGATGTGTTTAAATTGTTTGTTTTTAATAGGAATTGTATATCTATAGATATCATCTTATAAACATAGGTATACATTTTCTATTAAAAACAAACAATTTAAACACATCAGTTACTAAAAAAGTACTAGTCATATGAAAAAATGGTAACCTTTTTTCTTAGAATTTTGCGCTCTACAAGATTATGTTTACAGACGCATACATTTTCAGAACAAGTTGTATACACTATTAAAATAGTATATACCCACTATTTCGGAGTGCATGTACACTATTGTGGCAGTGGAGCAATTTTCACTATGAAATAGTAACTCTTCCACTATTTTACATTTAGAGAGTATAGTTTCAGCGCTGTAACTTTACAGTTTGTAATTAAATCGATTTTGCAGCTCACAAATTTATCATTGTGAGACGACTTAGTAGCAATAAGTAATTGTTTCGTCTATAATAGTTTAATCATAGTCGAGCGTCAAGATTTTCACTTCGTGTATACATATTTCAGATTTAGTAATGTCAAGTTAATGTCGGTCCAATAATAATTTTAAACTCGGATTATAATTTAATTTATCTTCAGATACTGCGCGCCATAAAAATACCGCTATTCAATGATGTATGTAAAATTTGGATACGTAATTATAGAGACTTGCAATAGCACTTACAATATTTTATAAATCAAATTAGTTTTTCTCTCATAAAAGAGAGATACGTAGATCATAAGCTTCATTTGTACATATAAATTTGAATCAATGTTATAAAAAGACAACATCCATAGTAGAAATTCATCTATATGAAATGGTCAAGAAGTTAGAAAATAGATAGTAAAACTGGCTAATTAATCGCTATGATGAAACGATTTTTCGACCATTATTTGCCTATTTCTTAGATTGACGTAACAACAAAATATCGTATTTTATTTACTTTACGTTTATCGTAGAGGAAAGAGCATTAAAGTGCATTGGATGGCTTACCAAAATATAAATAAATAACATTAACTACAAAGTTATTTGTTGTACTCATTCTATGAATAATTCAGCAAAACTTTTATTTCTCCATCTGATTCTGTGTCTCTCACTCCTTGTCATAACAGCAAGCCTTCTACTAGCCATTTCCAGACTAAAGAAACTGATCAGTTTAATACCTTTAAAATATTCAAGAACAATCTTATGCTTATCTTTGATAAAGTCATTCTATTTTTCAATATATTAAGTGGCCGAATAATAGGGGGAAACCGGAAAACCGTTTCATCAGGAGCTAGAAACTGGACAAGAGAAATTCCCAGTTTAAAGCAAGTTTCTAATATAAATAGTCAGTTATTAGTTATAAAATGTTTTGGATTTTCACCAGGGTTTGCCATTTTCTTTCTATACTGGAAATTAATATAATAATGTTTTTGATATTATCAATGTTGCTTTCTCAAAGAGGAAGCTTTATAACTATCTTATTTACTACTCTTAATCTGTATCAAATATATGTATCACTATAACTTTATCGTAAACCCATACAAGTTCCGTCAAGTTTCTGAAACAAGTATCATAAAAATTTTTTTTTTATTATCAAAGAGAAAATAGCTCATAGCATTTCAATCAAATCTCATACGGATCACGAACTATCTATCCTAATCACTAATTCACCAGTAAGTTTACCCGCCGGGGGTATAAATTAAGTTTTTACTCATCATTATCCACAATCGCTTTGATTCTATTTAAACAGAGCCCTTAATCACGGCTCGTCGCTAAATGCCTCTGTAAACAAGCGGCTCCGCGACTCTGTGCTCTCTGCACAGACGAAAAAATTGATCGGCCGTCCGGCGGGCGCACACAAAAAGGGGAAAGCTCCTGCCGCCACCGACGAATTGCATTGCGCGATCGCTCGCCAACTTTTAATCGCGCACGCATGCAGCGGCTTGTTCCTTGGATTAGAGGTGCGTGCAGTGCACGCGCGCGCGCACACACACACACACACACACACACATGCATATAGAAACAAGCAAGTAAGTATACACGAAGGAGAGGAATAAGGCGAGCGCGCCCCTCCGCACACACGCGGACACGCGAGTCCCGACGGCTTATCTGCGATGCGCGCCGGGATAATTTCGGCGCGATAAGGTCAGCCCCGACACGCGCGCCATAAAAACCAGCTAAACTGAGCCTCGAAACTGCGAGTCGCGTCGTTTTGACAATGCGCTGTAAGGCGACTCACCCCGCGTGTAATGAAGAATATTAATGTTTGCTAGTGCGCGCGCCTGTAAATCTGATTTCTTAGCAATTAATTGCCACGCATAAAATTTGACGATAAAATAAAACGCGCGCATGCGCGCGCTGCTCGCTTTACAAGCCTCGGAACAAGGATCTAGGATACGAAGGGCTGTACTTCTTTAGCGTATTAAAATCACTGTATATACCTCTAATGTAATAAATTCAACTCTGGCGAGCTAAATAAATTACGTGTCGGGGGAAAATGCAAAATTTATTAAACGCTTCGCGAAATTGCGAGAAATTTAATTAAGGCTTTTTAGAATATTAGTTTGATGTTTGCGTTTAGTTATTCTTTAACGTAGTCGAAAGTGAAAGTAGCTGATGAAACAGCGCACCACTATTAGAGCAACAAATGGCTGCGTCAATTTCGAATTGGAGGAAAAAAATCGATCCAATTTTTTTCCATTGAGCGTTTATCGCGTGTTTGGTCGTTCAATAAAAAGAAGAGAAATATTTTTTTTTTTTTTATTGATTTCACGTTTACGGTACGAATACGTACAACCCCTACAGCATACAAATTACCATTGACGCTACGTGACAGATTCCAAATACTTTCACACCTGCTTTCTCTTAGAAAATTACAAACAAGCGCATTGTTACTATGCTCAAGTGACATATTACAGCGGAGAGCCCACTCAAACGTAAGAAATATTAACAACAGAACACTGGATTCGTCATTAACGACAGGATAGTAAGCAGCCGAGAGCCACAATGACTCGTCGTAACAGCAGCTCCAATGTACTATGATAATATATATTTGTGCGATTAACAGCCTTCGATTGTTCTCCAAGGCCTCTTTGTCGCGAAGCGCCTCGTAAAACTCACGCGCCGACACACACAAAATAACTCAACAAAGATACACCTTACAATAACGACGAGCACGCGCACCTCCTGGGCGTATTACAAATTAATTCATTCATTTCCTTAAGGCGGAAGATTCGCCAGCGTAACCGCCGAGCGCTTCGGCGCTCTGGCCATTGTCAGCAGAGATATAGGAAAGTGGAATGCTCGATCCTTTAAACAAGCACCTATACTATAATACACTTCCCCTTCTTCTACTGCTGCTGCTGACCGCGACACGCAAATGCGTCGCACGCTGCAATCGCCGCGTGTATAGCAGAGCAAGGGAGAGAGAAAGAGAGAGAGAGAGAGAGAGAGAGAGAGAGAGAGAGAGAGAGAGAGAGAGAGAAATGCCGATCGTTCATTTCTGCGCGATGAGTGACGGACACCTTCCCCCTCTTCCCTCGTGGTGTATTTCCACAGTCACCCCCCCCGCCCTTCCCTGTCGCAGAGTCGTCTGCCGCCTCTCTCTCTCTCTCTCTCTTTTTACCTCTTTTGTCCGGATCCTGACTCGATGAAGGGGTGGTTTTCTCATTTCCTCCCGTTTGCCAGCTTTCTGCTGAATTCCTTTTCTTATTATTGATTATCTTACTTCAATGCCCTTGTGTCCGCGGTGGTGGTAGTGGTGGTGGCCGCCCCGCGAGCGGGAACGAGTAGCAATCGCATTGACTTTTGCTATAGAAAAATAAATGATGAGCCTTGTTCGTCTAGTCCCACAGAATCTCTTTCTCTCTCTCTCGCTCTCTCTCTCTCCCTCTCTTCTCCCTCTCTCTCTGTCGTCCGTGCGTTTGCTATGGTGAAACGAGAGAAAATATTATGTTGAATATATTGTCTGTCGATAGAAGTAGTTATTGTTAACGGATCTATTCAGTTCAGTCAAGTTAGCGAGAGTGTGAATGAAAAATTTCTATGAAACATTGAAAGTTGAAATAATAATAGAAGTATTACTATTGAGTGCAAAAAATAAGCTTTTGAAATGTGTCCTGTTTTTGCAACGTCAATTTATTTTAATATTTATAACTGTCTGTCCTTAGCTCAAAGTAAATTTTTTTTTACTTTTAAAACTATTTAGCCTAGTTTCAGTGCAATTTGTTGACGAAGTTGATTCATAAAGAGTTCTGCATAACTAAACTAAAAAAATTGGTCAATAAACAGCAAAATTGAGAATCAACATATTAACAAAACATGATTTATGTTTAAGTTATTTACTTAGACAACGCGAATTAAAACAATGCAAAATCAATGTTTATCTACAATAATATGATGAAAATAACTGACCTCTCTGTATATTTGAGTATTTATTCGAGAATATTTCAATAAACAGAGGTCGATTATTTCCATCGAAAACTTTATAAATGACTAACTGCAATTATTCTTCATTACTGAAGTTCACAGGAGAAGAGCGAATTTAGAAATGACTTCAATCTTTCATCGGAAAAAACTGTTTCTCTTTCACAGCTGCGACTGCTGGTTAATTGCAGCAGCTCGTAAATATTACAATTTCAAAATTTAGACTTCTATAGGTAACTACTCTCTAAGTTTGAATAAGTGAAAATTCACTCATGTCAATATTCACTTATTTGGAAAGTAAAAAGTCGTCCACTGCGAATAAGTGAACATTTACTTATTTGACAAGTCATAACTATTTCACTTATTCAATAAGTACAGAATTTCACTTATTTTATGAGTCAAAACTGTTTGACTTATTCTATAAGTAAAAATTATTTCAGTTACTAAATAAGCATTAACTTGTCACTTATTTAATAAGTTAACATTATTATCTGTAAAGTAAAATTACATTCACTCAATAAGTGGAGATTTAATATACTGCAAATGTCATCATTATACAATTACTATAAATATTTAAGCAAATTTACAAAATGATATTACATTATTTTGACGAATAATAATTTGTTGAGGGAGAGTTATTATATTAAGTTGACTATAGGTGCAATGTGAACAAAAAATCTTCGTACACAGTGGATACTTCTGAGCATAAGTTTATTTATGCTTAATAATTCGAATACGAGCAGCTCGAGAGAGCAATAACCTTTGAGAGTTATTATATGTATATAATATTTCAATTGAATATAATACTTATTTCAATAACTTATTTATTAAGTTTCACTAATGCTCAATTCGTTTAGATTAATTTTCGATAAATTAATATCGGCCCTTATATTAACACCATACTCTCTAAATTAAATTCAGTGAAAAATCACTATTTTAGGGTGTAAAGTCAGCTACTGCCGAAATAGTGCATATGCATTCTGAAAAAGCATATATACACGACTAAACAGTGGATATACTGATAATTCAGTGTATATACACTATTTCGGAGTGCATATGCACTATTTCGACAGTGCCCGTCTTAACACTCTGAAATAGTGATTTTTCACTGAATTTTTTTTAGAGAGTAGGTATATCTTTCAACAAAACATATAAGATAATATCCCTGGTGGAAATCCAAAACATTTTATAACTAATAACTGACTATTTATTTTAGAAACTTGCTATAGAATTGGAATTTATCTTGTCCAGTTTCTAGCTCTCGGTGAAACGCTTTTTCCCCTATTGTATGGTCATTTAATAGATTGATAAATAGAATGAGTTTTTCGAAGACAAGCACAAGCTTGTTCTTGATTATTTTAAAAGTATTAAAACTGATCAGTTTCGTTAGTCTGGAAATGGCTAGTAGAAGGCTTGCTATTATGACAAGGAGTGAGAGAGACAGAATCAGGTAGAGAAATAAAAGTTTTGCTAAATTATTCATAGAAGGAGTACAACAAATGATTTTTTAGTTAATGTTATTTATTTATATTTTGGTAAGCCGTCCAATGCACTTTAATGTTCTTTCATATACGATAGTCAATCTAAGAAATAGGCAAATAATGGTCGAAAAATTGTTTAATCATAGCCATTAATTAGCCAGTTTTACTAGCTATTTTATAACTTCTTGGCCATTTCATATAGATGAATTTCTACTAGGGATCCGATGTATTTTTGTTGTAATAATTTCTTCATCTGCTACTACAAAAAATATATTTTCGTACCACTTGTATGCTTCGGAACCCTGGTAGAAACATTAACCAATAGTTTACAATCGGTTGACGAAATCGGAACGAGTTCGCTAACGGCTTAACTAACTCTTGCTTTAAAATGCTACGAATTTCGTCACAAAATGATTGTTCGCTTAGCCAACAGTTGAACCAATCGTTGGTTTAAAAATTCTATAAATTTATGAACTGAGTTAGTGAGTCGTTGGCCTACAGATACTTAATTTTCAAAATTACTAAAATAATAAATTATTCAGTTAGTATACAATAAAAATAATTAAATTAATAATAATAATGCTATACCAACAGTGTGAAAAAAATATATTCTTATGTTAAATGAATGTTTTATACATATTAAACATTTCGAGGTTAAATATATTTTTGTAAAAAATTTTATATTATAAATGGCACTTCTTTTGTTTTTGAAATGTTATATTTGCTCTTTTTCCGAACCGTTGTTTAACTATTGGCTTACACTTGTTGTAACCGTTAAACAATTTATAACCGCTGTGTATTATTAACACCAAAGGTACATCTTTCAATAAAACAAAAAAGTTGTTCAAAAACAGGATATTCGACGTTAAAAAGAAAATATATTTTGGATATCAAGTCGAATAGTGTACATCATATATCTCAAGGAGTATTTCCATACAATTGCGTAGAATCTAATGTATGTATGCCGAGCAAGGACGGCCATTTGCTAAGTTTATTTTTGTTATAATCACTACCGAAATGAGCAAAAACTTCATTTATGCATAAGTGAGAATCTTGTTAACTTATGGAAAAAGTGAAAATTTTACTAATTTCGAAGTTAATGATTATTTACTTGTAGAACAAGTAACTTTTTCACTTAATTGAATTTAGAGAGTACTCTAAATCTAATTACTTTAATTTTTCTACTTTAAACTTGAAAATGTACAATCCTGAATGATATTATCAACATGATAAAAATAACATGAGCCATTATTAATAGGATACTATTTAAAAAGGAACCAAGTATAAAAAAAATGTGTTTTACTACACTTATGTAATTACACAGCTGTTAGGCGATAAAACAAATTGCTCAGACACTTTCAGACGCAAAATTATCTCCCTATAAATTTACTACAATGTACGTCACATAATACCTGCCAAAAAAATATCGTCTAAGACCGGACATTTGATATTGAACGTAAGAGTCACATCTGGCTAGATACATAATATTCGCTAACCGATGAAACAAGAAGCATCGAGAAATCCTATAGTTACTAGCCGGATGAATACACGTTGCCGGTATTTCATGTCATAAACAAGAGTAGAGCCCAAACTGCTCCTCTATAAAAAGAAGGCTAGAAAAAAAGAAAAGGAACGTGTCACAAACAATATCTTTAAAGCGAGCATCCCAGCCGTGTCATCTAGCAGAAAACAAATAGCACCAAGCATAGAATATTCAAGTTGCAATTGATAAGCGTACATACAGCCAGCATAAAAATGACTTATATCAGGGAAACCACGTTGAGTCTCGTTTCATCGCCATGTTCAGCATCGCCCTTTTGCCCGGAACACGCGCACATTCGTTTACAGCATCAAAAAAGCATGCCTCTCGTGGCTAATCTAGCATCGCGCTCAGAGGTCCCGCACTCTTCCGCCTCTCCACGCCTTTCCCTCCTTGCAAGCGCGCCCTCGACTTTCTCCGTCCTCCTCCACGGCACAGCCGCCACCGCCGCCGCCACCGCCGCCGCCGCCGCCGGAATCCCGCGAGCTGCGCGTAAGGAGGCCATATTTCATATAAGAGCCAAGCGCTCCTTCGCCTACTGCTACTCCTCTCGCGCTCTTTCCTCTCCTCCCTTCGCGCACGCTTTCTAAGCTCGCGAAACGGAAGGGAGGAGAGGGATGCTGTACCCTCTCTCTCTTCCTCTCACTCTCGTGACGCGGGAAGAGGACGAGAGATACTAGAGGTAGAGAGAAAGAGCGAATTAGAAAGGGAAAGAGGGAGCGAGAGAAAGATAGGTGCCGCGCGCGCGGAGCCCCGGAGAGAAAAGAGGGTTAGAGGGAACGCGGCGCTATACGTCGCGAGAGGAGAGGAACTTGGCTCCTCCCGCGCGCGGAGAGAGAGAGCCGATGTAATGTTTCTTTTATTGATTTTGCGGCGACCCGAGGAAATTACGGCGCGCGGCATCGCGAATCCGTTCGCGGTGCCGCCGCCACCGCGCAGCCCTATACAGCTATATTTGTGCGCGCCCGCGAAATCCGGCCGCCGGAACACACCCTAGAACACGCGTAGAAGGCCAAAGTTTCGGGGTGTAGGCTAATTTTTTTTTCGTTTTTTGCCTAGTCCCTTCGCGCAGGCACAAGCAGAATGGGAAAACAATTTGCTTAAGCCTTTAAGGTGAAGTAATGAGGGAGAACGCGAGCGCGCACGTTCGCTCGGGAGAATTTTTAGAGGGTTTCGGGGGAAGAGGGAGAGAGGCTGCGCATAAAATTAGCCGCGCTCTCCCAGGCCCTCGGTTTCTACTAATTGTTAGGAAATGCGCGATTTTAAGGATGGAGGAGGGAGATCTCGTTTGAGCTAATGAATGAACTTGTGCTTATTTCGTTGTTTATAGTTGTTAGTTCGAGGTGCGTAGTATATAAAAATTGCTTTATATGATAACGTATATTATGTATCTCCGGTGAAATGAATACGTATATTTTAAATATTTTTTAGCAATGATTTCAATTAAAAATTCATTTAACAATAAAGCGAAGTGTTCGGAAACTGATGCTACAGGTTATAGCACCTGCGTACGAGTGCGGTAGAAGCATTATTAAAATTAAAATATACGATGGTTTAGTACTGATCAAGTTTTTTTCATAGCAGAATACGCCTGATGGAGTTAATATTTTAAAAGCCAAAGACATTAATTGGAGTTTCATTTATGATTCATACATTCCGAACTTTTGGAAGCTGGATAAACAATAAACGAATGCCTATCATCGGGGAAGAATTGACGTATAAAATTAATCATACACAAAACAATAGCAAAGTTAAGAAATGCTTCTATATACATTCTCAAGGCAATATTTTCTCATTATATTGTACATAAAGAACATTGAATGGTCGTCGTCGGATATAAACACGCACATTTATTCCCGGGAACTGTAAATAAATGGTGTCTTCGATAAAAGTTTAAGTCTTGAAACATTGGTAAGTTTGAAAAATGTGTTTAAAACTCATAAATTTTAATGGAGAGTCTAAGTCTACGTACTCGGTAGCGTATAAGTAGAAACAGTCGCATCTGGTCAGACGCCGCGCTGCGGCTCTCAAATAAATGCCGCTCATACTTGCTATGGAAATATATCGCTATGTATTCTAATTATAGCGCACGCATGTGTACCTATTCCTATGTATCTTCAAACACGCATTCGCTCTCTTTCGCTCTAAATTCTTCAGCGCGGCGATCGGGGCCGCTTATCAATACATAAAATTCGAAAGTGACCTTCAAAATTTGTTACTTCTCAACACTATAATTTCAGCTCTCTTCGGTGCTGGGAAATTATTCACGCCGGCCCACTCGCCAGAGACTCGAGCCGATAAATAAGAAATCCCGGGATATATTTATTTTTAATAATAAACGACCCGAGAGAAGCAGTGCCGCGAGCGCGTCGAGCACGTAGAGGCAGTACAGTGAGACGTGTAGTAGTAGTAGTATAGTAGCTGCTACCCACATGAGTAATTCACGCAAATGACTCTTAACGCGACGCCACACATCGGCATTCGCGTGCGCTCACACTCGTATACCCGTGCGCGTACGAGAGAGAGGGAGAGTACGCGAAGGCACGGCGAGTATACTTCCGGACGGCGCTCCGCAGTGTCGGGGCGTTGGCGTCGATAGGTCAAGGACACACGCCTTCTCTTTCTCTCTCTCTCTCCCTCTCTCTCTTTCGCTTCCGTCCCTTCTCTCTGTCGTTCGGGCACGGCTCTCGGGGTCAGGTCGACAAATCACCCTTTACCGGGTGTGCTCGTCTGCTCCCCGGCACCCACGAAAAAAAGCGAACCAGAGAGAGAGGGAGAGAGCGGACATCCACCCCCAGGCTTTTCTGTCCATCGAGAGGGGCTTCCCCGTCGGGGGTCGCGCGTCGATCCCAAAAAAAGGCACAAATCGCGGCGAAAGCGGGAGAGAGAGAGTGGGAGAAAACAACGAAGCCCATTAATGTCCCTTCACTCGCTCGCTCGCTCGCGCAAGTATCACCGACCTCTACGAGCCTTTGTCATGCGCGCCTATCGTCATTTTTCTTCACCACCCGCGCGTCTCGTCTTCCTCTTTCATTGTTTTCCTTTCGAGTATTCCTCCTCGGGCCTATACACTTCCGTGGGATAATTATAGGAGGCACGAGAACAATTACAGGTCATTCTTTAATTTGAGTAGTAGCATTACGCGGATGAAATTAGCTATCTCTACTGTGTGTGAGCTAACGATTCGTCGTCGAAATTCATGGAAATATACTCTGATTTCTTCTGATGCGAGAGCATTAAATGGCGTCACTCCCCTTAAAAGTGTTTTGCTGTTTCATTCAACTATTAGCAGAGGAAATATTTTTAAACAGTGGAATATATCGAAGATTTTTCAACGCAAGTCGCTATTCTATTATGGATATAACGTCTTATACGCTTATCTTATAATGCTTGATGGAACCTTAGTCGAATCGTGCCATTAATTACCCACTTTTAGAATAATTAAGTTTAATTAATCATTCTTATTAATTAACATTGCAAGTTATATTTGGTATTCCATTAAGAGAATAATTGAATCTGTACGATGAACGGTTTCTAAAGACAAAAGAAGTAACCTGCATGAATGCATTAAATCTTCATTTTATCTAATAACGAACAATACCGTATTTTCTAAGACTTTGCGACATAATCGTTAATAAATGAAGTGGATCAGTTGAAATATCTCCGCGCGTTCCTAGAATACTCCAAAAGAGCTTCTGTATAATGCCGCGAGGCAAAATCAGCTTACGCTCGCAAAATTAACATATTACATACATTTTTTGCGTTATCAGTGAAAAAATTGCGCGAATCCGCTTAATAAAGTTAGTGCTTTTAATTTAGCAGTATTTACACGTACTGAAAAGATTTACAAAAAGCATTTTTACGCATTACGGGAATTTTACATAAATTTGCATGGAATAAAAGCCGGCCCTCGAACGCTCGGCTGCGCGCGCGCGCTTGCACACAAAATGCGCTCATCACGAAAATGACCAAAGCACGGGCGCATATAAAGTTTCATTCGCCATCGGGCTTGTATCGAATGCATTCAATACGAAAAATTCGCCGGGCGATCAATTGCTTTTGATCTCCTCTAAAATCATCGTTACGCTAACGATACACAACAAAAAGCTATAGCGAGCGAACGTGTTAGAGAGAAAGGCAGAGAATAGAGCACGCGAAAGTGCGGGAGAAATCGAGGCATCGAGCAGCGTTTACCGAGTCAACATAAAATAGAAAAAAAGCGTGGAAAATAAAAAGCGAGAGAGAGAGAAATCTGGGAAAATCGACCTTGGGTAATTCGCTGAAACATGCTCGGCGGTGGTGGCGTCGGTGCTGGAGGACGCGCGCGCGAGCCAGAGAGTGAGAGAGAGAGACTCGAACGGAGCCCACTTGTGTCGTTTTGCACGACGAGGCACACGTCTCGCGTGTGTGTTTGATGGCGCTCGTGAAAGAGCGAGAGAGAACGAGAGCGGGAGAGAGAGAAAGCGAGAGGTAGAGTGTACGCGCGCGCGCGCGCAAATCCGTTGCCACGTACGTACGTTAAAGCTCGCGAGCTCGCGCGCGCGCGTCCGTACGTGACTCTCGTTTTCGTCGGTACGCCCGTATAGAAAGCGAAACCGCTTCTACCTACATTTTCGCCCATTCACCCGGAGAGCGTGGCGTGGCGCGCGCGGCCGTGGCGGTGGTGGTTTGCGAAAAAAACCAGCGCGCGAGCGAGCGCGAGAGAGAGAAAAATAAAAGGGAAAAAAGCGAGAGCTTGCGAGCGAGCGAGCGCGCGGCCGGGCGGGCGCCGGAGTGCGAGAGAGAGGTACAGAGAGAGGCAGAGCGCGAGAGGGAAAAAGAGGAAAAGGAGGAAAAAATGCGGGGGAAAAAGGCAGGAAAAAGCGAATCTCAATGCCGTCAGCGCGCGCGCGCACGCCAGAGAGAAAGAGAGGAGAAACTCGCAAAAATGACGATTAGAGCGAGCGAGACGGCGGATATGGAGAGAGAAAGTGGGCATCGTTGGACGTGGCGGCTGGCTGGCTCTCGTTTACCCGATCGGGGGTTACAGTACGCGAGCGCGACGGAAATAGTGCGTGCTTCGCGCGAAAAACTAGCGACCCCCGGCGCACACGCGCGTATGTAGCGGATGACTAGAAAGAGGGAGAGTGCGAACCGAGAGCCAGCTAGATGCTTTTTATTAATGCTGTCATTTTTTCACAGCGAGAGCTTTGTGGAAAATAAATGGAGTGGGAATAAAAGTGTTGGGACTAGCTCGCCTCGACAATTGATGAATGGTCTCTTTATTTATAGTTTATATAATGCGAAGCGCGCGGAATATTGCGATGTATATATATTATTTTAATACGCTTTAAAGAACCTACGGGAGCGAGTGTTTGAATTATTATTTATGTATATTAGCTACAATATTGATTTTGAAGACACTTACCGAGAGCAATTTAATGAATATGACAAGCTATGGCGATAAGCGTTGCTAATCCTAGACGAGTCAATAGCGTTTCGAAATTTTCACGAAATTGCTCTTTGACGTCGTGGAATAATAATATACATACACAATTGCGCTCATTAAAAATTCAAGTAATTGAAATTATTACTCTGTTATGCTTCAAGTCATATAGGCTGCTTGATAAAAAGATAATTCCGAACATACTTTCATTAAAACTGTTTTATACGTGCCACTATTTTCATTAGAAACTACAATAACACGTTTAATGAATTCATTCGTTGTTATTTCCCGCGGACTAATACAAGTTTCATTTAATATTTCTGCCTCCCTCCCCATTACCGACTGAACTAATACACGAAAAAAAACGAGCATTATTCGAGCAAACACGAGAAACTTTATTATTCGCATAGGGCGCAGCGCGGGTATCATTTTTTTCGTATACGAATCTATGGAGGCGATTCGTAAAAGTTTTATCAAGATTAGTGTAGTTGTTTTTTTACACGATTGCATAACAAGCGAATAAATTTCGCGCATTTATACTTCAGTCGGGGGATGACACATGCCGTAATACGAAACAAAATGTGCAAATGCAGTTGAGCTATAAATAACGACGCGCAGTTAATTGGTTCATTAAAATTGTGAAAAAAGAAACGAATATATTTTTCACGCGAGATAAATTAACAAAATGCTTTTTAGCCGTACGCACAGGCACATGCACAACAGGAGGGAAAACCATGATTGACGTGCATTAATTAATCCAAAATTAATAAATTCATTCGGGCGCGCGCGCGCGACAGCAAAATAATATCAATGAGCGTATAACAGCGCTATGCATTAGCATGCAATTTTAAAACCCAAATCCCTCAACGGAGAGAAAAAATAAACATTTTCAAACGTCGACGAGGGTGAGCGAGCGAAGATTTGAGGGAATCGTGAAAAAATGCGCTGTATAAGGTAAGAGAGACGAGAGAGTACCGAAGGGGAATGTAGTCGGTGCGCGCGCGCGTGCGGCAAGGAGGCAGCCCCGTGGGGGGAAAAGGAAGCGAGCGAGTGAGCAAGCGCGTGTTTCATTGCGCCGGGTAAAAAGGGAAAGGGCAATGGATCCGTTGCCAGGGATGAAGTACGTAGGTATTGATCTATTTAAAGCCTAGAGTACCAAACGAGGTCCTTATTAAAAAGCGGAGAGAAACAAGGGTAGCTTTCTCTCTCTCTTTCTCCCTGCCATCCCCGTTATAACCAGAGCTCCTACACGCGCGGCGTACACCCTCCGTCAGTTTTCTCTTCTCTCGCGCCTCCCTACTTTTCCTCCCTCGACCTTTTCTCTCTCTCTCTCTCTCTCTCGTTCTCTCTCGCTTCACTCGCTCGGCGTGTCGTGCAGGTATAAGAAGAAAAAAAAAGTGTCCCCCTCGCGCTTTGCTCTTTCTTTCACTCCCCCGTGTTGTCACGCGACATACCGCGACCCTACACACGAGCGCGAGCGCCGGAAAAGCCGTGATTTGTAAGTTTTAGTTTTGAATTTGAAAAATGACGGACGATGCCTGTCGTTACGAAGGGAAATATGCTAATGCGGCCGTGTCGCTGGGGTTAAAGGGCGAGCATTAGATAAAGGGCTGCGAGATGTCCTAATATTATCGGCGTCATCTTGAGGAAATTTATTTGTTACGATGTGTAGATGGCGTGGCTGAAATGTAAACTTATTAAGAATCTTGTTTGGGACGATGAAAGCTCTTACGGATGATGCTGATGTTACGTAGATCGTACGAAAGATCCTCGTAGACGTTGACGAATCCTTCATGATTCCAGGAAATATTGTTTTCTAAACAGAATGAAAATGTTCAGGTCCTGAAGCAGTCATTTTTCATGACGAACCCCCGTCGAAAATTAAATTTTTCTCGACTTAATTTTGATCGATAGCGAGCTATGTGGAAACGAGCAAAATTTGTTACTTAGTCTGACAGAGGTGAAATCTATTTCTAACAAGCATTTCCGATTTCCCGACAGATAGCGCAAACAAAGCGAGAAGCACGATTCATAAAAAATACATTGACCTTTTTTATCGCGCGAAAAAAGAATTTCTCACCTCTGCTAACAAACAAAATAAAAAAAAATGTTTGGAGTGCAATCCCGAATTAAACTTCAATAATATCGAATAACGATACAAAGCCCGGCGGGCCGTCGGTCGCGTGCGCTCACGGGCAAAAAATCGGCTTTTTTCCCCAGATAAACGTAACAATGCCGATCATTATCGCAAAATGACGTCGTGATTATTCTATCCACCCCCTCGAAAAGCCATTGTTAATGTAATTCCTGCAGCAGACGTAAAAGCTCGTGCGCTCGCTCGCGTTCGGTAATTTTCGCAAACGCGAATATCAGTTTACGCGAAACGCGAGTTTTATTACATGCACAGAGAGCGAGAGAGGGAGAGGGAGAGACAGAAAGAGAGAGAGGGGGGGGGTAGTGGCGGGGCGGTGGCGCGAAACTTTGCGAGTGACAGGCGCCGCCCGGCCCTCCAAATCATAATTTGCTTTTTTATTTTATCGGCCGAGCGGAAAACGTAACCAAGCCACCCCCCGCTCGCGTGCGCGCGATGAGAGAGGGAGAAAAATTGCGACAGAGCAATAGCGTGCGAGCGCGCGCTGGAGAGACACGTCGAGAGAGAGAGAGAGAGGAGTTCGACACGGGCGAACGGGCGGGAGCATTCGAGGGCTGGAGCGAGCGGCGGCGGCGGCGGTGGCAGCAGCCGGCTAGGCCAAGCCAGCAGCGGCAGGCGGCAGCGGGCCTCCCTCCCGCCTCCTCCCCCCACCGCGCTAGATATAAAATCCGCGATTTTAAAGCATTTTAGTATCGATCCCCGTTTTTAGCACTAGTCGCGGGGCTTTCTATTGGCGGCGGGGTTGTACCGGCGTGTCCGCGCGGTGGGGGCTGATTTCTCCCTACCCTTCTCGCGCGCTCTCTCTCTCTTTTTCCCGCCGCCGGCGCCCGCGGCCCGACGAGCGCAGAGACAGAAAGAGAGAGATAAAAAGAGGGAGAGTGAGAGAGAGCAGCAGCAGCAACCGCCCGTCCGCGCAGTCGTGTGCGTGCCGCGTAGTTACGCGAGATGTATAAGTGCGTAAATGCATAATAAAATTCATGTACCGAGCGCTCTGTGTGCGCGAGCGCGGCCGCGCGCAGGCAAGTGGGAGAGATGGAGATAGGCGGGGTGGGAGCGCGAGAGAGAGAGAGGGAGTTTGACCCGACTGACGCGAGGGCGCCGCGCTTTTACATTTCACCCTCTGATTTTACTGTAGGAGCGAAAAACATTCGTTCGCGATACTCTCTCTCTCTCTCTCTCCCTCTCTCTTTCTCTCTCTCTCTCACACTCTCTTTCCATCTCTTTGCCTGCGAGCGCGAGCGAGCGCGGCAGAGCTTTTTTGTTGTAATCCGACTCCCGTCAACATTATCGTTACTTAAATTTCGTTTTATTAATTAATGTTTATTAGTTTTGTGAGAGAGAGGGAGAGAGGGCGAGCGGAACCGAGCGCGCCCACTACACTTATAAGGGACCATTATGCGAAGGCCGGGGATAAAAGGAAATTGAAACTTTTCGGATTTAAATTTGGAGTGCTGCTGCTGCCGCTGCTGCTTCTGCTCTATACGCAAGCGCGCATTTTGTAGGCCTCATTTGGATATGAAAATATGGAGATTTTCCGTAATTCAAGCTCTTCGTTATAATGAAAATCGCAATAAATTCGCTCAGAATTTAGTCAAATTATTTGTGTTTCCAGAAATTTGTGTAATTTAACTGAAACTTGAAATTTATTTCTTCGATTACGCGGGAAATTAAAATCCCTCTGGCTTTCTGATTAATTTTTTGTGTTATTCAAAATATTGAGCTTTTTTAGTCCTTTACTAGCGCGCATCTCATGTACAAATTCGACAATTTTTCAGAACGAAAAATTCTTGCTTAATTTAACTCTAAAGAAACATTCAATTACGAATTCCATGAAATGTCCAAAAATATCTCAATGCGATTGGAAATGTTTCAGTATAATATTAAGATATGTCAGGAAAAATCATAATAATTTTGATACCCACCGTATGAATCATAAAATGTTAATTAAATTCATGAAATTCATATATGAATTTAATATAAAGAAAATATTAATGCATCATCTTAGTCAACTCAATGAAGAAACAGCGAAAGTTAATTAAAAAACGTACGATATGCAGTCTAATTAAAGATATTTGTATGACAACAGTAAAAATTTTCTCTAAATTTTTTTCTATTCTGTATGTGAATAGTTGAAAGTTTATCTGTATGATACGATTTTGTTTATTTGTTTATTTAGTTATTTAGTTATGCATGGGCAAGAGCCCTTTACATAATGAATGGAATCGATATGAGGTAACAATATATCATAGACAAGAATAACGATACTTTTAAACGATTCTCTAAAAGTTATTAATAACTCGAGTGATTTGAAATTGTGAAATCAAAAACAAGTTGAGCTTTCAGGGTGTGAATATTCAGGTGTATGAATTGCTTACAAATAAATACAGCATGTGTTACAGTCAATATTTATATAATTGATTAAAAACGTGAATTTTTTCGAATATTCGGATAAAATTTTGACATAAAATTGATATTGTATTCAACATTAAAATTATTTTTCTCTTTATTCAACCAGGATAAAAAAATAACTTTTTAAAATAAGATAACTGTTACCTCTAACGTAAAACAAGAATTAGAAACATGAACAGAATCTAATCTTGATTATTTCCTTGAGAAAGTTATTATATTGACACAGTATACTTTGAAAGTAAAATACAACTTTTGATTAAATAGATAATAAGTATGTTAGCTTATTATGAATGAACAATATCAAAAACCGAAGAAATTACTTCGACAACTATAATTTGAAGAAACACGGTAAAAGTCCCTGTATTATAAGTCCTATTATTATTACATTTTCAAACCCCTTTTATAATTTAAGATGGATAATTTTGCCAATAACCTATTCTATTTCCGAGAAGATTTTAATATTTTAGCACAATATTACCAGAAACTTCATTTATATTTCGTGCGTATTGCTGCCTT
This sequence comes from Torymus aiolomorphi, assembly GCA_036365515.1. Lineage (NCBI taxonomy): Eukaryota > Metazoa > Arthropoda > Insecta > Hymenoptera > Torymidae > Torymus > Torymus aiolomorphi. Next base: position 13,676,648 of record CM070875.1, read on the forward strand.
CGTGTAAATGCTACTATTGATTACCAAGTATTGCGATCTAGGTTTTTATCTGTAAAAATCTGTGATATCTGTATTATTATTTATAATGTTATTTGGACTAGCGGCTATGACTGGCTGAGAAATCGCAAAGCATTGATTATTAAATCGGGAGTGATAGAGAGTATAAAGTATAAAAATATAGCGATGTATTTATCAGTAAACTATCAATAACGCATAATTACTGTAATTTTGATGAGCAATAATTGTGACAGCAATAACTATGACATCTTTGAATAAAAAAAAAATTATAATCATACCGAATTCAAACATGTGTATGTAATTAAATATGCTCTAGCCTCTACTTTTTATTGCCCATTAATATTTCCCCTAAAAAGAGAGACCACGAAAAATCTATACGCAAGCATTCTTCATGACGTAAATTCCGCGTCCCCGCTGTGTATGTATACGCAAGCACGCGAGAACCGTATCCCCTGAAAGTACAATAAGGGCTTAAGCTCTTGCGTCCCCTCTTCTCTATCTCCTCTGTAAGTTTCAACAATTTTTCCGGTAAACAAGCCCGGGCTTGCGCTTGGGCTTGCAGGACGAATGAAAAAGCCCTTTTTAAAAAAATAATACTGAACGGGCCGAAAGATGAAGGCGGAAGTGACGTGAAAACGGCCGGCTACTAGCGGAGGAGAGAGACCAAACTCTCTCTCTCTCTCTCCCTCTCTCTCTCCCTCTCTCTCTCCATCCCTCTAGCTTTCTCCCTATGCTCTACACGCGAGAGTGTGTATATACACTACGCGCACGCACACGGAATCCGGACCCTCCCGGTACGCCGCGGGCTGCCTCTCTCTCTCTCTCTCTCTCTCTCTCTCTCTCTCTCTCTCTCTCTCTCTCTCTCTCTCTCTCTCTCTCTCTCTCTCTCTCTCTCTCTCCTGTCGCTCGTTCACCCTTTTTCTCGTTCCTTCTTCCTGCACGCGCTGTTGACCGTCGAGCGCGCGCGCGCACTACGTCCTCTCCTGCCCTCTTTTTCTATTAATAGCGAAAGGCAAGCAAGCAAGCAAGCGAGCGCGCTCACTCGCTCTCTCCCCTTATGCGAAGGGAATAAAGTTCTGCAAGGAAACGAGAGAGAAAGAGAGGGAGATAGAGACTCTCCGCGCGCATGACACTCGCCAGCGTCCAAAAATATACGCACACGACCGGCAGAGAGCGAAATTTTAATCCGCGCGTACACTCGCTTCGCTTCGCGTGCTTTCTCTCTCTCTCTCTCTCTCTCTCTGCCTCCCTCCCTCCGCTCGCGCTTGCTCGCTCGCTCGCTCTCGTCGCTTATTTTTTCTTTTTTTTTCAACCCTCACACCTGACGATTAAACGCGTTACCGCGGGAAATTCTGAAGCGGAGATTTTCACGCCTGTTTTTTTGCCGATAAATGTACGCGGGCGCGATATTTTAGTTTTTCGATACACCGATGGATAAATATAATTGAATTTCTAGATACTACTTTTGCCGCATTTTTTCACTCCCCTTCGAAAAAGCTATATGACTTTGTTTAATGATCGGCATTAGCTTGATTAACGTATTTGGGTCCTAATTATTACCTTCATTTCTTTAAATTAGCCCGGCGATTTTTCTTCGTATTTTCGGATTCCAGCTATTTTTCCTGCAATTGAAGCAGGTAAATAAATAAAGACTCGAATCGTTTATAGAAAATAAAGTTTAAAAACGATTGATTGAACGAGAAGCAGCATGTAGATACAAAACAAATAGTTCAAGTTGTTTAATTTTATTTGTACTTCTCTCGTTTTTTATTTTCCGCCCGAGCATGGAAAATGTTACAAAAATAGCCGTATCATGACTCGGTATTAGATTGAAAGATTAAAATACAAATACGAATAAACGTTTGCAGAACATGACTCGCCGTTAATATTTGACTTCATTAAAAAGTTAAAAACTTGCCACCGCGCTTTTCCCCGCTCGCTCTCGCATAAACTATGTACATTTTTCACATAAATAAAAGTCGGAATCAAAATTCATACAGAGATTTATTAGAGGAATAAAAATGTAAACGATAAACATGGATAAAATATTAGGCGAATACTTTGAAAAAAAACTTTGGTAACTTATCTTCGTATTTCCATAACTACAATTTAAAAAAAAGAAGGGAGGGAGGGAGCGACGCTCGTAAATAACGCACATTAAGCCCATTATCTACTTAAAATTCATCGCATAACGCGGAGAGAGAGACCGAGTGGCTTTATATATCCCTGAAACAGTGCGCGCGCGCGCGCGCAACTATTGTCTCCGACTTCCCTGGCATAGAGAAGGATGGGGCCGCGGCGCAGAGAAGAAGACACTTCGAAGAAGACGACGCGCCCTTCGCGAGCGAGCGAGAGCAGCGAGAGAGCTCGAAAAAGACAGACAGTGAAACGCGGAGAGAGGCAAACGAGCCGGGCGGAAAGATAGACGCAGGACTTTCATTCCGCGAGGACTTTGCTGCTGCTGCTACGGGGGAACGAGGACTGGAGAGAGAGAGAGAGAGAGAGAGAGAGAGGGAGAGAAAGAGGGGGACTTCCCTCTATAGAAAAATCCATAAAGTTATAAAATGTGCGGAGAGCGAAATAGTACGTACCGCGCAGATTAGTTATGAAAATATAAAAGGACCAACGAGCGGGCGGGAGAGTAGGGAAGAGAGGGGCGGACACAGAGAGAGAGAGAGAGAGAGCGAGGGTGACGTCGCACAGCGGATGAGGGTGGCTGAGAGGGCTCAACTTTTCCAGCTCGTACCCTTCACCCTCTTCCTCCTCCCTATCCCTCTCGCTCTCGCTCGCCCTCGTCTTTTTCCTTGGCTTCTGTGTAACTCGGCTTCGCCCGCACGCTGCCTGTCTCTTTCTCTCTTCGTTTTTCGAGCCCGAGAGAGGGAGAAAGAGGAGCTTTCTCTCTTTTATCTCGTGCGTTTCGTAAACCACATTTGAATTGGCATTTTTAGCGAGCTTAAAAACACACCGGGTTTCCAACCTTGAAAGTGCCCATGTCTCTCTCTCTCTCTCTCTCTCTCTCTCTCTCTCTCTCTCTCGTCTTTTTTTTCCTCATCCGCGAAAGAGATAAATGTATTGTTTCAGCTTTTTTGCTCTACAATAATAATACGCCGGAATTCCAATAGCACTGAATTTCGTAACTACTTTTTTCCCCTCTTTTTTCCGATAATACTCGAAACAACTCTTGCGGGTTTTGTTTTCGCTAGTAAACCAGCAGTCGGGGGAGCGAACTAAATATTCTTTCGTGAATTCAGTTGTTCGTCTATTTCATGCGATTCTAGAAAGTTAATTTTAGTTTAACAGATTGCTAAAGCGTATAACGTTATCGGTAAACGTTTTTAGCGAAAAAGTCTCGAGAATAACATCGGAACATGCAAGTAGTAGCTTCTTCTCCGATATTAATTTTACAAGAATAATTTTGCGAGTTAAAAGACAGGACGTTATGGAGATGTGGAAATCTTGGAAATTTCAATTTCAAAAGTCAGCTTTATCGGAATCGGTTTCATACTTTTCGTAATAACACAATCATATGGCCATTTTTAGAAAAAATATGAAGATAAAGCAAGACGGACTAAAAGATGAAAGTCTAAGAAGTAAGTATCGATCTCATCTGTGGAGATATTCGAGGCTTCGACAACTTTTTCGATAAAACTCGAAAGAACTCATCCCCTTAACGGAATCCAATAGCGTGGGATAGATCGAAGGGGCAAGATTCGCGACAGTTTTCCTTCAAGCATTGTAACCCAAAAATTTATTTACGAAACTGAAAGTCTTCCTGAGACTGTTTTCTCCCTCCAGCAAACTCACCCACTTACTCGCGAAAAAAATACTCTGGCGTCGACAAATTTTTATTTATATTTTCCCAACACTTATTAATAATACTCTCCCTCGTATTAATGCATTCTATTTCCCCGATGATAAACATCATTTCCACAAAAGCACATTATTACACTGTAATTTAAACCTATTGCGGATAGTAATCTTGTCATTTCGCGCGCAAATGGAAAAATGGCTGTGTTCAAATCAGGAGCTAGCATCTCCCGTGTGTTTTTTTCCATCCTTTTCTCTCTCTCCTTCTCTCTCTCCCCTAAAAATTCAGAGCGTGAAAACATAGGTTTTCCCCGCGTAAGAGAAGGAAGAAATGGCTTCATCCAGCAAACAAGTGGAATCATTATCGTGGCCATAAAGACGTTGTTTTCTCACTCGTCGATTCGGCAACCCTCCTGTTTATGTGAGCCGAGGCCCGAGCCGCAGTTGTTTCGCCGCCCGAGCCCTAGATCTTGCCTCCTCCGCACGCGGTCCGTATGCCATTTTATAGTATGCCCAGAAAATACTATTTATCGCCGGCGAGCGGGACGTAAAAAACTGTTTATTCTTTTCCCAAATATTATTTAGATTTTATACGGATAATCGTAAATTCCCTTTCCGAGCGCGAATAGGCGATATTAGATTTCGTAGAAAAATATTGTATAATTTTATATTAAATTTTCCGAATACACGAAGCATTATGTTTAATGTCGTTTTTATTGTTCATAAAAATTACAACATTTTTATAGCGTAAGCATAATTAAAATTTTACAAACGCGACGTCATTAATTAAATTAATATTCAGCAGGAAATACGATGTTTCTGCGAAAAAATAATTAGCGCGAAATTCGGAAATTCGATGAAAATTTCAGCATAAACTTTACAATGTAAAATCGCTTCCATTATAAAGCTTGATGCGAGTAATTGTTATTTCATTCGGAGCATATATGTAAAACAAAAAAGAGAAAGAATTTGTGAACGCCTCACTCATTTATTGATATTAATTTAACAGTATAGCGAAGCACGGATCTTGGCGCCAATCTCGCAAAAATACACGCTTTTGGGAGGGCGGGATGGAAAAAAATTTGCGGCTCTGCGGGGGTCGGGCAAAATTCCGCAATCTTATCGGCAGCCGTAGATTCATTTGTCAGAATAGCTCGTGTGCGAAATAACTATATAGGAGATGGAGGGAAAGAGAGCGAGAGCGCGCGCGCGCGCGGGCGAGAGAGAGAGAGAGAAAGAGAGATATCGCGAACTTCGGCAACACCGGTGTGCTTCATGCATAATTCAATCAGAGTTAGACTAGAAACGTCAATACAGCTCGCAGATTATTTCTTTTCCCGGGCTGCTACATTCCCCGTCTCTCTGTCTCGCTCCTTCCCTCTCGCTCTTCCGTCTTCGGTCGCTCGCCGTCTCTCTCTCTCTCTCTCTCTCTCTACCTCGGCGCGCGCGCACGTTCGCCCCCCCGCGATATCCTATCCTCGCCTCTCTCCCTCTCTCTCGCTCTGCCGCGTCGCGCGCTCCTCTCGCTCTCTCTCGCTCCCGTCCGTCTATCCGTTTCTCTTTTTACCGTCGCTAAAACTCCCGCCCTAATCTTCTCCCTCTCGCTCCCTCTCATTGCGCGGCCCGATAGCGCTCTAAAAAGAGCGAGAGAGAGAGGGAGGAGAAGCGGCGGCGAAAAAGGAGGCAACGAGGAAAAAGGATGAAACGCTCGGGCGCGCGGAAGAGAGGGAGCGAGAGGGAGCGAGAGAGATCTCCTCTCCTCTCCTAGCGCCTAGCTCCCCCCGCCTATCCATTCGTTCATCCCCACTCGGGCTTCTTTTATATTTTAATCAACTAATTCTGCGCACTGCGTACATTTATTGCGCCCTTTCGGACGCGCCACCGCCACCACCACCCGCCCACGCTCGCTTATGTATACGCGCATGTACGTGAGCGCGCGTGTACACACAGATATATGACTCCAGCCGCCGCGACCATTCCGCGTTTTAATTGCGAGATGAGGCTCGCCGCTGATTCGATGGGATTTTTTCCTGGCCGGCCAATGAGAGCTCGATCATCGGCGCGCGAATCGGGCGTTATACCCGCGCGCGCTCTCGGGAGCCGGCGCTCTTCGCGTTTTCGAGGCCAGTCAATTTTTCAACGGGATTTTTCCTCCACACCTCGCGCACGGCAGCAGCCGCCCTACACCCTCCCCCTCTCGCGCCAGAGGGGCACCTTTTTACTTGTTACCACCTGCCCCTCCCCGCCCTGTTATTATATTTGTAACGGTATTATCTTCGCGTCGGACTCACTTTATTTTTCGACTTTATTTGTCTTCTCGCTCGCTTTTCCACCGCGCTCCCGCGAGTAGGAGTGAGAGAGTCGGCGCGATGATAGTGACGAGGACATAAACTTTAATTCCCGCTCATCCGCTGTTTGCCTCGATTTTCACGCAAGTGTCTTCGATTTACTACGCTTTTTTGCCGGCCACCCGCCGCCGGCGCGTATTTGTGTGAAAAATATGCTGCATTTATTTTCAATGTTCCGGGTGGAAAAAATATTTTCGAATTGGCTATCGCTGCGGTCGAGTGTTTGCGTAGTAAGCGATATCCAATTAATAGGTGTAATCTACAGAAACTTTTTACTGGCTGCAAATACATTTGGATAATTCGTTAAAGAAAAACGCGAAATTTAACTGTTGATTCAAATAATTGCTATCGTGGGAAATATTTCGTATATTTTTGCAGGAGTAATTTAACAGATTTTAGTTTACTATCAATTTTAATATTTAGCTCAGTAAACTAATACATCGGCCCGTGAGCTTGTTTAATTTTATAAATTTACTGCTAAATCGATTATATGATTTTTAAATTGGAACGTCATATTGGATAACTTCACAAATAAATGTATAATCTTATGAAATATGACAACTTGAAGATATGTATTACTAGTAAGAGGCACATATATATTTTATAGCATGGAAATCAGAATAAACATCTAGTTTTTTAACTTTAAAATTTGCGTTACATATTTCCTGTTTAAGGTGATGTGAAATACCGACATAATTTGAGAACAAATAAATCTTATGCAAATACTAATAGAATTGCTCAAAACGATTTCTGAGTGCAGTATTTATATGTACGAAGGGCATGACAACCGTGTTTTTTCCAAAAAAATATCTAGAAATCATTTAATTAAATAAAAACCGTATTGTCGATAAGTAGGAATCTGCATTTTCACCATTTTACCTAATTTGCAAACAAGTGCATCTTATGAAAATACCAATAGAATCATTCCAAAAAAAATTTGAGTATATTACTTGCATGTTCGGAGGGCTTGACCAACGTGTTTTTCTGTTAAAGAAACATATAATTATAGTATATCTTCTACGAAGAAAAAAATTGAGGATGTCCTAGGAGTAATATTGACTTCGCACGAAGTCAAATATAAAGAGAGCGTTATGCTTCGTCGTGTGTAGTTAATTCGTTTAATTTAATCTAAAAAAGTACTTCTTTTTCTTCATTTTATGAATTTTTATTATTTTTTCAATTAAAAAAATACTTACGAAATATTTCAATTCCAGAGCTTCGTGCCATAGGCACATGTTTTCCAAGTAATTTGCGACTCGTCTCGTCAAATTCCATTGAGTGACTGCCAAGAAAACTTACACACCAGTTGATTTTTCTAAAATGACATCATTCTGCATAAAATGGGTTTAGAGATCTATCTCTTGCGATTTTGTATTAGAAATAAGTTATATTAGTAATACATATACTTTGTTTTATAGTAATTATATTTTAATTTATTTTTTCCGATAATTTTTGCCTCAGGAGCCATTAGGTTAGAATACCACCTTCATTCATTTCAAATCATTATTGATTTTAACACTAACAAAGCTTTTCCTGCATGTTTTGTACTAATTGTCGTTTTTTCCATAATGTACATTATGTATATTATTAAATTGATTTTAGTAATTCTACTTCATTTCTTTATTTCCAATTGTTAAAAAACAAATAATTTTTTAACTTATTACTGGATTTTTGACGAAAGTAAAATTAGTTACATTTGAATTTGAAATCCGCTAGAATTATCTTGATATTACATCTGCACTTGTTAACGAATCCAATGCACAAGATATAATTATGTAATATAATCTTACATTCAAGATTATACATGCAATGCAAAGGAATTGCACAAAGAAGCATGAAGAAAAGTTTGCCTTTGGCCGTAAATATAGTTGGCTTTTATCATTTTAACTGAGATTTTAGATTTTGTAACACCTGCCCTAAATTTTACACGCATTTTGGTATTATACATAATTATGCGTCTGAATGCAATGTGTTAAACAGTTAGGGGAAGTTGGGCGATATGGGTACATTCGCTATTAAAAATATTAATCAAACTTTAAAAAAAACTGTAACACGCTTAAAAATTTCAGCGATTCTCCATATACAAATAAGTACACTTCATTATTTTCATTAATGCAAAGATATTGAAATGTATTAATCTGAAGAAAGCGATCACTTGAAAACCCATATCACGCCATGCAGTTTGGAAGTGGGGCGTTATGAGTTTCCCGTGTAAATCAAATGGAGTCAGTCGGACATATTGCAAAAAACTTTTAAGTGGGGCTATATGAGTACTTTATTTTTTAAATCATTTATACTCGATTGTGTCAGTTTCCACCACTTTCAATACATTTGTTACAACTTCAGCCATAAACTAAAAAATTTGCAGCTAAAAATAGTTTGTCATTTTTTAAATATTGCCAAAACCAATATCGCCCCCCCCCCCTTTCCCTATTCAAGAATAGATGGATACAGAAACAAAAGCAGAAGTTTATGCCAAAGCACCAAACACTACTGGATTGACTGTTTTGGTGGTGATTGTAGTTAGCACACGTGCTGGGCTAACAAGCTTGGCGGAACGCATGCCGAGGTAGGGTAAAGTACCCAATAGATAGACAGTTAAGCAGATTGCTGTCAATAAGGGAATCGTGTTTCAAGTAAATTGTTTTTCAGCCTAAACAAACTTTTAAATTGGTTAAATAAGTAATTAAATAATCGATTAAAAAAGAATTGAAAGTATAAAAAGCAATTTAAAAGATATTAAAATCAAAAAAATTATCGGATACTCTGAAATCCCAATAGACATACGATTTGCCCAGTAGATAAACGATGTATCTCCAGTAGATAGACGATTTCAAAAATAAATACTTTTAATTAATGCAAACAAGTAATTAATAAAATAAGTTCGTAAATACATTAAAAATATGTTGATTTTATGATAATACTATTTATTTTTTTATTGGTAAATCAATAACATTATTTAATTGAACATTTAAATCAATTTTTTTCAACTGTTTTTTTTATTTGATTCTATATTAATCGCTGAGTTTAATTTTCTTTTTAAATTGTTTGGATTTTTTGTTGCTAGTTGCTGATTCGAGTGTAAGTTTTCCTTTTCGATTAATTTTTTTTCGTTTTTTAATCTGGTTTTCTCTTCTTTCATTCTGGCCCTTTCTTGGTTTTTCATATCTCTTTCTTCTTTTAACTTTTTTTTTTACTTCAGCTTCCTCTTTTTTTATTTTCCGTTGTAAAAACCTTTCTTGTGTTTCCATTTCTTTTTTTTCCTTTTCAATTTTCTTTTTTACCTAGAATTCTCTCCACTGTAAAGAAGTAAGAACAGTTGTCCAATTGTTCAGTTTTTTTTTTATCGTATTTGTATTTTTTGAAGATGAAGGCCAATGGAGATAGTTTGTCCATACATCTGATGTATTATCACATTGAGAGTCATGATCTAATTTAAAATCTTGCAAGTTGTTGGAAGAATTTGAAAAAATATCATAATTATTATAACGTAGATTTCATTCACTTTTAAAGTAGATTCAGCCATGCGCTCTTCATTTATCTTAAATGTACTGACTTGATTACTTAAACTTAAATTTTCAATAGCTTCTTCAGTACAAATAACTTTAATACTGTTCAGCTCATCAATATTACTATTATTCGTATGTAAATTATTCACATTAGTAGAACTTATTTGGTCTAGTAAATTTATGTCACAGATATCTATAACAGGAATATTCAAAATATTCATACTATTTACCATATTTTTCTCTTCGCTGAGACTTTGGTTTGACTTAGATGAAGTAAAATTGTTTATATCATTTTTTGTCTATCTATTAAATTATCACTCGATGAACACTCAAATTCTATATTAAAAACATTACTTTCTTCACTTAGACTTTGGCATGGCTTTGATGAAGTAGAAACATCTCTATTACTTGTGTCAAAAACTAAATCTTCATTCGTACTCAAAAATTCTGAATTTTGTTCAGTATGCGTTTCATCAAATCTTAAAAATACAAAATGCTCATCCATTTCAGTTATATTTTCTTTATCCATTTCAATTACATTTTCTTCTTCACATTTATCTTCATTCAATAATTCTAAATTGTCAATGCAAGTCTTCCACAATAAATATCCTGAATTACTGCAATTTTTATTATTTTTTCTGATATTATCAAACTCCTTTAATTTTTCTTCTTCCGTAGTAAATTCAAAAAACTTTTTAGTTGAAATCAAATCATTATAAGATAATGAAATAGCAGAATTTTCAACAGGTGCAGAGTTCAATTGCTGTCGATGAGTTGACTTATACTGATCATAATTAACTGCATTTTCATCAAAAGGATACAATTCACATTTTGTAAAACCATTTTTAATTGAGTCAACACTCAATTGATCAAACACTTTTTTAAATAAAGGAGCAAAAGTTGCCTTTGTAAGCGTTGTTTATATTTCTTGCTTATGGAGTTGCACTGCTTCTTTCCATTTGTACTTGAGAGCTCTGAATATTGCTACATCGCAAGGCTGGATAATGTGGGTAGCATTAGGAAAAAGCACAATTAAAATAATCTGATGTTGATTGCAAAAGTCACTAAGCTCCAATGACAATAGTACATTTCGACACTGGTGCGGAAGGCGATAATTTACTTCATGTGACGTTTTGTTGCACGAGCGAAGCGAGTCTCGCTTCGCTCGTGCGACAAAACGTCACATGAAGTAAATCATCGCCTTCCGCACTCGTTTCGAACGGTATTTTATACCACGAGCGCCGAAAAATCATACCAAAATTGTGATTTTGAGGTTAGAGTGGTATAAATGAGATTTATACCCGTCAAGAAAAAATACTACAGGGAACTGCATTTTTTGTTTTAAACACCAAGGATAGAAGACGTTCGCCATGTATTCATAAAATGTACTTGAAACCATCCAACGTGAATCAGAGCGTCCAATTGCCCAACCATCTGGGACAGATTTTGTCAAGTGCGCTGGTATCCTCTTGTATGGGAATATGATCATGGGTGACACAGAAGCACCTGCAGCAGAAAACGAACATAGCATAGTCACTGTTTCTTTCTCATGACTAGTTGCAACCTCATAGAAATTTTTTCTTTTTTTGGTCCCAGGAGTCGTCCGCTTTTAGAACATAATTGAACCCCAGTCTCATTACCATTAAAAATACTTTCTGATCTTGTCAAAACACTAGTCAGATTATTCTCTTAGTAACTTCTCACTTCACTAAACCAGTTTCTCAATTTTTCTTTAGTTACAGATGCTCGGCCTTTTGAGATTATTTCACTGTGTTTTTGAGTGATTTCTGGATGTTGTTTTAGAAAAAGGATCAGCCACTTTTTCTCTGGTTTATTATCCTTAAAAACAGTTTGTTCACCTATATCATTTAAAATTTTTCGATACAGTATGCTTAAAATATGATTTTACACATTCTATAATTTTTTAAAATCGCTTTTACGCCCCCTGTATCGAAAAATATCGTTCGATACACGTGCAAAAGATGATTCTACACTCGTGCTAGAATTAACACTTTCGCACTTGTATCGAAATATACTATTTTTTACGGCAAGTTTCACTTCACCAGAATGCATTGGAAAACACAGTCGAGCTTTATCTAATATCCATTACTTTATGTCGGCAAATAATAAACAATATTCGCTCAACTTTGGTTCGTTTGATGTTCGCCTCTCCCAAAAAACTTAAATACCACGAACGTACTTTAACGATATCCATTACTTTATTCTATTTTCATCTGCCTCTGACAATATTGTTTTGGGGCCTTTCTTTGAATTTAGTGATATTTTCTCACTAAATTTAGCAAATAATGTTGATTTTGGTTGATGTAGATCTTGTATTCCTTCGCTACTTTTCCATAACTTTCTTCTCTTCTTATTTTCTCAAGAGCAATATCCAAATCATTGCTTCAATATTTATATGCTCGAGTTGTATTTGGCATCTGAAAAATGAAAACAAAATACGTATATTTATTCACATATTAAGTTTAAATTTTGCAAAGTTGTCTATTGATAGATACAATGACTCCAAAAACCTATTTACATTTGCAACGTGGTCACGTCTATGTACTGGCTTGAGGTTATAAATTAAAATCCAGTAGATGGACGATGAGTACGTGAATATTTCATACAATTTCGAATTTCTTTTTACGTAAAATTTTAGCTATTTAACGTAGAAACATAAACATATACAACATACCATTCTAATTTACAGTAAATCATTCGTGTTGAATGAGTAAACCGCATGCCTCTGTCGCAAGTCTTAGTAGCAACGCCGGAAAAGACGTGTCGCGGCAAAAGGTCGAACTTCATCATTTTTTGGAATGAAATTTAAAATTTGGAGCAAAATAATCATTTCGATTAAATAAAGCTGAAAGTGTATATTTACTATTGCAAAAAATGTCACATCCTTTTATAATTTAAAAAATTTATATTAATCTTTTTATTGGCAAATCATCCATCTACTGGTGATCGTCTATCTATTGAGTACTTTACCCTACCAAACTTACTGTTTTACCATCTTTTATGGAAGAATGAATTTCAGAAATAAGTGAAAGTTTTTATTATTTACATTGCAATATCATAATTTAAAACTTATAAGTTTATTTCCTTTTGATTGTGTTTTTATTGAATTCACTATACGTAAGATTAAAATCCCCTGCCTATAAAATCACTCCCAATTTTAACTGACAAGGAGAGTGCACACCCTCTGGAAAATGGATTTCAGCGGGCATTTAAAACGATTTCTCATATGGAGAAATGAAGCTCAGTGTTTCTAATTCCATCTCATAGGTCCTTTTTCTTGAGGTATGGGCAATCTAATAATCTCAAATATCCTCTATTTCGTTAAAAAATTATGTCTCTTCTATTGATTGTTACATTGCAAGTATTTATGATACGAAAACGAGCAAAAAAGATTATAAAAATAGACAGTAATGGTAAAATTTAAGCTCTGATTTGGTTGAAAAATATTCATTTTTGAGAAAATTATAAGTAATAAAATATAGTGTAAGAGATCGGCCAAAAATTTGTCTTTATTTTAAGTGATTCAATGGATCATATTTTTAACCATTTTTTACGCTATCTTTGATTGCTTATAATTTCCTGAAAAATGAATATTTTACTTAAAGTTTATTTTTTTATACTGTTATCGCGAGAGAGAGAGAGAGAGAGAGAGAGAGAGAGAGAGAGAGAGACGCTCCTAAATTAATAGGGCGACGCGGTAAGTTTTCTTGTTGGTGGCAGGAAGGAACCTGATCGGTCGGTGATCTTTGTCATCAGTCGTGTCAGCAGATCGACGTGGTGGCTGGTCTGATGATCGTCGTGGCTTCCTCTTGTGCAGTGTCGGTCATAGCCTCGGTCTCTCTCTTGAGCTAGTCTATTTCGGGCGGCGTCCTAGCCTTGGTCTCTCTCATTAGCTAGTTTTCTCCTCGTGGGATGCTACCGCTTTTATAGTCGAAATTGATGTAGCCCCCTCTTTTCCCAATCACTTACTAGTGGGGCTATTGTCGATGACTCGTCGACCCCGACCTAGCGACTAAGTCCCTGTGTCACCTTTTCTGTATCCAGGCGAGTCGCCGATTCGTTCTTGTGCTTCAAACGATGTATGCGAAACTTCCAGCTGAAACACGATATTCAGGTGTATTTTTTTTCATTAGATTTCGATTTCTAAAACTCTTGGAGGTCATTAAGAAGTTAAGGGTGTACAAATTTTTGTACACTTTAATACATTTCTGTATGCTTATATTTTTTAAAACATACAAAGCTTTCTCTTTGAGAAAGCAAAATAACTTTAAAATATACTTAAAAGACATGAATATAGAGAGGGAATTAAGCGTATTTCAAGAATATTTGTTTATATTATATAAATCTTTGAAATGAAATGCAGAAAAAATTATATGCAATTTAAAAATTTAGTTAATTTTTCGAAAAAGTAGCTAAGGTAAAAGTACCAATACTTAGCTATCAAAACTCGTGTACCAATAAGTGACTGCATGCTCTTAATAGTATATGTTTTTGAAGTTACATTAATACAAATACATTATTTTCTTTTTAAAATCTAATCTAGATATATAGGTTTTAGTAACTAACAACGGGTTGCGTAGTCTGGTTTATATTTCATGATGATAAATTAAAATTTGTGATGATATTTGGTGACTACCTACTGGTACTTTGACATAAGATTAAAGATAATTCCAGCCCAAAAAGTGTTCACATATACTCGAAAAAAGATAGGTTAGTTAATTATATATTCAAGTAATATATATTTTTGCATATTTTAAGTAACATTGTTGCATTGCATGTTTAAATAGATATTAAAAAATGTATCACATACTTTATATTAAGAAAGACTGTGTACCGTATTGTAAGTAAGAGGGTCAAGTATTGAGCGAAATTTTGGGACACTAGGATCAGTATTTTCCTATAGTGGACAATTACCGGTGCATTGATAATCGTCGTTATTTGATTTATGTATTATCATACAATTATAAAATATGCTTTTTAACACACCCTATCGTAAAGTTCGTACTTTATCCCCGTCGAAGTGGGAAAAAAGTACTACGTTCATTCGCTACTCCCACTCTAGTTCCCAGCGCCACAAACAGTGCGTTGCGCTGGCAACGAGAGTGAGGTTAGGGAATCAATATGCAGCACTTATTTTCTTTTCGGCGGAGAGCGAGCACGAATTTTACGATAGTTGTGTTAAAAAATCGGATATTGCACTCGTGAATAAAGTGGGTTCTGCGAACCTGCACGTTTGTCACCCTGGCTTCGCTCGCGTGACAACTTTCGCGCAGGGGGCACACATTCCACTTTATTCCCTTGGTGCATAATATACTATTTTAAATGTTTTTTGATAATTTGAAGAACGATTTACCATTACATAGTCGTTATTTAAGATTTAGTAGTATTTTTGTATACGTCTAATTATTTTACTATCTAACTCTAAGCTCTTAATATGGTCAATGATTGGTACACTTACCTTACTTTTTGAAATCTGCATTATTTAAGTCAAAAATAACTAGTGAGTAGTTTCAAAAATATAATTTAGAAGAAAATCAAATGTATTTTAAGAACATTGGTCTATATTTCGCATATCTTTAGCACAAACTAAGAAAAATAATTATTTTTGAAAAAAAAAAATTTATGAAAAATTGTTATTTTATCTAAATAAGACATTAAAATAATCCATTCCATTCGAAAATTTAATCAGTTCTAAGTTAGGACATACCTATAAGATACATGTGAAATTTCAGCTCATTACATGCATCCCTTCAAGAGTTATGGTAGGAACAATATTTGATAACACACACAACCCACACACACACACACGCACACACACACACACACACACACATCCACACACCCACATTCACGTACGCACGCACATACATACATGCATATATTTTTTAAAACCTATTATTCTGACTCAGGAACCTCAAAAATATCGACATTCATTAAAATCTTTGATTCGAAAATTTTCACCGTTACAAAGCTTTCTCTTTGAGAAAGCAAAAAATCGGCTTTGACTGTCCAGTGCCATTAATTTTCACCGTCAAGTTGGTAATTTGAAAAAGATGTCATATGGATTTATTAATTTGTATTATTATTGCAGTAAAATTACTTGTCTCAAATAGTTCTCAACTAACAAGTGTATTGACAAAGTTAAGAGATTACCGTCTTATTCATTACCAACATTGCACGAAAAAATTCAGAAACCCTTCTAGATCACTGTCATACTAGATTAATTTAAATTTAATCTGAAACACTGCAGACAGGAGTGCGTGCGCATACACCTGCATCTACACACCGAAACACTTCTACAAATCTAAACTTAATATTATATGATATACTTGATTGATTAGTTTGAGTTCAATCCGATAATGTACACCCGATATCTACTTTCGTTCATGCCTTATGGCGCATAGAAGATTTCATTGACCATGTACCTATATGTACGCCCACAAACTTTTTATTTTTTCCAAATGTGCCAGGTTATTTACTGTCACACATAACCCCTGGCACATTCGAAAAAAATCGAATGCCCATCCTGGGAGTACACACATAATATATGTAGGCATACATATTTAAACAGTTTAATTCAAAAATTCCGAAAATATCAAAAAGCATCAAAATCTAAATTTCGAAAAATTTATTATCCAGCTTCCTCTTCGAGAAAGTAAAAATAAGATTTCGATGTAAAAATTTTATACTTAAAGATATTTACATAAGTTCGTATTTTTAGACATTTTTTCGTATAAAATTACATTTTACAGATTTAATATCAAACTTTTTTATTTTAAAGGAAAATGATGTGCTTTTAAAGAGCACAATTAATATTTCAATTCCAACTTATAATTAGACTTCATCAATAAATGCTATAACGAAATTTTTCATCGAATTAACGGATGCTCAGAGGATATAAAATGAATATAAGTCCGATAACGAGATTACGAATGAAACTCAAAAGCATATCTTAAATTTTGCACGAGCATAAGAAAGGTAGAACGTCCGAATTGCATTACTTTCTTCGCTAATAGTTTCCTTTGCCGGCCCATTAGCAGGCGCCTTTAATCTAGCTCTTTACAAAGGCAAGTTCCCCATGTGTATAAGTGCGAGTCTTTTCCAAGCCTCGTCATTTCCATATCATGCGGCTTAAGCTTGTGTATGGCTTGCACGTAAAGGCCTACGAAACTCCCACTTTTCTCTCTCTCACATACACACGCATATGCGCACTCCCTCGCACGTTCTCTTTCTCTCTCTCTCTCGCTCTCTCTTTCTCTATCTTACTCGCTCTCACTCTCTCCGTCTGCCTCCCTTGCATCCTCGGAGATAATGATTTACATGTCCCCTACACAAAGGGTGCCAAGATATTTTAAGCAAATTTCACTTCCATGATTTTTAAATTTATTTAATTTTTTCAAGTGATTTTACATTTTTTTAATCCTACTCTATACTGTTATTATTACTTAAAAATATGTTTTACTTCATATTAATATTCTATCCTATCAAATATCTATAATAAGTAGTTACTTGTGAAGGCTACATTATTTACGCCTTGAAAGTATAAATAAATATTTTTAAAAATAATAACATAGATAAGAACTTACCATAATCAAGGTACAATTTTACTAAATTAAACTATAAGAGAATAATGGTGAAATTTTATGAGTTTTCAAATAACTTTTTTCGGTTATAATTGAAGTGTTCAATAGCATTCAGGATATGAAAAAATATGAATCTCCTATGTCTATTTCTTCCACATAAAACAAGCAGCGATTGATTTTGTCGTATATTCATTTATTGACCGAAATGATTGGAAATACGATACGGTTTGAGGCTACCAAGTGTTTTCGCAAACAAACTGCATAAAATACGCGTCGAAACAGAAAAAGAAATCAAAAGTAGAAGCCTCGAAAAAAGTAGTCGAGGCTATCATACAACATTTTAACTGGACATTTTTACTCTCACATTTGCTTCATAGCGAGTTTTTAATTTGAGACTCCATTATGTGGCTGGATTATTCTTTATTCTTTATTAAAAAGTAGATATAATGCAACTATAGGTAAAAAGTAGGTATGCGTATGTTCGCGTCTAAATCTCAGGACCTATTAAGCTCATTTGGACCAGATAATCCTATTTTATTGATTTTTTTTTGCTTTTTACTTACATAGTCCAGGATAAGATCTCTTTTATATAAAATTCTTACAAATTTGCGAAAGAAGAAATTGTTTTCAACTACACTGAGAGAAGAATATGTTTATATTTAACATGGTATTTTAACTATTAACATGGCATTATACTATTAACATATTTACAATGCCATGTTAAATATAAACATTTTGAGAAAAAATTTCTCTCAGTGTGCAATCGTTCTTTAGTCATCCACCAAAACGTGATTTTTCTAAAGTAGACGACATGTTTTCTGATATGAATTACGTGTAGAGACCTACAATCTATTCAAATTTGCAGTTCCAATATTTATTGTTTCTGCAGAAAAAGAAAAGTTGTAAAAGGTCGATTTTTTTTATTTGTTTAACGATAATGGGAGTGAAATATATATTTAATACCTTTAGAATTTTCAGGAAAAATATATTTTCTACACCTGTGTATGTGTACACACACACACACACACACACACACACATAAAATTTACACAGGAAAATTACTATATAAATATAGGGAATGTAGGTCTAAAAGTTTATTAAAATTCAATTATTATTCGCGTGAAAAAAATTACGTTTGGAAAACTATAGGAAAAGTCTTGTTTTGCTCAAGTTTGGAAAAACTTAGGCAATGAGACAATGCCAAACTTCCCTATTTATAGCCTTTTTAAACAACAACCTTTTTAAAAAATTTGGCAAACCTTTTGCCCAAAATTTAGCCAACGTTTAAGAAAACTTATCTTTTAATCCTCATTCAAATTCGAGATAATAAAAATAAATCCACATAACTAATTAGAGAATAATATAACTATAATAAAAATAAGTCCATACATTTCTTGAACTTCATCACATAAAAAATTAATTGGTAAAAATTTTGGGAAAGGTTTCCCAACCTTTTTTATGTTTGGCACTGTTTCATTGCCTAGGTTATAAAACCTTTCTCAAACGTCTTTCATGCGTAATACTTTTTATGCGGGTAGTTTTTGGAATAAAAATTTTAGTGTTTTCGGAAAAGTCTTGGTACTTAGAAACGTCTTTATTGGTCTTGTAATATTTATCAAATGTGTGGTGCGTATGATTGCTTGTGCGGGCACGTGTATGTTTGTAAAACTATGTAAAAATTTCTTCGTATTTTTTTTCTTCGAAACAGTACTAATGAAAGTTAGATCATTTATAGCTGTTAACTCATTATAGCTTATTCTGATATTCATTTATTATGTGTTCAATTTCATGTTCTCAATTTTAATTGTTTTGCTTCCTCAAAGAAGAAGCTTTGTAACAGTAAAAAAAAATTTTGTAACAAAAAATGTTCAAAAACATGTTTTAAGACTTTTGGCGCTAAAATCCGTTGTTTTTGATAAAAAAATTTTCGTGTCTGTGCGTGTGTGTGTGTGTGTGTGTGTGTGTGTGTGTGTGTGTGTGTGTGTGTGTGTGTGTGTGTGTGTGTGTGTGTGTGTGTATACAAGCGATAACTTTTGAACTGATCGACCGATTTACATCGGAAAAGGCATATTCTCTTCGTTTCAGAGGAGAATAGAGAGAGCATAACCTACTTTTTGATTTTACGGATTTTTTTTTTATAACCAAAAAACGATTTTGAATTTTTCGTTTTTTTGACTTTTTAATTTGTTTCAGCCAGTATTACTTAATAAACAAAATTTTTATTAAAAGGTCTTTAAATTACCTACAATTTCTTTTTTTTTAATTTAAATTATCTTTAGCCTGTCATTTGTTATTAATGAAAATATGGTTTATATTTCTTTAATTTATATCTCAAAAACTTTTTCATTTTTCCACTCAAAATTTTTATCACTTATTACACTTATCGAGTACAACATTGTGTTAAAATTTGAAGAGGTTATGTTGATTTGTTTCCGAGAAAAAAATTATTTTTGAAAAAATGCGCGTTTTCTTTCCTTTACGATAACAGGAGTAAAAGTCAATGACTCGTTTTGAAATTTGGCAAAGAATTAGCTTTTTTACATCTAAGGATTCAGTTCTTTGCCGAAAAAAATCTGACCGTTGTGACCAAAGATATTTGAGGTTAAAATTTTTTTATAAATTTCTTATATTTGCATTTTTAAAAAGAATATTCGATTATTGACTCAAAATTTTTACCACTTATTACACTTATCGAGTACAACATTGTGTTAAAATTTCAAGAGATTATGTTGGTAAATAGTAGATTTTCTTACAAGGGGGGAAAATGGAACTTTCGCAGGCACGTGATATGACGACCGAGGCGAAGCCGAGGCCGTCATATCACGTGCATGCAGGAGTTCCATTTAACCCCCGTGTAAGAAATAGTATTTTTCTCTATTCCCGGGCGAAAGTACGTTAATTAATCAATCTAGAAAAATCGAAAATCATCGTCTTTCCTGGTGACGTCAACTCTGCGCAGCCATGTTTTTACTTTTGCCCTATGCTTTGATAGCGTTAGCAACTTCACGTCGTTCTTGTAGTTTGCAGATTATATTTTTCAATTTTATTTTACCTATGTCGCAATTGGTTTTTTCCGATGCGCGCGTTTATGTGTGGTCGATGCCCGTCCAACATTTGCAGCACGAGCGTAGCGAGTGCTGCTGGTTGGGGCGGGCATCGAAAATACATGAACAAGCAGATTGTTAACATACTCATGTGAGTCAAGAGAAAGAGGGATAGAGAGATAAATAGATAAATAGATAAATCTTTATTCTCCCTTTTCAGCAAAAATTAGAAAATACATTAAAAAATTACAAATTTCAGTCAATTACAATAGAATACAATAACAATTTAGTTCATTATGTCGTAAAATACATAAGAGATATAAAAGATTTATCAAAAACATAACAATGCAAAAGAAAACTAAAAAGATAATCTTTGAAATAATAAATAAGAGAACATGTGCCAAATAAAATACTTATAAAAATACTTATACGAATATCATAATGTTCCGCCAATAGGCTAAAATAGAGAGAGATAAAGAGAGATAGGGAGAGAGAGGATATTTTCAAATAAATAAACATGAATTCATAATAGACCATCTATCTTGAGAGCACCACGCTCCCGATGCGAGAAAGTTCCACGCCGAAGTCGCACACTTTCGCGACTTCCGCGCGGCAAAGTCACAATCCGCTGTATCGTATATGGGGTTAGGCTATTCAAAACATTTCTCACAGAGCTTTCGGTCGCGCGTGAAACAAGTGACGCACGCAGTGGGCAAAAGTGCTCCTTCTTCTAGTGTAAACAAACGGCGAAAGCGCGTACTTTCGCCCGAGGAATAGAGAAAAATTTTTTTACTCATTCCAAATTAGCCCCAAAACACAAATATAAAGTTTTAGAGCAAAATATGCAATAGTTCTATTTAATTTATATATCATATATAAATAAAATAATTATTGCGTACTGGGGCATATCCCCGAGAAAGTAATTTCAGATTGAATCCCGCGGCAACGTGTACTAGGGCAACGATAATAATTGACTTTCAAAATATGAATTTCGTAAAAATTTCATAAAAATATCGATTCTTAAATATGAAAAAAACTACCTCTCTGTTAAATTTAAAAATGATTCGTTGTCTTTTGTTAAGAAGTATAACTTAGTTATTATATTTGTATGATTGTTACAATGATGGATTAACTTTAAACAACTAAGTCGAGCAGGATAGTAGTTAAATACCTGTTTCAAAACAAATATTTATTAGATTATTGCCAATACATACTTTTCTTTCTCAAACTATAATGTATTTCTTTAAAATTTTTTATAACAATAATTAATTATTTGTATAGGATACATAAATGAAAAACCAAAAAAGATATTTTTTATATTCAGTCAAATTGTTTAACAAACAACAAAGATCCACAAAGAAAACAGTTTTATTTATTAATAAAGTTTTGTTGTGAAAAATTTACTTTTGTTTTTAAAATTTTAAAAATGGAATCGATAAATTAGTTTGAGGAAGCATCTTGCCAATGAATTGGCAGCGGTTTTTTGCTTCCTCCTAGAGGAAGCTTTGTGATAGTAAATTTTTGAGTTGTTGTAAAAACATGTTATAATTGTGTTACGAGGTGTTAGGAATCAAAATACATGGTTTTTGAAAAATGTCTGTATGGATGTGTGTGTGTGTGTGTGTGTGTGTGTGTGTGTGTGTGTGTGTGTGTGTGTGTGTGTGTGTGTGTGTGTGTGTGTGTGTGTGTGTGTGTGTGTGTACGCCTGGATCTCAGCTTCTACTCGGTCGATTTTGACCGGACAGGCCTCATTTTTTTTGTTTTTTTTTTTTGCGTGATGGCGGGTCAAAAATCCGTTTTTTGATTGGGGCGATGCGTTTTTGTTTTTTTTTCTTCAAATTTTCGATTTTCTCAAAACTGTTTTTTGATATTTTTTAATGATAGGATCGAGTTATTCGAGTCTGATGGATAGCGTTCGAAAGAGAATTAAAATACCTATATTTTCTAAAAAAAAAAAAAGTTTCTAGCTATCACGGTTCTTTTGTTATTAACAAAAACGTGTTTTTTTTTAGAAACTTATAACTCCTAAACTTAACGGTCAATTTTTTTGAGAAAAAACATGATAATACAGAATATAAATAGCTATAATCTGTTAAAATTTGAATACATTCTGTAGGCTAGATTTTGAGTAAAAAATTGAAAAATGAAAAAATCAGTTTTGTATGTCCAACGATTACAAGAGTAAAATTGACTTAATGGCTTCAAAATTCCGTTATAGGTAGATTTTTTATAGTTCTCGGTCGAGTTCTTTGGGCAAAATGATTGGTCCATAAATTTTAGAGATATTTGAGATTAAAAATTTTTTGAAATTTTTTTAAAATCCTAATTTCTCGAGAACGGCTCTATGTATCTGACTGGGGTCGGTGGCATTCGAAAGAGAATTAAAATACCTATATTTTCTAAAAAAAATAATTTTCTATCTATCACAGTTCTTTAGTTATCATCAAAAACAAAAACGTGTTTTTTTTAAAAACTCATAGTCTAATGATGTTATCATCAGTATATTATAAAAGTATATAGTATTGGCGTCAAAATGCAATATGTTTGAATTTTTAAGATTGAATTCTTGAGTTTAAGTATTCAAAACTGATGAATAATTAAAATAGTATAAGAGTAGGTGGCGCTCCGATCGGGGTAGCGTGTAGTGCAGTATGTATTCCGGCCGGGTCCAACAAGCTGTGGGTTAGTCACGAATCCCGCAGTACTGCATACACGCCTACACGGTACGGTACGTCGTGCGTTGTGCGTACATATAAGGGATTTTCTAGTGCTTTGATAATTTGTCGCCATGTTGGGAAATGTTTAAAAATTATATCTATTATAATCTATTATAATTATGAATTATGCATTATGAATGCATTATTTATAATTTATTTGTGAGTTATGAACTTTTAAAAAAAAACACGTTTTTGTTAATAACAAAAGAACAATGATAGCTATAAATTTTTTTTTCTTAAAAAATATGAATTATGAAATATAAAAAAAAACACGTTTTTGTTAATAACAAAACAACCGTGATAGTTATTTGTTTTATTATAAAATGTAGATATTTTACTTCTATTTCAAATGATAACTTTATTTATCAGCTCAAAATTTATATAAATTTGATATAAATAAATAATAAATAAATAAATAAATTTAAAAATTAACAATTTTTAATATTCATAAATGAATTTAATTATAATTATGCAATAAATTTTTTAAAAAATTATAAATTTTGTTATTAAAAATTAATTAAAGGAATCAACAAATTACGGTTGAGGAAGCTACGGGCCAATGAATTGGCAGCGGTTTTTTTCAATAAATATAGTAATATCGTTAATTCTGGTATTTTATTCTAAGGTTTATTGTCGGTGAGCTTACCCCAGATCCATGGCCAACCATACCTACCCGGCTGATGATGGGGCAGGTTGCCGAAAATCGTGCGGTTAAAAAATTCATTCTAGCTTTATTTGAGGTCATCTATAAAAAAAAAAAAAAAAAAATGTTAAACGCCGGCCAACTAGCCCCGGTATGCCCTAACTTTTTTGGCACGTTCTTGTTTGTGCACATAAGGATTGTGCACATATTTATTGTGCACAGATAGCATTGGTACAGATCTATATATATATATAAATATATACCAATGTTAAAGTGTGCACAATTAATATGTGCACAATCAGTATGTGCATAAACAAGAACACGTCACTTTTTTCTTATTTCCTAATATAAAATTTTTTCAACATTCATGGAATTGTAATTCTAATTTTAAATTGTTATTTCGATTTGCAGTTTTGTAGGTCATTTGGTAATTCTATTAAAACTGTTTGAGAAATTCATCGAAATGTGAGATAATTAATTTTTATGAACGAAATGAAATTGCAAAAATAGGCAACTGTTGAAAATAACCTTAATAATAATTTAAAAAATATCCTTTCAATGATCTCAATACAATAAGTTCATTGGCTGTTATCAATCGATTTGTTGGCAAATAGACCCGAAAAATCAGAAAAGAAAAAAAGATTGTTAATATTGTCCATTTTAAAAATGTCTAAATTTTGGGGATGATTCTTATAATAATCATAATCAAATGATTTTGCCAACACACACGCAGAAATGTAGCCCGCCAAAAATGCCAGAAAGAAAAAAGCTCGCAAACTGCGCAATACCTTTCCGAAATTAAGCATAAATTAAGAAACCCTCCCTTAACCAAAGTAACTAAAAGCTTTTGCGCGCGCTCGTTCTCGCGCGAGACGGGATGGGGGCCGGGGGGTGGCACACGTACGCACTTTGAAAATGCAAAACTCGTAGACGCAAGTTATTCCGCAGAGCAGATTTCGTGGATACATAAGCGCGAAATGCCGTTTTCCATTTCTGCGAGTGCGTATTACCCTGTCTCTCTTTCTCTTTCTCCCTCCGTACAAAGCGAATTATCATCAGGGCGCGTTCGGGATCGCAAATACCGGTAGACGAGGGTGAGCGAGTGAGCGCGCGCGCCAGAGAGAGAAAGAGCACGTTTTTAATGCGCGCGTTCGCGCTCTCCTCTGTGTTTTACACCGTCGGGGCGGTGGTGTACCAGCCCTTCTCTCTCTCTCTCTTTTTTCAGCGACGTTCCATACCTATTTCGCACCCCCCCCTCTCTCTCTCTCTCTCTCTCTCTCTCTCTATCGCTTTCTCTAGCGCGCTTTTCCCTCTTTTTTCCCCGCCGCGTACTAACTCACTCATCCCTGCATTATCCAGCCCCTCTCGTCACCACTGGTTACTTTCCCACCACTAGCCCACCGGCAGGGACGGCGTTGCCGGTGGTGGCGGCGCGCATCATCCTCGTCCTCCACGTCGCTACGTGTGCGCGAGCGTAGTCGTGTCACCCGCACCCACGCACATACATACAGGAGCCTCTGTATTACAGGGGTGCGCGTATGCGGATAGGAGAGAGATCGGGCGAGAGGGAAATGAAAGCGCGCGGACAGCCGATCTTTTGCGCGCTTATGCGTGCGCGCGCTGCGAATTAGGCGCTTTTTTGCTACTTAGTCGCCCGCGTTTTAAATAATTTTCGCGCCTTTATTTCCGCTTTTTTCCCCTTTCGCTTTCTCTAGCGCTGCGCGGATCTCGACGAACATTGTCCTTATTAGCGGAAAAAATTCGGCCTTTCTTCGAAAATTCGCAGCCGTTCTTCCGCTGGATTCGTGATGGGACTGAATTGATTTGGACACGATGCTCGGTTGTTCAAATAACTTTGTTTGCCGAACGTGATTTATTAATGAGTTGAATTATATATTATAATCCGAAAATTACGATTTTGCAACTGTTATTGTATTATTGCAATAATGTAAAATTATCCTCAAAGTAAACTCAGTTAATTAAATACATCGATGCTAAAATTTCCCGTGAAACATCGCACTCTATTCGCTCTCTCTAGCTTTTAAAATAACGTATCGATCCGCATTTATATTTATAATTTTAGGATGCACCGTTGTACACAGACACGGACATCAGGCAGCGATCGGTGAGAGGGGGGCTAACTGTTGAATTAGAAAAGTAATTAAAAATAGCCCTGCCCGGGCGCGCAATCACGGGTAAGAAATCGAACGGCGAAGGACTCATCACGCGCTCGCTCGGGCTCCGGCTCTCACGTGTACACGGCGAAAAGCCAATCGATCTAACAAAATTAAAAAGACGAGCAAGTCCGCATATAAAAATGGGCGGTAACGTTAAAAAACTAATTTCCCACAAAATATTGGTACAACTCGGCCGTATGAAAGGGAAATTGTTCGCTCTCTATCTATATATCTCCCACGCTCGCTCGCTCGCTCGTCCCTTTGGCCCATCGCGCCTTCTTTTTCCCGCAGCGCTTTTTCTCTCTCTCTTTCTCGCTCGTCTCATCCGCACCCCTCGGCCGCGTACACATACATACATATATACACGCTCTCGCTCTTTCTCTCTCTCTCTCTCTCTACATAACGCGCATATAGTGGAGAGCGAGTGTGCCCCGCGTAGCCACCCTCCGCCTAGCGAGCGCGCGGTGGCGGCGGCGGCGGTGCCACCCTTCTAATTTTTCCACCCCTTTCACTAAAATTAAAATCAATAGTGGCACCACGTGCCGCTACCACCGCTGCCGCCGACGCGGCGTCGCCGGCGGTGGCTGCTGTGTGCTCGCGAGCGAGCGAACTCGCGGCTCTCTCTTTCTCTCATTTGCTTCGCGAGACTCGCGTTGTGCCGGTGGAATACTACTGTACGCGGAAGAGAGAGAGAGATAGAGAGAGAGAGAGAGAGAATAACGCGTCGGAAACGCGAAGCCGTTACCCTCGTCGCGGCGAATTGGAGAAAGCACGCGCGCACCCGCGACTTTCCTTCCTCTCTCCCTCTCCCTCTGCTTCTCTTTCTCCACGGTGGATATATGCCTTTTAGTCGTTACTGTCATGTCTTCTAGTTTTGTTTTATCTGCTCAGCGTTTTCAAAATCCACCCGCGAGTACTATAAATGAGGGGGGGACAAAGACGAGGGGAGACATCGCCGCGCGGGGAAGAGCGAAGTATCGATGAGCGCTCTCTCTCTCGCTCTCACTTTCACAGTCTTTGAAACAGTTTTAGAAAATGTGTAGAGCCCACGCATCCTTTGGTTACATAATGTGTCGTGCCTTGAATCGGAAAATTTTGAAATTTCAAATTTCATGCCATCTCGTACCAGATTCATATGTCACTCGATATATACACACGCACGAGGCACTTTCAATATAATAGGAAATCTTTGAGAGAGAGCGAGAGGGGGCGAATTTTCTAATAACAGGTCGCTATACGACTCTTTTCATATATTTCAAGTGGAAACTTCCATATACGGTCTATAGCATTATCCTACAAAAAATAAGCGCGACCCCTCTAGAGACTAAAAATAGGCTCCCCATTTGCTCAAGGTTATGAATGCTACTAGCGTAACTTTAGATTTCGAAAATCTTTATCGCGCCTATAAGCCTGTATAGTTTGTCCTTCTATGCTAGAAATAAGCAAGTTTATTTTAAAAAATGGAACATTTTTTATTTACACATAGTCTAATGATTATTATCCAAACATGTTAATGAAACTTATTATTTCGTTCCGACTATAAGAATGATTAATTGAAGAGGTGATATCATACTTTTCAAAACAGCCATTAGCGTGGAGACGCTTAAAAATGAACTGACATTGTTTTCTAGTGTAGGGCGAACGAATTCGCGCGTGTGTCTGCGTGTGTGTGCGCGAGTGTATAGTGTCTCTTGCGGGCGCGCGCGTATATGCTGCGAGCTACGCCAGTGTGTCAGTCATCATGTCACACGAGACGTGAGTGAGAGAGAGGGAGAGAGATCGAGAGAGAGAGAAACGTTTCACGAGAGGTCCTTTTGTTCTTCACCCACGCCCACTGCTGTTTGGTTTACAGAAGTTAAATCATGGAAAATGACTTCACCGTGTGCGCACAACACAGCCTAGTCAGTCGATGCAGAAAGCCGTCTCCCGCGAAAAAAAAATCGTCTCGTTAGTGAACTGGCGTAATTCACTATTATCTTTTTGAGCGTATAATTAAAAGATATAATAGATGAAATCATTAACGGGAATTTCATGCGAGGCATTCCCCTGTAAACGTGCGTTTATTGACAACGTTATACGATCGAGCTGAAATTATCCTCAGATTTGCAGAAGGGACCACTTTACCTTCTTTCCTTTTGCATTTTCACGTTCTTCGTTCAGTCTCGATGCTTCCCTTTTCCCAACTGCACCTTTTTCTCGGCTTCTTTCCGCTCGTTTCCCTTTCATTCTCATTTTCCACTTCTCTTTCTCTCTCTCTCTCTCTCTCTCTCTCTCTCGCTCGCTCGCTCGCTCGCTCGTTCCACTACTACAAACCGACTTTTTGTTTTCGTTTTCCACGCCCCCTTATCGAGTTTTCGCGCTTCAAAAGCTACTTGCGTAGAGGGAGTTTCCCGTGTTTGGCGAGCAAAAAATTGCAAGTCGGGAAACCGAGGTTTATACGTCCCTCTACTTTTTCCCCACGAAGAGAGTCGATCTTTCTCTCTCTTCCTCTTGCTCGATTTTTTCACGTTTGGGATTTCCGATTACATGATGAGCGATATTAGAAATGCTTTCGCAGTTAGTCCTTGAAAGGTGAGTTTTGAACTATTAATAGATTAATAACTCGCTCGGCGGGCATTTAACCGAATAATTCCGGATTGTTATCTTATCGTGCGGATTCTCGTCGTCTTTTTTATCGCGGCAAAGTTTACGGCTCAACTATGTGCCGCTATCAGTTTTAAGTATCTATAACGCATTTAAGCGTGAACCGCTTTCTGCACTCTCTCCGCGCGTATATATCCTCTAGAAGATTTCATGAAAAATGAAAAAACTCATATTCGTTAATATTAACGTCACGCGCGCTTTAACGTATATATAATCGAAATATACGAAATTTATGCGAACTTTTCCCCCCATTACTTTAATATTTCAGAAGACTTTGAATTCTGCAAAATTAAAATCGAATACCAGCCGGTGAAATTATTTGCAGGTCTACAATAAATTTCCATATAATGCCATTGCTAATGATTTTTGATCATCATCGTTTGATGTTTTTATTCCGACACACACGCCGGAATAATGACTTTGCCGCGGGAGCTCGCGAAATTTTCCATCATTTTCGATTGACTTTTTCGGCAGCAAGAGTGCAAATTATGCGACACACTCGCCCCTGCCGGCCCTGGCGTCGATTCAAGCGCGATTAATTGGCCAAGCTGTACAGCCGGTTTAGCAAAACTCCCCAAATAAGTAAAAATCGCATAATCGAAAACGTTGAATAATCGCGTAATCTATTTTCCGCGAAAATCTGTTATTCATACCGGTGCGTGCGCGCGGAGCTTCTGCCGAGTCGTATACGAGAACAAACACGTAAAACCCGATATGCGACTCGAAATTGCCCGGGCTATGCATATAAATCCGCGGGGGCGCGGGCGAAAAAGCGAGACAGAATAACGCACACGCAGACGCGCGCGTATATGTGCGTGCGTGAGCCATCCCTCGGAATGATTTTGAAAATGCGCAGTGTCGGGCTAGGCTTTTGCATTGTCGCCGGGACTCGCGCGTAATGACGCGCCAGCGCAGCGTTCGTTTTAATCAGCCGCGGCCGATCAGGCGTTGATGCGTCGAACACCCGGCCGGCCCGAGCCAGCGCGATGATGATCGCGTTTCATCGGCGTCATTTCCGACGCGCTCGCCGCAGTAGTAGTAGCTGATGTGTGTGTGTGTGTGTGTGTGTGTGTGTGCTAAGTGTGTAGGTGAGGCTTGGCGTTCGTGCGAGCGATCAAAGTGCGAAATTCGAGGCTACGAGCGGATGTCGCTGCGGGGAGGTCGGCATACCTTAGACGTATCTTAGATATTACCCGCTCTTCCTCGTGTGTTGACTAATTCGAGCGTTGCTTTTCTTTTTTCGTTGTCGAGGAGCATCTCATGTGTCATTACCTATATTGTTAAGCGATATGTCGGCTAATCTGTATGTCATCTTAACCACGTTCTATCACGTAATTTGTAATGTAAAATTATCTACTTTTGCCAAGAAACAGGTATTAGCTATCTGTAAAGCCGGAAAAGTAAAATTAATTAATTTCGTAATTTTTTCACGTTTATTAATCTGGAAGCTTTTCCAGGTCCTGATTTACCTTCGTAATAGTTATCTTTGATGTTTAAATTAATTTCGTAATTATGAAAAAAATTATGTAGTCAGTCTTCTGTTTACAAAACATATGCAGAAAATAATCTCAATCTTTGCGAGAGATTCAAGTAAAACTTTAATTTTGTTCAAATTACATAAACATATTAATCTTATCGAGGTAGACTCCGCCAAGTCGATGTATGCACGTATATCAGGCAAGTTATTTACCTTTTTGATCATCATGGAGAAAGATCGGAAACTGACCTCATAGTCACCTTTTTTACTCGCTTTTTTCTTATGTTTGTGTAACTTGTTTTGTAGACGCTACCTTCTTAGACTGATTAAATATTATACAAGCGGTTACTCTAAGAATGAAAAAGATGCCAAAATATTTTTTGTTAATCTCAATAGTGTTCGAGATTATTTCACGAGTCCGATAAAATAATTGCTCAAGAGTGGAATAAGCTAAAAGCAGATGTAATTGTCGCATGCTATTAGTTATGATTTTTGATTAATTAAAGGCAGCTAAACGAAAGGTTTAAAGGATACTGAAACATAATATTTGAGTTGTAGTCACAATTACTTTTGCAACGAAATAATGTCATATTGTAGGAGCAGATGTTTATACATTTTACAGATGTGTAAATTAAATGGTTATGAAAAATATGTCCAAAACAAACATTGTAAAATATATTTGTTAATAAAAACAGAATCACTATCAGATTGAAAATACTTATTAGAATATCATAATATGATATTTGGGCTTTTCTGAAAGTTCTTAACGAATAAAATAAGCTTTATTTTGTTAAGATCGGATAAAATACAAAAAAATTAGGCAACTTATTGAAGTTTTTCTCTTTAATTGTAACAATATCATAGTAGCTATTGCCTGAATTTGTCTGAAAAGAATTGTTTTATGTTCCTTCTTGTATATATATTTGTTACATGTACTTACTCTCGGATTATCAAATTAATAAAACATTATTTAAAAATTAAAAATTCTAAAACAGCTGTTTCGACCAAGAGAACGTCCTTAAAAACAATGCACCGCATATACCTGCGATTAGAGATCCTTATTTATTTATGATCGAGGCAATGACATAGCGTTTTCTCTCAATGACTCACCAATTTACAGATATTATAATTCTTTATAATTTCAATATTATCTTAAAATAATATTTTTTAGTATCTCATTAAAGATCTACTAAAGAAAAAAGCTAAATAGCCATAAATAAAAGCATGCAAACAGAAAACCAACGTCATAAAATGTGTCACGGTAAACTTTCCAACATACCCAAACTAGACAGTGACTTTTTCTACACAATTGCCCCCACTTTTGCCAAATTTAAATATCTAATAGCGCTTTTAATTGAAAGTTTGCATAAAACTCGAATTCAAATCGAAAAAGTCTCGACAGAGATCAGTTGTACAAATAAAATCCCTAATCGTGGCAAATCTGGCGCACGCTCGTGGACGACACCTACGCACACGCAACTCGTCGGCGAGCGGGCGAGCCAGAAAGAGAGAGAGAGAGAGAGGGAGAGAGGTGAAATGGAACTTTTTTTATAAAAAACGAGAGAGGATCGCTCGCACGCTCACGCGCGTCCGACGGCAGCAAAAAAAAGAGTTTAAACGCGCGCGGGAGCACTTTTAAAGCGACGGGGAATTGGATAACGGGCTCGAATCATTAAAATCAAACGTGCGGAAGCGGAAGTCTTCCGCGTCGATCGCGCTTGCGCGCGCGCGTCCGAGCGAGTAACAGGTAAGGGTGTTCGATTCACGAGCAAAGCATACAGGTGGCCTAGTATAGCCAGAGAGCTTGCACGTATATGTGTGTGTGTGTGTGTGTGCACATACTCACACGGGAGCGTGCATCCCTCTTCGCGTGCGTTATACGTGTGGCCGCTCGCTCGCGCTCGAACATATGTTTACAAACACGAGGAAGAAAGAGCCCGAGAGCACGCGCGCCACGTGCATTATACGAGAGAGAGAGAGAGAGAGACAGAGAGAGAGAGAGAGAGAGCAAAAGAGAGAGGAGAGTGCGAAGTAAAGTCTCGTCGTCGTCGTCGTCGTCATCATCATGCTGGTGTGCGTGCCGCAGTAGCACCTGTACGAGAGAGATGCATTTGTGTGATGGTGTAAGGACAGAGAAGCACGAGAGAATCGGAAGGAAAGAGACAGAGCGAGAGTGCGAGTGAGTGGGAACGAGTGCGATATAGCCGAGCGGCACGAGCGCGAGCCACCGGCGAAATTGGGGTGTGAGTGGCAAAAAAAAGGCAATAGAAAAATACAGAGGGAGAATTGACGCTGAAAATATTTTTTCGACGGCCTTTATAGGTTTTTGATGCACACGGGAATTATTTGATGTGAAAGTTAACCAATATCGCACTTTGCGTATCTGAATTGATATACGATATACACATAGAATAATAGTACATAAAAATAACTTCGTATTTTACGGATTTTTCTCTTATATCTTTTGTTGTTGCTGCATGTATTACTGCTACACTTGCATTGTTCCTTTCTCTCAATCGAAATTAACATAATTTATTGCATGGTCAAATAAAATTATATAAAAAAGTCAACGTTATTTTCGCAAATTTGTTCTGAATGGAGAAGTTTTGACAGCGCGAGGGTAATGGCAACATTAAGGGCATTAAGAATAAAGGCATGGAGAAGGAACACAGGGAGAGAGAATAAACCTTGAAGTATCGAGAAAACCCATCGACATATGGAGTCAAGTCGTCGCCCTGAAGAGGGAAAAGCGCCAGGCAATGAAAAGGGGATTCGAGCTCGAAATACACGGGGAAAGAGCATCACAATGCGAGTGTGAGAAGGCACAAAGCTGCCTTTGTGCGCACGCGCGCGTGAACGCCTGCTTTACTTATTATGGCTATCAATGCTCATTTTTTCCAAAATAGCCGCAACGACTCGAACCTTAGATATCGTACCTTCTATTTTTCATTACTTTTAACGATGATTCTAGACGAGCTATAATATAACAGCATAAAATTTCAATAGTATGCTAATTAAACGAGGTTGAATATTTTAGTCTTAGACGGCGTTTTGGTGGAATATATAAATTTTATAATTACAGCGGAGTTATTTTGAAATTGAAAAGCATTGTCAAAATGATGCCAGTAAAAACGGCTCTCTGCGCGGAACGGCTCGAGTACCTTAATCGAAGAACATTCAAAGTAAAATTTTAACTTTGATGTTGAAAACTTTTGAAAGTTACTGAGGGGTTTAATCAAAGTTTATTGCGGCCTTAACAAATTCAAATTAAATTCATACACTTTAACTTCATCGTTAACAGACGACGACGTTGCACGAGAGCTGGTATTAATACGCGCATCCCTCGAATCGTGAAAGAATACAAACACCGCACATGAAGAAGCAGCAGCAGGTATAAGCGTAGAAAAACTCGCAGCTCTTTAATCATTCTTCCAAGATTCAAGACCGTAGCTCGCGCTTATAATAATAATAATAATAATAATAATAATAATAAGTTTATTTGGCATGCCCAAAAGTTGAGTACATCAATGAGATATAATAATACATTATGCAATACATAGTTAGTAGTTAAGATTGTACTGGCTATAAGATGAAAACAGTGACAAGTTGTCCAAAATTTGATAGCCATTAAATATCATACAAATATAAACTGTTTAAAATTTCGGAGGCTTAACGAGAATGGTTAAGGAATTATTGCAATTTGAATTTAACATTAGACTTATGGAAATTCGCAAAATTAGCAACTAAACTAAAAAAGAAAAAAAAAACAGATGCCATAGTGTCATAGCTTTGAAAGTTCGTGTAATCGTCAATGAATGTTAGATAAACAAGTTACATATTTTTTAAAATGTCCAATTCAAGAATATTTGCTGAAATAAACATAAAAACTGCACGCAGAGAAAAGCCCATTGGTAGCAAATGGAATCCTTTTGATCCAAGAGGAAAATAATCTTGTTTTAGTTGCCAAAATTAATTCCTCTCTTGCCACAAGACGAAAATCCTTTTTTGGCATATTATTCTGGCAAATTATTCTCTTCAAGGAAATAGAAGGTCTAGTTGACCGATAGGAAAATCCTCTCTAACCAAAATCGTTTTGTGTGAAAAAGAAACCTCTTGTCCCCCGATAAAAAAGTTTACGTATTTCCATTGAAATAAAAAAAAATTTTTACTTCTATTAATTTTATTTATTTTAACTTTTATGTTATTATTTATATTTTTTATGTATTTTATTTTATTATTTATATTTTTTATGTATTTTATTTTATTATTTATATTTTGTATGTATTTTATTTTATTATTTATATTTTTTATATATTTTATTTTATTATTTATATTTTTTATATATCTTATTTTATTTATTTTATTTTACACGCAGAGAAAAATTCATTGGTAGCAAATGGAATCCTTTTGATCCAAGAGGAAAATAATCTTGTTTTGATTGCCAAAATTAATTCCTTTTCCCACAAGAGAAAAATCCTTTTCTGGCAAATTATTCTTGTACGAAAAGGATTCCTCTTCAAGGAAATAGAAGGTCTGATACCAATAGGAAAATCCTCTCTAACCAAAATCGTTTTGTATGAAGAAGAAACCTCTTGCCCCCCGAGAAAAAAGTTTAAACGTATTTTCTATTTAAATAAAAAAAATGTTGCTTCTATTAATTTTATTTATTTTAACTTTTATTTTATTATTTATATTTTTTATGTTTTTTATTTTATTTATATATTTTTTTATTTTAATAATTAATTAATATTGGTTAACTTCGTGAAAAAATCGAAGAAAAAATGTTTTCGAGGATAGTTCTGGAAGTGCATTGACTGGGAATCGAACCCTCGACCTTTACATTGGGAAGCCAGTACCTTAAGGTGATGCGATACTGACACTATTACCCAAAATTTGGTTCCCGTTTTTCTCATTAAATTTTTAATTTTAAGAAAAAAACTCTTTGATACGTTGTAGTTCTTTATTAAACTTAAAACGTGTCAAAGAGTTTTTTTCAAAAAGTTTAAAATTGAAGGAGAAAAATGGGAACCGATAATTGAGTAATAGCGTGGGTATCACATCACCTTAACCACACGACTAACTATAAGCTTCTGACGAGTAGTGTTAAAATAGGAAATATATATTTCAGAAAAATTGGATAATTTTAAAAAATTCATATCTCGACAGTTGCTTAACTTGAAGAGATAATTCTTCTTTTAAAATCCAATTCTGTATTCATACTTTCCATAAGAATAACTAATAGTTGATTGTATTGTAATTAATTATATGAATAATTATTTATAGTAATTACCCTTTTTCCTCTTGTGACAAAAGGAAAATCATTTTGTAGTAAAAACTTAATGAAGTTGGTTCTCATTTACTCATGTAACGAGATGAAGTTATTTTGCCTATAACGGATGCGATTTGTGGAAATAAAGAAAAGGGTTTTGATGCAAGAAAAATATAATCTTGAAGCACAAAATGAATTTTTGCTTTAAGAATAATACGTTAGATTAAAAACGATAATCGTTTTACAGCAAGCGGATTTTCACAAAAAGATTTTCCTCTTGCTACTAATTGATCATTTTTCTGCGTGTAATAATTAATTAATATTGGTTAAATTTGTGAAAAAAACCGAAGAAAAAATGTTTTTGAAAATAATTCTGGAAGTGCAGTGACTGGGAATCGAACCCCCGACCTTTGGATTGGGAAGCCGGTACCTTAACCACACGACTAACTAAGCTTCTGATGGGGAGTATCAAAAAAAGCTTTATATATTTCAGAAGAATCAACTAATTTTTAAAAATTCATATCTCGACAGTTACTTAACTTGAAGAGATAATTCTTCTTTTATTAATTAAATATTGTATTCATACTTTCCATAAGTATTACTAATATTTAATTGTATTGTAATTAATTATATGATTATATATTTGTAGTGATTACTCTCATTTCCTCTTGTTACAAAAGGAAAATCATTTTGTAGTAAAAACTTTATGAACATGGCTCATTCTCGAGAGAAAAATCCTCATTTAGCAAGAGAACATCATTTTGTCTAAAAAGGAACCTATTTGTGACAATAAAAAATAAGATTTTGGCACAAGAAAAGTATAATCTTGAAACAAAAAATTAATTTTTTTCCTCAAGAATAATACGATAGATTTAAAATGATAATCATTTTACTACAACATGATTTTGAGAAAAGGATTTCCTCTTGCCACTAACAGATCATTTCTCTGCGTGTGTGAAATAAGACGTACAGTCATACCAAATGTAACAAAAATGAGCATTAAAATGTTCTAAAATCGCTGTAAAGTTTTCTTCACAGTTCTAAAAAACATTTTACATATTTTTTTACTGTTAGTACTGTAGAATATTACTATTTTTGATGAATTAGGGGTAAGAGACCGTATTAATGGTCCCTTAATGGAGACGACAGTCCGGATTAGTGATACTTTTTAACTAATGATTATTAACAAATAATACATCAAACCGTGTAATTTATGAGATAAATCGTCATTTTACTGTTTCTTGTAATAGCCTTTCATTATTTTTAGGGTTAGAACTTATTTCTTACATCGAAAATTGCAAAAAGGGCACACAAATACGGACAGGCACACTAATTGGGACCACTACCCTATACGACCAAAATATTTGACTTAAACTTTTGAATGACAGTTAACGAGAGTACGTCTGACTAGTGCAACTAGACATTGTCTATCGGTTGAGAACTTAATCAAGCGATAATAGATGCTGTTACCCTGGTGGAAATCCAAAACATTTTATAACTAATAACTGACCATTTATTTTAGAAACTTGCTATAAAATGGGAATTTCTCTTGTCTAGTTTCTAGCTCCCGGTGAAACGCTTTTTCCCCTATTATATGGCCATTTAATAAATAGAATGATTGATAAATAGAATGACTTTTTCGAAGACAAGTACAAGCTTGTTTTTAAGTATTTTAAAGGTATTAAAACTGATCAGTTTCTTTAGTCTGGAAATAGCTAGTAGAAGGCTTGCTGTTATGACAAGGAGTGAGAGAAACAGGATCAGATGGAGAAATAACAATTTTACTGAATTATTCATAGAAGGAGCACAACAAATGATTTTTGAGTTAATGTTATTTATTTATATTTTGGTAAGCCATCCAATGCACTTTAATGCTCTTTCATATACGATAGAATTAGTAAGAAAATCAAATACGAATATTTTGTTGTGACGTCAATCTAAGAAATAGGAAAATAATGGTCGAAAAATTGTTCCATCATAGCCATTAATTAGTCAGTTTTACTAGCTATTTTCTAACTTCTTGGCCATTTCATATAGATGAATTTCTACCAGAAAAGCGCTCTTAAATCTATATAGTGGGGGCAAAGATTCGACAGGAAGAGCAGATGCTTTATGCCATTGTCAGGGACTGTAGGTCGTTGATGTATACGCAGAACAACAGGGATTCCAGCACAGAGTCTTGTGGAATACCCAAATTAGTCAATCCATTGAGAGATTTCTAATTTTTCCAAAATTTGTTGTTTTCTACCTGATAAGTAAGGGTATATCCAATAAAGCACTCAGCGAGAGAGCCCCTGCTGCTCAGCTTACGTGTAACAGTATCGTAGGTGAGATTGTATCAAATGCCTTGCTGAACTCAAACAGCGAGGCGATTGTTGTAAGTCGCCTGTCAAACCCCGATATAATATCTTCTATCAATTTATGTAGAGCAGTGGGAGTACTGTGATGCTTCCGAAACCCAGCTTGAAGGGAATCAAGGATTCCCTTTCGGGTAATGAACTCCAGGAGCTGACCATGAACGAGCTTCTCAAGGATCTTGGAGAGAAAGCTCAGGAGCGCTATGGGACGAAGGTCCGTAGGTGAAGATGGCGCTGATTTCTTTTTCAAAGGGATTAGCTAAGCCTTCTTCCAAGCCTCAGAAAAGGTGTTACTAAGCAAAGATTTATTAAAAATTTTTACTAGAAAAGTTGCCAATCGAAGGGAGAGATTTAAGTGCTGCAAAGTGTGAAACTGCTAAAACAACTTCATTGAACGATACAGGACTAAAGGTAGAGTCGTCATTAGATGCGAGGATTCTAATAATTGTAAATAACGCATCTTTGGATTCTCGGAGGGGGACTAAATTCTTTATTAAGTTCGTCCAAAGAAAAGTCATGGAGATTACCGTTGCAGTCCAAAGTTTCAGTGAATTTGTCAGTGAATTTGTTTGTGATAAATTCAAAGCGTTCTATATTCGTATATAGGAGTAATCAGTATCCAATGCTCGACAGATGAATCTCTTGAGCTCGTGGCTAAATGTGTCACCTTTCTCTCTCTGGCGAATCGATCGGAAAAATTTTGTAGGTCTCATTTAAATATACATATTATGTACGTGTTGCGAAAATTAGAATATCGCGCGTCCTATATATCGGCCTCCCTATATTCTATTCCATCCGACTGCGACTCGATCGTGAATTATAACTAACTGCCCGCGAGAAGGAGCAAGAAAGAGATGACGAGGATCGATCCCCTTGTCTTCGCTCTGCCAGAAGATTCAGCGGGAGAAAATCCGGGCCATCGCGTATACACACACACAGCAAGAAAGAAATCGTAAGCTCGTGACCCCGATTTAGGCGTGCAGCAAGCGAGCAAGCGCGAGGCTAATTTCAAGTGGGATGATTTAATTATACTCACCTGCAGTATTAATTTGCCCCCTCTCTCTCTCTCTCTCTCTTTCGCGGATTTCCAATATGTATGTGGTACAGCATATCGCAGGGAGAGTTTTAAAAGCGGACTTGAATTTTTGAGAACGGGGAGGTTATAAGATGTTAGCTATTAGTTGCGTTTTCTTGATTTGGGCTTGAAAAGAGACGCACGTTCAATGTCTCACGGGCTGTCTTGCCGCAGCAGCAACATCGACAGCTCATCACCGTTGTGCATCTTTCAGCGAATTTTATCGCTGATTGAAGGGTCGCTTATTTATGTCGCGATCTACGTGACCTTCTCTCCTTAATGGTTGCAAATATTTTTACGATGCTCGGGTTAGGATTTGCCGATTCTTATACATGTAATATTCGAATAGATGAGAAGCATGAGAAAGACATTTTGGAAAATCGAACATGAGGTTTATTTTAGTTTCGTATACGTATACGATATTGTTTACTGTACGTAGTTCATAATTAAGTTCATCGTTAAATATTAATTTCGTAATAAAAGTAACTATCGATGAGGCAGCATAAACACCCGATAAAATATTCATGGATTAAGAGTAAAGCTAGATATTCGAGAGAACGGGCTTGAACTACAATTAGAAGGTTCACCCAGATATCATTGTTTCTTCAAGTATAGCTAATGCTGTTGGATCATTTTGTCCCAAAGGTCGTTGTTTTTAGACGCGAAATTGGAAGTGCAATTTGATCCCGGAATAAATGTAACTACTCTTATTAGTTATCTAATATTTTATCAGTTTACTCGCCGGTGCCACCGAGCTATCCTTGGCTATATTAATATGATCATCTTAATTTCTTGACAGTATTAGAGTGGCCTCTCGCTTTTTAGTCAGTTAATTCTCACCGATCCTACGAAATTGAGTATAATTGATGAAAATGGCCAACATTAAATACAATTATATACACATATATGTATATGCGCCTGCCTAATGTATTCGCCATTCAGCTATAAATAATTAATTGCAAAATGCACCCAAAATGAGTTTCTATAATAGTCTTCTCCTTAGAGAAACTCTCGTGAATTTTCTCTGCTTGACACAAAACATTACTATCAATAAACGTTTGCTCAAAATCTAGCGAATGCAGAGGCACAAGGCCAAACTAATTTACTTCATTATCATCTCCTGCAGAGATTGTAATCGGAATCATTACCTAATCGCTCTCTAACAGACTCTCTCCCGCTCTGTTGCCGAGCGAGTAATTTTTCCATGCAGTTTCGCGGCAGATTACGCGTACAAAAAAAAAAGTAGCGATAAAGACACGGCCAGGAGCGCAATAAAATTCGCAGCGCAGCGCACGCTTGACAGTGTTAAACAACAAAGCTAGTCGCGCGGCAGGCTTGTTAAGCACGCGTCTGGCGTTTTTCTCGTTTTCCTTTTTCGCAAAAACCTGCGCGACACGAAGTAGCTCCGACGGTGCTAACGTAGCCGGCGACGTTTTCACCGTTGACGCGATAAAGGCAATATTTTCATGGAGATCCGCGCGCTCGTAAAGGCGCGGCGCTCGCTCGCTTGCTCGCGGGGCCCAGTATAGCTTTAACGTCGCGAGAGCGCGTTCTCCGATAGCGCGAGCTCGCTTTAGCGTTTGATAATGAAACGCGGCGCCAACAATAAAAACCTTTATGCGAACATTCGGTATCGGTTAATGTTACAGAATCTAACCAATATACCCCTTTCCGTCTCTCTCGCTCTCTCGGCTCCTCGCCTACTCTCTCTCTCGCTCTCCACCCTATCTCACGGCCTCTCCCTCCCACTCTCGCTCTTTCTCTCTCTCTCTCTCTCTCTCCTTTTTATCCCCCGAGTTTTAACTTTCCTCCTTCTCTCTCCCTCTTTCGCTTCGCCAGGATTCGGCGAGTTTTTCGCTCTCCCTCTTTCTCCCTCGGTCTCGCTCCAAAGCCCAGAGAGCTACTATCCCGCCCTTCTCTCTCTCTCGCTCGCTCGCGCCCGCTCTTCCCCGCTTCCTCCGCATCTACAATGCGATGGTATTGATTTAAAAGTACATTCGTGTTTTCATAATGCTGTATCTGTACGTAGGCAACGACGCCCAACTGCCTCATCCCGCGGCGCGCGCGCGCGCGCGTTTTCGCTCGCTCGCGTCGTAGTCGTCGTTTCACCCCTCCACTCTTCGTCCCGTCTGTCGCTCGCTCTCGTTCGCTGTCCTTTTTCTACTTCTATTCGGCGCGGACCCTCGCGTGCGCCTCGATAGACAGGGATGGAATTATGAGACAGAAAGAGAGAGAGAGAGAGAGAGAGAGAGAGAGAGAGAGAGAGAGAGAGAGAGAGAGACTATAGGGGGAGCGCGTCTCTCTCTGCTTTTGCGAGCATCAACGTGGCATACGCTCCGGAATCCGGCAGGCGCACAATTAAATTCCCGCTAATCGGCAGGTTTGATACTTCAATTTCATTGTTAAAAATAATTGGAGGCACACGCTTATGCGCGTGACACTGCTGCTGCGCGACGAGCAAATGACACGCGTTATGCGCGCCGTTACGGCGTCTCGCGCGCACGAGGGAGCTCAACACGAATATATACGCGCGCATATAGACTATATATAATACGTACAAGCATGGAGAATGAGAAAAAAAGCTAGCGTCGTCGTCGTCGTTTGCGCGATCGGTGGGAAAATGCAAAGGAGGGTGGAGAGCGAGACGGAGAAAGGGACACGCGTGCACCCGCCCGCCACTGCACGGGGGAGGAAGAATGACTACAGAGAAGGAGAGAGAGAAACAGAGGAATTCATTTCTGTAGGCTTCTCTTAATTAGTGGCGCACAGCCTCGGAGATTTGAGGAGGAAATGTTGTCGCAGTTTTTATAGCGATGACTTTATGGGGGGTGCGAGCGAGCTGTTGCCGCATCAAAGTAATTATGCAATTTTTTTTTTTAATGTCGGATAATTTCGAACGCGTGTGCTCCTTTTTTTTCTTCCCCCTCGTGGTATTCAGCTCGTGTGCTTAGTTTTTTCTGTTTTAGGTGCCCGTTGCGTGCGTTCGCGCTGGATTTAGAATACGTGCGCTTTAATTATACTGTATATTCGAACTACCAATGATGTAACGACGTTTTCTAATGAGCCGGAATAATTTTGCATCATTAATTACAAATTTCTTCGCATAAATGAGATTTCAGCATTGACAAGACGATACTTTTGTTATATTTGCGGTTTTAACCTTCGCCAGATTTTTTTTCTTTTTGGCAAAACTTAAATACGTTTACTTGCGTGACTGAGATCATAAGTAACTCACGAACGTATTTACTTCGAAATGATGAAAATATCACTTTTTGCCGTTACCTTTTTTTCTTTCTTTGTACGCTGTAGGTGGAATGAATGTTTCGGAACAAACATTAGTAACATTTTCTGTTTCACCAAAAATAATTACATTCACGAATCCCTGGCTATTAAGAAGCTTGTTAACAATCCGTAAATACATCGCACCCAATCGCTTTGCCAAATCCTTCCTCTTACCCCAATACAACAATTAGCTTAGCATCATGCGCGCTGTTCATAGCCATAATTTCGAACCTACATAATAATCGTCATTTCCTACTGCGCATTTCGATCTCGAAATTACAGGCGTAAGCCCCGCGCGCGCGTATAATAAGCGAGAGAGATAGAGAGTGAACCACCCGTGAGAAGAGCTCATGCCGGGATGGGAAAATCGGCTGGACGTGATGCTGCTGCTCCTCCTCGCCTATTCGCTCCTTCTCTCTCTCTCTCTCTCTCTCTCTCGTCTCGCGTAATGACGACGGCGCTCTGAAACCGGCCGGGCAACAGGCGCAGCGAGTGCACCTGCGCCCGTTTTTGCGAGATCGACTTTAATAAACAGTCATTACTGTCTTGTGACGCTGCTGCTGCTGGCTCTCTTTCGGCGGCCCGATCTTTTCCTTTCTCGCTTGCATATGCTGCAATTCGAGAGCTGGGAGAGGGGCGGAGGGAGAGAAAGGGAACGACAAATGTTATTGGCACGCGATCTACCGATTTTCAAAGAGCGCGTGTATATGTGAGGCAGGCGAATTTTTCACTTCGCGGAAAGACCTCCTCGCGTTAAATGAGGCAGATAATATTCGCCGTCGGGAGCCGCGCCTGAAATTTCATGTAATTTTTATGAAAATTTACGAGATACGCGAGCGTAATTTATGCCTGGAAATTGATTATAAAACGCTGAGAAATGATAAGATGCCGCGCGGACCTGTTTATTTAATGTATCACTTCCGCGAAAGAGACCGCGCGACTGTGTTTGCCAAGTGTGGGAATTAACTTGAAAAATTATTCCGGGCTTCTTTCAATTTCAAATGTTTTAATTCGCGAGCGAGAGGGACGCGACCTTTCGCCGCCGCGAACGCTTTTCCCTAGCGAGAGTAAACTTCGGTTGACGTGGCCGAGGAGCAGCGCTGTCAAAGTGAAAATGTTATAAAAAAAATCGCCAAGATTTCAGTTTTAATATAAAACATCTAATATTGTATTCAGGTCATGTAAATTTATAAAGTCGAGAATATGTTCAAGCAGCATTCAGTATATCTCTCTTTGTCCTTTCCTCGTTTTATTTACGCGCCGATATTAGAGCCGCTCGCGCGCTATACTTTCAAATCTAATTTGAATTTATCCCTAAATTTACAATTAATACATCATTATGCGAAAATTCAAATTTGCACTAGCGAGAGAGCGAGCGAGTCAGCCGAATTCGATCAAATATAGATTATAAAGCTGTCTGCCACACATGTCAAATCGACCTTAAAATGAGGATGAATTTTTAACGGATCTCCGTGTAAAATTTGCACGACATAATTCGATTGCTACCTGTAGGAATTTAAGAAATGCCCGTTAATACGTGATTTCACTCATACATCAATACCCGAACGATCTCCAAGACAAATTCATAATTCATGCGTCTTTATATAAAGCGAAGTCGGGGGATCAGCGTCGCTTACACACACACACACACACACACACACACACACAGATTTTCGTGCATGCATAATATGCTGCACGATTATAACAATATATCCCGGGCGCACTTATAAATTTGATGCATTATTTAAGGATCGTAAAAAAACCGCAGAGCTATTGTATCTTATGATTTATTCGGCAGCCATAATGAACATAATAAATTACTATGTCGGATCATCCGAGTTCGCGCGCTCGCGGGCGAGCGGGTGGACGCGTACACATACACACGGAAAAGCGCGAGCCCGCACGCGCCTATTATATGCATAAATTACGAAGCTCCCGATGAACAAGTGTATGACGCGGGTGCTGCGAGCGCGGGTGTGCGAGAGAGAGAGAGAGAGAGAGAGAGCTCGAGCGGCGAAAAAAAATCCGTGGCCCCTCCCTATTAAAACCGGGGCGCCAATGAGCGTCGCGCGGATCCACCGACACGCGCGCGTGTCTCTCTCTCTTTCTCTCTCGCACGTATATAGATATCTCTGTATACGCAGGGCGGCGGTGGTGGTGGTGGTGGTGCGCGCGCCGCCGCCGAGGGCGACAAGCCTGGTTTTTACTATTGATTACCGAATTAAAAACACGCATGCATAATTCAACGGGTACTTGCTGGCGAGAGCTTTTAAAAATGTCCGCCAGGCACCGCGAGCCGACGAAGTAGGTGCCGGCCGCAACAACGCCATCGCCACCGTCGACGCTTCTTCAACCCCCCAACTGTACCGAGGTTGGCCCGCCAC
Organism: Torymus aiolomorphi; assembly: GCA_036365515.1. NCBI lineage: Eukaryota > Metazoa > Arthropoda > Insecta > Hymenoptera > Torymidae > Torymus > Torymus aiolomorphi. Next base: position 13,721,002 of record CM070875.1, read on the forward strand.
CCGCTAGATGGAGGTACCAGAGTGGCGGTGATAATCGGTTAAGGGTAAAACTACCCCGAGAGATAAAATGGGGGATGACGGGGTAGAAGAAGGGTAGCTTTTTCGGCTTATCACGTGCCGGTAAATTATCTTTTCTAGAGATTGAGTTTTATTGTTTATCATGCTTGCGAACTTTTTCCGAGGGGTTGTGCAGACGCATGCTGGGTGGCTACACTTTCACCTTTTATAATGGGTTATTTGATACACTATTTTTCAATTACTAGAAGCTTAATATTCATTTATTACAAAAACTGAGTGATATTGTTAAATTAAGAACCAAATTGAAAAGTTATAAACTTATTTAGAGTTGTAGGATGTACGTGAAAAATGGAATTAATAGTTAAACAGAATAATCATGTTTGAAAGTTTATTTTGTAAAATAAATTGACATATACAACATGATACCTTACAGCAAGTTAGCGAAATGAATATTCTTACGATCCTAATTCTTATGTGTTACTCAATTTTTAATGTAAATAACACATTAATAAAGTTACTTTCGATTTTCGATTTATAACGGTCATTTATTTTTGCAAAACTAAGAGACAATCGTGTCTCGTTACGAACATAATGTCTGAGAAATGTCACGGTCCAAAGCTTAAGTGCACGTTATATAGAATACACTAGCTTTGAAGTTCCTATCCTTTTTTTATAGATTAACTCATTTTCTATATCTAAGTTTTATTACATTTGCAATCGTTATAAAAATTTTATTCGATGACTGGGTCCTGTTTGATTTTTAAAAAACCAATTAAAAACATTAGAAAATAGGAGTTTTCCCTTCTTAATTTTTATTTATTTCATTTTAAAAAGTATTATTAATGAATTTTTCTTATTATATTAAAAATCTAAAATTTATATCAGCATTATATTAAACGCTTTCATTTCTTCACAGGGTAAAATCTAAATAAATAAAAATTAAGTCAAAGGGAAGTTGTCCATTAACCTATGTGAATTATACTATACATTTCACAAAAGTATGAATACATTCATTTTTTAAGTTCAACGTTTCTAATACAGTTTCCAATTTAATTGTTGGTTATTTAATACTATACTTTCCACATGATTGATAACGTCTTTCGATTTGAGAAGACCACACTTTCTATACTTTTCAACTTTTCTGTCTGATTTTCTTCCATTGTTTTATAGAGACAAAGATTAGTAGAGTGTGATAGAGAGAACAATTAATTAGGATACATGACCGCGCCTCCGATCTTGGACCATTATAAATAAACCATTGTTGTGACAGGTAATAAGACTTGTTATTCCAAAAAATGTAAACATAAAATAGTACATTCGAAATTAATATAAAATATTATTGTTTAAGGGAATTTTCTAAGATTTACAAGTATCATCGGTTAATAATTTACGAAGACATTGGTATTATTTAATGTAATTAAAATAAAGAAGTAATCCGTCGATCGGTTGAAAGAACTTACGGGCTAAGGATTGGTTTTTCTTTCTGCTTCCTAATCGCGCATTCTAGAACTTGAAACAGCCAGGATAGATAATAAGTTTTATGGAGTACATGAAGTATTTAGAGGTCTTGCGTTATAAAATCTAGATAGAGCGGTAATCACATTTAAATCACTAGCATTGGTGTCGCTTAGATTCTAAATATTTTCACTTTTGAACAAAAACTGAGGACGGAAATTAAACGAATTATTATTTTTTGACATAATCCACTATTGATGATGTTCGTTGCCTTATTACGCTTACGAAAGTTTTATTGAGTATTAGCATTAGTTATATACAAACTTATGAGTGAAATTATCCCAAATTTTATTAATATTTTTAATTTATGTTAAAAAAAATAGTAAAGGATTTAAATTATTTGTTTTATTTTTGGAGAAAAAACTTTTATGTATAGTTTTTAATTAACTTATTAAAGATGCACACTTTGATTCATAACTAACTTCGTTATACAATAGTCACATAATCATTATTAGAATCACATCAATGATGAAGGGTAAAAAGTATATTCATAGAATAATATTACGCCAATCTCATGTAACATTGGAGCAGCAACAACGATAATAACCATATTGTAACATTTAACAGAAGCATATAAAATTTGAAGAATCAATAACGCAGTTTTTATATTATATGTGCACGAAAATTCAGTTAGAAATAGGACTCGTCGTTCTTTAAACCATCGCTTTAATTTATTAATAAGCCATCGTTATCCAATTCAAGGAACTATCATATCTTTATAAGAGTTCCGTGTGATATTTTTTTAATACGAATATTTATCGAGAAGTTTACATCAAGCTTCTTACACAATATATTACAATATGAAACAAACACTGGATTCACTCAATCGATAAGAATTTTAATAAGGAGAAGAATCAAGATTAAATTAAGATGATTCAATCCTTCTCGTATTCTTTATTGAAGATATTGTGTAGAAGGCTTTTACTTGCGCGAAGAGTCTTTTCGTTTAGGTATTACAAAATAGAAACAATTCGAATAGCATTTTTTTTTTTAAATTACATTACGATCTCTTACAATTATATTAAAACATAATGAAAAATCGTACCTTCACGAGGTTTATACAATATGATAAAAAATCATGTCTTTTTTATTAGTAATACTGATTCCTAATACTGACGTGACAGTTGCATTTCATTAGCATCATTATATGCGTATCCCTCGTCTCGTATGATTTCATAAAAAACTGTCTTTAATAATATTGGTGCATCTGGTGTTACATCCAGCGTTGACACTACGAGTAATTACAAAATTTTCTCTTTTTCTACATTACATCACTACGACTTAGTCTAAAAAAACTTGTAGAGCTGGCCTGCAAATGTATAAACAGCCTTTTACATGCGATTTTATAAACTGTGAGCACACGTTTTTTTGATTTTCCTCATACTCTTCACACAGATCCATCATTGGAAAAATTTCTTTATACCGTTAATCAATTTTCGTATATATACCTTTTCAAAAGAACATGTAGATGAAAGCATTCGGTAAGAAAATCACGTAAGCGAATATTTGCATATATTTACAAAAGTTTTACAATTTATATTTTCCAGTTTACATGCAACAATTTAATAATTTCACACACCAGTCGTGTTTAATCGTAATTCTAATAGTATCATCATTGTAATACAAAAATTTAATCGAAAATGATTTCGTTTTTCAGTTCCCCAACAAGCGACCATTAAAAATAAAATAAAATTATCAAAACATAAAAATCAATAAATTCATAGAAATCTTATAAACCTCATTTTTCTTCGATACGAATACATTGAATTATCTCTGAAAAAATATTCACCCAAAACTTTAAACTTGAACCAATCTCCAACTCGCCCACGTCCACTTTGGCACAGCAATTATTTATTTCCAATAGTAGTTGGCGCGAAGTATCTAGCGAGCGCACACGAGTGCACACACGTCCATTAATATCGAATTTTCGTCGGAAACGACAATTTACGGAGTAATTGTTCCTAACGCTCTGCGCGTCGACTAATTACCCCTCACAATTCGTAATTAGGATTTGAAGCGGGCGACGGGTCGGCGCGCGCGCCCCTATCTGCGCGCTCGCATGCATGCATACAAACCACGTGCCGAACTAAGTTTGACCCGCAACTCGAAACCCGCGTCCTTTTCCAATTTGAGTTAAGGTGAGCGTGTACGCGCACTCGCGAGGATTCGCCTACTTTCCGTATATTGAAACGACCAGCGTCCATTTCCGCCTCTCTTTCGGCCCGCGGCTATCTCCCGCTCTCTCTCTCTCTCTCTCTCCCCCTCTCTCTACTTTTGAAAGCGCGGTACCGGCGACGACGACGCTTCCATTATAACTTTCCTCGGTGAGCTTGGTAGCCACCAAAAGCTTCGCGGGCGGCTAGTGTGTGTAGCCAGCACACGCCTCTCGGGTACTGCGCCGCGTCGTCTCGCCCTCTTCATCCGATTCCCGCGAAACGCGCTGGTACTATGCACGCCCTATGTAACTAAGTGCGGATCATGCATGACTTATTTAATAGCTGTATTGAATTTCTCATTTGCCAGCGAAATTCGAGCTGAAACTTAAGATCCTCATATGTGCAAATGCATTTCGAAATTCTAGCGGAATATCAAACGCATTTGCACGCGTTTCGAATGATCGACTTTGTATAGGGTTACATAATAAAGATGAATTCGAGAAGTTAAACCCGTAAATCAAATTAATGTTTGGTTTAAAAATCAAGAGAGATAATTCCTGTACTCGCTGTTTGTTACACCTAAGTACACATTTTACCGAGCATGAGAGGGAAAGGTCACTAATACGACTTAGTACTTTTTCTCGGTTTCCATCGCCACTTCACTGCTCTGAGACTCTCTCGGTTACTACCACACGCTGCAGCTCGAGTTCATTAGTCGACAATTGTTCTCCGTGGTCGGTGTATCTGCGATAGAATTTCTTTTTTCCCCGTGTCTGAGGTTGAGAAGGCCGGAAGAGATGAAAAGAAAGACTAAGGGATGACGAAAAAGAATTGCTGGAAGAGGGTGGAGAGAGAAAGAGTGAGAGAGAGAGAAAGGTTAAGGCATCTGAGATTGTTCTTTAGAAATGAGAAGAAGATTTTTGGATTGTTTCTACTTCGTAGTTTGTTATTTTCGTTTTTTATTTGTAAATTTTTCCAATTGTACATTTATTTTGAAACATACAGTATTTTAAGAAGCTATGGATATAAAACGCAAGATAATTGAGAATGTTTGAGTACACAAACTAACAGTAAAGTAATTTAATTATTTTCGTTTATAGCGATCAGTTTGTTAAAGTTTTGTACAATAAAAATCTTAAAATTAATATTTTTTTTCTTATCCCATTTAAAAAGTTCATTCTTAACAACAACGTATCATACACACTCTTGAGTTTATCTTGATAAAGAGGAACATAACTTACATATCTTATCGGTTATAAAAGTTTGTAAAGTATCGATAAACATGAAAAAGATTTTTAATTTTATTGATAAGTATCTGAAATAAAAATTACTCGGAATAAAATGTCAAAAATAAGAAGGAAATGTACATCTCACTTTTAACGAGATCGTAAGGAGGAGCGATTAGTAAGGACACAATGTCAAGAGGAAATGTTGAGAACTGAGTGAACTAGGGAAGACGACGGGCTATCATTAGAGTACATTGTCGACTTCGACCGCAATCTGCTCCTCACAACCCAGATACGCTTTTCCTCGATTTGACCAATTCACGTGACGACTCACTTTGTACCAGTAGTATCTCTGATATTTATAAGATTTCTAATGTATTTTTTTTTCATTTTTCTTATCGAAAGAATTTTCATTTTTATAGAAATATAACATTCGAATGAATATTCTCAAAACATATAGTAATACAAAATTTCTCAATAAAGATTACAATCCATTTTAATATTCTCAAAAAACGCTGTAAAAATTTGTATTCCAGCGATTAACTGAAGCGAAGAAAAAGAATGTTATATTCCTAAGGCGATTTCGATAACGCGAACAAAATGTCAAGAATTTCAGCATCGAAATCGCCATTCACCTCAAAAAGGAAGCGTTAAAATTATAACACGTTTAAATGCCAATATCCGCGCGAGCCTCTTGTTGAAGCGTTTTAACGATCTTTTTACTCGCTCAATGTATACTTCAGACAACGCGCGGCGTCAAACGAGCAAGTAAAAAAAGGAAAACAGAAGAGCGTTTCATTCTAACGAAGCAAGAGCAAAAAATATTTTAGCAAATGGAACGTGAAGCTTCCTTTGAGGACGGATTAACTCTCCTTCTCGTCGACGGGGCTGACTTCATTCTGCAGCAGCTCGAACTTCGGGCTGAGGCCCGGCAATATGTTCTTGGTGCTCGTCTTAATTTGACTGTATATGTCTAGGGTCTTCTTGCGCTCGATCTCGAGGCTCTCCTCGATCAGTCGCGGCGGTATGCTGCTCGTCCGCTTGTGGCTCGGCACGAAAGCGCTGCTCTCCGGCCTCGTAACCGCGTTGCTCTGCTCTTTGTTGTTCAACTCCGACTGCACACACAACAACGTCATATAACGAAAAATTCCAATATTAGAAACTTTATACATATAGACAGATTCCCTCACCCGAAAGTTCTTCTCCGAATTCTCGTCGGCAGGGTGGTGTTCGGGCGTGAGCGTGCCGTTGCCCAATTTCCGCTGCTGTTCCTGAAACGTGTCCTCCTGCAGGCTCGCCTCATCCTTTAGTATCGCCCCCGTGATGACCGGCTTCGTCGTCAGCGTCGCTGTTGTCGTCGTTGTCTTGTTCTCCTCGATGTCGACGATCTTCTTGCCGTTCATCTGGGCATTCGTAGTCGAGCGCACCGTTGCCGTGTCGCACGAGTTGCTCAGCTCGGACGAGTCCTGCTGCTCCAGCGATGAGCCCGAGTCCTGCGAGGATTCCTTGTTGTTGCAACGTCCGCCGCCACTTGGCACCTGTTACAACAACGAGCGTGTGTGTGTGTGTGTGTGAGAGAGAGAGAGAGAGAGCGAGAGAGAGAGAGAGAGAGAGTAGCAAAGTGAGAAGCTCTGACTTTGGAGCGGCTTCGCGCTCTCGCTCCTCGGGGTTTACTTTGAAAATCAAGAGAATTATGAATTTCATTAGGCAAGAGGCCGGAGGTATTCATATACAGGTATATGTGTGTAGCGTGGCTATGCAATCCTAGACGTGCGTGTCAGGGAAGAGAGGAAGCGGTGGCGGCAGACGAGTTATGACGCGACTTGAATTTATGCGAGATTCGTGTCTTATCAAAATAATAGTTTATGACTTTGCCGAGACCCGCGGTGATAGAATCCAAGTTCCACTTGTTGAAAGGGAAAAAGTTTATAGCACCCAGAATAGAATGGGGAAAAGAGCTCTCCGAATGAAGTCTTACTGTGCCAGACTTTTTCTACTGAAATATATAACACGTCCTGGAGAATTCATTGAATGCGCGCCGGGACTTTTTGTAATGAGAAATTGTTCCCCGAGCAAAAATACTTCCCGCATACTTTCAATTCGCCGAATCCATACTAAATTATTTTCTTTCTCTTCTGCTCGTATAATACACTGATTTAAAAAATAAAAAAGAAAAAATTTATAAATATTGAGCGGAATCTTTTCACAGGCGCCCAAACTTTACAGCTGCGATTCATCTCGCTCCTTTATTATGTAATTTTCGGCATACAACATTGTACTATCGTTTGATACTCCCTTTCACACGCGACAATTATAAAGAGAAACCAGTTAATCGAATGAGTCGAAATTAAATGACGTTATCTTTTCATATCATCGCCCTTTACGGCAAATGGAGCACGCGCGCGACGGTAAAAGTGAAAATTATACATCGCGCGCCCGAATATTCGGAAACTAAATTATAAAAAAAAAAATAATTAATAAAACCTTTTTACGCATTCCACTTTACGACCGTAAAAGACACACTCGGTGACCATCGACATCGCAGCGCCACTCAGCTATACTAAATCCGCAGCAAAAGCATTTTTACGCGCTCGCTCTCTCTCTTTCGTAACATCTCTATTTCAGACAGTCATTTAGAGTGGGAATTACTTTTTCACTACCGTTGCCGACGTCATTCTCGATGCTCGGCGTCTTCGAGTCTTCGAGTAGTGTTTTCTCGGTGTCGGGCGATTTGTCGAACTCGACCCATTTAGAGCCCGCGTCGGGCTTGCGCCCAGCCGTGGTAGGGTCCTGGGCAGAGGTCTGCTGCTGCTGCTCCGCACTGCCAGCGCCGTACATCGGATAGCCAAAGTGGCCAGACTCGTATTCCAGCTGATTGCCGTATCGATAGCTGGGATTCACCGAGCCCTGGCTGCAGATCGACAGGTCCGACTGCGACAGGCCCGTGTTTGTGCTGCCGAACAACTTCGCGTTGTCGAACGCTGAAAAGTCAGTTTTTTTGGCGTGTGTAGTTCTTATTCGAATGTTTTTTGATTGATGATTGTGCGTCAAGCAAATTAAAACGAATCGTTTTAGGCGAAAGGAAAATGGAAAAGGCTGCTGCTGCTGTGTTCTAATTGCTTTGCACGCGCGATATTTTCGTTGCCAAAGCCATTTGGCTGGATATATCTGTGTTCCGTGTGTCTGTGTGTGTGTTCATTTTTTGCCGTGGCTTGATGGTGTATAACGAAAAAATCGATTACTGCACCAGTTAGAAACTGGGTCACTTCTTTATAACACTCTAATAATACGCCGCAGCCTTTATTTTAAAACCCTTTAATTTTAATACGCGTAACGAAAGCGAAAAGATCATGGAATGAAAAAGTCGGCAACTAATTCGGTGTGAAAGAGCGAAAAATCCCCTATTACGAAACTTTTATCTTCAGACGAGCTTTAAAATTTACAAAAGCATTGAAACACGGAAATTGTATTTCAAGCTCGTATATACGAGAACCCGCCTCGCGTTGACAGCGTTGAAGCCGAGCAAAAAACACAGCCACGAGGGTAGAGGATTCTGAAAACAGAAACTCCGGCTGAAAATCGCTGCTATACTGTTTCGTTTTCCCGAGGCGTTATCGAGAAAATACAGGCGCAGCAGCACACACACACACACACGCGCGCGAAAGATGTAACGCGCGATGTAAACATCAAGACTCGCGCGCCGTGCAATTTCGCTATAAATACATCGGAGAGGTCAGTTAGGAGCCACCGCCCCGCGCGTATATATATATACACATACGCTGCTACGCTCGCCCGCACACATGCGCGCGTCCGCGATTAAACTGGGTCAGCGGTTAACGCGAGCGGACCACGTCGCTCACCAGTTTTCTCTCCCCCATGTATGTATATAATGCCTCTCACAACCAGATAGACCTGTCTGCCACTGAGGAATCCGAATTCTCTCTCCCTCTCTCTCTCTCTCTTTGCCGTCGATGATGATGATCGCCCCCGTTATCTTCAGATGGAAAGGTTCGCTCTTTTCAATGACAAGCGAAAAGGAGGAAAAGAGGAAGAGAGAGAAAGAGAGTTGGCCTGACACGAAAATCTTTTCCCCTCTGACGACACACGCGTCTTCTACTTTTCAACGGTAGATGAAGAGGGACAAAAACGCATTGCAGCGCTTTTTTGCCGCCCGTCGTCGTGATTCGCCGCGCTCTTGTCAATTATATTTGCTCTAATTATTTTCGAATGCCATTCGGTTTTTTTCGCGCTTTCGCCACTTATGCGCGTACCGCGTCGTAATGACAGATTTTTGTCAAGGATAAAAGATATATGTTTGATAGGAATAAAGTAATTTTTAATAAAAATGAAGAATTTAATGTAGCTTGTCAGAAGCCTATTTCGCATTTTATGCAATAAACGGATTTTTCATACATTTTCCGTACGCGCGCACATTTATTAAATCGCGAGAAGCTTTCACACTATTTTTAACCGTAGTAAATGGAGTGACGCTAATCGGACTAGGCAGCTTCGCATGGAAAATCTTAATAACATATAAAAGCAAAAAAGCAAAAAAGCAAAAAAGCAATGACGCAAATGATTAGCTCAACCATACACGGAGAGAAATTCCCTAGTTAAAATTACTAGAGTCTATTGTAATCTTTTCATAGACTGTCCAAAGTGGACTTTTTAAAAATCTATTAAATTTTCTAATGTGACTCAAAAAAATTACAATATTACATGGTAAAATTTGTTAAAAGTTTCGTAAAAAGTCCACTTTGGTTAGTCTGTGACAAGATTACAATAGACTCTAGTAATTTTAACTAGGAAATTTCTCTCCGTGTATAGATACTTACCGGAAGAGCGATCTTCGGGTATTTCCTCGCGATGGACGAGGGCCTGCTGGTCAGTGACGCGGCCGGTCATGTCGTCGGACGAGCCTCTGTTGACGTCGGTCTCGTCGTTCTGGTAGCCGGGCGGCACCTCCACGATCACCGAACAGCCGCTGTCCTGGTACTTTCTGTTTCTCGTGTCCTCCATCGTGACCTACAACGAAATCGAGATTCCTCAGTCTCTGAATCGTGTCGTAAAAATTTTATTTTTTATACATCGTTTTTCAATTAATTTTACGCACGTGTATGGAAAATTAAAATAATCGGGAGGTAAAAAAGTCGTCGTGAAATTCGAATTAATTAATTTATAAGTTTAATGGCGTAGTGAAATTTTATAAGAGAAGCTTATTACCTCATCGGAGTTATATGAAAATTTAACGACGAGATTACGCGTGCCGACTAATTAATTGAAAAATTAGTTCTCTCCCTCGCTCTACATTATTATTATCGGATAATGCCCTAAGTCTCATACACGCGCGCAGCAGCAGAAGCTTACACATAACAACGTTGCTCTTCTCCTCTCTCGTGCTCACTTCCCATTCAAAATTTATTTATTCACTCGCTAATTAGTTTATTAATTAAGATGTTTTTTTGCCCGGCAGCCGAGTAGCGCCATTGAGGGCGAAACAAGACGAATAAGCACCTGCAGTACCGTAAGAAGTGCTCGCTACACTTCTCCAATTAATCCATTCAAGATGCACGTGGACTATACCCCCGCGGCCGCGTCTTCTTTTATCCTATATATTATACGTTTTTTGCACTCGGCTCCGTAACCGGGACATCGATCCGCAATTCAATTGCACGCTCGCTTTTCCGTCTGATTATATCCGAGGCAGCAGACGCGGAAGAAGATTCAAAGGGAGAATTAGCCGATGAAACGCTTCCAGCTCCTTCATTCTTTCTCGCTTTCTTCTTATTCCTTATCCTGGCGACGACGACAACGACGATGATAGAGATAGAATGAAAACTTTCGTCGTCAGAGAGATCGCGCTCGTAACTTTTTTTACTCGCCCTTCTCCATCCGGCCTTAAATCTTTTATTTTATTAAATCGCTTTGCGAAACGAATGTTCGTCGGCGAAATCGCTAATTTTCCCGCGAAAATCCCATGGAGTATGCAGCAGCCCCTTTACCTTTCTCCCAAATTTATACACCCTGAGTGATCTATTTCTTCTCTCTTTCTCTCCTCCTCTTATGATAAAGGTAACTGCTTTTTAATCAATCTTCCAATTTTCCCTCCCACGCGCGTAATTCGCGCGGGCGCTTAAAAGTGACGTGGCGGGGGATGATCGACGATGCTCCCCGTTGTCCCCCCCTAACCCCCTCTATTACGCATTAAGCGGAGGTTTTCTCCCTCGCACACGAGGGATAATGCTGATAAGTCTTCGGGCGCGACCCCGGGAATCGCTATTCATTTATTTCGGGCAGTGAGAAAGAGAACTAGCCTCGGCGCCTAATTAAGAAAGTCTGCGCGGATTGAGCCCTTTCCTCCCATTCTCTCCCTCTTTCTCTACTTAGCGGCGTGGGATAAAACAAGGGACGACTCTCTGCAGTGGCACTCGTCATGAGCCGGTACTCGGATTCAATTCTACTCTCTCTCTCTCGCTATCTCTGTCGCCGTCTCTTGTCGTTATATACCGGAGCTTCGTTATACACCTTAGAAACCGGAAGAACCCGATGGCTGCTGCTGCTGATGCTGCCGCTCGAGAGCAGAGCTGAATATGTAAGATCCCTCCGGGGCATCGAGCTCGAGGCTAACTTTTTCGCATCTGCGGCGCGGCACGGCGACGACGAAATCGATACCGAACTTAATGATTTCCCGGCTGTTCTTTCTCGTTTTCTCCCGTCTGAGTTACGGATAACAAGGGAGCCCCCGTCCTCGATGAATATTTACATCTAGTTTCCGCGCGAGAAAGAGAGAAAGAAAGAAAGATAGACCTTTTCCTTTCTTTTATAACGACAGGGTTTCTGGTGTCGACACCGCAGTCGCAGTCACCACATTTTTATAAAGCTCGCGCCATTACTCACAATAAGTATCAATTACATTATGTTAATTGGTAATTTCGCCATCGCCATGTATCGATAAGTTGTGAGCGGTTTGCGTTCGGAACAACTGCGCTGTAAATAACAGTGGGAAATATCGTAATACGTATACGTACACTGGACATATAATATCGTATTACAGATCAGAAACATAACATATCTATTTGTCTTCATTAGCGTCCTCTATGTTCACAATTTTCCGAGGAAAATCCAGATTCTATAGCCCACGAATTATTATCAACCCGGAGAGCTCATTCTTTCCATGAGATTTATCAGGTGTCGACAGCAAATTGGAACGGTATTATAGAAGGTCGGTCGAGACAGGCCGACGACGCGCGCGTGTCATTCCGAGGAAATTCACCGAGCGAAATGATGAGCGTGAAAATGCGCTTTCTTTCTTTCGCATCTCCTCTTTCTTGTATCAAAGACGCACGCCCGAAGAGAAACCTTATATTTTGTCACATTCGATTTGCAGCTAGTGAAAATTCCTGTCTCCTCCATATATACACACACACACAAAGCGCGCGAGCGCGCGCGAACAACAGGATGAGCAGAGAGGCAGAGAGCAAGAGAGAGAGAGAGAGAGAGAGAGAGAGAGAAGGTGGGATATGGCACGCGCTTGCGCGCATTACTCCGTGCTCTACTTTCGCCACACTGGCTCAGAGTCCTCTTTTATTTCTTTCTCTACAGTCCTTTTTTCTCTTTCTCGCGCCTTCATCCGTCGCGCGCGTCCTCGGGGTTAGAGGGAGAAGGTGGGGGTGAACACTCGATATCTGGTGCGCCAGGGCGTATACGCGACGAACACAGAGAAAGAGAGGAGGGTGCTGTTTCCTTTCCGCCGAGAAATGGGCCGAGACAAGGGGCGAAATGAATTCCCCCCGTTCTTTACAGCTGCTTCCATTACGTGCGCCCCCCGCGAGCGGTAAAGAGTCCTATACGGGTGAGCCGTGGCAATAGATCGATATGAAATAGAAATAGGCACGCACCGAAAAAAAACAACGTGTCGGTGAGTATATACGTGTGAGTCTATGCTAGGCCGATAAACCGCGGAAGAGAGAGAGAGAGAGGGGGACAGAGTGGGAAAGTAAGAGATATTGTTATGCGGCGTTCAGTAAATAAAATTCGGTTGCGAATTTAGTAGGGTTCACGTGCTTTCTTTTATTTATTTATCAACGTATACGAAGTGCGGGATACTTTATGAAACTATATTGATTGTGAAAAATGCGTGTGTGTAGTAAAGTACTGTTACGGGTATTGGCATTTAATAATTTAACTTGTATGATAATTTGTTCTGGTATATGCTGCTGCTCTTATATAACGACATTGTCGAATAACGTCGTCAAAACATGTTATTTTCCGAAAAGATGGGCACCTCGCCAAACGTCGACGAACGCTATTTCACTTGTTCAAAAATTTACAAAAATCCGATATCATATATAAATAATAATAATGGCCAATGTATTATACCAGCCATTGTCATATTACTGTCTATTCGCGAAAAATATACGGAGAAACGGAAACTTTCTATCATCGGTAAAGATAAAGGTTACCCTGAACCGCCACTCGCAAAAAAAAACGAAATTTCCTAGAAAAGCTCATAATATAATCGCGCGCACGGGCGACAAGGGATTCTCTCTACGCTGGGTAAAGTGATTTACCTCCGTTTAATAAAAGCCCGAAATAATAGCTACATACCTATACGTATATATGTATAGCATATCAGTCAGCGCTGCTACTACGCGCGATTCCGGCTGAACGAGCGCATTCATCGCGTTCGTTGGATTACGAAAGCTCCTACGCGCGTTTCAGCCCATCGTCGTATTCCGCGTGCTTTCGCGTCATAAGCCGCGTGCGCGCGAGCTTCCTCTCCTCACACCGCTATCCATCATCGGATGCCTCTCCGGTATTATATTGAATTGTCTGGGAGCCTGAGTGCGGGGGCTCTCGCGCGACACACGGCGCGGCACCTTTGGGGGTTTTACCATTTACTTATTAGGTTGTCAAGGGTTCCGCCTGCGCGAGACAGCGTCGTCTTTGTGTGCCCGCGCGGCGCTCGGTTTTCCTAGAAGAGAAGATGCTTTTCCGCCGTCGAGTTTACACTCTCGCATTGATGGATGCCGAGCCGCCATGTCTATACTTCCCAATGGGTTTTCTTGTGTGTACGAGGGGAGAAGATGTATAAGAAACCACTGCGAGTGAATTAATCTTGCGTAATGAAGTGTACTTAAGGCGTGGGGGGAGAGCTTCTTGCACGAGTGCGGGACTATAAAAGCTTTTTTACACTTTTCATTTGCATAATGAGACGGCGCAAGTGTAATACCCGTGACTATACTTAAATTTTTTATTTTTTCGTAAACAGACTTTAAAACGCAAAATTGCCCCGTTTACTTACTTTCTACCGTGTGTGAGATGCCCGGGCCGGCACCTCTCAGATTACCCAAACTCATGTTTCTTAAAAGCTTGCGAAAATTATTGCCGGGTTTTGAATGTAGGTATATACTTTGCGCGCACGAGCGGCGCTATATACATGGCTAAGAAAATGTTTAAATATTAAAGGTGTGAGAGATGCTTAAGATATTCTCTTCGAAGAAACTCCCGCGGATATATTTAATGTCATAACTGTACAGGTAACTGTGTCACACTTTATTTACAATAATGATATCCACGCGCGCGCGCTCGTGAAGTTGCCAAATGAAGTTCGTTACATTTACGCGCGATATTTACATGCCACACGCTGCTTTCGCAATCTTTGTGAAATTGATTTTCGGTTTCAAAATCGGTTATTCATATCAACAAGCCGAAAGATACGTCGACCAACATTCAAAACGACCTTACATTCTCAACCGAATATTACGATACATAAATTGACTTCAGCGCGTTTATCACTGTTTACGGACAAACTTCCCGTACAAACAGCGTAAATCACAATCGCGGCCGCGAGTTACGCTCTCTCTCTCTCTCTCTCTCTCTCTCTCTCTTCAGGTATCCTGCACACCGAAAAAGCGCCTGGAGGGCCACTTTGCGCACACCAGCGTAAGAGAAAGACATCGCGCTGCGTGAGGCTCTAGAACTCGGCCTTGCTCACTGACGGATGTACACTAGGCAAGCAAGTGGTGGTGTCGGCTAGCCCAGTGAATCTATCTCTTTCTCTCCCCTCAAAGTGAAATGAATGGCGCAGTGGCAAAGGCACGCTACTGCTGCTGCAGCTCTGCCTCGGCACGCCCTTGCTTGCGGGCCTCGCCGCTTTTATCTTCTCCCTGACTCCCTGTCTCTCTGAGAGAATAGGACTGATCTTCCGGGCGTTCTCTGCCTGTGTGTGTACTGTGCGCTGGCGACGGTTTACGAGCGCGCGTGCACGTCCACCCACGCGAGTTTCGGCCCACGTTGCGGAAGGAGGGGGAGAGAAGGAAAGAGTGAAGTTTGCAACTAATAAAAATAGCGCGCGTAATCGTGCTGCAGCCGGCTCGCGCGAGGTCTTTTCGCGTAACAGCTCGGCCTTGTTCTTATTTTCGGGGTTGTTATTGTAAGTGATGGGACGTTAATTCTGCGCTGTGTGTTCCACCATTAGCCGGTCAAATTTGAATTACGACGCGCGCGCTCCGGAGAAATCTTCGCTTTCTGGCGAGTGCTCGTTTCTTCTCTTTGCTTTTCGTATATAGTAAATTAATTCAAGGTAGTGGTGCGTGTAGTCCGTAATTGAGACGTTTAAATGTTGGCGATTTAGGCAAGTCTGCTTTTATACGTCGATCAAGTGAAAATTTTATCGTGGATGTGAAACCTTGGAAAATCCTCTTTTAAAAAGTTTTATAATGCCGCTGCAGGATCTAAAAATAACAAGCGCCCTTTCAGGAAAAGTAGTAATACATTGTGAAAAAGTTATCTCGAGGACGCTACCTTAATTACATGTACAGTACATTACGCAACTCTCTTAAAAAGAAAACAAATTAGATCTCTGCGCGCGCCCTCTTTCTCTGGGAGTTTCGAAATGTCGAGTTCATCAAAAGTTTTACGCCGCGCTTCCGAGAGTCTTACAAATAAACGCCCCGACGACTTTGTAACTAACACTGAAACTTATCTCGGCGTCTCCATTGACCTAATCTCCGTGCCCTTCGAGCGCATAATTCTGCAATACAGCAGCCCGTGCGATTGCGTTCTCTCACTTTACCAACTTCGATTGCTCGCTCACCACCGCGCGTGTGCGGTCGTAAAACTCCCTCGCCGAAAATTATTTTATCGCTCTTTTTAATCCCACGCTTCCTATAACGGATTAAGTAGGTTATCTGCTGGCCTCAATTTTCCTCTCGCTTTTCGGCTCAAGAGCCGGAAGAGAGAGAGAGAGAGAGAGAGAGGAGAGACAGCCAGAAAAAACTCGAGGAGGATGCATGCGCATAGCGTCACGAAAGGGGTAAAAAGGAGCGAGGGAGAGAGAAAGGGGCTTCACGGAATCCTCTTCGGAATCCAGCTGCTTTCCCTGCGAAGCTGCCGCCACTTTGCACTCACACCCCACGCGAAAGTGCCTAGACGACGACGATGCGCGAACGAGTGCGCTCGAGAGAGAAAGCAAAGGACGAAGCGCAAGAGAGAGAGAGAGAGAGGGGGAGGATCCACGCCCTTTCCCTGTTCGATCGTTCGGACGCGCTTTGTGCGCCACCGGGGCGTTGCTATATACCTGTATATATACGTACGTCTTGACGTGCGCGCGTAGTTTGCATATATAGATATATAAGCACAGAGAAAGAGAGAGTCTTTCGCGCACGCCGAGGTTTTCGGAGTTTCGCAGATCCCAGGCGAGATGAGCTTCGTCTCTTCGCGAGTAGCACGCGCACGGGGGATAACCTTCGCGTCGGCGTAAGTAGGCCGAGGAGCGGGAGAGAGAGGCGAAATTGCCTGCTAACCTCCGACCTCACCAACGGCGACCTGTCGCGCTCCGATAATTGCGAGTGTGTTCTCCTTCCGTCCCTCGTCATCTCCCCTTCCTATCGCTCTCTCATCTTTTCTCATTCCCTGCCAACTTTTCTCTCCTTCCTCGCACTACCCGTCTCTCCTCTACTTCGTCTTCGTAGCTAAAGCCCACTTCTGCGAGAACCTTCTGCGGAAAATGTATATGTATGAGTATGTACATATATAAGGCTCGTGAAGTTGGACGAGCGCCTCTCATACGGATGTACACGCGCTCGAGTTGTAAGAGAGATTAGAGTCGCGCAGAGGAGAATAAGAGAGATGGTACAGCAGAGAGATACTCTAATTCCCCTTTATTTCGCTTGATTTTTATTCCGTCGCGCGCACTCGAGAGGAGGAAGGGACTCGCGTTTGTTGAAGAACGACGTATATATATATATATATATATATATATAAGCGCAATTCATCCGGTCCTCAAATTATTCCGGGAAAGTTGTTAGTTTAAGTTTAATTGAGCCCCCCAGAGCGGCTTGAAATTCTTGTATTGTTAATTAGGAAAAACACTTTTCCTTATATAGCAGAGGCGCTATATCTATTCGTCTCTGAATTCGTTATGCATTCAACTTAAATTAAAATTCTAATTTCAACCCTCTTCCAACTAGCGCAATTCTTGAAAACTATTTCGGAAAGTTTAGCGCAGAAGGTCACGCACGAGTCTCCCCTAAACGACTGGCAGACCTTAATTAATTCTCTTCAATTTTTACGAAACCCAATATATATATAAATAATCCGGCAAGTTTGTTCAATTAAGTCCCGTCAAAGCCCACGTCCCTAGTCGGATATAGCGAGTCAGTGACATCAGAGCAGCGCGATCACTAGGTCGTACTTTCTCGGTCTAAGGTTGGCGCTCCCACGTCGTTTTGCGGTAATAATGGATTCCGTGTGTCTGGTTTCGAAGCTTCCGACCGATAGCTCCGAGATTGCTTCTCTCTCTCTCTCTCTCTCTGTGCCGCCGATTGGCTTACCGGAAGTCGCACGGGATTATTGCATTGAGACGACTCTCCCCCCCTCTCTTTCTCTCTCTTTACGCACATATACACCCGTGTCGACATCGCACTCTTTTCTTTGCCGAGGAGCAAAACTCTCTCGCATTTCATAACTTTCTGAATCTCGGCTCTCTGGAATTTATAATTTCTTAATTCGCTGTTAATTAGTAGAACAACTTTTACATAAGCATGAAATATAAATTCTGCCTTTACACTTGCATAAATTTGCCTTCGTTAAGTCTTCTTTGGTGGTTGTTAAAAGTCTAAATGGGGCTTAATTTTTAACGAAAAACGCATGCAATGTCTCAAAGCTTATTACATAATTGATGCGTCGTAAATTACGGGTATCGCTCTGTGAGAAATTCAGGAGACCCTCTAATTAATCAGAGGAGACTCGAGCTAATTGAGAAATAAATAACACGAGGATCAAAAGTTTTCACTCTGTAAACATTAAAACTTCCATCCTCCCTGGCCCTATTAATCTTACGTAAATATTGATTTTCACTCTCCTGTACTCGACACACACGCACGTATAAAGAAGAGGAATTCACTTTCGCGGAGCCCGACACCAGAGGGGAGAGTGCGGCTAATATTTTCCCCCGTGGTCGAGGTACTTCCCTACACCGGAAAAACCGGATGTTTTCCAGTCAGTCAAGACGCTATATATACCCACATCGTCTCCGACGCACGGCGTAAGCAAGGTAAAGTTTTTGCGGCGTCTCGGCTTCCGGGCGCCAGGAGAGAGAAAAGTTCCTATATACACAAACACATACACAGCCACCCACACACACGAACTCACCGCTCGCTCCTCGGTCTCGACGATGAGGTGGTTATTCTTGAGCGTGAGAGTGATAATGTTCCCGTTGGCGTTTTTGCTCGTGTGACTCCCGGGGGAGGCGTAGTCCATGCCGCCGCCACTGCCAGTTGTCAGCCCCACTTCCTCCATCACCTCCGTCTCGCAGATGTAGCGTGGTCCATCCAGCCCGTTCACCAGCTGCAAAACAAAAGTAATAACGGTGATTAGCCTGAGAGAGCCAAGCAGCTTTTTGCAATTCTTTCTTTTCAAAATGTACCGATGCTTGTCGGGGTACACTGCTGTTATGACTTACAATCGGGAAAAAAATTGTCGAATGTATAACAAATTTTTAATTTCTATCGTAACGTCTTTGTCTTTCTGATTGATGAAATTCAACCGTCTGACAAATCAATTTCCGTAATTGAAATGTTTTACTTCGAATCTTATTAATTCATTAAAGCGTCGATTAATTAAGTGATTCATTAAATTCGTGTTTTTCAGGGTCAAAATTACGTTAATTGTGAGGGGGCAACTGTTTTGACGCTCTATTCATAATGCAATATTTCGGAGAAAATGAAAATCTCACGCTTTCCTGAATAAGAAGTTGTGACTGTAATCATCAGTGCCTGTTGCAATGCCGCCAGTATACCGCAGCAAAAGGAGAACTACTACGACATAACTATCTCTCTCTCTGGGTACGAGCTAACGCGCGGATTAAAGGTGCGCGATCTAGCTGAAAGACTAATTTTAATGAGCAACCTCACTTAAATCAAATGAGATTTCAAGCAAAGCGAAACTTTGTTTCGAAGCTTTGACCATTTTCATTCATCTGCACTCGAATCTCCCATGGCCTTTCATTTTCTCCCCCTTTTCATAATTTTTATTTTTTGCGCGGTATAATAACTCATCCCAACTTCTCGTATATTAGCATAAAGTATATTTATGTGCAGTAAATTCCCTTTTGTATATATGTATATTTTATTGCATCGATATTTAATAAAATGAAATATTAATATTATTTTATTTTTATATTTATATTAATGTTTAATAAAGATTTTTCGCATTTAAATGCGAGACATAAATTACTTCCGAATGCATTTCGTTTGACAATTGAGTTTACAAAATCATGACACAATGAGGCTACGCAAAATTATTTATTTCTCTCTGTCAGAAATTCTCTAACAGTCCCATTTTGTGTCACAGCATATGCAGGTGCATTGTCATGATGCAATATTCATTTGTTTTCTGCGAAAACTTGTATCCATTATAGCCTCTGACTTTCTCTCAAAGATCTTTTCAAAACTGCAAGACACATGCACAGCGAACCTCATTTGCATGTTCGCCTTGAAAAATGCATTTATAATACTTTAGCGTCGGTGCAGTAAGAAAAGCAATAAGCGTTATTTTCCCTCATCTTTGAAACTCGCTAAAACACATTCAAAGCTATCATAGCACGAATAAAATAAGCCTCAAAGCTTTTCCAAACAATATATATCTTTATCAGTATACTTCTTCGCTATAAACTTAAATGACATTTCGTCAGTCAAGACTTTAGCGCGTAAACTTTCTTATTTCGCGGACACACCATATACGTATGTGTGTGTGTGTGTGTGTGTGTGTGTATATAATGTATATATACCTATACGTATTTACATGATGCATCAACCCACGCTGACACCCAGTATAAAACTTCGCGCAGCGTACGCACTCTCGAGGAGAGGGAGAGGCGCGCGGTTGTAAAGAAAGAAAAAAAGATCCGTTTTACGGGGTGCGCGCGCGCGCGGCAAATGCAAAGAAGAAGAAGCGTCACGATCGCGTTCGGGCCGTCCTTGCGCGCGGGAGAATGATACGCGCGTGATCAATATCTACCGCACGAGCTTCGCCGGAATTTTAATCAGCGGCAGGAAGAGGGGGAGAAAGGAGAACCACTTTTCCGAGAGGGAACCGCTGCGGGAATGTGTAACGCGCGCGTGCGCGAGATCTCGACGGAGAGTGTATAAGGCAAAACGACGAGGAAGTGAATTTCGCCGCGCGTATAACCGAGGAAAGAGGAACGCGTGATAGCGAAAGAGAAAGGAGCGCGCCCGTGACGCCGTATTTTCTTGTCAGATTCGGGAGAATTTTAACGGCATTAATGACCTTGACTCGACGCTTTTATGCATGTGGGGTTCGCAGGTTGCGTGCTTCCAGAGTAAGATACATCGTTGTTGTTGTTGTTGTTGTTGTTGTTGCGGTTGTTGGCGGTAGCGCGTAGGGAAGCGGCACTTTTTGCGGAGAGCAATAAATTTTGTGCGTCCCGGAAAAAAATTCACGCCACTCTCACCGTTAAATCAAGTTAACACCTGTTTCCGAACGTTTCCTCCGTCTGACTATGTCCGATCTTTTCTACTGCTTTTCTAGGCCTGCTTTTCCGCCGTATATCGATCTATACTACTTGAAAGTAGAACAATTTCATTTACAAAGCAAAATTCTCAATCTTTCTATTCAAAATTCTTTCTTATATTAACGTAATATGAGACCTTTATATAGTAGAATTTGAAAAAGCTGAAAGAAAAGTATATTTTGAAAAATGCATAGTGGAAAGATTCTTTTAGTCGTAACAGCGAGGCAGAGGATTTTTCCAAAGTAAAAGGTGGCGTGAGACAAAAGGAAAGGAAGGAGAGTGAGAGAGGGCGGTATAAAGTAAAAGAGTGGATGAGTGACGGAAAAATGCATCTTGGGTAAATTGACAGTGAAACCGCGAGAGGGCATTACATTAGGTGAGGCTTTTGTCAGGGATCGAAGTGCCACTTTCCGCAAGTGAATGCGCTACTGCGCTCGAGGTCCAGGAGCGAGGTTTTCCGAGAGGAGAAACGTTATATAACGCGAGAAAAGGGACGCCAAGCGACATTGTGCTACTTTTTCCTGACCGATCCGAGAAAATGATGCTATGAATGCCAGAGATTTTCCCTTTTTCGTTTTATCAGTCTCAGCAAAACTATTTTTCACGTTACATTTAATATTTTTCTATTGAATTTATTGAACAAAAAAATAAAGATGTGTATAAAATTTAGTTGAAAAATTTGTATTCTGTATTTTTCTTGTATCTAGTAAGCAATGATACAGATTTTTTGTTATTTTACATAAAACACTGTCAAAATGTTTCATCGCTACAAAATATTATTAGGTTTAACATTGATATTACTGCTTCAAAGTATAGCAAAGTTTAAACTAGATATCAAATTTCAAAATAGCAAAATAAAAAATTTTTCAGGATCGATGAAATATCTATTCCGGGAAGAATATAAGTTTACCATGAGGACCGTGGAAATCAAGATGGCACATATTTCGACCGGGAGATACAATGTCGCGATAAAGGAAAAGTGCGAGAAACGATATATTATTTTGAAACTGACGGGGATTTCAGTGACAAAGTCGTCTAGAAAATATTATTGTAAAGGTACAAAGAATCCCCTATTTTCTTGACGTGAAATATACGGTAAAATGTATAATATAGTCGTTGAATTTCTTCTTAAATTTAATAAAAAAAAGACACACCAATCATAAAATGGTAATGATAGTGTTAAAGTAACCCTTCTCCAATTTCAAAACGAATAAGACGTCTTGGACAATAGGAAAAAGGAGAGAACTGAGATATTTAAAATGCGAGGAATCTCAGTCGCAGAGCCGAAGTTCCTTCGCAGTCGGACGACTCTTTCCCGCGGAGCGTCGTCTCGAATCACCTCGTTGAAAACGAGCCCTTCCCCTTCTCTCTCTCCTTTCTCCTTCTCTCTTTCCCTCTCTCTCTCTCTCTCTCTTCGCCTGTCTGGCTTACCTTCCTAAATTCACGAATCGCCGTACCATTTCCAAGCTGCACCTACTTAGGCCACTCTCTGTCTCTCTCTTCCCTGGCGCACACTTACTCTGAATTTTCCTTCTCTCTTTTTCGCTCGTTCGCCCTCGTCCCCGTTTCTCTGCCCTCCCCCCACCCAGAATAAGCGACACTCCGGGCGACGCCGCCGACATGCATAAAAGCCAGGACACCCGGGAGACCAAACCAGAGAGAGGGAGAGGGAAGGTGAGCAAGAGAGGAAGAGAGGAAAAGAGATGAATTGATTTAATTTATTCGCCTGTCGTTTAATTGTATCTCGACAGTAATAATGCTCGATGGAACGTTGCACGTGGCACAAACGTTATGTAACGCTGCAAACGAAGCTAAAAAAGATATAAAACTGTAGCGCTCGAGAGCTTTAAATCTCGTTATATTTTAAACGGCGAGTCGCCCGGAGCTAATTTGCGACATTTATTTAATGCTCTTACTTACGGACGACGCCCCCGGGCCTCACTGAAATGAAATTCATTGCAGATTTAATCTAGTATGCTAATTGAATAACAACAATAATAATTACGCGAAACGTTAATTAAAGACAGGGCAGAAAAGGGTTCCCGCGCGTGCGACGTTGTCACAGTAATTTGGGAAAAAGTCTCACACGACATACTCTCCCGCCGCGTTTAATTTAAAGGACATTCGGGAGAATTTTCTCAAGCTGTAAAATCTGTAAAATGTTCTTTAAAAAATGCTCAACGGATAAAAAAAAGGAACGGGTCGAATCGGTGTAACACGCGGTGATAAAAAAAGCCGGCAATAAAAGGGAAAATTACGACATTGCTGCTGCCGTCCTTTTTAATTTCAAATTTTATTTTTCCCATGCTAGGAGGAACGACGACGTGAGGAAGGGGGGACTGGGACATCTCGGAGCGCGCGGGAAGAAGAACGAGGAGAGCCCGCGTCGCCGAGATTAACCCGTTTGTTCCGCCGAATAAAATCGCTTTACGGCGAGTAGAGCTCGCCTCCTCTCCGGCCGACGCCGGATTCCGGATCATCCCCGGGAGAGCGAGAGAGCAGAGGCGCGCGTGCTCTCGCAGATTTATGCAAACTGCAGATTTATATCGCAGAGCCGCCGCGGCAACAACAGCTGGCGCGATGAACTGCTGATTCCTTTTTCGCCACTGCCTCGCTCTCACCGCGCCTTATCTCTCGAGCTCCGCGCATTGCATAAGCTCTTATATATGTTTTTAAGGAATGCTTTGCACTTCTAATAGGATATTCATGACTGGGATTAACCCTGCTTTCGGATATCATTTTTGGCGATACAAAGGAGTATAATTTAATGTCGAGATGAGCTTGTACATTAGTTGTTGGTTTTGTTACTTATTGTGGAAACTTTGAGAAACTGGTTCCGTTCCCGTATACCGTTTAGTTAAGTTAATATATTTCGAGGACTATGTTAACATTACATTATGCTTAATTTATGTTTGAAAACAAACTGTTTTTCACTTATTTCGATGAAAAAAGAGCGTAAAAAGTACCCCCGAATAATTTATTAGGCAAAATAATTATCTGTTACTCTCGTTTTTTCGCCTGATATAAGATCGGACGCTACAGGTAGCCATAAAATTAATTAGGTTGTAAAAAAATATTTGTATAATATAAACTGACATTTTCGCTACATCGAGTCGAATATCATTCATAAAAAATCTTTATAATAAAAAAAAAAAATTGTTGAGAATCATGAAAATCTTTTGCGACACGGATACACGCTTCGCCTCTCTCTCTCGCGCCTTTCGACATTTTCAAAATGATCGCCAAAATCCTAATTATGATTAAAAGCCCGTACAAAGAGAAAGTCGATTATTTAACGTCTTTAATAATGGTCAATCTTATCGCTGTTACTCAGTTATTTCTCGAGAAATTATTTTGTTTTTTCTCTCTCGCCCTCTCTCCTCTCGTGCGAATTTCCGTCAAAAAGTCATTTACCTTTTTCGGCGCACTCGCTCGCTCGCTCGCGTCCGAAGCAATTATCATACGTTCTTGCGCGAACCTTTTAAACGAAAGCTCAGCGGCGCGTATGCTGCGTGCGAAAGCCGAGACCCTTTTCCTCCAAAAACGTTGAAAAATGTGCAATCATCTATTTCAACGGCGAAATTCGCGTGCGCGCGCAATCAAAGGGGGACGAACGTTCACTCGAAAAAGGCACGAGCACTTAGTACACTTTTCGCTCGACAAGATCTCTTTTCCGCGTCATTACCTGCGTGTCCGAAAGAGCGAGGCGCGCTTTTTCACCGCCGGTGCCGCCGCCGCCGCGTCCGTATTATCCTTCACGGTACACTCAGCCACATAAAAATTGTCAACGCGGTTAGGCGTCCCGGACAGTAAAGATAAATTTCCGGGAGAGGAGCGGCGTGCGCATGCATGTGGTCAGGCGCTTTCACGTCGCCTGCGCGTGCAAGAGCAAGAGCGAAAGAGAAAGAGAGAAGGAAAGTAACGATCGCGCGCGCCCGTGCATTTGCATGCGCTCGTAAACGGACGAGCGCCGCGCGCGCGTGACTCCTCACTTTTCCTTGCTTTACACGCGACAAACGTTAAAAATTAACAGCCAGCCCAAGTGCCGAAGCTGCTGCTCCTTCCTCCCCCAGGACGCTATAAAATGTAAGGGCCATTTTTTTCTTCTTCGTCATTCTCGTCGCGCTTGATGACTGCTGAATTTCGATAAGACAGGGCAAGCGCGCGTGACGCCCTATTAGTTTTCAATTTTTAACGTTGCGGAATCGCGCAGCAGCACCGACGCTCTCTTGAAATAGAATGCAAATGCGCGGGTAGATATGAAGATCCGATATTTGATACCCCACCCGTGCACTGTGTGTGATACGAAATATTTGGCGCGCGCTTTCGTAATGTTAACGCGCTCGTGGGCGCGTCCGATATATAATTCGCGCGGTCTATTTATATGTAGGAAATAGATAGGCTTTCGTTGAATTGCTGAATCTAATAATATGATGCCGATGGTTAATAATCGTTTATTTTCGTTCGTTTGGTATTTTCATTTGGTATTTTTATTTCTTGTATATAAACCTTCAACAATAGGAAATATCAATGAAAATTAATACTATATTTATAAATAAATCTGTGCAAAATGTCGGACGCTAATGCAACTCAATAGGAGAGGGATCTGGATCACGGATTCGGCTGAAACTTTGGGATAGGTTTTTGGATTTAGAAATCGTCGCGCGGTACGAAGAAAAGCCAACTTGGAAGTTACAGACGAAGAAAAGCCAAAAACGTGTCTAAGGCGAAGAAAAGCCAGTTGCGCCCTCCCAGACGAAGAAAAGCCAGTTTGCGCCGTTCCTGTGGAGGAAAAATCCCAAATAACGGCATCTAATCAATTACTAGTTATCTAAGTATCTTGACTGATCATCTCTTTATCTTTTTAAAAAGATTTTTAACCTTTTTGGTTATCTTTTTATCTTTATCGTATCTTATTATCTGAAAGTTATCTATAAGATACCAACATGTTACTTTCATTTGAGAAAAATCAAACTAGCTTTTCTTCGTCTGGGAGGGCGCAAACTGGCTTTTCTTCGTCTGGGAGAACGCAAACTGGCTTTTCTTTGCATGTGACTTCCAAGTTGGCTTTTCTTCGTCCGCGCGACAAAATATGAAGAAAGGTGAAAGAAATAAAGAAATATTAGACCCTAACGCTAAAAAAAAAATGAAGTTCTGGACATTTTGCTTTATTTTGCAAAAAGTTTTTAAAAGCCTCTTCTTAAAACGGTAACCATTTAACTTTGGAGAGCAAAATGAGCTTTCGTTTACTTTTTTAAGAATTAAAAAATCTTGATTCCTTTAAAGTTATGAAAGTTTTAAATTGAGTATAAAAAATACACTGTTTAATCCCTAAAATTCACTGTTTGACTGCCTATATATTTTGGTGCATTTTTAATGCTCAATTTTAAACTTTCGTAACTTTGGAAGGAATCATCATTTTTTAATTTTTAAAAAAGCAAATGAAAGCTCATTTTGTCTAGTTTTATTTTCTATTTTTGAAATAATATTGAAGACTCCCCAGAGTTAAATGGATACTGTTTTAAGAAGAGGCTCTTTGCAAGACTATTTTCAAAATAAAGCTAAAAATGTTCAGAACTTTAGTTTTTTTGAGCGTTAGGGTCTAATATTGAAGCTTTCTTCATATTTCTATATCCAAAAAATCTATCCCAAAGTTTCAACCGAATCCGTGATCCCGACCCCTTGCCCTCTCCTAGTCAGTAAAAAAATTAATGTTTTTGGGAAAAAAAAAATACGTTTTATTTTAATGAATTGAAATTAGATTTTAACTATCAAATAGGAAGTTTCAATTACTTAATCACTTATTTTTGCTTCCTCATAGAGGAAGCTTTGTGATAGTAAAAAAAAAAGTTTATGAGATAATGTGTTAGAAATGTTATTTAGCAAATTTGGAATCGAAATACACTATTTTTAGAAAATGTCCGTATGGATGTGTGTGTGTGTGTGTGTGTGTGTGTGTGTGTGTGTGTGTGTGTGTGTGTGTGTGTGTATGTATGTCCGTATACGCTGATATCTCATGATCTACTCGACCGATTTTAATGGGAGAGTGATCATTTTTTTAGATTTGGCTTCCACAATTGGGGTCAATATTCTATTTTTGTAAAATTTAATTTTTTTTTTTTATAGCCATTTTTTTATTTTCAAATTTTTTTTTTCGATTTTTTTAATATTTAGAACAAATATTGTTTATATATCATGAATTCTCTGTATGTAGGATAAAATTATCTACAATTTAAAAAAAAGAAAAAGTCGGTAGCTATATTTCGTCATAAGTTATTGATGAAAACGTAATTTTTTGTAAATAGGTTATATTTCAAAATTAAAAAAAGATATTAACATGAATATTTTTTTGGTTATAAAGGATATTAAGTACTATAACTTACTAAATTTTTAGGTTTTTTTATTCATTATTTTTCGAGAAAAAAAATAATTTGTGAAAAAAAGTGATTTTTTTGTCGTTCAATAACTATAGTAAAATTGGCTTAATCACTTTGAAATTCTTTGTAGGGGTAGATTTTGTATACCAATCGAGTGAGTTCTTTGGGCAAAAGGATTGATCCGTAAATTTCGGAGATATTTGAGGTTAAAATTTTTTTCAATTTTTTTTTAAATCGTAATTTCTCGAGAACGGCTCTATGTATCTAAATGGGATGGATGGCATTCGAAAGAGAATTAAATTACCTATATTTTCTAAAAAAAATTAATTCTCTAGCTATCACGGTTCTTTTGTTATTAACAAAAACGTAAAAATTGAAAAATGAAAAAAAATGAGTTTTATATGTTCAACTATTACAAGAGTAAAATTGTCTTATTCGCTTCAAAATTCATTGTAGAGGTATATTATTGATAGTTCTCGGATGAGTTCTTTTGGCAAAGTGATTGGTTCATAAATTTCAGAAATATTTGAGGTTAAAATTTTTCTAGACATTTTTAAAATCTATTTCTTGAGGATTAATTTATAATTTTTTTTTAATTTAGTTTATAATTAAATTTAATTTAATTTATAAAAAGATAATTTTAGTTTATAATATCTCTGAAAATTATGAACCAATCATTTTGCCAAAAAACCTCTGCCGAGAACTATCAATAATATACCTGTACAATGAATTTTGAAGCGAATAAGACCATTTTACTATCGTAATAGTTGAACATCCAAAACTCATTTTTTTTTTATTTTTAAATTTTTACAGTTCTGTTAATAACAAAAGAACCGTGATAGCTAGAAAATTAATTTTTTTTAGAAAATATAGGTAATTTAATTATGTTTCGAATGCTATAAATTACATTCAAATACATAGAGCTCTAAATATCAGTTGCAAATTTATAGGCAATTGTGATATATATTTTATGTATGTGAAATTTTGTGGAAATGTATAATCTATAAAAATTTGAATAAATTATGTTGGAGTTTTGTTATTTCTGTCTTTCTGAAGTATTAAATTTTAAATATTGGAATTAAAAATGAATTAAAGAAATCAGTAAATTAAGTTTGAGGAAGCTACGTGCCAATGAATTGGCAGGGGTTTTTATATCAATGCCAGTCTTCACATTGCTTTATTTTGAGAGGGTACGGTCATTTACTTTTATTGATTAAAAATATATTATATTTTAATTATTATCATAGTTTAACATTCCCTTGAAATAATATTTTCCAATAATTTATAGAGCAACTCGGTAGACCATGAACATTCAGCAACGTGTATTTATATATAACTACGTACACAAACAATATCTGTCAAATATTATTCTAGCGACCAAACATAGTCATGCTAATATGCTTTACTATCCGATAAAATACAATATTTTTTTAATGTTAATATTTTCGTATAAACTTTCGAAATTGACAATATTTATTCGTGAACCATAAAAAAAATTAAAACAAAATAAAATACTAAAAAAAGAAAGAATTTCAGGTTACGCAAGAATTGTAGAAATAATCTCTAAGCTATACACGTTTCAAGTCTTATCCGCGATTTCGAGGCCTGTGAAATGACGTAACTATACAGGCGTCTAGGGCCCTAGTTACTCGAGAGGTCATTGACTGGCCGGCTGACTGGCTGTTTAGACAAACAACTTGTTAGATTCGAACGGGGCTTTGTCGGTAGACACGCTCAAATATCAACGCACGCTCCTTAGAGCAGCCGGCAGGTATATGTTTGGCGCATTATTCAGCTCACGGCCGTGCGCACCAATCCCGAAACTGGAATATAGCAGGATACCCTTTTGAGAGAGCCAATAATTGCATAGCACACATGCATTATACGAGGGTCATTTGATAAATACCTAGCCTACAAATGAAAACACCAAAATTTTACAAAAAATAAAATTTATTTTTCAATGTAGTCTCCTTTTAGTTGAATACACTTGGTCCAGCGGTGTTCCAATTTTTTTAACCCCGTTGAAAAAAATGTTTTCTCTTGGTTTGCAAAATAGGCCTCCGTGGCGGCGATTATTTCGTTATTGGAGTGGAATCTCTTCCCGGCGAGCGAATTTTTTAGGTTCGGAAACAAAAAAAGTCGCACGGAGCCAAATCTGGAGAATACGGTGGCTGGGGCAGCAGTTCGTAGCGTAATTCGACCAATTTAGCCGTGGCGAGTGCAGAAGTGTGAGCCGGTGCATTATCGTGGTGGAAAAGCACTTTCTTTTTAGACAAATGGGGCCGTTTTTCTTCTAACACGGCGTCAAATCGGCTCAATAGTTCGGCGTAGTACTGTCCTGTGACCGTTTTGCCCTTCTCCAGATAGTCAATAAAAATCACACCTTGAGAATCCCAGAAAACAGTGGCCATCACCTTTCCGGCCGACGGGACCGTCTTCGCCTTCTTCGGAGCAGGTTCACCGGGTAAGGTCCACTGTTTTGACTGCTCCTTGGTCTCTGGAGTGTAGTAGTGAATCCATGTTTCGTCGACGGTCACGTAACGACGCAAAAACTCTTTTGGATTGCGATTAAACAGCTCCAAACACTGCTCTGAACTGGTCACACGGATGCGCTTGTTGTCTGCAGTCAGCAAACGCGGCACCCACCTTGCTGACAGCTTCCTCATGCCTAAAATCTCATGTAGGATATGCCACACGCGTTCTTCTGAGATGCCTACTATCGCAGCTATCTCGTGCACCTTTAATCGGCGGTCTGACAAAACGATATCGTGTATTTTTGTCACGTTCTCCTCCGTAGTGGCTGTTTTCGGAGCACCTGGGCGTGGATCATCAAAAACCGACGTACGACCACGTTGAAACTCGTTATACCAAGATTTAACGGTCGCCATCGAAGGAGAAGCATCCCCATACACTGCATCCAAGCGTTCTTTAATTTCACTGCGCGATTTCCCTTCCAAAAACAAGAATCGAATCACCGACCGATATTGTTCTTTCTCCATTTTTTCAAAAATCAACGGACACATTTGCTTTCACACGCTCTCAAAAATAAACTACAACTCCGATCCGGCTGAAATTTCGTCTGTAACCGTTTACAGGAAGATACTGCACTGTAGTGTATTTCTGGTGCGATAGTGGCACCATCTGGCGATGAGGCTAGGTACTTGTCAAATGACCCTCGTATTATTACGACTGGCATTTTTCGTTGCTATTTTTAATTATCGCTTCTCTCAAGGGTTAATTTAATGGAAAAATTTTTTTAATTTTTATAAGCAGGAGTCTACTTTTATGGTTTGAGAAAAAGCACGTCCTTGTGATTGTGTAATTTACTATTAGCATCAATTATAAGAACTGGGTAAGAGCGCATGTTACTTTTTAATGCACGCTCATTAAAAGGTCTTCTGCATAAACGCTCTTTCCTTGCATAATGTTATGAATCTTACTATTAACTGCAAGATTTAAAGCGCTTTCAAAAAAGTGAATAAAACTAAAAGTCCGTAATCAATCTCTTTAACGGTTTTTTAAGTTTCACTTTAACGGCTAGTGATTGATTATGGGTGTATTATTAAACCGAAATTTAATTGTGATATTCTTGAATAACAAAGTAAACAGTAATTTTTTGAAAGCCACATTAATTTTGAGGCGCGTATTATAAAGAAGAAACATTCAAGAACGGCGGGAATATCATCGTGAGAAAAGAACATTAGTCGAAAAATGAATGTGGAGCTTTGTGAAACGTAATTCAATCACAGTGACGTATGCGCTCTTTTCTACGCAAACAAGGAAGACTCACGAGTGCGCTCTAACCAGTACACCTCTCATACGTATTTTTATTATTTTAATGCCCCGCCGTCTGTCGGGCAGGCGATATTCCTTTCTTGTAAATGCATTTCAGTTTACTTTCTGTCAGCTCTCCGCGAACCCGCCTGAATTAGAAGCAGCTCTTTAGCCGCCTGTTCCCCACAGTAATATCTCTCTCCTCGGATCCTCCGCCGTCAACGTATTCCCGAATTGGCTAAATTACATTTATCGACTATGTATATACCTTCCCTCGCTTGGCTTAATTATCGAGCCCTGCTTGAATATCGCCCGCGTCGACATACGGCCGTCAAAGTGATCCGACAGTTCGTTATCGAAGTACACAGCCCGTCTTCCGCAAGCTGCGCGCGGAAGCCATAAAGACAGGAGAGCGAGAGCGAACGAAAGAGGAAAACGTGCCGACACATATACACGCGCACATATAGTAGTTGCGCACACGGTGTGTGCGGCGATCCCAAAACCATTGCGCGAGCGCAGCGGTAAAACGCCGGGGCCCGCAGCCGGCGAGTCGTTAACCGCGACCGCGAACGGGGGAATCGAAATTTTGCGAGCGTGGCGCCAACTCGTTCGAGTGTGAGAGAGAAAGAGGGAACACCGCGGCGAAGCCTCGGCGAATTGGTCGTTCGTTACGCGCAGCTCTACGCCGCCGCACACGCGGCAAACTTGCTGCTGCTGCTACCACCACCGAGCGAATAGTGTGTATATATCTGCGCGCCAGCTCTAATTGCCTTCCGTGCCGTCGAGTGTCTCTGACAAATGCAGCCGCCCATGCTCTATGAATCTGTGTGTGTACATGTAGATGCGTGCGGAGAGACGAGAAATTAATGCATATATAAAATTATTCTTTCGATTTTGTAGACCTAGGGGCTAGGTGGAGAAACGTCTCGTTAGCGAATTGCAGTTTGACTAATTTATTTGGGCTTCCGCTGTTGTTGTTTAGTGTCTGTGTATAAAGAAGCGCAGCAGTGTCGGTAATTATTTTCGCGTCTCATGCATAAAACGTACGATTCATGGTTTATGGCCCACCTTGACTCACCAAATTGCTACCTGCGATATGTATCGGATTTACTTAATGCAACATTAAAATAAACTTTCACTGTGAGAGCATCCGTAAGACGCGTGACTGACCCCGTGCGATGTAGGATTCCGATTCGAATTAACAAGGAATCGCGTAATCCGTGTCACTTTGGAGGCGTTCGAAAATGATGGCAGCTAAAAATAATTTTGATGGTTCGATTTTCAAATCGAGAATGACTCATAGGATCGTAAAAAGAAGTGTGTCGAATCAACGAAAACTTTTAAAAAACACCTCCTACATTATAGAATCTCGTAGAATCCACATATATATCAGAGTTAAAAAGTCATTTTTCCCGGGAAAGGCCAACTTTTCACTCGAATTGAAACCTGAAAAAAAACAATAAAATCCCGCGCTCTCCTTCAAGTTTAAATACGTTATCTCGCGTTCGCAGTCCAAGTGGCCGGCGCTCGCTCTCGCGCGTAAATCTTGAGGCCGAGCCGAGGAAAAGGAAATCCCGACGCGCAGACAGTCGTACATCGCGATTAGACGAAGGTTAGACAGGGGCCGCTGCGTCAGTGTGTTGAATGTACCACCATAGCTAGCCTAGGCCGCCTAGACGCGCGCCAGACGTTTCCGTACACAGACACCGCCAAGGCCGTTTTCCGTTTCGCACCGTAACTATAGCCGCCGGCCATTCGTCCTCCGAATACATTAGAATAGATTAGAGCTACTCGCGCTAAGCTAAGTTCTCCGTGCGTTATACGTTATGCTTATAGCTGCGGCAAAAGTTCAATGCGCGATATCTATAGTTTACGCGGCGAAAGGTCTGTGTGCGTGCGTGCGTGTGTGTGTGTGTGTGTGTGTGTGTGTGTGTGTGTGTGTGTGTGTGTGTGTGTGTGTGTGTGTGTGTGTGTGTGTGTGTGTGTGTGTGTGTGTGTGTGTGTGTGTGTGTGTGTGTGTGTGTGTGTGTGTGTGTGTGTGTGTGTGTGTGTGTGTGTGTGTGTGTGTGTGTGTGTGTGTGTGTGTGTGTGTGGAGTAAGGAAGGGCGCATTTGCATGAGCTGCCTTTACTTTTATACGATATACGCGGCGAAGTTCGCGCCCCGGCAGTAATGGGTATTTGCATTCGCGCGGCCGCGGTAATAGCGGACTCGAGCGCGCGTCATTTGATTATACGTACATGTTTCATCTTGCCATTACGCCGCGCGACGCGCGACTCGCTCTATATCTCGTGCCGCATGAATTTTAATTCGCTCGTTTATTAGAAAACTTGATATTAGCTCGCATAAATAAAGTAATCTGTGCTTTAACGAGGCCGAAGAGCGGTATAGTGTGTGCCAAATAAGTTTCTTTACTTTTTGAGAACGCGTTGCGCTGCCGTAAGCCACGAAATGAAGCATATTTTTACGAGCAGTTGCGCTGTTAACTTAAATAAAAACTCTTACTCTGGATGTCGTTGTTATTTTTCAATAGAGTCTTTTCACATTCAGTTGATTGCACGTTCTTAATTGAAGTTGAATTTATTTACTGATCGTCATTAAGAGTATGATGGGTATACTTTTGAATAACGCATGTCGATATTGTACAGTAACAAATTTATTGGGTTTTATTATTTTATTTTGAATATTTAATAGTTTTGTATTACCTAAAAGACCTTTTTTTATAATGTCCAAAAATTGGGAAAATTAAAATATCGTTTTATATTAGAATTAATTTAAATAAGAGTACAAAGAATATAAATTTAAACTCTGATAGTTCGTAAAAGTATGGGTCTGAAGTTTGCAACGTTAGAATGCAACGAAACAAAAAAAAAAACCGCTGCCAATTCATTGGCAAGATGCTTCCTCAAACTAATTTATCGATTCCATTTTTTAAATTTAAAAAACAAAATTAAATTTTTAACAACGAAACTTTATTAATAAATAAAACTGTATTCTTTGTTATTCTTTGTTGTTTGTTAAACAATTTTATTTAATACAAAAAAAATCCTTCCACTGAGTACCACCCTTTATTGCTTTTTTTTTTATTTTACATCTTTCATGCTACCCTCGTGGCGGCGAAGTGAACTATCGTTGGCCAGGCTTCAACGCTGTATTATAGAACTGGCTTGTCTGCGCCATGTTGGCTATGGCTAAGGTATACCTATATATAGTGGCCACTTACCTATCTCAAATCCTAATACTTATACGTTACCTCCTGGCGCCTTGTATGTTGTATATTCGGTTTTTGTAAATATTTTATTTTATTGCAGTATCCCAGGAATAGTCATTTTAAATTGACTTCTGCGTCACAGTGTACTAAAACATATCCCCGGCAAGGTCATTTTAGATTGACTCCCGCGGCACCATGTACTATAATTTTAACGCAATGTTGTACTCGACAAGTGTAATAAGTGATAAAAATTTTGAGTGGATAAATGAAAAAGTTTTTAAGATATTAATTAAAGAATTATAAACAATATTTTCATTAATAACAAATGACAGGCTAAAGATAATTTAAATTTTAAAAAATGAAATTGTAGGCAATTTAAAGACCTTTTAATAACAATTTAGTTTATTAAGTAATACTGGCTGAAACAAATTAAAAAATCAAAAAAACGAAAAATTCAAAATCGTTTTTTGGTTATAAAAAAAAATCTATAAAATCAAAAAGTAGGTTATTCTATCTCTATTCTCCTTCGAAACGAAGAGAATAAGCCTTTTCCGATATAAATCGGTCGATCGGTTCAAAAGTTATCGCGCGCCCACACACACACAACACACACACACACACACACACACACACACACACACACACACACACACACACACACACACACACACACACACACACACACACAGAGCACCAACATTTTTTTTATCAAAAACAACGGATTTTAGCGCCAAAAGTCTTAAAACATGTTTTTGAACATTTTTTGTTTCAAAAATTTTTTTCACCTTTACAAAGCTTCCTCTTTGAGGAAGCAAAATTGATTTTAATTCAAAGTTATATTGATTAATCTTAAATTCCTATGGAAATTTAGATGAAATTTCCATTGTCTAAAAACATTTATTTACAATTTATTTACAATTAAATTTATTTACAATTTATTATTTATTTACAATTAAAAATTATTAATTGTAACAAATTATTTTTTTGCATTCCAACGATGGAAACTTGAGATACATGTAAAAGTTATACTTTTAAAAATATAATTATTAAAAAAAGTGTAGCAATTGGTGAGCAAAGAGAAAATTAGGACAAAATAATTTAAATCCGCTTTTGTCATGGTAATATATCTATTATTTAACTTTACCTTTTACTAAGAATTCCTGCTAAAACGACACTAGCTCAAACGTAAAGTCGAAATTCAGTTTGCTACAAAATTACTGTAATATAGTATATGCATATATATTCTCATAATCTCTTGGTATAATATTTTCCTAGTATTACAGAACACGTAAAGCTTTATGAAACTTATACAAAAGTATGGTAAAACGCCAAAAAATGTTTTCGCGGAAAAATAGCTTTTCTTTCGGAGAATTAAGGACTTTAATTTGCGGAGATCGAGGTATTTAGATATTGAATGAGAAAAGTTATTTTAATAAATCTGCGATTCCATTATACGATTCTATTCTTATTCAAGCAGATCGAGTTACGATTGAAAAAAATTCTTTCTCCGAAAGCGAAGGATCTTTTTTTTCGGAACAAAGGCTAGTGACCCTGATTTTGGGGGGCGTTGCTCTCTCTCTCTCTCTCTCTCTCTCTCTCTCTCTCTCTCTCTCTCTCTCACTCTCTCTCTCTCCCTCTTTCTTCCTCTCGATCCGTTTCGCCGATCCTTTTCCGTTAGAGCATCGCATAATCGCGCACGCGCGCCTTTCTACAACGAGCCATCCGAATGAGATTTTACATGAATATAATCCTACCCCACTCCTTTCTTCCTTTTATTTGCGCCTCGATTCTCATTCTTATTATATTGGCAACATATTATTGGGCTTGACGATCGACTTTTATGGCGCAGCTCCGGTGATTCCGTGTGACTTGCGCAATTCGTGCTTCTCCTTTTATAGAACCTTTTATTCAAAAAAGCTTCATAATTGCAAAATAGCAGTGTACACAAAGACGTTGTTGTCAAGTAAAAATGTTAATTTTAAATAAAAAAAATTAATAATTACTATTCTCGTATATTAACAGTAAACGCTGTAAATATTCATTAATAATCTTGACAAAGAATTCATGTCATAGAAACATAAATGAAATATAAAAAAACTCAAAGAAGCCACAACGAATCATGGCTATAAGGCTTCAGATAAATGAAAGCGAGATAAAATTTAGATTTTTACAGAATTCTAAAACGGATATTACGTCACGAGTAGCCGCCCACCCGAGAAAGAGAGAGAGAGAGAGAGAGAGAGAGAGAGAGAGAGAGAGAGAAGGAAAGAAGCATGCACGATGCGCCTACCATTCCATCGCGTGGCTCCCACATATAAAGTAGCTCGCGATTGTCCCATTTTAACGCATCTCTCTCTCACTCACTCTCGAGCCTTTCACCTTTGGCATAATTCAAAATCGGGTATACGTTATATTCTCGCGCCTGCACGCGCGGCCTTAGACAGCCTCTTCTCGCCTTCTGAGCCATCGGCCAGGATATTTCGTTACGACGGTTTTATTCGGATTTGGTTGAGCACAAGGTTTGGCTAGATCGTATCCTATGTACGAGGATCGTTGGCTAGAAAAAATATTTTCATTTCGGTGTATCGTAAATTTTTTTTTGGTATTCTTTATCTTAGATGAATTATACCTTCATGATTATTTCGGAGTATAATACAAATTCGCTATATTTTCAGAAACTCCGGCAATAACGTCACGCTTTTAGCTTTTTTTTAGCTTACGCTCTGGTAAGAATGTTAACCATAAATTACCTATTTTTGTAGCTAACTTTATGGCTAAGAACAAAATACAAATCGCATATAACGTAGAAAGCATCATCTAGATCGTATGAGATTTCATTAAAACTAACTTCATCTTAGTGTTTAAATTTTGAATAATTTTAAGTTGCGTAGAAATTGGAATTCATTGAGAATTAATCTATCTGAAATTACATCAATATCGAGTTTCAAAAATGTTGTTAAGCCGCTATTACTACAACTCTATTAAAGCGATTGTAATAAATGTTCTTTTAATCATGTACTTTAGAGTTTAGACCCGTAAATGTATCTAAAATAAAATAAATAAAATAATTAATAATTTTGGTAAAGTGAAATCAGACGGAAAAGGCTGAAAAGGATAGAAAGGAGAACGTGTTTTCGTTCCGATGATGTACTACCTAACAATTCAATTTCTTTCTTTTCCAATATCGCAGAAATCGTTTGTTTCTTGCGATTAAGTAGCCACGTTCCTTATACAAATATGAAATTCGTGAAATACCTTGAAAAATCAATATCTTCAGCGCTCGACCAATTCTTAGCTAGAAAAATTAGTTCACATATAGCTAATGAATATTGCTTGTTAAAGGTTAACCAAAAATTAGCTAGTTTTTAGCTTGATTAAAATTAACAAGTAGCTTATTTATAGCTAAGAAATCTAGCTAATTGATAACAGCTTAAGCAGAATAGCTAGTTAGTTTTCTATATTCTTTTCACGAATTAACAAACATCACGTATTTAGTTTTATTTTTTTGTCATATAAAAGAAACGTTTTTGTTCAAATTAATGAATCTATATTAATAAATATTGGCTTGCAGCTTTCTTTTCTACCGTGGATCATTTATTATACAATTAATGAGGAGTCGTACATTTTCGAGTGAGATTTCATGTGGAAAGAAATATTTTTCTTGTTAGTCAGAAAATACACAATTCACGTAGACATAACTTTTATAATTTTTTTTCAAATATAATATTGTGAAATATAATATTATAATATTGTTAAATAGTATGCAAATATACGCATTTCTCTGTTATTCTTCTATATGATAAAAATCATGTTTAAGGAGGTTGGTTACCAAAATAAAAAAGATAAAATCATTCTAAAAATGTAATGTGTTGCTCTTTGATTGATGTCCTACAAGTGTGCGAAATTTCAGATCGTTTATAAAATATAAGACTCGGTCATGAAATTATTCAAC
Organism: Torymus aiolomorphi; assembly: GCA_036365515.1. Lineage (NCBI taxonomy): Eukaryota > Metazoa > Arthropoda > Insecta > Hymenoptera > Torymidae > Torymus > Torymus aiolomorphi. The sequence goes on from CM070875.1 coordinate 13,759,266, forward strand.
TTCAAAGTTCAACTCTTATACACACGGGTTCTTATATGGATGTACCTTGGTAAAACACAAAACACTTAGGATGCGATTCATTAAAAATGATAAAAATGGTCCAAAAAACTACCGGCAATATAGCAAATATACAGGAGAATGTTTATACGAAATCTGAACGCGATAAACAACGCCGATTCCGAGTAGTACTGCGGAAAACGTAAACATACGATCGAGTTCGGTGCTACAGGAGGGGGTGCGCGGTGAGCGGGGCAGCGCGCGCGGTGCGAGGGGACCCCCCTCCCCACACACTGCGAGCTGTGATCTACCCAACCTCCTCAAGGTAGTTCTCTAATCCCTTCTTAAAAAAGTGATGAGCGGCCATGTTGAAGCATCTAAAGGCTTGATTTCGATTGGTCGATAAGAAGAAGGCACGAGAAATTTACTGTTTGGAATTTAATGTTTGAATTTTTTAATGGAATTTTTACATTAGAGTAGTATAAAAATGATTAAATTCTGACTTCGAAAAAATACTTAAATAAGTTAAAAGTAAAACGTAATGAAGATAGCATACATAACCTCAAAAACAGAAAAGTACGCGCGAAGCGCGTTTGAATATCGCTTGTATATCAAAAAGTGGGTTTCGAAAGTAACAAAATTCTAGCGTGTTCTTTAAAATCTAAATAATTTTTCTTTATTTTTTAAAATGTAGGTTGCCGACCTATTTTTCAAGAAAAAAATTATTGAAAATGGTTACTTTTATATTGAGAGTAAATGACCCCATATAACGCATAACAGGAAGTAATAGTATTACTTGATAAAAAAGTGGGTTTTCAAAAAGAAAAACATAGCTTAAGAAAGATAACATTCAGCTCTTTCTTTTAAGTTTATCAAATAAAGTCGACCTTTTTAAAAAGATACGAATAAACACGTATGGCATGCGTATGGTATAGTTTGTGTTCTCGCTGAGCGCACAAACTATAACGCGTTAAACAACTACCTTAAATGAAATTTTATAAAGCAATTTTTATCGAAGTATCAACTATGAACATCAAAAATGTATTAGTTTGTACGTTTATAAATTCTATTGAAACCAAACTGTGATAAGTATATATACCAAGTAGATGTTTTAGCTTGACTCAAATTCAGTACTAATACGTACTTGACCCCAATTAATAAAACTTTCTAATTTATTAACCACTTGCAAAATAAAAATGCTTAGTTAATACCGCACCATAAAAATAGTCAAATAAGAAAACCGGTTTGGAAGAAGACGGCGAGAGAGAGAGAGAGAGAGAGAGAGAGAGAGAGAGAGAGAGAGAGAGAGAGAGAGAGAGAGAGAGAGAGAGAGAGAGAGAGAGAGAGAGAGAGAGAGAGATGAAATTGTAAAGCGCTGATTTAAGAAAAAGTAGGTCAAAACATATGGTATAAAAGAATCTCCTCCAACGACTTATACGTATCCAATCTTCCCATAGCGATACGATTTTATAAATGAAAATCCATTCGCGGGCAAATGCACAAAGTACTTAATATAAACGATTTCGAAAACTCATATTTCTCCAACACCAACGTATGTAAGACATCTCAAGATTTTTTCCAACAAGCATTTTCTTGAGATGCGCGTGCATTTCCAGCCATTAGTGCAAATGTCTCTTGGCACTACATTTCTTATCGCAAAGATGAATGTAGAAAAATAAATATTGCACCGAGACCTCGAAGATAGTGATTCTAAAGCGACATGTACGACTTTGTAGAAAGACATGGACGTAGATAAATATTTTTTTGCTTTTTTCTTGCGTCTACATTTTCCGTAATATTTATTAAAATAAATTAAAATAAAATAAGTATAATATAGAAAAAAAATTTGGTTGATTTTCCATTACATCTTCGGATAAAAATTTCTCGGCAAAGTATCATTCGTTGTAAAATCAATACGGCTATATCAGCAAAATTTCAGGACTGAGCTGTCGAATATTTACTTTTTTTGTAAAAAGAGCAGAAGATCGTTGAATAGCTCAAATAGCTTTTTCAGCAAAGATTCTCATTCTCTAAATTTGCAATTCAGATGATAAAATAAGAAGTGAAAACAAAATATTCTATTCAAGCGCGGAAAATGTTTTTGTGTTTGCGTTTTTGCGTACATGGAAAAAGCCTCATCATTTTCTGTTTGCTTTTATATTCAAAAAGAATTCTCTATGAAGTCGAAAATAAAGTCTCGGAACTCCATTGTAATTTGAACGGCGCTGCAGCATTTTTTTCCTCACTCAAATGTATACTTACGTGGCGTACACTAGGCGTTGGTTAGAGAGGCGCGTAGACCCGCGAAGAGAAAGATTACGCACACACACACACATAGTCACGTATACACACACACGCACGCGCAGCAAAAGAGCCGGGCATTTGCACGCTCCACACGCCTCTAATTTGGCCTTGAATCTAATGCAAGTCGAGCCACACGACGACGCGGTTCATAGACCTCGGACGTTGCCACTTCAAACAGTTGCACTCGTCACGCTCTTGCAGATAAGGCGAGCAGCACGATGACGTGGCTTCAGCCCGACTTTATTTTTAAAAGGTTCTTTTTTTCATGAGTGTCCGCACGCCGCCTGCGCGATGCCTATTAGGAATATTAGCCGGATTAGCTGCCATTTTGCGCTCTCGCAATCTCACGCGGCAGTGCCTGCGCTGAATTTTTCTCCTCGGAATTTATGATTTCTTTTATTTGCGGATGGTTTTTTTTGCTCGGATTAATTGCGTTTAATGCGAGATGGCTCATGCTGATGATGAAAAATCGTTATGAAAGTTTTTCGCCAGGATAAAAACGCGTACACACGGTCGCTTTAAATATTTAAATTATTACGTTCTGAAAAATTTATTGCGTGTATTTCGGAACACAATTTCTTTTTTTTTGTTTGTTTTATTATTTTTTTGAATCACTTCCGTAGGAAACACAAAGCGCGCTCTGCCGTTCGTTTTATTTATACATGAACATTTTTATTGTACGATTGATGTCTTTTAACTTTTAATATATTTTTTGCATTATTCGCTATTCGAGCTTTATATTCCGCATAGAAAATGAAATAAAAGATAATTTCGAAGGAGAAAAAATCGGAGAATTCCCTTTTTTCAAAGGACACGTTACACCCTTGCGCCAAGTTATTTATTCCAAAGGCGTATTTCATATCTCTCCCCCTCTCTCTCCAAGCTACGCAACATACTTCTAGTTCATTGTAACGACCGAGGAATTTTTATTCCCCGCATGCACAGAGGGAGAGAGAGAGAGAGAGAACGCGAATCACTGCGCGCACGCGCGTGCATTGCCATCGCGCTTCAGAGAATTTTTCGCTTTGCAGTAAAATAATCTGTGCCATTCGCACGGCTGCTGCTGCTGCACACATGCACACTAGTAGTAGAAGCCCGTTCTCTTTTTACAGACTCGCGTACGGCTCATCCATAGAGCGCTTTTAATGGACGCGAGAATAACCACCTCTGCCTCTCTGCGCTTGCGTTCTCGTTCTCCATCCTCGCGTCACGTCAAACAAGAATCGCTTTTCCAGGGAGCCAGCACAGACTGCCGGGCGTAGAAAGCGATAAACGGATAAAGAGCGATGATTCATAGGCGAGAGGACGCAGCGCTGCACGCCTGGCCATTCCGCGATCGCAGCGTCGAACGGACGGGGGATAACGGCCTGTATAACAACCTGCACCTATATGCTCTCTTTTTAAAGTATATATAAGGGTCGCGGACCCTCCCTATACGGCCGAGAGTCGTGGCAATAAAAAGGCGCGAGCTCTCGAGTCATTCCGCCAGCGCTGCCGAGTCGTTTAGATAATCCGCGCTTGCGCGTGTGTGAGATTTCACTTCGAACGTGGCGGCGAGGGTTTTCCTTTGGGAGGAACTTATATATAGACCGATATGGAATGCGCCGTTTGCCGTTTTGCCGATTCGAGGTTGTATAAAATTTTGTTTGCGCGAGCTAGCGTTCTTCTGCTTTATAGTTTTCATTCCGAAAATAGCCTTTCTTTCTACTACACGAACAATTATTCATTGTAGTGCCTTAACCCTGAATTCCTAACTGGTTGGGAGTGTCTTGGAGTTCCTTGAAGGCCGAAATAACAACTTTTCGACTCAATTACAGGAATCCACGATTATCAGTCGGTGTGTAAGGAGAGTACAGCAACAGGCGCGTAAATATTTAAATTTTAATATCGGAAGTGTAAGTTGAAACAAGTCTACTATCAGCTCTAAAATTCGTCTCTAATCTAAACTACGTCTGGGGCATTTCCGGTGCATAGCCTAATCAAGGCTAACTTGTTTTGCCTCCTTTACAGATTCTCGGAATAGAGGCGACTCCTATAAGTAATTAATCATCTATTATAAAACAATTTCACTTATTTTTCTTTTATTAATTAACTATTAATCCGAAGGCAAGCATTAACCGTAAATAAGTTAGCGATAATCCTCGAGCAACGATACTAATCCCATATCTTGTTTCTCTAGTCCATAAAACCCCACCTTTTATATGAAATGTCCGCGCGGCCGGGAAATAGAACATTTCCCGGCGAAGGATATTTTCCACGCCCTCTCTCCGCAGTCTATAACCCGCAGAGCGGTCTATCTTCCTTTTCCCGAGTCAAGCAGTCATCCCTCCTTAGGTATATATAAGCGCTTTTTCCCCTTTTGAAGCTCGAAGTCGCGTCTCCCTCTCTCTTGCACACTTGCAGCTCTTTCCCTCGCTCGCGCACAAAAGCCCCGAGACTTCGACTTTGATTTCCTACTCCTTGCTTGGTGGCTCTCCCGCATAGTTTCCTCCGAGGAATTCCAAGAGGAGATGGATACAGTCTGGCGACTGTATATATACTCCGCGAAGTTCCGGGCGACGGAAGAGTGAGAGAGAGAGAGAGAGAGAGCAGCTGCGCCGCTGCCGGATTTTCTCCCGTGGCCGCGCCGCCGCAGCCGCGAGAATTATCCCGGCGAGCGCGTGTGCGCGCAGGAACAAAAGCCATCCCATGAATTACAGGGCGACTTGACTCGTGATTAATGGTCGCTCGTGCACTCTCTCACTCTCTCTCTCTCGGTGCCCGAAACTCGGACGATAAAGACACGATTAGCTCGACCAATTATCCGCGATCCCGCGCAAAAAGCGCGAGCGCGCACACACACACAGCTCAAGGGTAATTTCATTTTAGTAAGTGAGCGAGCGCCGTCAACGCCAGCGAATTTAATGGGAGGGAAGAATTCGGGGCAACATTTTTGAACGCTCTCGTGGGTTCCTGGCTGCTGCGTGTATACACAGTCTATGCACTTTCCTCTCGAGACACGACGGATATCGTCAATCTTCGGATTTTACTCGGCCTGTACGAGACTTTTTCCGTCGACGTACTTAATTTTGCGGGGTTTTAACCTCTTTTTAATAACTGTATTACCGCGTGGCGAATTTTTGCCGGACATTAAACTGCGCTCACGATGCATTCCGCGCGAGAGTGGATTTTATACTTACGTATGACAGCGTTTTTGCGAAAAAATTAATTTATGGAATGTTGAAAAATCAGTTACGGAGCGTCATGTTTAATCGACAAAAATACGGTAGGGGTATTTTCTTCACATATATAGATACCGAGGGGAAAAGGATTTCTCCTTGGTAAATGTCTGAATTTATGGGATCGAACTGGCGCGAAATCAAAGTTCGGTGAATTGTGACATTGAAAATTCCAACTAACCGGAAAATAGGGTATTTGTAGGTCGGCGAAGTCATAATTTAACAAAAAAGCAGCAGCTCGCTCGCTGCACGTGAGCGTAACAAATAGCCGACGCGCGAGGGCGTCGAAGGAAGAAAAATCGTCGCTGGAAATACTAGACGAAAACGCGCGAAAGAAGTAAGTAACGCGCGGCCGCGAGAAATAAAGCAGCAGCGTGACAAATCGCCCCGGGACTCCTCGAAGCGTGAAGCGCCGCTAGTTCAAGGTTGCCAGTTATATAGGCGGAAGTCTGGACTTGGCGCAGTGTTTGGAATACCATTAGCGCCGTAGTCATAGCATAAGTGTGCCTCCGCATAACCTGCTCTTAGCGCTTGCGCTGCTCGCCGAAACTTGAGGCACTCTCGCGACGTGTATTCGCCAGACGGAGAAAGAGTTATACAGTTTGGCTGGCTGGCTGACGTATACCTATACACCGCTCATTAGAGACCCGTGCCTCTCTCGGTTCTGCTCGGTAACATAGGCTAGTGACTCAGCCCCCTGCGCGCCAACAACGCCGAAAGGACGTTGACTTTGAAACATTCAATGCCGGTTCAAATAGCGAGCCGGTCGAAAAAACAAGGCCCGCGGACACGCCGCCCTGAGCAACAGCTCTATTTTTTCCGCTTTTAATTTTGCTTAGCAATTGACCCGTCTGGCGAGCGAGCGGTAGAAAGCGGATGCGACTGCTCGTCAAGTGTGGGTATATATGTACATTATGGGATTGATTTAAGGTTGTATGGGCCATATGTAAAAAATAATGTCAGATCAATAAAATTTCGTTAGTAGGTCAATAATATCATTATAAACGTCTCTGGCAAATTTGAATATGATTTGCGAGCTAGCTTTCGGGATATTCTAGTTTAAAATTAATGTGGATTCTTATGGAGATTCTCTGAATATGGCTAGATTCGTCGTAGTTGTTGAAAAAATTAAGTTGAAAAAATAGTGTTTAGTTCTTGTAAATTTGTGTACACGTTAAAGAAAACCTTTGTAATCGATTGCAATCGAATTGCAAATGAATTGCTTTTGCGAGCTAGTATTAAAGTTATAAAAAAACTGTGTAATAAGGCGTACAGTCATACCAAAAAGTGAAAAAAATGAGTGATTAAAATGTTCTAAAACCGATGTAGTTTTCTTCATAGTTCTAAAAAACATTTTACATATTTGTTTACTCTTAGTACTATAGAATATTACTGTTTTCGACGAATTATACGACCAAAATATTTGTCTTAAATTTTGGAATGAGACCTTACGGCCAATACAACCTTAAAAGTTAACTGAAAACGGCGAGGAAATAATCGATTTTTTTGGTGCGATTCAGCTGATAGACCCGTGGATATAAAAGAATATCCTTTGAAAATATTGAAATATTTCAATGATATTTCTTTTCCTAGGCAAGTGTAATAGAAAATAAATTTCTCTATCCGATTAGAATAATAAAAGAAGGAAGAATAAAGCATAATTATACATTAGCATCGCATTTCTGATATAAAATTATCTTTTAAACATACAATGTAATAATGCATTTATAATTTTCATGTTGTTTAGTTGAACATAGTTGCTGCATTTTAAGTAAAAAATTATTTCAAGAAACGTAATATAACGACGAAAATGATTAATTTACAATATAATAATAATCGAATGCAAATTCTATCGCCTACGCATGATGAATAATTCATAATGGCACGAGGTAATCAACTACATTATTCGAGAGAGCCAAGAGAATACCGCGAATATTAGCCGCGGCGGCCAAATATTGCGTTTCAAAGCACGATGAAATTTTACGTACGGGAACCCTGCTCATGCACACACACCCACATCGACACGTTTGAACACAAGCCGCGCGTGCATTATTCAAGTAGTAAACGACCCTTACCTTGGCATACTACCACTGTGTTTCCCCTCCCTTATACCGCACGTATCACATAATATCCGGAAAATATTTCCGCGTCTCGATGGACCCTCCCGCGAGAAACTCGCTCGCCCGATAAAATATTTTCAATCTATAGCTTCCCACGTGCGCGAAGGTGGGAAGAAGAAAACGAGGAGCGATCGTGGCGATGGGAATTGAAGGTAGAGAGAGAGAGAGAGAAAGAGAGCGCGAGAGACGATATGACGTGATTGCACTGCGGAGTCCAGAGAAAAGTTGCGAAGGTGCGAGGAAATAAGTTGTTTTGTTGAAGCGCGAGAATGGTTGGAGAGAGCTGCAGCGCTGCGGTGAAATAACAACGATAAGAGATTTTCCAGAACTCGAATTTTATTCGGAGACGACGACGCAGTGATCGATGCCAAGGTTTTCACTTTGATATACACACCTGTTATTGAATACTCCCGACAGTTTGCGAATTTCACGTAGATACAAAGTTTATTTCCCCGCAAAACATGTATATTTTGTGCGAATGTAGCAGCGAAAACATGTATATTTTTAGACACAATGATTTTAAATGATGATATATTTATAATATTCGCGATTACATCATCAAAGCTTACATCAAATGCTAATCGCCGTCTGGCCCGACTTGTTCCGCTCTACGCGCGCGCCTGTCTAAGTGAGCACAAATAGAATTTCGCTTTTGCTGCCGACTCGTTTGTACGCGTCTAGCGTAGAAGGCCTTGAGTCGGCTAGAACCGTTAGAGGTGGCAGACGGTCAACTGTCTATTTGAAATCCTAGACGAGGTTCCTGCCCCCGCGGTGTATTTGCCTGCATTCTAAACGAGACAACCTTGACTTTTGATTTCTAACGTTCAGGTGCTCACCGGCGGCGGTCGTTTCCTTTTTTTTTCTTTTGTTTTCACTTGCGCAATCGGCGTGTGTTGTGTCTGCTGGCACACGCGGAGTTAGTCAGCACCACGCGCGGGCTGCGGGACTAATTTGAAATTCATCTGGGAAAAAAACCGACGAGCCGCCACAGGATCGCGCGTTAGGGGGACTGGCATTGAGGATATTACATAATCCCGAGGCAGCCAAGCGCCTTTTACGAATCCTTTTTGTCTTCGGCTGGGTCTTTTTGCGAACGAAATTCATCCCAATCCTGTAATTAGTTTTAGATTTTTGGTTGATATATAGGAAAGAGAGGAATTCGCATTATAAAATAATGTTGAACATTTAAAATTTCATTTTATTAAGAAATATTTTCAACTATCTTGATCGTTTCAACATGCAAAAAAAGGGTAGCCGATTATGCTAATGAGTCTAAAAAGATGTTTGGATAAAAAGAATTTGCATTAATGCGAAATGTTGCTTGCGTAGTATAGCAGTTTATCGTGAATCTAATTTTTCGACCTAAATAAAGGTTTTTTGTCGCGTTTGTAAGTATTGAATGCGGTATCGAGCAACAGCTCGTTTCATCACGAAATGTCAAGAAAGAAAGGAAAATATCCGAGGGCACGAGTTTCATTTACTTTAAGAGATGGACTTTTATAACTTCGGTGTTTGTACCATGCAAAAAGAAATATGAATTAAAAATACATTTAATGACATCTGTTCAAAGAAAAGATGAGAAAACCTGTTTTTAATTTTAAATTAACCTAAAATAGATATTCAAATTGGAAATAATATTCCCTTGACTTATTTAAATATTATATGTGAGATATAATTAAACACTTAAATAAACTCTGCTACACATATTTTGCTTCCTCATAGAGGAAGCTTTGTGATAGTAAAAAAAAAGTTTATGAGATAATGTGTTAGAAATGTTATTTAGCAAATTTGGAATCGAAATACACTATTTTTAGAAAATGTCCGTATGGATGTGTGTGTGTGTGTGTGTGTGTGTGTGTGTGTGTGTGTGTGTGTGTGTGTGTGTGTGTGTGTGTGTGTGTGTGTGTGTGTGTGTGTGTGTCCGTATACGCTAATATCTCATGATCTACTCGACCGATTTTAACGGGAGAGTGATCATTTTTTTAGATTTTGCTTCCAAAATTGGGGTCAATATTCTATTTTTGTAAAATTTAATTTTTTTTTTTTATAGCCATTTTAAAATTTTCAAAATTATTTTTTTCGTTTTTTTTTAATATTTAGAACAAATATTGTTTATATATCATGAATTCTCTGTATGTAGGACAAAATTATCTACAATTAAAAAAAAAAAAAGTCGGTAGCTATATTTCGTCATAAGTTATTGATGAAAACGTAATGTTTTGTAAATAGGTTATATTTCGAAATTAAAAAAAGATATTAACATGAATATTTTTTTGGTTATAAAGGATATTAAGTACTATAACTTACTAAATTTTTAGGTTTTTTTATTCATTATTTTTTGAGAAAAAAAAATAATTTATAGAAAAAGTGATTTTTTTTGTCGTTCAATAACTATAGTAAAATTGGCTTAATCACTTTGAAATTCTTTGTAGGGGTAGATTTTGTATACCAATCGAGTGAGTTCTTTGGGCAAAAGGATTGATCCATAAATTTCGAAGATATTTGAGGTTAAAATTTTTTTCAATTCTTTTTGAAATCGTAATTTCTCGAGAACGGCTCTATGTATCTAAATGGGGTGAGTGGTATTCGAAAGAGAATTAAATTACCTATATTTTCTAAAAAATTTAGTTCTCTAGCTATCACGGTTCTTTTGTTATTAACAAAAACGTAAAAATTGAAAAATGAAAAAAAATGAGTTTTATATGTTCAACTATTACAAGAGTAAAATTGTCTTATTCGCTTCAAAATTCATTGTAGAGGTATATTATTGATAGTTCTCGGATGAGTTCTTTTGGCAAAGTGATTGGTTCATAAATTTCAGAAATATTTGAGGTTAAAATTTTTTTAGACATTTTTAAAATCTATTTCTTGAGGATTAATTTATAATTTTTTTTTTAATTTAGTTTATAATTAAATTTAATTTAATTTATAAAAAGATAATTTTAGTTTATAATATCTCTGAAAATTATGAACCAATCATTTTGCCAAAAAACCTCTGCCGAGAACTATCAATAATATACCTGTACAATGAATTTTGAAGCGAATAAGACAATTTTACTATCGTAATAGTTGAACATCCGAAACTCATTTTTTTTTAATTTTTAAATTTTTACATTTCTGTTAATAACACTTTTACGTTTTTGTTAATAACAAAAGAACCGTGATAGCTAGAGAATTAATTTTTTTTAGAAAATATAGGTAATTTAATTATGTTTCGAATGCTATAAATTACATTCAAATACATAAAGCTCTAAATATCAATTGCAAATTTATAGGCAATTGTGATATATATTTTATGTGTGTGAAATTTTGTGGAAATGTATAATCTATAAAAATTTGAATAAATTATGTTGGAGTTTTGTTATTTCTGCCTTTCTGAAGTATTAAATTTTAAATATTGGAATTAAAAATTAATTAAAGGAATCAGTAAATTAAGTTTGAGGAAGCTACGTGCCAATGAATTGGCAGCGATTTTTTTATAATAATAATCAGAAAATTATAATATTTTGTTATTGATTCTGATCTTTAATCTAGTATTCCAGATGTTATACAACGTGATTTGATTTAAATAGGCCACAGATTAGTTTTCTACGAGCTAATCTGACAAGGAGAGTACACCCTCCGGGAAACGGATTTCAGCGGGCATTTAAGAGTCGATTTCTGGTATCTATAGAAATGAAGCTTAGTGTTTCTAATTCAATCTCATAGGCCATTTTTCTTCAGATATGAACAATCTAATCTCAAATATCCTTTATTTCGTTAAAAAATGAGGTCTCTTCTATTGACTGTTACATTACAAGTATTTATGATACGAAAACGAGCAAAGAAGATCATAAAAATAGACAGCAAAGGCTAAAATTTAAGCTCTGATTCGTTTGAATGGATCGTATTTTGAACTATTTTTTACGCTATCTTTGATTGCTTATAATTTCCTGAAAAATCCATATTTTTCAAACGAATCAGAGCTTAAATTTTGGCTTTTGCTGTCTATTTTCATCATTTTTTTTTGCTCATTTTCGTATAATAAATACTTGTAACATAATAAATGTAACAGTCAATAGTAGAGACCTCGTTTTTTAACGAAATAGAAGATATTTGAGATTAGATTGTTCATATCTCAAGAAAAATGGCCTATGAGATGGAATTAGAAATACCTAGTTTCATTTCTATAGATACCAAAAATTGAATCTCAAATGCCCGCTGAAATCCGTTTCTCGGAAGGTGTGCACTCTCCTTGTCAACCTCATTTCTATTATCACAGCACGATTGCAATAGCTATCCTCAAGTTATACCCCCTAAATGCAATGAAATAAAATTTAGTGACAAAGAGCGTTTTATCCTCATTATGGTCGCGAACCATCAAGACAACAATCTCATTAAAGAGTTTTAAGTTGCATTTGTTCCTTCATGTAAGACATTGAATTATAACGCCGTCGTTACTTGTTTGCTCGAAACACCTAAGAGTTAGCAGGCGCAGGTACTTAGTTGCGCTCTCGTGCGAACGCAGCGCGCAGTACTTACTTCAAGGATGCCCAATTGCATCATCGCGCATAAGACTCTTGAAAAGTAAATAATTTACTGTACAGCTGCTCCTCTCAACTTCTCGGTTGCCTTTCTTTTTCCCTCCCCTGAGTTATTCACAGGCTGTCGTATTTCATAATCTTGGACCTTAAATATTCTTAATCTTTTTTTAATAAACCTATTCTCGCTTTTATACTTTTTATTTATATATAAGTAAGTATAATCGAAGTCTTTATTAATAATAGTTGAGTTAAACTATTAGCAGTAAGCTCTCAAGTGTCCTTGAATAATTAATAAACCGCGTGAATATCTAATGGGTCTAAAGGATGCTCCGGGCAGGCCGTGAAATAATTCAGCAGTTCAAAATAATTTTCGCGTCATCCGTGCATGTTTAATCTCTTGGCTCTACGTCCAGGGCCCGCGGCGAGCTATCCAGTAGCTCTGCGCACCTCGTTCTCTCCTCGAGGATTTAGGAAGCCGGGCTCGGTGGCGCGCTCTATCTTCGCCTCTAAGCGCTAGGCTACTTCTCTCCCACCAGGCAATGCGTTATGCTCTCTTCTTTATAAGAGGCGCGGGGAGACTAGGATTTCGCGCGATAAATCTCTCCCGCGTCTCTCAGGTGCGTACGCGGACTCTTTTTGCACCCATGACGTATAGCGCGCGCGATACAGAAATTGCCTTCGACGCCGAGGTGCGCGCGACCGGGGCCCAAGCTCAAAAGCTCGGCTCTCCGCTTTCTCGGCACGTACGCCCAGTATAATTAAACCAATTGCCATTCCCGGGGGGGACTACTCGCTGCTGCACGACGCCGCGCCCTGGTATTATGCGCTCGAAGCGCCGGAATATAAGTGGGCGCCGAACGTCGAGCGCTGCTGCTTTGATAAAGACGCGCGGAGTGGGAGAGGGAGGCTCTATAAAGCGAGGGAGGAAGACAAAGAGCTTCCGATATACATGCATACGCGCGCACAATGCCGAGGAGAGCGGCGAGAGTGTAAAAAGGGATATTTATTTCTACTAATTTTAAATGTATTTAATATATTTCTACTAATATATTTCTTCTAATTTTAAAAATATTCTACTACTGCAATAGTACCAAAGGCAGAAAGCGAGAGCAAAAAAGGGATGGCGGTTCGCTCTCGTATCCGAACACCGGAAAGGAAGAAAATAAAATTTATTGACTTTTGCCGAATGGGTTTTCTTGAACAAATAAGTGGGTACATAGCTTTACAAAAATAATTTGATTTCTACCTTATCGTTTGACAATCAGGCATTTTTTCGAAAATATTTTTCAATGACCCAGTTAGCATACATATATGAAGCTATTATGGAAAATTATATTATTTCAAAAGTAAAAACATCAAATCATAAAAATAAATAATAATATTACATAAACATACATACATATAAACATAACTAATTTAATGGAACAGTAAATAAATTAATTTAGAAGAAGCTACGAGCCACTGAATTGGTAGCAGTTTTTTTTTTATTTCCACCAGCAGTGGTCCAGATGACAGTGATAGGTAAATACACGAAATTCGAATGTAATAAAAATAATTTTTAATTTATAACATTGTTCTTATTTTATAATAAATTGTTTTATATTTATTTAATAGTTATTTGTTTATACATATTATGAGGTATATTTATTACAGTCAATTTATTTATTTGTATCATTACAACGTAAGTGAGGCCAAATTAATTTATTAATTAATATCATTTTTTATAAATTCATCTCTGTTTTAGGCGACTAAGAAGCTTAGGATATAGGTAACGGTGATGACGTTGAGGTCAATGAACCACACAGAAATGATTCATATTCGTCTGTTGCCAACACTCTTTCTGATAAAGAGATGCTGCAAAAAGGATTTGTATACATATACTATACAACTTTAAATATACAAATACCACCATATAAGGGAGTAGGAAGTTTTAAGAGCGTTTTGCCAATATAAAGAGTAACTATCCTTATTGCAGATACAAGTGCATCAATATAAGTATTTCTAAATTCTCCAATGAATAGGATTCGAGGTGATAGTTAAACATGATTCTTCACGCTCACCACAAATCATGCCGTTACTGCAACGCCAAGATGCTTTTATTATTGAATGCTTTTACGATTGCATAGCATACGTTTTTGATGACTTCAACACAAAAAGTAATTTATATGCAATATTTTTGTGAAAGATTAGAGGATTGTTCGTATTGGTGATTGTTGAATAAATAAACTCCTTCTTCTTGACCCAACGAACCAAATCTTTATTTAACTTAACCCAACGTTTCGGACATGTATTATGTCCCTTTTCAAGGCTACATAGAAATTTACAAGTTTTAATTTACAAGAAAATTTTTTTACACTTTTAAATGAATAACGATTTACACTGCTCACCTCTATCAATAAATTAATAGGTTTATAAAACCATCGTTAAAAAGTACGTAATAATGTCTCACAGAGACTCGTCTGCCGTCAGTTCTCGGAAATTTAAAGTCCAAACCGAGCGATAGCTCGTATTTATATTGTGCCCTCGAGTAGTGGGGAGCTGTTAGTGTATTTGTAAGCTAACGTAAACCTTTGATTTTATGTTTGTGTTTTTTCTTTTTTTCCAGCATTGAAAATTATATGCAATATTGCTTATATAAAAGCAAATCAATACAGTTGCCATGCAAGGAGCTTCCAACACTAATTTATTTTTCCAAACAAATACTATTAGCACGGAAAATGCACCACCGAATAAAATATTGATAAGTTTCGAGAACAATACCACGCGCTAAATAACAGCGAATAGATACGATTTTTCTTTCGTTTTTTAGGTCGATACATTATTCTTCACGAAAAACGACCAGCACGAAAAGTTTATGGAAAATAATGATGAATAAATCTCCGCTGTAATTTTTTTTTTGTCCAAGACGTCCTCGCAAAAGACGCTTATAAAAATGTAACAGCGAAAAAGATATAGCGGAGAGGGGGTGAGAGTTTCTCGCTGTTGTCTCGGAGATTTGCATATTAAAACGCGCACAGTATCTTCAGGAGGGAGAGGGCGAGGATTCGAGAGCAGCGTAAGTAAATAAGAGAGGAGTTACGAGATTAAACATCGCTCTCTTCCAGTTCTTTATTTCGAACAATGGTCGTGCATTTGCATCGATGGCCGCCTGCCAAATAATGCCACTTATTGCCTACTTCGGCGACACGGGGAAGGGGTACGCATATACGGCCAGACAGCCTAGAGACACAGCGGGCAGATGATATACGAGTACAAATAAAGACGTCGGCTGATTTCCATGTCTTTGCTATTATTGCTCGTAAAAATGATGGACTTGATAAAAATGGTAATGTCTGCTATAGAATCGCGCATGAATAAAAAGACAAGCGCCGTAGTTCGAATGATAATAAACTTCAGTGTGAGGTATTTTTATATTTCGTTGCAAATTAACACAACGCGTGTATTACTGGACTGGTTTCTTAAATATTAATTGTTAGCGGTAACTTGAATAAAAAATCGTATGATTAAAGATGCAGTGAGGGTAATGGCATTTGGTATAACGATTTATAGATATTATCGGAGTAGCAGTTGCCCACAAATTAAAAAGAAATATTTTTAAGTAAACACGAGATTGAACATTTATTTCGGTAAGCCCTTCAGCAATTCATAATTCATTCTTTGTTATAGAATAATTCCTCAATAAATTTTCCATTACTGCCTTCTATAAAAATTCCAAGGACTATTCTCCTTAGTGCAAAGAAAGCCCGAGCCACCACCGTCAGTACGCAAGGAGAGAAAGAGAAGAGAGAGTAAATCGAACCGATGTAATGGAAATTCTCTCGAAGAGACGCGCACTTGAAGCAACCCACGGCAAAGATTTCTCATCGCTCTTCTTGTCTCCCTCTCCTTCCCAATTTTCTCCGCTCCTCTCTACCCCCGTCATCTCTCACCTCGTGTATATATAATCCCGCGCACGACGATTAAATGGAATTGTGTAGTGGCGCGAGGAAGACAGCGCCGATAATATAGAGAAGGAGGAGGAGGATGGGAAAATATGCCGGGGAGACTCCTAATATTTGCCGCGCGTCGCGCGCGTAAGCCCACGGTGGCAGCGGAGGCTGGACGTGACCCTGCGGCCACGGGAGATAAAGCGATAAAGGACGAGAGGGAAAAATGACGGACTAGCTCGCGTGATGAAGAGACGCGCGCTCGGGAATGCGAGGTCCCGATCTCTGCGCGAACAACTTTGAAGATGCGGTCGTTATAACTCAAGTTCGAGATTCTTTCAACTGTATATTTCGTAAGCAGAAACAGATATCTATCTTAGCCGAGAAGTGGAACGGCTCACTAATGGCCTACCAACTTTGAGTGTATCTCATGCGGAAAGATTTTAGGTTAAGCTGTTTCAGATTTCGCTTAGTTTCGAAGTAGAATTTATGATTATTTAATATCGTAGCTTCAATATTAGCAGATTATTATTTTGCAAAAGCATCTATATCCTGATCAATTAACGGAAAACAATAGCAGACCGGCCTCATTCAAATACAAAGAAATATATAAGTAATGGTCGAGCGTTGAATCGACGAAAAACGATCATGTACATTATCGATTGAAATGCAATTACGTATAAGAATAATACGACTCATTTTTACCTTTGAAATTAATTATTATATTAAGCGAAAAATTTGTTATTGGTAAACAAGCGAAAATGACTATTATTTTATTGAACATCGTACTCGACATCCTAGCAACTCTCGCTCGCATAACGTACACGCAAGGAAAATTCGCGCGCTCGACACTCGGCACGCTAGACGGAAATAGCGCTCGCGCGCTCTCTGCACATTTTCTCTCTCTCTGTTCCGCGCACTCGAGAAGCGCGCTCGCTCGCGCTTGATTTCTAAGTGCTCAATGCCGCGCGCTGGGCTCTGCGGCGCGGCCTCGTTAGAGAGAGAGAGAGAGGGAGAGGGAGAGCGCGCGGGAGACCTCGAGACGGCTGAACTTGACCGGATTTATCGGCGGCGCCGCGGCGCGACTGGAGGACGAGCGATGAATTTCCGCGGGTGCTCGAGGCCGCGCTAGGCCTTCTCTAGCGGCAGATTTCATTGTCAAGGCTAGCAGCGAGCGAGCGCCGACTGTCTCAAGGCCCCCGGCCGCGGCCGCCGAGCGAGCGTGTTTCTTCCTCTCTTTGCGCTCTTCGCGCGTATACGTAAAGCAGGAGGAGGAGGAGGAGGAGGAGGGAGTATACTAGTTAGCAGCTCGTGCGTGTGTACATTCGCGTATTAATGAATTCTAAAACGCCGGCAGAGCTAGCAGTGCACTGCGAGCTAATTTAGTAGCTCTCGCAGTCGATCACGTGTGTGTGTGTGTGTGTGTGTGTGTGTGTTTGCGTGTGCGCAGAGGCTTTGAGAGGACGCATGGGTTGATGTAACGTTTCGTAAGTTATAAATTCATTAGCGAATTATAGGAGCTGATTTATTTACAAGGTCATAAAGTTGCATAAGCGCTAATGCTAACGAGATGCTTGTACATATAAATTAATCATTTTTAGCCGTTTACTCGGAGACCATATAGATAAACTTCAAAGAAAAAAAAATTTTTTTCTCGCATTTTGCGGGAGAAAAGTAAATTTGGCGGAGAATTAGTGCATGCTACATTATGCAACAAGGGGCGAAAATAGCAGATTTTTCCCGCGGGTAGGTTTACTGCCCGAGTGAAAAGGTATGTCCCGAGAGTGCATTTTTCGAGTGAGAAGATTTGTCCCGAGCAGATTTTTTCCGCGGGTAGGTTTACTGCCTGAGTGAGAAGGTTTGTCCCGAGGGCGCACGAGCGAAGCGAGGGCAGTAATCAGCCGAGGGAAAAATCTATACTTTCGTCCCGTGTTGCATATAGTATTTTATTCCACTCTCGACTGTGGCCACTTTTTGACCCTGAAAAGAGAGGACAACTCGGCCGACGGTTTTTTTTTATATTTTACTAGGTTGATCTACAAAAATGCGCATGCACCTTTTATTCTTTTTCATTCCGCTACGTGCCGTTGTGGGAGTGGCGGAGCTACTGGGCGGCATTTCGTGAGCCTAGTGCACGCATCCATAGGTTAGAATATACATTCTACTATATATAGCTGTTGTTAAATAATTTTGTTTTTTTGCTGTGTGCTGGTTTTTGAGGGTTTTGTTGTTGAAAAGCAAATATAATTTAATACAAAATGTCTTCGAGTGATTACATAATGTACATAATGTAAATCAAATCAAACATATATACCATTATAGACTCATTAGCCCGTTTGATCACAACTAAACTGAAATAGTATCTTTATGCAATATTCAAACTGTAAGCTCACTTCACCACTACTACCATGACTGTCTCCTTACGTTTAAAATTATTCATAATGTTATTCACTGTTCTGAATTAAATAGTCTTTTCCGTAATCATCTTCTCACCTATTCTCTACACAGTCATAGAATTTTGTAAGAGTCTCTTTCACATTCTAATTTCGGTTTTTATTCGTCAATAAACCGCATGAAACGTTTGTGGAATCTTCTACCTGCTCGTCTAACGAGTGTGCAGAATCTTTCAAGGTTCAAACCGGCTGTAAGATCCTTAACAATAAACTATTAGCAATTTATTACTAATATAACCGACATATATAACAATTATATTTTATCTGTATAATTGGTCTTCTACCATTGTTTTATAATCTTCTCTTAATAATCGCTATCTTGATAATTATTATATATTTTACTTTTTTTCTGTAAAGGGTTCTTTGCCCGTATAATGAACAAATAAATAAATATATAAATAAAGATTTTGTTTATTTAATTTTTTTATTTTTTGTAAAAAATCACTAAATATATATTAATTGACTATGAATGGATAGTATTGTATAAAAAAAATTGTAAACCATAAAAAGAAAAAAATGTCAATTTTATTTTCGCCCCGCTAATTTTTACTTTCGTCCCGCAAAGACGGGGCAAAAGTAACATTTTGTCAAAAAATGAGGTTTACGGGAAATATATGCTAGTTTCGCCCAGATTTTCAGGGACAAAAAGTGGCCATATCGGTCGAGTGTGGAATAAAGTACAATATGAACTAGGCCAAATATCTTACGCCGCCCGCGTTTATAAATACTCTACATCTTTCCGTTGGTTCCACTTTCTAAGTCACAAAAGTGGCCACGGTTGAGATTGGAATATAGTACATTACGATACAAGTGCACGAAAAAGACGATTTATACCGCACAATGCGCAAATCGGGCACTTCGCACACTATAAACAGGCATGACAAGTAGAATTTCGTACACGGAGTTGAAAAAAGTACTATATGTAACGCGGGAAAAAAGTCGCTCTTCATTCCCGCGGTTGGGTTCACTGCCCGAGCGAGCGAAGCGAATATTGTATAATGTACTATTTTTTAATGTTTTTTTTTCTTTGAACGGTAATTTAATTATGTTTTGATACAAATAATTTAATAGGGTTATAATGCTTTTTTTCAAACTTCTTATTGAGATTAATGTCTAAAAGTAGACGTAAAATATGCAAAGAATACAAAAAATTAAACTATAGTGATGTATTTTAATTGAACTTCAACGTATTTACTTATCGAGTAAGTATTTACTTTGTATTAAAAATTAAAAAAGAAAATAATCATAAAATAATTTAACAAATAAAATTGCAGTCGCGTAAAAAGATTCTGAGAATAATTATTTATTGCTAGGTAATCATGGCCAGCTAAGCTTTAAAACACGAAGACATTTCTTTGTTCAGCTCTTCTACTTCTCACGCACCCTCTTTCCTCTCTTTTCCCCGAAGAAGAATAAAAAATTCAATCCCGTCGGTGTACGCGTACGCGTGTGTGCCTGTGGCGGCGAACGTTTTCTTTTCACTGCGCGCCGTAAATTCGAAAAATTTACAGCGCCAACGCGCGCGGGCATATAAGTAAGCTTTGCTCGGGCGGCGGGGAAAACGTCTTAAAAAGAGGGAGTCGAACATCTTTTCGTAAAACACAAACGCAATCGCGCGCAGCGGCAGCTTTTTATACCGCGCCCGCGAGCGCCACTTTTCACCGACGAGTTTATTCGATTTCACGACAATTTTCGTCCTCAAGCTTTCATCCCGCAGCGAGGTGCGGTGATCTAGGAGCCACATCGATTTTTCTCGCCTTTGTTTGCCATGGAAAGAAGGGGGGGGGGGGGTCTTTGAAGAAAATGTGCCCGAGAATATGTGAAAATCGAGCCGAAGTGTTTGGAACCGAACGTACACTCTCGCTGGTCCTGCTTTTCCAAGAGCTGTTTGGTTGTTACTTCGGTTGAAATTCATCGTTCCGTAAATTTCGGTAAAGGGCCGTTTGATCCGGAAAGCGAAAAACGATAAACTGTAATTTATTGAAGTGTTTCGTTTGAAATAATTAGTGGTAGCTATACGAGGAAAAGAATATCATTTGAATCGAAAAGCTCAGGGAATTCATAACTTTCTTAAAATTACTATTCGAAAAAACTTGTTTTCACATCTTATATATTATCCGCTGAAATTGAATACCACGTGTGAATGATCGAAATTTCTTTCTCTGAGAACACACAAATTTAATATGTTTTGCAGAATCACCTATAAATCTTCCTGTAAACTAAAGGACCAAATGAATAATTTGTCTATAAAAATGATCAAAATTTATGAGACGGAAAGTGCAAGAAATCACACTAATGTACAGAAATATCAGTTCATTGGATATTCAGCTATTATTACTAGAGTAAGTATCTATGAGAGAAAATAATGAAATAAAAAGCATAATAATAACGTTATCTCGGGGAAACTGCATATTTTTAGCCGAAAGACTTATTCATTTTCGCAGCTCCATTATAAATCCCGGCTGCCGCCGATAAATCGATATCTGGCCGAATATTAATGAATCTCTAGAGGGGAAAAAAACAAAAGTATAAAAAGGAAGAGAGTGAGTGAGAGAGAGAGAATTTTAAATAATCCCGTAGCTCGCTCCGCACCTTGACGTCACACACCAGGGCATGCGAGCAGCCCGTGCCCGATCAACTTATAGGTAGAGTATACGGGACAGAGGGGCTTATAGTTTCGCCCAAGTGCCATAAACCAGATGAGAGGGACTATATACCTACGCATATACATATATGCGCGCAAGAATATCTATACCGTTAGCGCATAACGCCCCGACGTATAGTATAACAGCGAGGGAATTGCAGCCACTTGCAGCGTCGGCAAAACTTACAAGTTCGCGTGGCAGAGGACTAACCCGTACTCGCGTGCGGTACAAAGGTGGTCCAACTTATGCGAGCCGGGAAATTCGGGGAAAACGCGCACGGCCTTCGATGACGAACCTGCAGCGCCGTGAGCCATCGTCGATGCATTTGCTTGTTAACATCGATTAGTCGCGAAGTATATATACGTATATAGGGAGCGCCACGTGGTGTATCATAATCTCTGGAGATTGCGTTTATAAGATCGTATTAAAGTTTATAGGAGGAAATTTAGTTCAAGTTTGAGTTATGAAGTTAAGGTTCTCGTGGAATCGGGAAAGGTATGAAGAGCGTATGTCGACGCCTCGTACGAAGGAAAGCACAGCGCGCGCCCTCTTTACAAAGACTAGCACAGTTCAAAACTTCTGACGGAGACTAGCACAGCTCAAAATCTCTGACGAAAAATAGCACAACTCGATGCCCTCGGACGAAAAAAAGCACAACTCGCTGCGCTCGGACGAAAAGAAGCATTACTCGCGGAACTCGGACGAAGAGTAGACCGATTCGCGGAAAGAAGTTACTATATTTAAAATCACCATTCTATTGATAAGTGATTTATTGTAAATACAAATAAGTTTCCGCCGTTTTTTTATAAAGATTATCAATTTATTGTAAAAAAAAATATACGTTACATTTTATTCAAAATATTGTCCGTCATTGGCTACTACTTTTTGCCATCTTTCTGGCAGCATTCGGATGCCACGTCGAAAAAACTCTTCATCTTTTGAGGCTACCCATGAATCGTCCCAATTTTTGACTTCTTTGTAAGAAGTGAAGTGCTGCTTGACAGGGCGTGAGTCATCGACCGGAACAAGTGGTAATTCGAAGGAGCAATGTCTGGTGAATACGGCGGGTGAGGTAAGACATCCCATTGTAAAGCTTCCAATTAAAGTATCCTTGATGACTTTTGCAACATGTGGCCGAGCGTTGTCGTGCTGAAAAATCACTTTGTCATGTCTTTTGGCATATTGGGGCGTTTAAGCTTCAATTTCTGCTCAATTGCAACAGTTGCTGTTGATAACATTCTCCAGTGATAGTTTCGTTAGGCTGGAGTAGCTCGTAATAGATTACTCCGAGCTGATCCCACCAAATACACAACATTGACTTTTTGCCATAAATATTCGGTTTGGCTGTTGAAGTTGGTACATGGCCGGGCTTACCCCATGATTTCCTACGCTTTGGGTTGTCGTAGTAGATCCACCTTTCATCCCCCGTCACTATTCGATGCAAAAAACCCTTTCGACTTTGTCTTTGGAGAAGTTGTTTGCAGGTGAAAAGACGGCGCTCGACGTCTCTGGGTTTCAGTTCATGCGGAACCCAATTTCCTTGCTTTTGTACCATACCAATGGTCTTGAGACGGTGTGAAATCGCTTGTTGAGTCACTCCCAAGCTTTCTGCGAGCTGCTCTTCAGTTTGGCATCAGTCTTGGTCCAATAATCTCTCTAACTCAGCGTCTTCAAACTTGACTGGCCTTCCTTCGCGTTCTTTACCTTCCACGTCAAACTCGCCGTTTTTAAACTTTTGAAACCACTCACGACAACTTCTCTCACTTAAAGCAGCATCACCGTAAACTTCTGCAAGCGACTGATGTGCCTCAGCAGCAGATTTCTTTAAATGAAATAAATAAATCAAAACTTCCCGCAAATGACGCTTATTCGGTACAAAACTCGACATTTTCGAACAAAAAAAAATGTATACTGCCAATACAAAGTCATTAGTATTTTAAGGTTATGTTGTTGCCAGGTGTCCAAACTTTCTATGTGACATTTTACATCTCACGATTTCAAAGTAATCTTGTCGGTGGAGCCATCTCTTGAAAACGGCGGAAACTTATTTGTATACCCAACAATCATATGAAATATACAAGTACCTTAGATCATAAATAAAGTGCATATGAATTTTAAGACAGATTGTAGACTGCATTAAAACATAGTTCCCATTACAGTATTGATCTTACTATTGAGACTTTTCTAATTATATTGCAAAAAAAGTCATTTTTTTAAATAATAAGTTTTTGTATGAAATTGGATAATAAATAACACCTATATTGCAAAAGTTTCATTCGATCGCTCTTTTATTAAAGATGCAATAATGAATAAAATTAAATTAAATAAGCACGAATTCTCTTTGAGACAGCAATCTGCTAATGCAGCTTGCAGCAGTTTTTATTTTTGTTATTCGTAAGATGTACTTTTTATGAGAATGCAGCGAGTAGTGCTAATCTTTATAAACTCTTACGTAGTTGATAAATAGTTGATAAACTGCCTTAAGTTTGATATGCACATTAGTTACGATTTAAAGTATTTGTAATATGACGAAAAAAAAGTAAGGTTAGAGACCCGATCCAATGAATGAAGGGTGCGTCGTTACCCGGCGTGCTCATCCGTCACTTCGTTCATAGATATTATTCAATAAGTAAAAAGTCACTTTCGCTTCTTATTACCAACTTTTTATTTTTCATTAGATTTTAATGTTTAACGTCTCATTTTGCTCCTTAAACATTTGTCTATGACCCATCCAGGCTTATATTAATTATTCCATAATATAAGCCTGGATGGGTCGTAGATAAACGTTTAAGGAGCAAAATGAGACGTTAAGCATTAAAATCTAATGAAAAATAAAAAGTTGGTAAGAAGCGAAAGTAATTTTTTACTTATTGAACAATATCTACGTGTTCGATCAACAATGTTTTATCACAATACTTGTTTTCAGTTTAGAAAGTATTCGCCTTTTATACCTGTGTGTATATTTTAGTAATTTATGACATGAAAATTAAATAATAAACCACCTTAATATAGGATAACCCCCTTAAATTAAAAATACAAAATCAAATAATATTATATTATATTTTTCAAATGTTTCTTTCAAAACAGTTTTAATAATGAAAGAAAAAGAGGAAATGCATAAAAAAGAAGAACATATAATAGAAGAACAAGAAGAAAAAAATGGAAAAAGCAAAGAGACAAATAGTGAAGGAGAAACACTTGACAAGAAAAGATAAGAGATGCAGATTCTATTACCCTTTTATTCAACGAAAGAGAATTTGATAGGAAATAAAATGCAGTTGAGCTAGGGATGAGCATTGAACTTGTTTAATATAATGATTGTCTCCCTAGTAAAAATTCATGTATATGAAATGGCCAAAATATCAGAAAAAAGTTAGTACAACTAGCTAATTAATCGCTATAATGAAACTTTTCCAACCATTATTTGCCTATTTTATAGATCGACGTAACAATAAAATATTCGCATTTAATTTATTTATTAATTTTATCGCATAGGAAAGAGCATTAAAGTGCATTGGATAGTTTACCAAAATATAAATAAATAACATTAACTGAAAAATCATTTGTTATACTCATTCTACGAATAATTCAGAAAAACTTTTATTTCTCCATCTGATCCTGTCTCTCTTACTCCTTATCATAACAACAAGTTTTCTACTAGCCATTTCCTAACTAAAAGAACTGACCGACTGTTTCTTGTTTTCTCTAATTTTAATATCTTTGAAATACTCAAGAACAAGCTTGTGCCGGATGGTGCCGAACTAATTCTATTTTTTAGTCCATTAAATAGTCAAATAATATGAGAAAAAGTGTTTTATTGTAGATTATAAATGGCGAAGGGAAGTGTCTATAGTTTTAGTCCATCCTCAGTAAAACTACTTATTTATTAGTAAAATAATTGAATCGATTTCCACTAGGGCTCAAATACCTATAATGGCTCATTAGCAGATCTAAGGATAAGTAATCAAGAGAGCCGAGTTCCAATCCTGGTCTCTGACAGCACAATTGCTATCAAGTGCAACGCATGCTCCCTCCTGTTACTACAATTAGCACCAATGTGGTCTTTTTTTGATGATGCAGTTGAAGTTCAATTGCATCATCACTACTTCAACTACTTCGTTGAACCAAAATGTCTTAGGTTTTTAAAAATAGCAATTCGTAACAAAGAATAAAAAGTTTATATTTGTGATGATGCAGCTTGCAAATTATTGGGGATGATGAAGAAAGTATATTAGCTTTCATTTTAAATTTCGTAATAAAATTTTTTCAAAAAAAATCTTGAGACATCTCTTCCTAGTTTAGAACACATTTTCATAATTTTACGAACAAAAAATAATTCGATCTGAGACGGCCTTTATGAATTTTAATGAAATCAGCCTTTATGCTTAAACAATAGTACATTACGACACGGGTGTGGAAGGTGATTATTTACCGCATGAGACATTTTTCATACGGAGCGAAGCGAGTGAGAAAAGTCGAATGCGGTAAAAATCACCTTACGCACCCGTATCGTACAGTATTTTAGCACGAGAGCCGAATAATCATATTAAAGTTATGATTTTGAGGTTAGAATGGTATAAATATTGTTACTTGATATAACGGTATTCGATTTTCGAAAAAAGTGTTATTTCTGTTAAGCTATGTAAAAAAGGTATTTAAAGATATCAAAAATTAATTAAGAAACAAATTTCTGTTTCATTTATTTATAGAGACCTAGATACCTATAAATATCGATTACACCGAAACCTGCAAATGTACATGCAAGCATAAATTGATAAACTGAAGTGTACAGCTCTAACATAAAATTGCAACATATAAAAGCGAAATTTATACTACTTCAAGCTTAAATCTATGACTTAGAATTTTCTACTATTTTCTAACGTTCCAAGTAGTAGAAGGCAAGTTTATTCAGACCGTTAGACAAGAGAAGTACTTCTTTTGAACTTTCATAGTTTTAATCCTTTAAAAATGAATTTAATAGAGGAATATTTCGTAAATATCTATTCAAGATTTTATCGTAAACCTAAACATAATTTTCGAGTATTTTTCCTGAAATTATTCGTCAGATAAAACCGCTTAATAGAGTCACTTGTCCTGGAAAAATTCATGCCGTTAAAAAAAACGCACACGTACAGGCGAAAATCAGTAGAAAAATGGAAAACTCTAGAAGACGAGAGATAGAGCGAAACAGAGACAGAGAGAGAGAGAGAGAGAGAGAGAGAGAGAGAGAGAGAGAGAGAGGGAGGGAGAGAGAGAGAGAGAGAGAGAGAGAGAGAGAGAGAGAGAGAGAGAGAGAGAGAGAGAGAGAGAGAGAGAGGGTAAAGCAACGGTTAGTACGCTTTGGGCGCACATAGCTGGTGCTGATTTTGCATCGCTCGCAGAAGTGCGCGAGTACGCCGACGCGGCAAAGGGCCTTTACACGCGAGGCGCTTTCCCGGAATCAAGCGTAATTCAGCGTCGAGCATTCTCGTTATGCATCATATAACGTACAGAGGTGTACGCGCGCTGAGTTGACTAAAAGCAAGCGTGAGCGCGCGCGGCCGCCCGTTAGCCGTCACATTATCGCGCTTATTCTATTTTTGGCCGCTATTTCCGTGGCTACCCGTAGAAAATATCCACGAGAGAGAGAGAGACAATCGTTCTGAAAAAAGAAACTCTCGAGCTGAAGGATCCTCGAGAACACACATGTATGCGTACGTAGTTTAGAAGTCACATGCCTAAAGAGAGGGGAGAACGAGAAATTTCTGCGCGCGGATATTCTCGTGTAAATTAGGGCGCTCTCGAGTGCGCGCAGGCAAGAACGCTGGTTATGTACCTCTGGAAATAAGCTGGCTATTCTCGTGAGCGATATACATATACTGCCCATTCGGCGCGAAGAGATGAGCGCTTTTTCGCAACCCCGCGTCAAGGTCGCCGGGAGCACTGCGATACCTTGTGCTCTTGCAATTATAACGTATTTAAGAGTTGTTTCGAGAAGCGCCTTCTATATACCGGTTGTTTAAAATAATTTTCGAGTGCGAAATCGCGCTTATTATTATGCTCCAAAAACGCAGTCATTAAGTTCTCGTTAAATTTTCTTGCGCTACAACTGTGTTGAAAAAAAAAAAAAAAAAAAAAAAAAAAACTAGAGTGCAAAATTTTTTTCATATTTTTAAACATTTCTGCCGCGCCTAAATGCATCGTAATAAAATTCCTTTTTTGAAAAATTAAACAGGAGTTATTTTCATAATGAGAAAAGACAAGAGCACCAGCGAAATTCCACTCGGAAAAAGCGGAAAGCTTATTAAAACAAAAAAGAAAAAAAAAAACTGAAATTTTGAAAAGAAATTAAATTACGGTTTCACTGTAGAATACACTTGCAAACAAGCGGGACTTGCCATCTTAAGCAGCCACGCGCGAGATAACGAAATAGACGTAGCTCATTAAAAGTTTGACTTTGGATCCATTAACCGCGTCGCGCTTCTACGACAAAACGGCCGGATTTCCCGCATCTGGTATAAAGCACAAAGGACTAATCCGTTGCAGCCCTGCAACGACGACGACGGCGACGGGGACGTTTTTCACGGGACGCGCGGTGGCGTATCCTTAATGAGTTTTTAAATGAAATTCTCAGCCACGGTAACTGTTCATTCGGCTGCGCCCGGTTTCTGGATAGCTCTCTCTGTCTGTGTATGTGTGTGTGTGTGTGTACATATTTCCGGTCGCGGATCTTTAATTAAACGCGGCGAGAAACGTCGCGCAGCGCAGCGTAAAGCCCCGGACAAAGTCTCTCTAAGCGCGCTCGCAGCAGCGCCAGCTCTCGGTGCTATCCATTTCACCTCCGAGTTTTACTGTCTTCTTTTTCGGCTATTCCGCTGTGGGTCAAGTCCATTTCTCTTGTGGCGCGAGTGAGCGAGCGTATAGCGAGCGGGCGCGAAAGAAACAAAAAGCTCTTTGTGAGCTGCCGGAAATTCGCGCGTATTTCCCTTCTCTCCCTCTCTCGGTCTTTCGAGATGTGCTCGAGGTTGCTGATTGCATTGAATTCTCATATACGCAGCCGTATACGTGCCGTGATAATTTTTCTTAATTGACAAGCTGTATTAGCTGTATTAGTCTCGAATAGTCCCAGAATAATAAAGTTAACAATTCATAGATCGCACGCGACTTTCTTAAACGAAATCAATGTTTTACTTTTTTCGAATGAAATAGAAGATGAATTTTGCAACTTTTACGGGAAATAGCTTATTCTGTGCTTGTTTACATGTTATTCTGACCATCAAACTAATCAATCTAATTTCTGATTGCTTTTCCAGTTTACGTGATACGCTTGGACGAAATCTGTTTGCGTGTAATTGATTCAATTTCAAAGTACGCTTTGTTAATTTAATTTAATGAGATTTCTTGTAAGCTAAGCTGTTTAATTAAAACGGTCTGTTATAAATTGTGCACTCTGTACGTTTTAATTAATTAAATAATTTCATTATAAGTTATTATACGAAAGTGACTCGGAGCTTCAATAACCGATTGAATTAACTGTTATTGCATAGTATTTATTTCTACAAAACAAATAAAGACATTTACTGATTAAATAATTCATTTAGACAACGATATTCAATATTATCAATATGTTATTCATTTTGAATAAAAGATAAAGATATTCTATTGTCTACTGGCCTGAATCCAAATTAATCTAAATATTGCATATTCTTTGATTGTGTTTTAACATTTACGAGGGTGAAGTTAAGAAAATTAACTTTATATATGTTCAGTCTAATAATCTGTAAATTGCACGGAGAGAAATTTTAGAGTAAAAATTACCAAGGTGCCTTGGTAGCGCATGGATAGACTGTCAAAAGCCGTGATATTCCCAGGTTTCTAATACAATTTATAAGTTTCCCAGGAAAAACTACCATAACCACTTAAAAAAAATACCAAATTATCGGAATAAAAATTACCAGACACACTGGTAAAAATTGAGATCTAGTCATTTTTACAGGGTAACCTAAGAATTTTTACTAAGAAAACTGATAAATTTTGCCAAATAACCTGGTATTTGTGTATTCGCGCATGCGCACTGCGCATTATTGTGTTTCAGAAGATTGATACTAGAGGCGTGCGCGACGTTAAAATGAAAACAATACACATATTTTCAGTAAGTAATAACGGCGATTCAAATGACTGTTGGTAACAGCTTCCGTGGCGCAGACGGTAGAACGTCGGACTCTCAACCCAAAGATCGTCGGATCGAATCCCGCTTCCGTAAAAATTTTTTTTCAGTTTAATGTTTTTTCATCCTTGTTTCTGTTTCTATTTCTATATTAAAATACTATATATCCATCAATATGGATAAAAAAAGTTAATTTTTTTAATTTAAATTAACTAAAAAAAAATTTTACCAAGGCACTTTGGTAAAAAGTTTGAAATTGTCAGTCTGTCCATCCATTACCATAGAAACTGGTAATTTTGCCTCGAATATTTGTAATTTTCACTACAAAATTTCTCTCCGTGTGTAAATTGAATTGATAACTCATATAAAAGTAATATTTCACACGTATACGGCTTCCATATAATTAAAGAAGCAGAATAAAAAACCTCATTCTATATGAAAATTTACTTTTCACCATCTTTCAACAATTAATTTTTAATCGTAAAAATAGAAACACATCGATTTACTATAAATGTACAGAAAAGCGATAGCACTTTCGACATTTCTACTGAACATTACAAAAAATCTTATATTACAGTGGCGATTGTTCTGCAATGCGCCGAAAGCCGATTACACCTATATTGCGTGCTGGCCGAACAACGATCCTCTATATAGTCAGTATACGCAGTTCGTAACAAAGTATTCGGTGCAGCAACTAGCCTTTCGCTCGACAACAATAGCCGGGCGGGTGCGCGCGCGGCGTGAAAAGTCGACCGATAAAAATTCAAATCAGCTGCTGGCATGCGCGTGCTGTCTGACAATATTCTATCTCGGCGCTCGCTGTCCTATAGACCTTGAACGCACAGGCAAAACCGAGCGAAGCCCAATTCGCAGCGATATACGCACTTTCGTGCGTTTCCTTCTCGTTTTATCTCTCTTTGTTTGCCGACAATGTTACGCCAGGTCACGCGTCGTCGAGCTACTTGACCTGCAGCTACTGCATTTCCAGTCGTGCCGGTAATTGACAAAATACACATCGCACACACGGCGAGATTAGAACGCGCGACTGCGGCTGCTATATGCGCTCGGTTAAATTTAAGCACGATGTTATCGCAGTTCGCTTTTTCACATGGTGCACACGCATTCGACAAACTTTTTTTTTTATCTATAAATTACAGTGACGTACGACGGACCGATTACGCAATATTCTGTTTTTCGAAAATGTATACTCGACTGGCTTGGTTCTCGAAATTGTTCAATAATTAAAATTCGCAGAAAGGCCTTTGTGTGAAATATTTAGAATTCTTTCAGACTTGAATCTTTTAGGAAAAAATTATGCGTGCGCGCTCTAGCGCCTTTTTGAAAGATAAATGAATACGCGGGAGAGTTTATGGTAGGGATAAAAAAAAAATTGCACGCTAGCCGAGGGATTTGCGCGAGAAACCATAGTGAAAAAGCATGCTTTTGCTTCCGCAGCGGGGATTCGCCGTGAAATGCAATTTAGACGCAGGATTCTAAAATTTAAGAGAAATAGCGTGCATTTTTGTAAAACACATAGAGAGCCAGAGCACAAGAGTCAGAGAGAAAATAAAATTCGCGCTTAATTCCTGAAACATAAAATTTTCTTCTTGAGCCCGTGCGTACCGATGGCTTTATGCAATATTGAAATTCCGGTATAAATTTCACGAGCACGCGCGCGAGCGCGTGGGCGCAATATAGGATGCACAGGGGTGACAGTAGCAGGCTTTGTCTCTCTCTTTCTCTAGACTAAAATTTCCATAGGAAATTCCGACCTAATTAGCAGCAGGTTTACGCCTGACAGTCCGAATTGCGAGCGACAAATGCACGCGGCCGGGCTCTACGTCTACGAAAATCTTGAGCGGAGCCCGGGACACCTTTTAGCTCGCCTCGACATTGGCTCAGCTTTCTAGTGTATGTGTGTGTATACACACTACAGAAAGCTGTAGCGTGCGTGATGGTATAGGCGGCGGCGGTCCCTCCCACCCGGGCGCCCCCGGTTTTGTTTGCTCGACTCGCTCCCTCCCTCTCTCTTTGGCACACAGTCCGCTAGAACAGCTAACGTATTAGCATGGCCAGGCGTGTGTGTGGGGGGATCGCGTGCGCAGTGGCGGGGTCAACGGTCAAGGTTACCCCGGCCAGCAGCGGGGACTAGGACACGAGACTGTCCCGGACAGATGGCCAAGATCAAAGCTTCAACCCCGGGGAATATCGATGGATGCACGCGCGTGCGGGGGCTAAGTATCGTTTTTTCTAGTTTCCAGACAAATTAATTCCCAGAGGTATTTTATACTCGGTCTGAATCAGACAGAGTACGGTTCAATTGGCGCTTGTCATTCGGTCATATTGAACACACCCGCGTGCAGACGAGTAGTCGTCAGAGATCGATTGAAATGTGTAACCGTTTTATTTCACGCGAAAGCCCGTTTTTCATAATATCAAAGTATCATTTGCATCACAAAAGAATTTTTATCGCGCAACTGCGCGCTTATTATAATCGCTCAATAATTTGTAATTATAATTGAAATAATTAAATTACTAATAGTCCTTTCGACACGAGCGCGCGGAACATTCCACTGTATAAGTAGGACGGACACAGGCTATGCGCGATTTTCTACTCCTGTGGCGATCGAGCGAGCGAGACTCGAATAACGGTTCGCCTAACAGTGAACGGCGAGGAGTAGCTAAGCGTGACTCTCTGAGCTCTCACGGTCAAGGTTGTTGTGTGTGTATGTGTGTGTGCCGCCTTGCTCGATTATCTAATGCGTTATGTGCGCCAATTCTAACGAAAGGGAAACCTCGAGCAGTGAAAGGAAAAGTGAACTTTCTCGCAGATCTCGCTTTCGTGAAGCTTCCTATCTAATTCCTTTTGCGCCGTACCGTGAATTCCGTCAAGTATGCGAAAGCCATACGGGTTCTTATCTACTTTAAGTTTTATTTTTGTTATCTATTATTTTGCAATGTTTATTCTACTTGTTGTTTATAGTGCTTTTTATGCAAAACATATTTTTATTTCAAGTTATACGCAGCTAGACTTTGAATTAAAATAGACTTCAAATTAAGAAATTTTGGTTTTAAAAAATGTACGGTAATAAACAGTTTAGAAATTTACGATGATTTGGACTCATACTTCATCTTCTTATTTTCATCAATTTATAAAGTTAAGATAAAAGTTGCTTAATAAACTACGAACAGACTTTGATTAAATAAACCTAGAAATGCTTTTCGAGTCATCGGCAGAAGTAATTTTAAAACATCTGAACTAATAACAGATAGACATTTCAATCACATTGACCCACAATATAGAAGAGTAATTACATAGCGATATTATTTGAGATAACAGAGAGCGCGCGGTTGGTAACTAGATCTGATAAATCAACGCGGGATCTAGAGCTGCGAGAGAGCAAATCATACTTAAGCTGACGCACGCGCCTGGAAGCTTTGAATCTCCATATTCCGGATATCAATTTCGAAGCAAGTTTTGCGGCTAATTAAACGTTATTTTTATATGTAAATTAGACACACACGCTCACACATGTAAAAGCGCTGGCCCCGGGAACACCTATACGAAAGTTAGATTAAGGTCGACGAACGCAGAGAGCAGGATATGAAATTTTAACGAGGCCGCGAGCCTCTGCGCGCGATAGCTATATATATATATATATATATCATGAAAAGGATATATATATACGGGTTGACGGCAATCGTCTAATTTCGTGAAATATGCAGCACAGCGACCGAGTGGGACGCACTCGTTATATACGTGTCGCGCGACGACGACGATTTTCTGACCTGGAATCGCGCGCATTCCGCGACTTCGTCACACTGTGCGTGAGGCAAGATATAGCTCTGTCGAACGCTATTATCTATTTACGTGTGTCACGGGGAGTCGCGCGCAATTACCGTATAACGATCGCTTGACTTACGTAAGGATTACTCAGGGGCTGATTTCTCGGAGAATGACTCTTTACTATTTTATTACTCTATACTCGTAAACTCCTAGATAATAGTAAATAAATAACTGCTTAATCAATCTGTGAAACTTTGAGTTGTAACGATTCTGTATAACTTTTCAAGGAATAAATATATCGCGTACTTGACGCGACCGAAGCCGTGACGATCTAAGCATGCGCAGCGCAGGTTAAGCAGATTCGATTGTCGCAGAATTGCAAAGCGCCGTTGCCTTCATACGAAGTCCGCTTGAATACACAATTAACGAAAGACTTGCGATCGGCTCCCCAAGCCGCGGTGCGGGTAGCATTTTAATTGTTCTCTTCGGCATAGACATTTTTCTCAAATGAATTGCGCGTTCCTTATTCATTTGCGGCTTCGTTAAAACTTGAAGCCCTGCTGAAGTATCGACAGCATATTGTGCTGAATTGAGAACAAAGAGGTTTTCCTCAATGTTTAATTAAACCTCGTTTCGTCGAGTTATTCTTCTATTCACTGGATAATCAATTAAATTGTTAGTTTAGCAGTGCGCCGAGAGAGAGAGAGAGAGAGAGAGAGAGAGAGAGAGAGAGAGAGAGAGAGAGGCGATATCTTGACCGAGCACTAAAAATAGATTTGGCAAATGAAACTTGTTTCGGCGTTCGTTGACCTCCCAAGCTCTCGAATTGGGCTTAATACTTTCCTTCCGAATACTATTATGCTTATATGATTTTGATATTTCACAGTAATAGTGTTTGTAATTAATGCATTAAAACACATTGTTGTTGTCGTCCTTTTCTGACACAATTCACATAATTTCTAAGACCAATTAATAGTAAAATTTAATCTTCAAAACAAACGAAATAGAGCTATATGTTTAGAAACGTAACGATAACGGCACTTTTTACGCAAATCCCTTTGACAGTGTTCTTTTTCACATAAAATATTTGCTCGCACACGGGCGATTTAGCGGGATGAAATAAATTAACCGACAGTGTGCCGCGTGCGCGCGACTAAATTCCGGCGATTCTCCGCGTAGCAATATTGATTCAGCCGAAATCTCGTTCAACTGCGTGTAAAAAAAATGTTTGCCGCGGATAAAAAATCCATCCCTCTCTCTGCGGCTACATCGTCGCCGGCAACGTCGGTGGTAACTTTGCGCGCGCACACAATTGATGGGCAATTTCGCGCGCGAAGTATAGCATTTTCCGTTGATTGATTAGGTAATTGGATTGTACGATCCGAATTTCTCTCCCGGAGCTTCTCCTCCTGCCCGTATATATATATATACGTACGTATAGACGTATTTCGCTCCGTGTACGTACATATGTGTATGTATGGAGCCGAGGCACTTCGACAAATTGCAACGAAGCGCGTCGAGCCGTGCGGAGTGCGAGCTCGGCGCTATTCGCTGGTTATACACGTACCCTCCTGGCCGCGCGCGCGTATTACAAAGTTTCGGCGTATACGCGGAAACGCAATGGGATCGAATTACCGAACGTTTAAATCATCGTGAGCCGGCGCGCCCGGGAGTATAAGTGGGCCATTCAAATTAACTCAAACGCGCGCCAGCTGCGCAATCCAGCCCGTCTAATGCGCCACGGCGAAACTTATATTTTCCAGTCCCTCTTTCCGCGTATGACGTTGCGTGTACGTTAATTAACATTTTTTTTCGCGAACGAGCGAGAGTACGAGGGTACGTCGTCATGTGCTGATTCGGATGTGTGATATACGATCTCGAATGGTAATAAGATTTTTCGATTTTACGTACGAATGACGTAATAGAGGATCTGCTAGAGGTGATAGCTTGCGTGTACTTTCCTAGTAAAAACATTATTATAAATACTCAATGCGTAGATCAATTATATTTAATAGTAAGATATAATATTTCAAAGATCAAAAGAAGTACAGTTTATATGTCAATTTGACTTCATAGAAACACTAACTTGGCAAATATTGTTTTGACTGCACTCTCTCTCTCTCTCTCTCTCTCTCTCTCTCTCTCTCTCTCTCTCTCTCTCTCTCTTCATACTTATTCTATAAGGCGTGTAAAATTAGAGCGAGCATCAGCGATGAAATTTCTCGAGCGCACGCGCAGACACACGAACGTGATTCTTTTCAGTTTTGCAAGGGGCCGGGCAAACATGCAAACCACAAAGGCGAGATTCTCTCTGGCGTACGCACATGTGTGGTGTGTGTGTGTATGTGTATATGCGTGTGTGTATGTGTGTATGCGTGTGTATGTGTGTGTATGTGTGCGTATGCAACACGCGCTCGACAAAGGTTATCGAACTTTTGTGGATACGAGAAAAAGTGAAATTTCTCACGAAGGGGCTTTGACGGCGTCATCATCTAAAATGAAATAGCGGAAAATTTATCACTCGCAACGACGTGTACGAAAACAAGCTTTTCGCGAATGAAACACGGAGCGTTCACTCGCCCTATAGCATGTTTGTTTTCAAACGTATGTTTACACGAAAAATACATTGTAAATTATAACGCGCAAAAATTGCATAACTTTAATAATACCACTGCAATTATCGATGAGCAAATATGAACTTATTTGCCTTTAACAACAAATAAAAAAGACATCACGCACATGAATCAATGCTCGCGAAATAACTAATTACAGAATATATATATATATGTGCGCGCATAATTTTCATGTCGGGGTTGATTGAAATGCACATTTCTTCCGACGTGTGTATACGCCAGCCAGTGCATAAACAAGAATCGCAAAAAAGCAGGCAATACGAGAGCGCGCGCAGCGCATATATATAAATGAACCGAGCGAGCAAGAAAGTCTCTCGCGCGCTTAGTATAGAGAAACCGTGGAAGCAAGATAACAGCGCGAGCGTGTGCGAGCGAGAGAAGCAGAGCGAGATAAAGAAACTACGTATATATGATAAGTATGTGCTGTAACCTGGCGCGTTCCGAAAACCTAAATTTTCCCTATAGCAGCGTTAGAGCGCGCGTTCCACATTCGCATGCGACTCGGCTTTGTGCATCTCTCTCTCTCTCTCTCTCTCTCTCTCTCTCTCTCTCTCTCTCTCTCTCTCTCTCTCTCTCTCTCTCTCTCTCTCTCTCTCTCTCTCTCTCTCTCTCTCTCCCCTCTCTCTCTCTCTCTCTCATATATATATATATATATATATATATATATATACATCACTCCTTTCCGTGAACGCGTTCTATACCACCGGTCTGATCTATAATATGCAACCTGTACGATAATATATACGCGGCGTGGCATTGTGCAAGCGGTGGTATCGTAAATGCAGCGCGTGCGAGGCCCGATCGCTATAAAAGAAGAGAGGGGATTTCTTTTGTTGTTTCGCCCTATCGCGAGCGCGCCAAGTGTCTATTTCGTCGATGCGCCCTCCCGCCTTTCTTTTTCTTATAGGTTGCTCCGGTTCTTTAATCAGCTTCGTTGTGACCCGTCGAGAAGCTGCAGAGATAGGTAGATAGAAGAGAGCGAGGGAGGGAAAGAGGGAGGGAGAGAGAGAGAGAGAGAGAAGTATAAAGTTCGTGGCCTAGTTAGATAGACGTTTGTGTGTTATCATCGTTTGTTAGCTTTTTTTTTAATCCCGCTTGTAACTAACAATGAGTGTTCACATTGTATACACTGTTAAAAATTTTGCAGTTTTATTTCAGAATTTAACTGAAATTCCAGTTAAATTCTGTAATAAAACTTCAAAATTTAACTGAAATTTCAGAAAATTTTTAATAATGTACGTATAAGAGATAAATTGCAATGAAATACTCAAAGGCAGCTAGATGCTTGATTTTTTATTACATCGTGTCGGTATCGGTCGATCAAATTTAATTACAATTCGAAACCAGCGCTCTGTTGTAACCCTTCCCTGGTAGAAATGGGGGGAGGGGGTCCAAAGTTTAGACGATCCACTTTAGAATTGAAGTCAACTCTAGAAGTTCTCCATTCCGACATAAACTACTGCAGATTGTGCAAAATTTCGAAATTCTAAATTACGAAAACCATATTTTCGAATGTAACAATTCACCTACTGTCCAAAACATCGAATTTCATCAATACTATTTTAAAACGAACATAACTTGTTTCTAATGATTTATTTAGAAATATCTTTATTGTATCCCTATTAAAATTCTATAAATGAAATTCGATGTTTTGGACAGTAGGTGAATTGTCACATTCGAAAATATGGTTTTCGTAATTTAGAATTTCCAAATTTTGCACAATCTGCAGTAGCTTATGTCGGAATGGAGAACGTCTAGAGTTGAGTTCAATTCTAAAGTGGGTCGTCTAAATTTTGGACCCCCCCCCCCCCCGTAGAAATTTGTGTATTACGAAATGGTCAGAAATTCAGTAAATAGCTAGAATAAATAGCTAGTTAATAGCCATGTTAAAACTTGAGGTTATATTTAAGAGCATTCAATTGTAACAGATAGCTTACAAAAATGTAAACAATAAACACAGACTAAATAGTACATTACGCAACAAGGGCGCAAAGTGAGTGATGCACGCCCGAGTGGAGTTTGTTAATAAAGATGAGGGCGTGAATCACCTTGCGCCCGTGTTCTGTATACTCGCTGCGCTCGTGCGCTAATCTCACGGTGCAATAATGAACTGCTTATGACACGGATAGGCGTGACAGCGGACTTAGGTAAACGTGCCATAAAATATCGTACGATACATGTGACTTAAGTGGCCCACAGCACGGTGTGATTTATCACCCTCGCTACGCTCGGGCGCTAACATCACGCCGTGCAATAATGGGCCACTTAAGTCACATGTATTATAATATACTATTTTGAACCACAGGGCGCGAAATTCGATTTTGATGCCAATGGGCGCGAATCGGGCACTTTGCGCCCGCTAAACAGGCATCAAAAGTGGAATTTTGCGCCCCGAGGTTCAAAAAAACATTTATATCATTCCTTTCTTAGATATTAACTGAATCCATATTTTTCTAGTAGATTCTGTCTCTCTCACTCCTCATCATAAGAACAAGCCTTCTACTAGCCATTTCCTAATTAAAAAAAATACCTTTGAAATAGTTAAGAACAAGCTTGTGTAAATCTTTAAAAAGTCTTTTTTTATTTTCAATCTATTAAATGGTTGAATAATGTTGGAAAAATCGTTTCATCGATAGATAGAAATATCCAAGAAAAGTGGCTAGTTTTTGGCTATACCCCACTAAAACTAGCTATTTATTAGACAAATAATGAAGTGAGTTTCCACCAGGGTTGGTATCTAGTTTCAAAGTCAAGGGTATCAGTTGCGTGCTTAACGAGCAATGGAAAATTCTTTAAATCGAACTCTTCTATGTGAGTGGCGATATAATCATGAATGCAAAGCATCGCTTTATTTGCTTTCAAATTCACATACAGCAATTCCTCGCGATTTTGGAATAGCGGTTGTAAAATTAAATAAACGTCGGAAAATTTCTAATGTTCAAATATTGAATTATCACTAAAAGAATATGTAAGGCTGCAATTGAAGCTGTATGAAAATCCAGATAAAAATAACAATAAGAATTTGAATCATCTGTCAGTTGGGGGAGACAGGGGCAAGTTGGCATACAGGTCAGGTTGGCTACATGCTAATAACCCGTGATTGAAATAACAGAGGTTAAGGCTGTTGATGTCAGTAACGTAAAATGAAATCAAGAATATTTGTTTTAATTTTCATTCGGAAAACATCATGTGGAAAAACGAAATTTTCTTATATGAATCGGCTGATACAAAAAGGAACTTTAAGTGTATGGAATTTTCGTATATCTAAGGACCCTTTTTGCATGAGTCGATTCATACAATGAGGGAAACTTAGTAGAATAATTATAAGAACGCTCAGTAAAAATAACCATACTGTATGGGGAAACCGACCACAGACTGTCAGTCTGGTAATTTTTATAGTCAGTCTGATAGTTTTTATAGGGCAGTAGGGTAATTTTCTATTCACTTCGAAAAATAAAGAAAAAAATTTTTTCTTCATAATTTGACAATTTATACAAGATAAATAAGTAAGTAATATTAAATAATAAATTAAATGACGAATTTTTAATGCTGAAAAAAAAATGACCGGGATGGAGAATCGAACCCTGGACCTTCGAGTTGACAGGCGCCACACAGTACTACTTACGGAAGGTGATCCGAATCATCTACATATGCTATATTGATACTTGTATATAATTGTATTCATTTATAATTCCCGAGTAGAAATGAAATACGGCTTGCCGTAGGTATCACACGGGCCGGATGGCGTATGCCGTGCAAGGCCCTCGCGCGGCATGTAACGCTTTTATTGTAAGGTACTTGCGTTTCTGCCGTACGATAAACTCATTTACAGCAAGTCTTATCCGGGCCGGCACAACGCCGTGAAATTTTCCGGATAAGGTACATGTCATTTTTCCGTTACATTAGCATTAGTATTTGAGCATTTGTTTACGCGCGCGTCAGAGCCTCAAATCTGAATAGTGCTCCGTTTCTGTCGTACGAAGAACAACCTAATAAGTATAATGGATAAACAATGAAGGAAAAAGTTAAGTACTAAATTTCGAAAAAAGAAGATATTTAATAAAAATAAGTAGTGTTTAATTAAATAAAGTACAAACAGATGTAGAATTATAATTGTTCGAAAAAGTGCAAATATTAGTTTTATATTTGTCATAAAAAAAAAAAAAACAAGATTATGTCCAAATATATAAAATACATTAAATATGATTTAGTAAATACATCAAAAATATATTAAATGTTGTAATTTTTATTAAGTATAGAACATATTCGCTTTCAAATTATTTAGACAATAAGTCACGTGTTGCCCGAATCAGGGCCGAATCAGGACCAGATGTTTCACCGGACGTAAGGATATAGATAGGTAAAATCATCCGGCCCTCATACAGTTCAGCGTTACATGCCTCGTACGTAGTGTTGTGGCGTGACCGTTGTGACCATCACAAGACGGCCATCTGACCGTCACATAACGGTCACAAGACTCATCAAAATATGACCCTTTTTCGTCATAAATTCAAAATCCCTTTCGCGGTAATTAATATTAATTTCTTTTTTATTGGTCATACGACCAAAATTTTTATGACCGTCATTCTACAACTATGTAGTTGAAGGGAGCTTAAGTTAAGAAAATTTAAAGCTTTTATTTATTTATAATTTGAATTGGGTAAGATCCGCGTGCGTACTTTAAAGCGCTTTTCTCAGCTTCTACTTTTGCGACAAATATTTTTTATTGGTCATATGACCAAAAATTTTATGACCGTCATTTTACAACTATATAGTTGAATGGAATTTAAGTTAAGAAAATTTAAGGTTTTCATTTATTTATAATTTGAAATAGGTAAGATCCGCGTGCGTACTTTAAAGCGCTTAATTACAGCTTCTACTTTTGCGGCAGGTATCTTTTATTGGTTATATGACCGAAAATTTTATGACCATCATTTGACAACTATATAGTTGAAGGGAGTTTAAATTAACAAAATTATTTATGACATGTCTCGTCATATGACTGTTCGAAAATGTGACGGTCATTTTACAACAAAAATTTGAAATTTTCACTTATGACGGTCATTTTGGTCATAAGACGGTCATGTTTTGTGTCATAAGACCAAATTGAAAATGACTTGTCATTTTGCAACACTACTCGTACGGCACTCATCTGTCAACAACATCAGGTACGGATCAGGAATCACGGCAGACGGATCCGTCCCGCATCATTGCCGTTTGAAAATTTCTACTCGGGTTTTTA
Source organism: Torymus aiolomorphi (assembly GCA_036365515.1). Lineage (NCBI taxonomy): Eukaryota > Metazoa > Arthropoda > Insecta > Hymenoptera > Torymidae > Torymus > Torymus aiolomorphi. Next base: position 13,800,260 of record CM070875.1, read on the forward strand.
TCTACATTACGTCAAAATAACATCCATTATTAAGAAAATTATTGATTTATAATGATTTAAAATATTAATTGAAGCTATTAACATAACAATTACATTGTTTACAGCAACCCGAGAGTCTTATTTGGCTAGAGAATTACAGCTTTGCAGGTTATGTCAAGCACCGTGCATTGCTATCTATATATCAGAAAAATTACCCTAGTGGCTTGTAAAATTTGTGAATTATCATTTTTACCATACTATTTAGTAATTTTTCCAATTTTTTGTTTGCAATTTTTCTTATAAAAAACAGTAAAAAGTATTAGAAGTATAATAAACAGGTCACTTGTGACAGTGTGTGGTCGGTTTCCGTGCTCAATAGGGTAATTTTTATTGGGCGTTCTTATCATTTTTCCACTAATCTTTTCTCAGTGTATGTCGGAGCAAATTTTACGTAATAGGGGAGACTGGTGTAAAACCGGATACTTTTTGGAAATCGTTTATTAAAATTAGATAACAAATTAATAACAATATTTAACACTAGAATTGATTTTAGTTTACATTCAGGTAACTGAAAATCGACTTGGTTAGCCAACAAAATATTTGTAAAAATTTTTATTAGAAATTTACGAAAGTATCCGATTTTACCCCATAAAAATGTTGTAGGGGTAAAACTGGATACTTTTATTATTCTTTTAAAAACGTTGTTTAATGAAGAAATCTTTTATTAATAATTATAAATTAACGTTTTTTTTTATAAAAAATCGTTGAAGTCATAATATTTTCTTCTGACCATCTTTGCCGGGAAGACTTTCTAATATATTTACGCATTTCTCTACCAAAAAACAAATTACTTTTATATGTATAATGTATGAACAGCGCACTAAATGTCTTTTATGACACTGAAAAAAATTTTAGACTGTAGAAACCATAGTTTCGATTTGCTGTACTAGCACTATTTATACTGATCATTTACCCTTAGAGACGGCTGAAGCAGTCTATTTATTTGTATAATGTAACGGCATTATTGATCAGATGCGCAAAATGTATTTGTACAGCTCTGACAACGGTACGATTTAGTTGACAACGCTACAATGCGAAGCCAACGTTTATGTTATAACCTCAAAAAGTCACAAAATCCACAAAATCCGCCGATCAACCGCGTGTTCGCAATCCGCTTTTGCGTATTTTATCTGTAATCCAGTGTATTTATCAATCGAGATTATTTTAATGACAAATTTGTACGTATGTCGAATCATAACCTATTTAATGCTTCGACAAAAGAACTCTATACATTAGTGCTTTCAGTGTATCTTGTACGGCTCTCACAGCTATACCGATACAATTACTGTATGTCAGAGCCGTACTTTCAGTTCTCACAACGTAAAATTGTGTTCAGTGTAGTTTATTTTATCATTACATTAAAAGAAAAGAGAAAATAAGTTATCCGGTTTTATCCCAAAGTTCGAAAACAAATTAATTATTAATTTTTAGCAATTAAAAGTAAAATTGAGAAACGGAATTACTCCTACTTATTTATTATAACATAAATAATAAGATTATGTACGTACTGAGAGAGTATGTTGCTTACAGAAAGATTATACGCATTATGACTGTTCGGATGACCCCGGTCTTGCGAACTAAGAAATCTTTGACCTCTTCTAAAGTCAACACGAGGCTATTGGGATCTGACATCGGTCATGCGACCCTCGTGGTCGCGCGGTGAACTAGAGCTAACGCTGTACAAAACGGGCTCTTCTGCGCCATGTTGGCTATGGCTAAGGTATAGCTATATATATTGGTCACGCCCCCACGTCAGATCCCAATTGTTGACATTCTGATCGTATACAAAATGATAATAGGAACATTCTTAAACAACCGAGAAATTGAAAATTCCGGTATTGCTCCAGTATCCGGTTTTACCCCAGTCTCCCCTAAGAAAAATCGGATAATACAGGGAAATATAATTCTGTTAATAAAATGTCGATATTCGCATATATTTATTTTCACATGAGATTTTCTTAGAACTATTTAACGTAATGGACCATTTTTCAAAGTATAAAAGCGCGTAATTTTCATTTCACTTATTATACGGATCCCAATCGCGCTTTTGTTATCAGCGAAACACGAGCTTGAAATCATCATTATCTTCCTTGCTCATCGGGAGAGTAATTTTAAACACAAGTTCTCCACTACTTTTTATGACTAAATTCCTCCTCTCTTATACCCACACACACTTTCTCTTGCTCTTCTTGCGCGTACAAATTGAATTTCGGAGAACCGCTCATGCAGAAGCACGAGACGCACGCTACGCGCGCATAGCCCTCAGCGGTGCTGCACTACACAGAGGCCAAATGATTATTCAAACGCTTTTCTCTCTGTCTCTCCCTCTTCATGTACATACGCACTCCGCGTGCAAAATGCAGTGCGCGGGCCGCATTGTAAGGGAAGATTAAGGGCGAGGAATTCACGTGCTTCATGAATACCCTCGGGGACAAAAGCAGCGTGAAATCTCCCCCCTCTCTCTCCCTCTTGCTTATACCTCTCCTTTTCACTCTTTCCTTACAATTCGCTAACAAAGTACAAGAGTACGTGCACATGCGAATGCCGCGATGCCGGCACGCGGAGGTCGAGGATGAGTGAGTAAGAGGAGGAGAGAGAAAGAGAGTGCGCAATTTGGCGTTCAGGGCATTTCGCGCATAAGCGACGCTACGCGAGAGATATCCGCGTGGCAAAGTAGCTTCTATCTTCTCCTCCTCTTCTCTCTACGGGATCCTTCTCCGCGTTTTCTTCTTCGTGAGAAATCTTTTTGGAGCCGCTTCTACTTCTGCCGCTGCGAAGAACGAAAGAAAAGACGAAAAGGTAGGGCCCGCGGATGAAGGAAAAAAAGAGGGAGAGGGAGGAATAACAAACGACGAGGAAGAACGGCGCGCTTAAAAGGAGGCACAAAAATTGCCTGTGAGAGTGAGTGTATGTGTGTGTGTGGGTATGTACGTGTGTGTATGTGTATGTGTGTGTGTATGTGTATTTGCGCACGGGAATGTGCCGGAGGTGCAATAAAATATGACAGGCCCGTAATCACGATTCTTTAGAACTTGCTAGGCTGGCAGGCGGCAGCGGCGGCGACTCTTGCATTTGCAGTTGCGCGCGGACTTCCGAACAGATCTGTCTCTCTCACTCGCTCTTTTTTCATCCTCCTCTACCGTTCATTTTCGTCCCTTTGACATTTTACATTTCGTTACGGGGTCCTTGTCTCGCTTTTTAAGGCCCTCGCCGCCGCCGTCGCTGCGCAAGACCGCAAGTGCCACTTTGCTCGCGCGCCTCGCGAAATCTCGCGCTTTACCGCGGAAATATTTTGCCGTGAGTCGCTATAAAAAGAGGAGGCATATGTTGCCACCGCTGCGAGGGAATCTAAAGCTTTTACGTCCATTTTACGCTACGCTGTGATTCGTAAACATTTGGCTTTATTATATACATATATATAGATTCCCGACGGGTTCATTGATTTCGCATTGCTTTGTTTGGTGTGGTTCCCGGTAGCGCTGTTAACGTCGAATTATGAATAGAGCGAACGATAGATTATGGTCGGGTCGAGGTTATAAACATATATCCCCACCTATTATCCTCGTGGCGCGAGAAATGTCCGTGACTGTATAATATGGGCTAGCCCGCAGAGTTCGAATTTCCGTCTCGATACACGCTCATCGCGTTCGATTCTCTTTTTCTCTCATTTTAGACCTGCCTTATTCTTTCTTTTTCGAAACTCCGTTTTCTCTCTCTCTCTCTCTCTCTCTCTCATATATATACACAGGCGCGCTCTGCTGAAGCGACGAATCAGCCGGAGCGAGATCCCGCAGCGTGTTTGAAAACTTGACAGATAACGAATACGCGGGTATACCTGCGCTGATGGCAGAATGTTTTCTCTCGTGCACACGGTTCTCCTCGCGGGTGCGAGTTGTTCTCCTCGCATGCTCACGAAAGACACGTGAGAGAGAGAGGGTGAAAAATAAACACGCGAGAGAGAGATAGAGTTGCAAAAACGCTGAGGGAAAAGGAATCGGGTATCCGCGCTGAAAAACTGCTGCGGGGAAATAGAAGACGGCGGGATGAAATTGACGTAGACACACGCAGCCTCGATTCCGAGAGGGTTAATTATCCTCCTCTCTTTTCGCTCCCCCTGTGCATGTCGAAATTCGCGATGCGCGGGTAATAATAACGGCCGTGTGTGGTGCATGTGTGTGTGTGTAACATCGGTGAAAACGCTTGTGGTTAGCTATATAATTGGCCCAGATTGAGTTCTTTCGAAAGCTAACCGGAGAGATTTATGCGCGAGCGGCTCTCGGGGCACGTGTGAATTTTTCGAAATTTCAGCCACGCGGCCCGCTTTTGATTTATGCCAGGGAAAGAGAGCGAGGGAGACGCACATGTGCAGCACTCGAGACGAGATCTACGCGAATGCGCATTTGTAACATACATCCGCGCGGCGTTTTTTTTTCAAAATGTTATAAAGCAGCGAAGGAGCGGCAGGCAGCGTCGTTTCTCTTTGTTGCGTCAGAGCTGAAATTACGGAACACGCGCGCGACGGTGATAAATGATTTTCCCAGGGGTAAGGTGAAACAACTGCATCTTATACTTCTTTTCTCATTCTCACGCATTCCAGTAACGACGTATATATGCAGCGCCACGCGGTTATGTGAGGGATGCGAGAGATTAGCACAGTCGATGCGTTAAGATTGACTGCAGCCGGCTACAGAGCTATAGGTCGAGATGGCCACAGAGGGGGCGGCGAACTGTGTCAATATTGCTTTTGGGATTTGGTCTAGCAGCAGCAACAGCCGATCGGAGAGCTGGCAATTTAATTTAAATAAGCAGCCGCCACGGAGAGCTTGCAAGTAAGATTGTACGGGCAACCAAATTTGGGCTCCTTTGTGCCGCGCACGTATTGTTCTCTGCCTTCTTCTCCTCTCTGTGTCTATATACGCGTGTGCTGCTCCTGCTCCTTCGTTAATAAAACTTTGCACGATGCTGCAGGAGGGGGCCAAATATTGCCTCGGTTATTGCTTTGCGACGGTGCTTCTTATTGCTATGCTCTCGCATTCGCTGTTATAATTTCGATGAATCTCCAACGCGCGACTCCCAGCTGAGAGCGCGTAATTGCGATTGGAAAGTTTTCTATTAAAGAGTTTCCAGGGAGAAGCTTTCATCCGGACGTCTCGGAGCGGTTCTCTTGGTTGCATTGTCATGCAGATATACCATTAGCTTTAGAGGGGAGTTATGAATTCTGATACGACTGAGGATACTAACTGTGAGGGACGCTGGATCTTTTTGAAGGGAAGAAGTATTTGATGTTTTCGAAATTTCGTTATTCTTATTTATAGGGAAAACAAATTATAACTTCAATTCGGAAATATAGAACAATTTCGAAATGTTATTTTACAGTTTTGAGTCAATGTTTACTTTCAAAAAACCAATATCATTAAAAAAACTTTTCGAAATCAATTATTCTCTATTTTATCATTTAAACACTTAACATCAAAGATTATATTTCAGAGACACAGCAAATCGTAAACTAACCAAAGACCTTTAACATCCTCTTACCCGCGAAACATCAATATATGCCTCTGTATACATACGTAGGTGTGCGCGGTGTTAAATAAGCTTCTTCGCGCCAAGGCGCGTATAATCTTTTTATTCAGCGAAGCTTTCAAAGTCTCCGCTTTCACATCCGAAAATTTAACGGTAGTGAGAAAAAAAAACCTGCAAGAGCATGCGCGGGACGAAAGAAAAAAAAAGAGATCAGGAGAGGGAAAAGGCTACAGCGCGCGAGCGATAACTCGGAATTTTGAAAGCCATCGGAAGAAAGTACCCATAGAACCGCCTCCTTTTCTCTCGGCCTTTAATCTCCGCCTGATGTCTGAGCCTTTCTCGATTGCCGCAGCGGCGACGATGACAATCATCGGATGCGGCCCCGGGAAGAGAGAAGTCGGTATCCGTTTCCCTGTCCCCGACGAAGAAGTTGTCTCCCCGCTTCCCAAAGTCTCCTGTGTGCATCCGCGTGCTTGAGCACTGAAAGAGCGAGCGAGAGAGAGATTTATGTATATATATGTATACGCGTGCGTCTACAAAGCACTCGCGCAAAAAGGCGCAGGAGGGGCGAGCAACTACTGCGAAATAACCGACTATCCGAGAGAAAAAGAGAGAGAGAGGAAGAGGGAAAGAAAAAGAAAGACAAAGCTGAAAAAGAGAGAGACGGAGTCCAGTGGTAAATAACTATAATTTCTTTTGCTCAGTCCCAAGACCGCGGCTTTTCGGGGGGTGAGCCTCTCGCTAGCACGTTCTCTCCTCCTCTCAGCGGCGGCATTTGCCCCTTCTACACTGCCCTGCTTCAGCTCGCGTTCTTAGAGTTATCTCATTCTCGCAAAAAATACACCATGACCCACTGAAATTGGAATGAAATGAGTCGCATTTTTTACTCAAGTGTGTAGACTCTATTTTTTAATATTGAAATGATTTTTTTAACATGGAAATGTAATAACTTATACAAAAAAAAATTAATTGATATTTTAGGGATAATGGTATAAAAGCAAACTCTGTTTTCTTTATCTGTTTTCTATAATTATAACGCCTTTCTAACGTATAAGTAACAGAAAAAAAAACAAATATCAAAACAGGTACGACAATCTTTATAAAGCCTCAAAATACACTTTTCCTAAAAAAACTATTCTTTCTCAGTAACATGACGAATCCTGGTTTGTCTCCTGTTCCATTCGAGTTTCGAAAAAAGCATCGCAAAAAACACTCGCTTGTGTGAATGATACCACTTTTAGCTTGTTTTCTAAACTCGGCATCATCCGCACGTTTGTTTTAATCCGAAACGACGCTCTTGCACAAAAAACCGCGATGATTAACAACATCCATTTCCCTGGAACCTCAATTAAATTTTTTTCGTCTAAAAAGCTAGCGGCGAGGACCTCCTCCTCCACCTCCGTTTGCGAATCTAGCGTATAAGGGGCGCTTGCGTGTTCGGATGCTCACACACACACACACACACTAGTGGCCCGCGGCCGGCTTTTCGGCTGGTAGATCGGCGATGAGGCTGACCGGGCACCGCTCTCTCTCTCTCTCTCTCTCGCTCTCTCCGGCGAGGAGGGCCAAACAAGTGGAGGGGATGAAAAAGCCAGCCGTGGGCCTGACATTCGCGCGAGCGTTGCGCTGCGCTGCGGGAAAGGACGATGAACCTGGCCGAGCGAGGTCAGCCACCCCGCGAATGCCCGTGGCCCGTGCGCGCATACGTCGAAAAAGAGCAAGCAAGCGGGAGAGTTTTAGAGAGCGGATAGCCTCTCGCGAACAGATGGGTCCATACACACACACACACACACAGCGCGCGACTCGCCTTCTTATATACGCGTGCGAGGCATGTACGCCTTCGAAAATCGCCCGAAAGTACGGGGTACAAGCGGGAGAGGAGTGCAAGACGAATTGACAAGCGCGCGCTCTTACTATCTCGTGTGCACGAGAGAGAGAGAGAAGGACTCTCGTGCGAGCGATGCAATTTCGTAGCTCGGCTTTTTATCTCGCGCGCGGAGCAAGACGACGACGCCACGCGGCTGAAGCCAAGAGGGAGAGAGAGAGAGAGGAGAAGCGGCAGATTTGTCTTGCGTTCTTACGTAAGTGCCTGCCTGCCTGCGCACGACGAGCAAGAACGGCTTTGGGACAAAAGCGTTTCGGGAGAGAGAGGGAGATTGCTGCGTTATTAGACTCATTGTTTTATGAGGAAATTATTCTGATTTACAGCGAGTGTTTTAGCTTTCGAGAGGGAGAATTTCGGGGTTATATAATTCAATTGAAATTTTATGTTAAAGGAACGTTTTGGAAAATTTGATTAAACCTTTATATCATATTCCAATTGTAATTATATTACCAAGCGTCAGTTCATTTTGGAAAATGACGTTGTCTGGAGTTGTTCAGCGGATTATTATTTCGACGAAATTAACGAACTTTTGCTGTACTTTAAATTTGAATTTGCGCAAATAATATATATAGAACTTCTGAATTTATTACGTCTTTATTCGAACGAAAAATTCATACATTGTCGATTCAATTATCTAATGATTTTGTTATCGCTTACGTTCATGACGTTACATAAATGCGATAATAATTGCAATGAATGCAGTACTGAGCAACTCCAATAAATAATGTTATTCAAAGCATTGAATCGATCAATTATTTGCAAAATACATGACGACCGTAACGTAAATTTCGAAAATTTTCTTTCACCACGTATACTTATCGTTACAATTTTATATTGTCTCGAAATGTACAGGAAGCTTCAGCGCGTAATAGTCGAGAATAGTCGCATAATCGCAAAGTTAAAATCGTGGAAGCAATTGAAGGCGATTTTTCAGCTCTAACACGAGCAACACACTTTCTTGGCAGAGCGGCAAGAAAATATTCGCTCGCTGTTGCAGCAGCAGCAGCCGTAGCAGCCTTATATAGGATCTTTCGCGGGCGCGCTCTCTCGCGCGCATATAACATTGCGTTTTGGCGGTGGACCAATGTTTGGCATCGACTACCTGGCGCCGAGGCTCGCACTTCGGTAAACAAGGAATTCAGCCTGGGGTTCGTCGACCCTTTTCAAAACGTGCAGTTCAATGCCTCGCTCGCTCGCTCACGGCGCCGCGTACACGCTCGCCTTCTAATGCGCCCGGCCTGGCGCGCGCTTTTTCTCACGCTATTTTCGTCCAGCAGTGGCTGCTAATTAATCCACTCGAAGGCTAACTTTTATATTGTGCGGAAAAAATTCAGCGCTGATGTATATAGAGAGGGAAAGAAAGGAAAAAATAGAGTAACGATTTTTATGTCATTGATATCTGGAGTGCAATGAAATTTTTTTCGCAGTTTGACGCAGGAGCTAAGTTTCAGCTTTTGATTACACAGTTACGCGCGACTGAAGGGGGTCAGAAGCATGCTAATAATAGATGTTTAGCTGTACTATCGTTTGCTCGGAATCTCCAAGGCCTCATTAACATGCTCTCTCTCTCTCTCTCTCTCTCTCTCTCAGAGAGAGAGCGTGAGAGAGAGAGAGAGAGAGAGAGAGAGAGAGAGAGAGAGAGAGAGAGAGAGAGAGAGAGAGAGAGAGAGGGAGGGAGGGGGGAGAGAGCCGCACAGTTCGGTGTTGTTTATTTGTGTTCTGAAGGAATTCCGTTATAGACGTATATATATAGGTAGCCGAAGCGTGCGCGAGATATGCATGCGCGCAGACGACACCGGCGTATATCGAATATATTCCATGTCAGATTCGCTCTATTTATGCGACGGCGTGTGACGCGTCCCGCGTGTATCGCACACGACTCATATATGTATGTAGTATCATGCCCATCAAAGGGCTACGGTAAATATCCTAATTTACAGTTGTCGTTGAATTATCCACGCGTATGTTTGCCAGTGAGAAAAGCACGAAGCGCTCGTTTGAAAAGAATTTTTTTTTTATTTTCAACTGCGGAGCAGAGAGGCGCCTTGCATTCATTAAGCCGTTAATGAGATATCTGGCACATCCTTCGTTTCCCTATGCTTCTTCGTGGCAACATCTCTATTTGAATTTTAATTAATGGAATTCGTTAAGGTTCATCAAAGTGAGTATAACATAATACTATGTATTATACGCATTATTACGAACATCGCGGGCGTTATGTATTCAGTCGCATTAGATATCTGATCGTCTGTGGAAGCTACACTCTGCAGCATTTTTTAACAATTATTATAAATATTAAATGGTTAATTCAATTTATTTTACTTCCCCTTTAAATTTTATGAATATTTTAGCTAGGATTCGAGTGACGCCTCGAAATATATAATCTCATATCCTGAAAAGTACCGTTACGAAATCGATTTCCTAGAACTCCACAGAAGCCAAACCGGCCAACCGTAAACACGTATAGAACGGTACACACATACACACGGTCTAACAAACGCACAGCGCGACTCCCCAAAAATTAAAGGAATCGAATTTCCGGCCACCCGAAAAAAAGTCCGCCACACACGCAACAGTACGAGCGAGATCCTCGCTACGGGAAACAAAGAGACACGTCAAACTGCGCAGAAAAGTCGATGGCGTGCACGCGGCTATTCGTCTTATTGTCCAGGAGACCTGCGCGCGCACGCACCAGGTGCGATATTGGATGCACCAAGAGTGAGACGTACGTAGCTGTCATAAACACATGTGGTTTTCACGCGAGCGCGCGCGTACGCTTTATGAAACTCCGGCGCTCCGGCCCCCCGTAAAAGAGGCGCGCGCTCGGCGACGTTTTATTAATGTGCGATATCCTTTACTCCTGTCGTTGCGCTCGCGACCCGACAGATATATATATACACGCTCGTATATACCGGTTTTCTACCGCGAGTGCTGCTTTGCGTGCCGGTCCGATATTTTATTTACACTCGTTTTCTCGTGCCCTCGCGTCATACATGCCGCTGTGGGACGCAGCGCGCGCGCGAGAAAAGCTTTCCTTAATAATGCATATTTTCATGGGAGGTGCTAGTAGGAGTTACGATGTCAGGGTCACGGCGAGATACGAGGCGTGAATTTAAATGTGGCGAGTGGTTTTGTACGGTGAGATTCAAATTTTGATTCGGTGAAATGGTATTATATCAATAGCTTGTAGAAATGTACTGATTTTCGTCAGTGGAGAAGTGCCTTTGAGTGATGATGATTAGTTTGTTCTAGAGATCTTTGTAGGCTAAGAAAATATCATATGAGACATTTAGTTCAAGTTAAAAATAAATAGTCTGTTGTTTCACAACTAGGTCAATAAAGATAACTGCCAACTCCATTTTCGTTATCATTGGATGGAAAGTATAAAAGAGCTCTACTTTTACGAATGATTAAAAGTCTACTTGATACTACACTTCTCGTAAATATAACGTTATAGTAATAAAATAAACTTGTAAACAATGAATTGTCTATAACTGCGAGAAATCATCGGCAAAGTTCGAACGTAAAAAGTAACGAGTACACGTGTGCGCTTATAAATTTTAACAATATCATCGCGTAATGCGGGCATTTAAACTCCACATAACAAAAACCGTATAAATTGCAACGCAAAGAAAAAATAAAGTAATTATATTACCGCATTATATGCTTTATAGCCGGGCGTCAAGTTCAGTACCCCACATGGCTCACGCCCCCTGTAAAATTAATTCGCATTAAAATATGCGCGCTACCGCAAAAAAGCGAGAGAGAGAGAGAGAGAGAGAGAGAGAGAGAGAGAGAGAGAGAGAGAGAGAGAGAGAGAGAGAGAGAGAGAGAGAGAGAGAGAGTGAGAGAGAGAGCGAGATAATTCCATCGGCAGAGCCTAACGCACGTTCATTCAATAATTACGCGGCCGCGCGTCATTTTCCTTCCGTAAGTGCGCGCACATCTACATATTTAAAATCGTGGTACTCTTCGGTAAGGCCTTCGGCTGCTACCTCCAGGTGTGCGCACACGTACACGTGCAAAGAAAGACATCAAGCGAGAAATCGCGATAATGAGAGAAAGGCGTAATGATGAATCCCGAGAAAATAAAGAAGCAGGCGCACGCGCCTCGAATAAATAAGTTTTTAAACGCCTGATGTGCGGCGCGGCGCGTATATAGCGCATATTATATATAATACCCGCACGTGCGCGTCGTCGCGATATTGCGCGAGAGACCCTCCGGTATATACATATATGTATGCGCACAGAGAGATACTCTCCGCGGGAGTTACTGTTACGGGAGCGTGCGCGCAAGGGAGAGAGAGAGAAGTGAATTATCCGCGAGCTTACGAGTCGGTCAGTAAAACAGTCAAATGCAGCTCGCCGATAATTATTATCGCTTTCTTTACCTGTTGGCTGATATATCGCCGGCAAATATCCCGCGCACGAGGGTGCACGAGCCTACTTTTCACCTCCGGGGCTAACCGGAGCCCCGGGCCGCTTTTATTTTATTAACAGCGCGGTTCGTTTTCCATTTTTACCGCTCGCCGCGCGCCGCGATATATAAATTCATAAAGTTTATCGCGTGTTGTTTGGGCTGATAAAGTATTACGTATAATATTATGAAAAAGTAAAAGTCGATTGACATCTACATTTTCAAACATTATTATTGCAGGGGGTATTGCGGCTCTTTATGCAGACGCGATAAGGTGCAGCTCTTTTTTTTATTTATCGTTACTGGTTACTAGCAGTAGGAATTTATAGACCGGAATAATAATAGTTGAGAATATCATTTAGGAAATTTGGTGTGCTATCGAAAGTTTTAAAAGTACGTTGTAAAGCGCGAACACCTGTAATAAGTTTGTCACTAAAGCATTTATTAAATAATTAATTTTCCTCGTCCACGGCAATATTCGATTTGTTATGCGTACAGTAAAACGAGGCTTGTTGTAATAACGCGCTTAACGAGTCTATAAGTACCGTATGAAATTTCGTAGCCGTTAAAGCGCGTTTTAACGTTTCAGCTCTTGGGAAATTTGCTACAACTACTATATAATAAAGCCCTTTTGACGCAAAAGCGCGCGTATAAGTGTCACATACACGGACACAAGTATAGCAGCGCAACAGGCTTAAATAATATCCGCTCAATCGTAAATTTAGCCGTTCAGCGGGCGCGCTAAGACGGGGCATTAGATAGTCAACATTACTACAATTTGTAGCCACTGCTACAGGGGCTTGCGCGAGAAATCCTACGCCAACGTGTAATGTACGAGCGCGACTAACGTGGTTAATCCTCATAATTTGTTTTCTGCTTTATCGCACATAATAATAATGCGCTTCATTTGTTCCGGGTGAGAATAGTTTCGCCAAATCATTAATTTATCCCCGCCGCGGCCGCAACTTGCTTTCGTGCATGATAAATATTAATTTCCACACTCTATGTACTGCGTAAAAGCTTAGAGATAAAACGTTCTCCCGTTTGAGGGACAAAAGCGCATTTAATTCGCCAAGTTTGAAACGTTCCCTGAAATTTTTCACTCATTGTGCGACGACGAGAGTTTCGAGAAAGCCCATCGGCGTAAATTGATTAAAGCAATTGTCGCGTGGTTCTGCTCGCCGCGCCGCGACGAGTTTTTTTTATTGGCTCAGCGAGAGCCCCCGCCCCTTTGTTAATGTACCAGCCAAGTCGAGTTGGAAATTCGAGAGTGCATTGAAGGGAGAGCCGGAGTTAAGATTATCCGCGGGACGCTCTTGGATAACATCATCGAAACTTCTCCGACGGGCCAATAAGCGTATAGAACTCCTTCTCCCTCCTTCTCTTTCTCCTTGCCTCGACGGCCCGCGTACTTCCTTGATTCGTATCGAGTGAATTGTTTCTTCGATCGCCAGGCCTCGCGACGAGGACGAGGTTAGCATGAGCCCCTTTGTGCTCCGCGCAGGATGCATCGAAAGAGAGAGAGAGAGAGAGAGAGAGAGAGAGAGAGAGAGAGAGAGAGACTCCTCTCTCGCTCCGTCACGCGGCCCATTTTATCACTACATGGGATCAACTTTGGCCGATTCGCCCTCTCTCAGCTGCGCGCTCACCAATGTAGTTGAGCAGTCCTCTATCTCGTCGCCCTCTTCTTCTTCTTCGCTGCTCGCTGGGCTTTGCAGGCTTCCTTCTTCTCTCGCGATCACGCTGCGCTACTTTTTCTTCACCGCTCCCTTTTTATCCGCGGGTATTTGCCCTTTCTCTATGCGTTTCGAGAAGTATAAAATTCAAATGAGTGCTTCGAATTCGGGACGTAAATTTCAAATTATCTTAGAGCCGCGTATTTAAAGAGCAAATAATGAAAAATTCTGTATTACAGCGTGTAATAATATATTTTGTAAAATTGCGATTCTTCCAAGCTAGAGTCCAATCGGGACGACGGCACTCGACAGACCAAACGTCACCCGATTTCTTTGACGAAAAAGCGCAGAGAGCGCGAGGGAGAGGGGGAAAGCCAGCGGAAGTTAGTGAGTTACAAAACTCCCGGGCCATCCCTTTGCCGGGGACCGTGTTTTTGTCTCTCGCGCTTGCACGTGACGGAGGAGAGGCGAAACAAACGGCACTACTTTCGCTGTCGCGGCGCGGAAAAATTCGCCGAGAGTCGCTTTCATCCCCGACGCTCTAGCGCGTGCGTGTGTGACTTTTTTCGCCTTTCCAATTTCACCCGACAGCTTTTCCCAGCGTCGGGTTACGCATGCTGCACTGTGCGATGCGGGTGACGATAAATTTTCGGCATATATCTCGCGGCGCGGATGATAAGCCTGTCAGATATCAAATAGGATCGTCCATCTCGAGATTAGATGCCAGCGAATGACGCGTCATTAATTCCCTCCCGCGCGCACGTGCGAGCGAAAAGTGTAGTGTGGCGCGATGCAGTTGATGCATGTTGTGTATACGCATCGCGCGCGCACTCTACGTTGGACCGATCGGATCTCTATGCACGAGGCGCGCATGCGGAAGCGAAAAAGCGCTTCATCATCGAAAAATGACGCGTCCTGAACGAATCGCGTACGTGAATTCTCCTCGTGTAGTAAGTGCTAGTGTAGTTTTGAAAAATGATTTTGAGATTATTAGAGGCTATTAGATGACTAATAGATAAACGTTATAGCCGCTACAAACCGCATGATATGATGAAATTTGAAAACTTTTCTAATTGTCCAATAACAGTCACCGAAACTCGTCTGGACCGATCCCACTATTCTAAACACGCGCTTTAGCAACTTCGGCAGTGCGAATCAATACGCGCGCGCTCCACAAAACAAACTTCGTGGGAAGAAAAAGAAAAAGCACACGGAAGCAGCGGCAGAAGCGCGGCACAGCCGTTGCGCCGCGCGCGACAGCAACGGCGTCGGCTATTTTTCCCCGCGACGAATTTTCGGAAAGTGCTCACACGCGCGCTCCAATTCCCTCCATCTCTCTCTCTCTCTCTCTCTCTCTCTCTCTCTCTCTCTCTCTCTCTCTCTCTCTCTCTCTCTCTCTCTCTCTCTCTCTCTCTCTCTCTCTTCTCAGTTCCCTTACGTGCTGCGGTCGGATCGAGGGGGGGGGGGGAGGCCGGCTCGACACATAGTTCGAAAGTTCGCCGACGTTGGCCTTTTTCCATCCGGCCTTTTTCCCGTAGTGTGCGTCTCTCTCTCTTTCTCTTTTTCTCCACTTCCGCGAGCGCGAGCTTTTCTCTTGTGCTCGCGGGGGGCGCGGCAAGTTTGCACGCGCGCAAGTTCAACGCACGCGAGGTGCAGGGACGGTGTGGCAGTCGTCGGCCCGCGCGAGATCTGGCATTTTTCAATCGCTATATCGCCCGTCCGCTTTTTCTCTTTCTCTCATCTCGTTCCTCCCCCGTCCGCCTGCGCCTTTTTGCTCATTTCGTTTATGTGCGGCTTTGGACCGGGGGCGACTGTTTTTTTCAGCGGTGGCGTCTGGTTCTGTTTTCTTCGCGCCTGCGTCCGTGCGCCAATAGTGATCGTTCTTTGGCACTGTGCTTGCGCACTCGCCCAGCTTTTCAGTTGTTTCCTTTTGGACTACGTATGAGATTCATTTTTGTTGATGATAAACTCATGGGCTCATTTTTTTTTTATAAATGTTTATCAAATCGAATGTTATGTTGGTAGGCTGCACTTATTAATAAATATGGTGTTAATAACATTCAGGCAACGTGAATATATAATGTACTCCCTCATTTTTTGTTTCGACTATAATTTCGAATATTAATTAAAATTTTGAAAGTTCTTTTTACTTACTGGAATATCAATTTGTTCGTATCTGGGTGTGCATGAAAAGTGGGGTTATGCATTACACGTGACGTAAAATATTTATTTCATAATCAATTTTCATACAACTGATGTTTCAGTTTACGAAGGGATAATTAATATAATGGACGATACCTACTTTCACTAAATACTTGTGTACTTCGAAGCATGCAATCAAGTCAACGGAAAGAAACAAAGTAAAATAAGTTTACATATTCATATGAAAATTACAGAACATAATGTTTCCCGAAACAGAATAATTATTATGGTAATTATATAGGTACGTAATATCACATTATCTATGAAATATACTCATCAAATTATAACGAGCGAATTGGTGAGTATTGAATATGACAATCACACATAATCAATTACTACAATAAAAGTTCATTGTCTATTAATTATATTGAAATATAATTATTCTGTACAAACGATACAGACAGTACGTTACATAGTTTATGTATTATACACATATATTTCATAGAACCATGCCGACTCATATAATATTTCAGGAAAAAAGGGAAACTTTAAACTGATTTTGCCTCTGCTTCATTTCCCCGCAACATTTTTAATTACAATAGACAATAAATTACACAATATTAAAAAGATCACCAATTTGCATTAGCACGCAACGTTATTTTTAATTTTCTTTCATTTCATGGAGGTACTGCAATTCGAGGAAAACAAGTACTGCGTCACAGTTGGGGAACCAGTAAAACGAACGCTCGACACTACAGATTTCTCTTGTTGTCTCTCTCTTTCTCTCTCCCTTTCTCTCTCCCTATATCTCTCTCACTCCACTTCTGTCCAATAATTACGGGAACCACGTATAATTATTTTGGGATCAAATTAATTCAAAAACTCGACTGCGGCCAGTCGAGCGCCCGGCGACACTCGTAATCTCGCGTAAATTACTGGGATAACGAGCTTTTTTTTCATTCCGCTGACCAACTGCAGCACGGCTTATTGCGACTACCTGAATTTTTGCATATCTACTGTATACTCTTTATCCCTCTCCCACTATGCATACTGCATATCTTTTATATGTAATAACGCTAATCCATATATTATTTATATTTTTTTTAAATTTGAAAATTATTGTTACCCGGGTGGAAATATAATAGAGAACTAGACATGGTCTGAATTATGACTTTATTATATTCGAAGTTAAAGTTTATGACAAATTGTTCAATTTACAAAAAAATTGTTTGGTATGTTATTCGGTGTATGTTATTTTATAACATTTTTAAATTAGGCCGATTTTGAATTGCATTTTTAAATGGTTTGGTGATCATGTGGTTAAGTGCTAAATGAATGCCCCTCTGTCAGCGCCCCCATCGGCAGGTCGTAAATTAAAGAGCTAAGTAATTTAGTGCAGAAAAGATAGGATGGTGGCGCTGAATGGAGGGCATTCGGTACAGCTGATTTGGAACCACGTGACTCCCCAGTCGATCTTTTAAAATATTATTTATCTTAGAGCTCTACTCTAGTACTTCGTATAAAAAATATCCCAGATAAAAAAAAATGTCTTGAGAATCTTCTTATTTATACCAATATTATCGGTTACACCTATAAACAAAATCTTGTCTAATTCCCTATTGCGGAATATTTTGGAAACTTTGTAAATCAAAAATTCATTAGAGCAACCCCAATTTAATATATTCAGATTAACCAGCTGTTTATTCTGGAAAATCAAAGTAAAACCGTTTTAATCATTAAAACAAGCACATACGATTACAAGCTCATTCCGTAAATACAGTACAATACATACCTATACGGACAATATACTTGTGCTCTACAGTAGGAAAAAAAGACACTCTGCTGTGCAGTCACAATATATAAACTTGCACGGCTCGCAAAGAATCGTAAAACAAAGCCTCTAAAATGCGCGTAATTTATGGCTGCTTTTTGCTCAAAATCTCGCCCACCCCTCCTTCATCTTCTTACAACATACAGCGCGTTCCATTCACGCAAACAGTGCATATGGAGGCTTTTACCCGTTCGTTCCCTCCTTCATAATGAATCGTCAGTCGGCGTAACTGCCGAAAAAGTCACGTACGGGCGAAAGGCCAATATTATTTTCAAAACTCCCTCGCTCTGATTCACCGGACCGCGCTCGCTTGTGTAACTCATTGCGAATGTCGCGCCCGAGGGGTTATCCACTCTATGTAATCAT
Source organism: Torymus aiolomorphi (assembly GCA_036365515.1). Classification (NCBI taxonomy): domain Eukaryota; kingdom Metazoa; phylum Arthropoda; class Insecta; order Hymenoptera; family Torymidae; genus Torymus; species Torymus aiolomorphi. Next base: position 13,818,139 of record CM070875.1, read on the forward strand.
TAACCACTTTGAAAAAATTGATTACAGAATCACTTCGTAATCACGTTTGAATGATAAATCAGTAATCATTATTTTCAGAACTGATATAGAAAAAAATCAAGAATTATTCGTAAAATCAATTAGGATTGTTTTGTATCACTCTTTCCAACAAGAAAAACGTAATCGCAATCTATATTTGCGTATCGCTTTAATATCCGTAGGTATAGTTCGCTCATTACTCTAACACTTGATCACAGTATGGCGGTGACTCGTAAGGGCCAAACGCGTCAATTCCAAGAAGAATAAGCGAGTGCTGCGGCGCGAGTCAACTCATATCTCGTTCCCTTAAGGAGTTATAGAACGCATTCATTACTAAATTTTAAGTGTAAATAATTGTGTGCAAGATTGCTGTGGTAAACATTTTGACAATGTGGAGAAAATTCTATCCTGTCATCAAAGCGTATATATTTGCGGAATAGTCTCTGCCATAAAAATTGTCGGGCCCTATTACGAACGATTCTCAAGCATTGGCGGTTGAGGTAGCCAAGTGTGCAACATCTGAAGTGCAGCGAGAGATATAAAAACTACTCAGAAAAGGATTTAGGCGACGAGGCACAAGTGAGGAAGCAGGAAGAACGACAGTCAGATTCCAATGCTCGAGCAGAGCAGATTATCGAGCAGCAGTGCAGAGTACCTAAGCTCTGCCTATAGTCAAACAATAGCTCAGAATATATACGTTTACTAACCAGGAGAGGTAGACTCAGCGGGAAACGGATTTTAGCGAAACTTTGAGAGTCAATTTCTAGTACCTGAAAATGAAGCCCACTATACCTTTAGTTCCATCTTCCATAATTTTATGAACATTCATATTATAAATACAAGGAAAAAACATTGTAAAAGTAGGCAAAAAATCTTTAATTCAAGCTATTGATCGTTAAAAAATGTCGATTCTTCGCGAAGTTATAAGCAATCAAAGATTAAGTAAAAATATAGTTAAAATTACTTCCTTCATTTTACAGTATTTCGCGGGTGTATTTTTAAAGTATATTTTTACTTAATCTTTGATTACTTGTAACTTCGCGAGGAATCGACATTTTTTAACGATCGATAGCTTGAACTAAAGATTTTTTTGCCTACTTTTGTAATATTTTTTCCTTGTATTTATAAGATGAATATTTATGAAATTATGGTCTATAGAAGAGACATCGTTCTCCAATAGATTAAATCGAATTTCAGGTGAGATGGCTCGTATCTCGAGGAGAAGGGCCTATGAGATGGAACTAAAGGTAGTGAGCTCCATTTTTAAGTAGTAGGAATCAGATTCCAGGGTCTGGATACGGAAACTTATGAGAAAGATGGTATGGCAGATGACATATTAAAATAAAACAATTTTGGAGTATATGATTTATATAATAAATAACTATTGAATATAATATTATCTATCTGCCTTCAATTCCGTTATTGCATTAGAATTTAACGTGGTTACTTGTAATTATACCAAAAAATGTAGTCAGTTATAATCACCTGAAATCACGTAATCAGTGTAATCAAATGCCACTGAAAAGTTGAGTGAATAACCCCTCGGTCGCGCCCGCGTGCAAATATCGATTCGGTGGCACGATGGCGGGAAAGTGGATGAAAAAAAGTCAGCAGTTGATTACGTTTTCACTCTTTCCCTCTCTCTATTGAATTTGTACGGTTCGCGTTTTCCGTCCCTTCCGTGTTTAGTGTGACTTTTTTCGCGCAACGAAGGGCGAGAGAGCAATTCGCTGAAAAACGATTTATGGCCAGCGCGTACCTCTGACTTTTATAATTAATTTGCGCTGGTGCGAGAGAGGGGCGACCGACCAGTGAGTAACACGCTCACTCTCCGCTGGGGGTATTGTCAGGGGTGGCGGCGACGGGTAGTAGTACGCGCGAACGCGGACGAGATTTTCTCGTTGAGCGCGCAGTTCGAAGGGTGCTGAGGTTTGCGGCGGAGGAAAAGAAAGCCATGTAGGCGTACACACACACACACACACACACACACACACACACACACACACACACACACACACACACTCACACACACACCCACCCACCCACACAGACACACACACACACACACCCACACACACACACACAAACACACACACACACACACAAACACACACACACACACACACACACACATTTTTTAGCTTTAATGTAGTTGCATAGTAAGAACATTTGAAATTATTTATAACAATTTTTATAGAAAAAAATTTGGAATTCCACATTAATAGTTATTCTTGTTTCTGAAAATCGTAAATATAGAAAATTTTCTCATTTTTCCTTAAATCTTCGTTCGAGAGCTCGTATACATTATTTGTAATATTAATTCAAATTCCATTATTTATTATCCCGACGACTGAACGGAAGAAGAACGTATCTCGGTGCTCTTACAGCCAGTATACGACGAAATACGTCGTTCTTCATCCTCGTGCCGAGATACGTTCTTCTTCCGCTCAGCCGTCGATCTCTTGTTTCATTTCAGTACATTACAAAATGTGTCTGAAAAGTATATTTTTTAAAATGCTATGAAATGAGAAAAGGCATCTAAAAATTTCAACGAAAAATATGTATTTCTTTATGGCTTCCAGATGTATGAGAAATTCTACAGATTATCCACACTTAGAGGGTTCAAAAAATAAAAAAAAAAAATTTGAGGCACACCTCTGTAATAAATTTCTTCTCGTTCTTTAGGTCATACAGTAGACGAGAAAATTTTCCAACACACGAAAATGGTCTTGTGACACGGTATTCAACACAAATACATTTTTCATATGGAAATTTAATATCGGAAAAATGGATGAAAAGTAGACAAAAAGCTATTCAAGTAGAAGAAATTAAAAGAGCTTTAATTTAAGCTAAAGATAGTTAAAATCTTTCGGTTCTGTGCAAAGTTACGTGCATTTGAAAATCGCGAAAAATGATAAAAAATTATCTAATTCTTAAAATTACGTGGATTCCGAAAAAATCTCTCATTTTTGATCATTTGTTGGCACCTTTAAGAGCTTGCTATTGGTTAATCATAAGTGACTACTTTTCGTCCATTTTTCCAATGTTAAATATCCACAAGAAAAATGGATTTGTGTTGAAAACCGTGTCACAAGACCATTTTCGAGTGTCGGAAAATTTTCTCGTCTATTAGTATAACCTAAAGAACGAGAAAACATTTATTACAGAGGTGTGCCTCCAAATTTTTGTTTTTAATTTTTTGAATCCTCATAAGTGTGGATAATCTGTAAAATTCCTCATATATCTTGTAAGATAAATTATATCAACCTTTATCTATATTAAAAGTATTTGATTAAAATTTCAAGGAATACAAATAAAGAACGTTATTATTCTGATTATTATTGATCAGAATATTGGAAATACTGCACGGCTGCGTTGAAAGTATTTTCAGAAGTTCATATATTCATCATCGGTTTCCAATATACAGAAAAGCTCTTCACATGTACTACCGAAAATCTATATATATTCACCAAAAAAGGTTATCAAAAAACGTAAAAAAAAACACGTATATATCCACTCGAGCAATTTCTTCTTGGCGCTCCCAACGGCGGATCACATCTTTATAACAATGCAATTTGCGGAGGACTTCGAGCCCGCGCGTGCGCAGATAAACAAGCCGGAAGGAAGGAAAAGAAGCTCGAAGATATAATTGACGCGACAAATGTATCGGGAGCGAAGGTCAGAATTGAATTACGAGGCGCCGATCGAGCTAGCGAGCCTCGGTCCTAGATGACGGAAGTACTTGATAAGCACTTATTGCATAATAAACTGCTCCTCGGAAAATTATTGCTGGAATTTCGCACCTGCATGTAATAGGAATGCGTTCGCTCGGCTGGGCCAATTAATCGACGTCGCTTCTGCGCTTATGAACTCGAATTATTTAATTATTTGCGAGGGGTGTTTTCAAAATCCTCTTCAGCTGATATCGAGAGTACGAGCGTTTCATTATCCACATGTTCATTGTTTTGCCGCTTCGCGTAAATTCGAGTGACTGCTGATAAAGTCCATTATACTTCGATAAACACTTCGCTCAATAACAATCGAAATAATTTTTGTTATAAATTGTACACGGAGAGAAATTCCACAGTTAAAATTACCAGAGTTCGCTAGTATAAATCATTTTTATGATTTTTATTTAAAAAATTACAATAGTACATGGTAAAATTTGTTAAAACTCTCGTAAAAAGTCGATTTTAGTCAGTCTGTGACAAAATTACTAGCGAACTCTAGTAATTTTAACTATGAAATTTCTCTCCGTGTATATGTACACTTTACCAGTAGTCTAGACTATCTCCCTTTATTCTAACACAGAAACGCCACTATAATATTAAAACTTAACACCTAGGCGAAACACACACACACGCGCGCACAGAGGGAAGAGTGCAGAGGCGTGTACCTCTGCTTCATTATAATTTCTCGGGGGCAAGAACACGGAACCTACATCGAGCTTATCCCGGTCGCGTGCCGTTTAAAATCGCTCTATTTCGCAGCAGCCTCCGAGACTCATACTATACGTACTATACTCGTCGAAGCTCGCGCATATATATATACGGATCTCAAAGCGCGCATCGATCGGCAGCGGGGAAAAGAGAGCGCGCGCGACATCAGCGGGGCGGTGGCGGTGTATCGCCATAAAAATAATGGAATACTCGACCGACACGACTTGCCTCTTTCTCTCGGTACGTGCGCGCGCACTTCTTTCGCGAGACGAGCTGAGAGGCTGCCGCTGCCGCTCAATTTGCATTCGAGCCCGTCTGTGAGAGAGATTTGTCTTACTCACGCGCGACGTGCGCCGCGCACTCGTGCGATGATACGACCGCCTCTCTCTCTCTCTCTCTCTCTCTCTCTCTCTCTCTCTCTCTCTCTCTCTCTCTCTCTCTCTCTCTCTCTCTCTCTCTCTCTCTCTCTCTCTCTCTCTCTCTCTCTCTCTCTCTGTCTCGGTACCAGTCGATGCAGCGACGGCGAAGGAAGGAGGAGAAAGTGCGAGGCTATTAAGTCCTTACTTTGGAAAATTGGGTTATTTCGTACATGCATAAGCAATCGAGAAATTATTACTCGCCGGGAGGAGAGCTCATAATCAGACAAGAGCCGTGCCAGGAGACTTTGTTATATCGATGACAGTGTCGTGTAACCGTGAATGTACAAAAAAGAGAGATAGTCCAGGGGGCATTAAGTTTCATTGCCGGAGAAACGTTTTATGGTTATCGCGTGTACATTATACGCGCTCCGACAAATGAACTGTAAAAATGATATAATTGTTGGCAATTAGTCAAATGCATTGATATGTGGTTGAGAACCTTGCTTCGTTCATTACGGTTTTTATTTTGAATTTTAGAAATTTCGTAAACTCACGTTTTGGCGGTATTATTTTTACTATACATACAACAAGAAAATTCTTTAATATATGGAAATGGGGAAAATGTAAGCATATGAAGACCGGAGCAGAGGTGCTTTCTACGTCTTGAAGAAAATTTTTGAAGTAGATAAGTTCCCAGCTGCGTAGGACAGGCCAACGTCTGCTTCTCCATAACCATCTCATACATAATTTATTTTCGAGCAAATATAAAGGTTATTTCTTCTTTTATAACAAATATATTACTTTTTATAAATATATTGGACTCTGTTCATATAGAAAGGAGTTTTGTTTTTTCAAATTCACTCAATTCGACAATATTAAATTTCTGCAACAACAAACAATATTAATTTTAAAATTTGGCTCTTTGAAAATGTATCGAACCGCAGCACACTGCAAAAACAAAAATAAAGTTTGCCCCATGACGCGCGTCCTATGATTTTTGCGCTCATTATTCAGGATAAACAAAAATCCGGGACTACGCGGTACACACGCTTCCGCCTCTCGAGAGGACAAAACGACCACGAAAATGACATAATGAGACGAGTACGAGGCGCGTACATGCAGGCCCGTGACGAAAAACATCCCGAAAGACGACTAACGAGCTCTCCGGACCGACCTGACTCTTTTTCTCTCATCCCTTCGAGCATAAGGTCGTTAACACACGCGTCGCTGATTTTGGCACTTTGCAGGCAATGCCTCTGCGGGTATAGGCACATTTTCTCTCGCGCTCCCTCCGCGACGATAATTTTAATTGCTAATCCTCTCTAGTATTCGAATACGTATACTCGTTCGAGTTGCCGTGGGGGAAAATATTTGGCTTGGCGCTCCTCGATTATTCAGCGGCGCGTCCGGGGAAAATTGTTAGGCCCGCGCCATGAAAATGTATCACCCTGGCTTGCAATTAGCATAAATAGCGACGCTCAAGCGCAGGGATCCACTAAAACTTTAGTCGCTATCTCGACGCGCGCGCGGCGGCTGTTTCTCTTTGCCACCCGTTCGCCTAAAGTTGAAAATTTCATGCAATCCCGGGGAAAGTTCTCCCCAAAAAATGTTCTACATCGAAATCCTTTGCATTTACATTTTGCCATGTGTGCATGGGTCGCATATTACAGAACTCTACTAAAAAAAAAATGACGTAGCACAAAGGTGCACCTTAATAACATAGGCTCGCCCGAGCGAAATTCCTCTATAATGATGCCAAAAAATAAATAACAATGCGCGCGCGTGTGCACCGCGGAGGACAGAAATCGGAATTCGCGCGTAATTGTTGTTTAGGCTCCGAAGAATGCGACATACAAACAGATGTGTGTGTATATTTGGTGGACGCCGCAGTGCGACGTATGTATATATGTCGTGCAGACGCGCGCGCGTTCGTGGTCCCATTTAAAAGTCGAGCCTTGAAACTTCTCAAACACCTGGCACTTTAAATCGTCTTTCGAGGAGCGCTCTCTGTTACCGAGACGAGGAAGACCGACTCGAGCGTATGCAATGCGACACAGTTAGAAGTTTGCAGGCACGCATGCATCTTCGTCTTATACTCTTGTGTATCTTCTTGTACTGATCCAGTTTTGTTCTGCGTATATTTTCTGTACTCTCTAAAAATGAATGTGTGAACAGTCGTTCATTGGTGCGAATAAGTGAAAAAATTGAGTAATTCCTTAGTGAATATTCACTTATTCCACTTCTTCAATAAATGAATGTTTACTTAAGAATTAGTCAATTTTTTCACTTATTCGCACAGTGAACGACTTTTCATATATTAATTTTTAGAGAGTAAGTTAATAGGCAAGTTTCCTATTTATAAACTTCGGAGTTCGCAAAAAAATGTTTTTATACGAAAAATCCGTATTTACAGCAAATATGCATTTGTAAACAGTAGAATAGCTGTTGTTCTCAATGATATTTCAAGTTTAAGTGTTTACTAATCCACGTAATATTTGCACGCATCGTATAAATAATAACGCAGACCATTTTCATAAGTGCGCGGCGAAAAGTTGAATACTCTTCTTTTTATTAGTTGGATTCAGCTCGATGTTGGAAAGATATACGTCTCTTATCAATGTGTGGAGAAGCGCATTTACATAGGCGATGTACATCGCGACTCGTCGACGCTCGCTCGGCAAATAAAAAATTTATTTATAACTTTTTATTGAGCGTCGAAGCCTTATCTGTCTGTTAGCTCGCAGCCCTGGCTGCCTGCCACGAGACATCATGTTGTTTTGTACACGCTCTCGCGAATAGTGGTGCATTATGCGATGCCATCTTATCTTCTATTTTCGCCTCTGATGCTCTCTCTTCCTCTTTCGCGTTCCCAATAATTAATTCTGGTGTGCTTACTGCGGGAATGGCATTTTCACGTCCAATTAAATTTTAACTCTACAGGTCTATATACTCGCAAAAATAAATTACATCTGTTTTTTAACTTCAGAATTAATGTCACTCGACGTGGTTTGTTAATTATTTTTAATGCACGCGGTTACTTTATTCGGAATGCAATTTCTGCCTGGAAGCGCGGCCGAAAATAAGAAGAGCACCACGGCTAACACTTTCATTATTTTTTCGATTTCACAAAAGTGAACGGATCTCCGCGGGGCTCCGTTTTAAAGTTTTTGACACCGCTCTCGAAGTTAGGCTAAAACGAGGCCTGGAAAGTTTCTTTCACATCTTCCTCCGTCTCTCACACACAGAGACCCTGGCATGTTTGGCAGCTCGTTGTATGCATATATATATCGCGCATGCGTGCAACGCGACTCCGTCTCATAAACATCCGCGATCTCATCTCGCAGTCGGTAAGTCACTGTCATAAGCTCGCGCGAGCGTGTAACCATAAAACTTTTATGAGCGACGTCTATTGTTTCTGCGCGCGCGTGTTCGCTCTTCTTTCACGTCTTTGACACTGCTGCGCTTTTCCCGAGATAGACGCGCGCGCGTCGAGTAGATCTAGTGAGCCCGAGATTTATCGATACATTTATGATGTCGAAGGTAAACAAGGAACTCTATTGTGAGGTAGAGAGAGGGTGACGCGGCCGCCGCCGACGAGATTGCTTGCATAAACATGATTTTTGAGAAAGAGTTTCCATGCCAATTTCTGAGTATCGGTGTCTCGATGTTTCCGATATTTTCAATGCTTTCTGCGAATCCTAGTTTCGAAATTTCAATGTGAAATCGATATTTCTTATTGGAGTATACGGCAATTGTAGAATGATTATTAACAGCTGGTATCGAGGTCAAGTAACATATAATAAGCATTATGAGATTCTGGTGCAATATTATGAAAGTTTGCGCTTGAAACACCAAGTAGGTGGGACATTCAATTTAAAATGTTTTGCGATCGGGTTCGTAATCTGAAAAAAATGCGGTATTCAATTCCTTGTGCCGTAATTAATTTTTTAGATATAATCTTCATTTCAATGGATTATCCGTGGAAAAGGGCGAAGAAAAAAGCTCGCGCGCTCCTTTACTACAGTAAATAAAATCTCTTAATTGATTGTTGTTATGAATTTTTTGCCATTAACGACAATTTTTTTCCAAAGCAATAATATCGTGCGATATTACAGGTGAAACACAAAATATAAAGCGCGAAAGGTGGGATTATAAAAAAAAGTGAAAGAGATCGAGCGTGCGCAAAAAAGAACGTATGCACCTATATACACAGGCGCGAACGTGCACTGCGCCGATTTCAGGTCATTGAGATTTCTTGAACGATTGGCTCGATCTAAACTTTCCGAGGCGAGGCGAGGCGAATGAGCGCATCGCCATCGGGCGTGAGAGCTCGATCCGCGTGCGCGCGCGCGCTGTCATTGATTTATTATCGGAGAAGGAGAGAGAGAGAGAGAGAGAGAGAGCGAACGTTCGCTTCTGCGGAGAAAAATTTTCTTATTAGCGAGGAAAAACCAGTGGTGACTCAGTTTTGTGTGTGATCGATCGGCGGCCCTCGCGCTTTATTTGAGGCCAAACGAAAGACAGTTATCAATTAAACGTCAGTTACGTCAGTTCCATTATATCGCTGCTGCTGCCCTTCCAGGGAGGGAAGCGCCGAACACGAATGAGTAAATAATGAAGCTGCCTCGTTCTTTTTGTAATTACAAGGCGACAGTGTGGGGAAATTTTATTGAAATTTTACCGGGACTGTCGGGATTTTTTTTTTATAAAATCATTCGTTTATTAGGTTATTATTATTAAAAAACGTAGTTGAAATGATATTTTTAAAATGTGTCAGTGTTATTACTGGAAGGATACTTTTTACGATATAAAGAATTTTTAAAAGGGCTATCACTCAAGCTTAAAATTAACTTGACTTTTATTTTATCATAACTCGATATTAATGATTGAATACTTTTTCCAACTTTATCACCGGCAATTTAAAATAATTTTATTGAACAATTTTAATAAAAATAATTATTGGGATCATAGTAATTAAATAATATTTTATGGGATACTGTATTACCCTATATTATAAATTAGAATTTATTTTGTTATTTATGCGTAAAATGACGGTATTTCTTTTTTTATGTTATATAATTATTATACATTTTATTATCAGAATTTTAAACATTTAGAGACGTATTTGATTGATCGCATCTCTCTGAATATATACTTTATAATATAGTTTTCACTTTACTAGATGCAGAAATGAAATTTTAAAGCTCCGTCATTCAAAGTCGAGTAAGCACCAACATCGTTTATCAATGCCACGGCATTCCCAGAATTTTAAAAACAATATTTACATTCCAAACTATTATAAATGCCTTTACGAGCCATTAATAAATATCATTAAAATTACAAAAACGAGATAAAGCTCTCACGGAGACTTTATTTTTTACCAAACTCGCAAAATATCATAGTACACAAGAAAATAAGGTTTTTAATCGAAAGAACATTTTGAATATTTAACGCATCCTCACTTTACATTTATCCGATTACCGTAGAAAGCAACAAAATGTTCAGCCCGTTGTTTACTCGTTATTGAATAATTTACGACACGACTAAAAACAAATAACCGCGAGGTTATTTTTTTATCCCCTTTTAATCCTCCTTACCAGCCGGTTCCAATAAATGAAAGGATTTCAAGCATCTCCTTTTTAGGAAGCTCATCCACTTGAATCGAAAAGTCTATACAGGCTCGTTCTCCAAATATATAAAAATTCTAAATGAAACAGTCGGCCAGCGGATCGGCGAAAAAAGCGCTGTAGAGACAAAGAGAGAGAAGAGCCCGCATTAGCCCCGATCTCCCTTAGCGAATAAAAAGCGCGATAAATATTCATCATAACCGAAAAAAGGAACGCCCCGCGCGTATCCTCTCTCCTTCTCGGCTGCTACTTAATGCGTGTGTGCGCGCGTCCCGTTATAAACTCGATGCAGCAGCGCGCGGCCCTAATCAGCGGGCGATGGGGGCCCGATTGAAACCGCGTCGAGGCTGCTGGACTCTCGTCCGCCGGCTTTATACATACAAGCGCGTAACGAGCGTTATTTCTCTTGAAAATTCCGGCTCTTCTCTCCCTCTCTTTCCCTCTCTCTCACTCCGCGCGCGCCGAAGCAACTCGATCCGCGAATTCGGACCGACGACGTCGAGGCGGCGGCGGCAGAGAGGCGACGGGGAATTGGGCACACGCTGTGCGTGCACAGGCGGTTAAGGTCTAAGGCAATTGCAGTCCGAGTGCAGCAAAAGCCGGCTGCAACTGCGCATGGAGGAGAGAGAGAGAGAGGGGAGGGGAGCTGTAGTTGCACCACTGGCGCTGCAGGAACGGAGGAGAAGACGAACGCCGAGAGAGTTTTAGAAGGAGAGGAGAGGGGGAGAGAGAGAGAGAGAGAGCGAATTTAAGGGTGGACTACACTCACTTTAAGTCACTTTATTAGCTCGTTCTTCTCTCGCGAGTGAGCGCGCTGCATTTCGTAAAAGATTTCATTTCACTCTGTACAATTTCTTTTACGGAGGAAGCGCAACCTTGTTTTACATTTAGCTTGGATAATAATTCTTAATTAAACGTGCTAGTTCTAAGGGAGGGTATTAAATTTCAAAAAACTTTATCGCTGCAAATAAAAGTAGTTTTAGTAGAATGGCTTTATGTTGCTGAAGAAGCTCGTAATTTAATAAGAGTCTAAATCGGCTATTGTTGAAAAAGTCCATTTAAACAATTTGAATTTCACTGCCGAGTGCTAAATCCATCAAAATTGCATATTAATATTTTCGAACTTTTGAATTACCAAAAATCAGTAGTTTCAAAACTTTCTCCACACTGGCAACTTCTAAACTAATGTATTTTTGTAAGAAATCATCTTTATTAAAAAAGTTTTCAAACGCGCCGTCGAACCGTTTTCCTCTATCCAACCCGACTGCCCAAGACACGCGACTCGTTATCAACTTTCCCCGAGAGCAATCATGAAAAGAATTCGCTCGATCATCGATAAACTCTGCGGTCGATCGCGCGAGCAAGTGTGGTCCACCCTTAAGGCAGCCTCTCTCTCTCTCTCTCTCTCTCTCTCTCTCTCTCTCTCTCTCTCTCTCTCTCTCTCTCTCTCTCTCTCTCTCTCCTCGCACGCTGCACACATAACGGAGAAAGAAGAAGAAGACGGTGCGGCGGAGAGGAGAGGGAAGATGAAGAAGCGCGCGGGAGAGCAAAAGACACGCAGCGTCAGGAGAGAGAGAGAGAGAGAGAGAGAGAGAGAGAGAGAGAGAAAGAGAGAGAGAGAGAGAGAGAGAGAGAGAGAGAGAGGGTAGGAAGGGAGAGAACAGGCTGCAGCAGCATAGGGGCAATAGAGGGCAACGCACCCAGTCAGCCTTGGCATGAATTGAATCTAGCAATGCGAAAGTGAGGAGATAGCCGGGCCTGCAGCAGCAGCAGTGCGAGTGGCAAACAGCCTAAAACACCATCGGCCCCTCTCCTTTCTCTTCTCTCTCCTCTTCGCCGCGCCGGGAGATCATATCTTATATGGCCGGAGCCACTCGTTGCTGCAGAAAAATTGCAGCCGAGCTTTATTCGCGGCCGGCCGCGAGTTAAAAGCCTGGCGCGGGCCTTCTCGATGTATACTATTATGTGGACTCCTTTTTTATCGCTTTGTCCCTTTAATTCGGCGGAGAGAGGGAGAGGCGCCCTGTCGCAGGTGAATTATCGGAGAACTTTGTGCCGAACTTTTCGATCCGATGCACGAGAGCGGGGATAAATATTTTCGCGTTATTTCGTTATTGAGGACGTAGAGACGTGTAGGCTTGCAACGAAGCGCTGCTGAGGCTCTTTTGCTTTTTCTTGGGTCTTATTCAGTATTTTTAGAGAGAGGCGCTGGTGAAAAATTGATGGTCGTATTTTCGTAGCTGAGGGGGGTATTTTAAACGCATCGTGTTATCGGAGTTGCATTGCTGGATTTTTTAACCGAATCATGTTTCATTACTATTAATATTTCTGCGCTTTGTTGGAGATGCTTGGTGTATTTTAGGGCGGGGGTCCAGAGTTTCGACGATTCATTATAAAATTGAAGTCAACTATAGACGTTTTCCAGTTCGATATATGATAATGCAGATTGTTCTTAATTTCGAAATTACGAAAATCATATTTTTTAATGTAACAGTTCACTTACTGTCCAAAACATCGATTTTCATCAATACGATCTCAAAGCAAATATAACCTGTTTCTAATGATTTATTTCGAAATGTCTATATTGTACCCCTATTAAAATTCTATGAATGAAATTCGATGTTTTGGACGGTAGGTGAAGTGTTACATTCGTAATATAATTTTCGTAGTTCAGAATTTCGAAATTAAGATGCATTATCACATGTCGAACTGAAAAACGTCTATAGTTGACTTCAATTTTATAGTGAATCGTCGAAACTCTGGATCCCCCCCCCCCCCCGTATTTTAGTACAAATTCTTGTATTCATTTATAATTACATGGATATCCAATATCGGTACATCAATAACCAAATTTCAATACGATCAATGTGATAAAAATAATTTTATGCGATTAAGTTACAATCGTGCAGTTCAATATCGGACAAGTTACACAAAAACTCAGACTTAATGGATCTCGGAAAATGTCTAAGTAGATAATGTATAGATATGTCAGACCAGTAAATACAAGTTTTCTTATTTCTACAAATGAGTAATGGTTTTTGTACACGGTACGACCAAGGTTTCATTACCAGAAATACTTTTTATTGAACTAATGATATTTATAAAAACAAGTAACAATTTTCCTTACAAAATTCTAGACTTGATAATATTTCTAAATTAAAAAAGAGTTTCCCCATAATTTAACTACATTAGAATTAGGATTGAGAGTAAAAATATTATATACGTGTACTATTATGTTTTAAAACAATCAACGTCGATCATTACATATTATCATGTTATTATTAACCATTTCGAAGATCCTTACACTTATACAACAGTATTTTAGCAAGCACCCCACGTTTTCTAAATAACTCCGGCCAAATTTGCACTAAAATTAGCGATTCACGTCAAATAATTTGGACTGCAGATGGCAGCGCAAGACCATACGTAAGGAACCGTAAGAAGAAATCCGCCGTTCTTTCTCCGGTTCGTCGAAAAAAATGCCTTACGTAATTTAAGGTCGGCCCCTAAACGTCTATAATGGAGCCGCAGAGAGGAGGAGGAGAGACAGAGAGAGAGAGAGAGATAGAGAGAGTAGATAGTGCTGGCGCAAGGGCTCAGGGGCATTCTCGCAGCGGCGTCGGCACAAAATGGAACTGCACACAGAGAGACTCGCTCGTGAGCTCGTTCGCGAGTCATCCGGCGTTCGGCCACCGCTGCAACAAAGACAGACGGACGGACGGAGCCCTTCCCTCTCTTTCCCTCTTGCCTCATCTAGAGAACGTGGCGAGGCGAGCGAATCCTGTACATGCAGCCCACGAAGAAAATAGACGGCGAAGAAGAGCCACGGAGGAGAAGAGAGCGAGCGGGAGAGAGAAAAGCAATGGGAGAAAAAGAGACGAGGGCACGAGGCGGAGTGGGAAAAGCGCCGAGGGGTGGGAGGCGGCACGGTGGCCGCCGCGCCGCTTTTCGAGCAGGCGGGAGGGGGGAAAACTGGCGTTTTCGAAAAAATCGCGAAGGCTTTAAGAAGCGGCGCTGCGGCCCCCCACCACCGAGTTTCACACCGGCCGCCATCCTAGGCTCATAGACGAGCCTCGCGCGCGCACGCCCGAGTTTTCCTAGCAGCTCGAGTCGCGTACCGATATCGCGGTTCGCTATGAGTGCGGTCTGTGTTCTAGTAGAGATTTAGAAGAGTTTTCCAAGATATTGTGATGTTTTACGTTATTGTTTGGTGAATTATTGTGATTTTCAAATATTTTCTACAATCTACAAGAAAATTGACTCATAAAAATCAAACGATAAATATTATTTCAAATCTAATTGTCATTTGAGAATATATATTTGAATAAAACAAAATAAACTTAATTAAATTATCTTCACGATTTCTACATTTCCGTTCTAAACATATATTCAAAATTACCCACTGTTTCAGATCGTCCTTCAAAATTGTCCAAATTTGTATCTTGTCTATTTTAAAATTCATATAACTGTGAAATGGGATATTTGTAATTGACACACATGATCTCTAATTAATAACCCTCGAAGTCATTTCCATTAATACGTATACTTGCGACCTCCAAATATTACACAGTGAAGTGGAAAACGCTGTTCACTTGACTTTGAAAGTCCATTTTCCCAGAGCAATAGTATTTTCAGATTCAGATTCTCATTCACCTAACGTCGAAAGAATTAATTCCAGATATGGAAAATCAGCTGGGAAACGTTATTAAAGGCAAAGTTGCCGAAGGTATGAGGCGGAAAAGACGCGCGCCGACTGTCGGCCATTCTTCAAACGCGCGACGATACTTTAATAAAACGAAAAGTTTCGGACGCGCAGTTTTTAGTGCGCCACGGCGGCGGCGGCGGGCGGGCGGAGTTCTTTTGAAAATTGAGTAACAAGTTTTCCTGAGCCCTCCCGGTCTCTCGCGGGCGCGAGCGCGCTATTTTAAAAGCAAGTTAGAAAGTATAAAAGAATACGAAGAAAGGGCCAAGCCGACGTTGCCACGAGAACCGAAGAGGCAGAAGAAGTAAAGCACGGAGAAAGAGAGAGAGCGAGGAAAGAAGTTTAAAAGACGATGGGACGACGGACGGAGAAAAAAAGCGGGGCGCAAGAAGAAAGAGGCAGCAGCCACGCCCGTTTCCTATGCAACGCACGCGTATATATATTCAGCGCTGCCGTCGTCGTCTTCTTCTTCCGTGCCATCGTCGGCGACGTCGCCTTTTCTTGCCTCTTGGCTTTTTTTTTATTAATCACGCTGCTGCGGCCCACTCGGATGATCTTCTGGAGCCACGCGCCGCACCGCTGGCGAATAGTCGACGGCCGCAGCAACCGCTGCACGCAGTGTCCCACTTACGAAATGCGAGGAACGAGCCCTCGGATCGTATTTCTACGCTGCGATGTATAGGTATATACATACATGTGTGAGTAGCAGAAGGTATATGTAGGTATTGTGGGAAAAAAGTTGTCGCTCCGGCGCTTTTCCTCGGCGAATTCGCGCGCGCGCAGCATTTTTCGATCGTTCGGGGGCGCGCACCCGGCCGCAAAATCGCAGACTACAGAGAGGCTGCTTCGGCTTTTTACCCTCGTTCGAGCTCGTTCTAATTTTAAATGCATTCGAATTTATTGATAGCTGGAGGTTTGACGTTAGAATTGAAAAATGAATTTTCTAGGTTAAATAATAGGTGGACTTGTAGTGTTTTTGGGATTAGAACATTTTTTACTGTTATTCGGGAGTATATATTTGGCATGAAGCATCAGAATTTTTCGTACTGGATCCGACTAGTTTGTATCATAAAAGCAGGCAAATATTTATTGTTCCAGAGATTGATATTTCGATTTTGTAGTTTAAATATTTTATTTGTTTCCTTCCAAAAATTTGTATGGGCTTGAAAAAAAAAGAATACATTGAAATGAAATGGTTGTTTAAGTATTTATGGGTATACAGAGGTGGATTACAATTTCATTACGGGACGATCATGATCCAATCTAGCTTGTCATCGAAATTAATACCTGAAGAGATTATTTTCGAAATTCCCCAGTAATTGACAGTTCAGAGTTGACGGATTATTGAAGAGAATCCGGCACACGTCTCTATAAGTATGAAATGGTACAATTCTATTTTCACTACATAATGAGATATCCAATAAAATCATTCCCTTAACGACATGAGTAACATAAAATTAGTCAATTACAACTGTTATTCACGATCAAATTGTATATATAAAAGAAATCTGCTTAACGTCGTAAAAAGCGCTTAATTGAAGTAACACGCGGAAAATCTCAGGTTAATTAGTATTTCATTTCGAGATTTTTTCGCTCTTAAATATCCCTTCACATTTCAATCTACTAATGGAACGTCGAATATGAAGAAAGCGAGCTGTGAAAAATAAAAGACACAACCATTGCGGGGTTTCAGCAAAGCGTCGAGCTGCCAGAGCACAGACGTCTTCGACTTCTAGGACGGCGCGGAAAGCTCCTCGGTGCCGAGAAATTAGAAATTATCAAAGAGCCGTAGCGACGAGCACCTCGCTTCTCTCAGACGCGCGCCACGGAAAAGCAGAGGGAGAGAAAGACGATTGGATTTCCTGCACTTTCTTCACGAGGTGAATTTTCCCTTTTATAAAACGCGAACTAATTGAGGCCCTCCCTCTCACTCTCTGCTGCCGCGGCGCCTTTTCCCCGACAATCAACACCGGGCAATTAATTTCTCTCGCGCTTGCGCGCGTGCGAGCTTGTATATAGAGCCACGGCGAGAAACTTTATTATTCGCCGAGCGGCTAGCCGGACGCCGGGGCTAACTTCGAAAGCCGGAAAGAAGTGAAAAGCCGACCGCTGCTCTGGGCTTTCAGCGTCCTTAATTTAGAGGCTGTATATATTTTTTCACCGCCTGAGCGCATGACGTCTCGGCCGAAAAGACGGCCGCGCGCACTCTCGGATAGAAGAATGCCACTGAGAGAATGAATTGATAATACCGTGTCGTAGCTGTTTTCTTTATCTCTCTCCCTCGGGGAAGAGAAAACGCATCTCTATTCCAGGAGACGGAATGTGTTTTGTTGACGTCGACGCTCATTTTTCTGCGTGCGACTTGCGCGCGCCGGAGATGGAGCTTGGGAGTTGGGAGGAAGAAACTGCTCGCATCGCTCGAAGGAAATGTGTACTAATGTGCGAGGGAATGTCTCTTGCATGACTGCCCGCTTCTTGAATTTATGAATGTTATAATAGAGCAGTGAAGGTAGTATAATATTCGGCAATGCGATGTACCCAGAGTTTCAAGATACAGGTTTTCACTAGATTTCTTATATTGTAGTTGGAATTTTATATAGAATTAAGCAAGGACTAAAATTTTCCTCAAATATTTACAATTATTATGGTGGAACGCCGTAACTTGCATATTATGAGCATGCTTCTAAAATTACTCTTGTAGCGTAAACGCTATCAAAGCTAGAAAATTAATTATAAAGTACAGCCTTCTGCTGTACCTAATAATTAATACAATGTAAATTTGCTTTACTTAATAATAATTTTTTGTAATTATGAAACATTGAAACCAGGAACAGAGTAAAATTGTATTATTAACTTCAAAATTTAATTTGATACAGAAAATCTCATTTTAAAAGAATATTTAAATTGTAGGGTATTTGTACAGGCGCTTGCAACTGATCGGTTGAAATTTAAAATTTTCATTTAAAATTATTGTTCGGACTTAACAAACAAAATGAAAATTAATAACCGAAATTATGACACTGTCAAATTCGCAGTCTTAAATTAATGTTTTTTTTTTAATTTAATAAGGGCTTCTTGCTACTGCTTTGGAAAGTATATTAAAACCCAATTACTCGAGCATTTTCCTTAAACTAATTATAATTATAACTCCAAATAAGAACTTCCTACTAGACACGCATCCCTTACCACAACATATTTCGCTAAAAATCTTTAGTGAAGATCGATCGTGTCCACTCGTAATTAATCCCGCGTCGCGAACCGTCATCACACCTTCCAAATCCGGAAGAAATCCCACTTACCAAAGCCCTTTTTCCAAGCGCGCTTGATCCTTTCGCTCTCCTCCCTCATAATTTCTCATATATTTATAGATCCGCGGATTCTCTCGCGCGCAGCTGCGCGACCGGAATTACACGCTCCTTGGCTATACTGGTCGCTCTAGCGTAATGCCCCCTCCACCATGCACGCAGTCGATAATTTCTCGTTATGCTCTAAGCGTGTCACACGATTTGCTGCTTATCGGCGCGCGCGATATAGGTATGCCACACCTCGCGCGCACCGCCCGAGTATCGGTCGAAGTGGATGCTGGCTGCGCCGCAGCGGCAGCGGAGCACTCGCTCCAGTTTCTCGAACCCCGTTATCGACCTTTAACCCCCTTCCTGCGACCGGAAGTTATGTTCTTTTCCCCGGCTCCTTGTGCACACACACACACACACGCGCGCGTATATACATACGTATCCGGATTAAAAGCGGTGTGGGTCTCGGTATGTACGTGTTCCTTCCGGCAGCGTGAGATTTCGTCTGGGAATCAATTGCGATTTCACGAGAGAGGGAGACGTGTGGGTACTGGGGAGCTTCGAATCGACTCAAAAGCTCCGCGAAGCGACGACCGAGTTTATTCTGTACATGAAAACAATTTATATATACGGAGGTTTAGGGATGCAGGATTAGGCGTCGAAATGCGGAATTTGGAGATCCAAGTGTTTCGTTTTTATTGGGATGAAACGGTATTTAGTTCGAATCACTGCTACAATACATTGAGTGTGCGTTATTGAAAAATTTATCTTCCATTCCATTGCGCTTCTTACGTGAAAATAATATGTTATTGATCAGAGGTTAACAACTCCAATTAAAATAACATTCGTGGTCAATGCTTTAAAATTGTGCAACAATAAGTTTAATTGATGGAATTTTTTTACTGTAATTAATGTGAAATTTTTTTTTAATACTAATAATTTATTATATAAAACCTATTTTCCAAGCAAAATAAGTCGATTTTAAGGGTTTTCCGAGATGTATATAGGGTAAGTGTGCCAGTTACTGTGCCCGTTTCAGTTACTGTGCCCTTAAATCATTTTCATTTATAGTAGAGTATAATCATATTTAATCATAAATATCTAAATTTTTATATACAGTTCAATTCATGCTTTTTATTGTTAAACCTACAGTATGACTTAATTATTCTTATAATATATTTCAAATAATTTATTAAATTTCTCATCGCGATTTCTATGATTTTCTTATCGAAACGCTTAAGAATATGCCTATACAAAAGTGATTGAAAAACTATAAAAATAACATTTTTCAGAATAAAAAAATACACTTAATGTTTATAAAACCCATCTAGTTAACAAAAGAACAATAAAAAAGTAGTTTTGATTAATATTATTGTTTAATTTAATATAATGCAGTAACTAAAACGAATTTTCGGCATGTTTCTATTACTGTGCACAGTAACTGGACAAGTTTTTATGAATGTATTTAGTTACTGTGCCCCCTCGCGGTAGGCTACGCTAACCTTACTTTCTCATGCTTCGTCGCCTGTGCAAGTCAACTTCGACGTTCGTTGCTTACCTACAGAGCAAATAACACAGTTTTTAATATATTTAAAAATAATATATTTTATTCCCATCTTTATTTTATTTTCTTCTATAATAAGTAAGTACTTCTATACGTAGTAAATCATAGCAATGGGAGAGAAATGGATGATTTCCAGCAGGGAGTCTACTAAATATAATAAAAAAAAAAAAAACAAATTTCATGTTTAAATATATTTTATATAGTTTATGCAGATGCAGATGAGTAGGAAAAAAAGACACAGAATTAAGGGGGTGTCAAACTCAATTTTTACCGACCGAGCAAAAAATATATTGTTTTTAATAGAAAAAAAAAAATATAACGATATATGAAAAATAATGAGTGCATTGCCCTCCGTAATTACATTATTAATCATTCTGCAAAATGCCAAGTCAATATTCAAAAGCGTCTAAGAATGGCATTTGAACGAAAATTTCGTTCAAATGCCATTCTCAGATGCCTTAAAATATCGACGTGAAACTTTGCAGAATGATTCATAATGTCATTACGGAGGGCAATGCACTCATGATTATGCATAATATTAAAAAAAAAATAGATTATTGTACCATATGGGTAATATGTAGCATCGCGAGATTCGCGAGTCGGCGACGGCAGCGACGGCAGCGACGGCAGCGGCCAGCGGCGCGGCCTTGCCCGTGCCCCGTGTGTGTGTACGCGCATGCGCTGCTGGCTGCAGCACAGCTGAGCCATCAGTCCATCGCCGATGCCTGGGCCTAGGCCCTCCGGGAGGCGGTCCCGTGTTGCCGCCACCACCTCCGCCGCCACCTTCGCCACCTGTGCCCTCCTCTATCCATTGCTAATCGACGTGTCATCGGTGTGCCTGCCGCCTGGACCGCTCGCAGACGGCGCAGCCTGGAGCGCCCATCAGCCGCCCACCTCGCAGACCGTAGCGTCCGTACCGCACCGTGTGCGTGCACACCCAACGGACCGTGCCGCTTGGACTTGGCCCCGCCGTAAGACAGAAAAGTAAGTCATTCAAGAATTTATTTATTTTACGGCGTTGTTATTTGTACGACAGATCTGTCGTACAAATAACCTATAACCCACTTAGAAACGTGTAAAAATCACTGTTTTGAAAGTCTGAGATGGAAGGGACTATTATTTCTTTAGTCAAGCGTCAATCCTTGCCTATTTTTTTCTTTAATCAAGCGTCAATTCTTCGGCTAAAGAAAATTTAAGGTTAGGTTTTACGTATATATAGGTATACCTATCTAGCAATCTGGCGTATAAATAACAACGGCCAACTATAGATTTGATGCGCTTTTTCGACTTTTCATTCCAAAGATTACAGATCTAAATAATCAGCAAGTGTGGAGATACTGCATTTTCTGTGTATTTTTCAAAATATTTTCAAGAAAAGTCATTTCCTCCAAACTGGCTGATTGAGTAGATCTGAAATCTAATATACAATGCCTCACCATGTACTGGATTGTATGTAAACATTCTCATAAACTTTAAGCGAGGATGAGGAGGTCTACCTTGGAAATGCACACGCGCTTTTTCGACTTTTCATTTCAAAGATCCCTTTCCATTCTCTACAAATATTTCAAACTTTACACACACTATGTAATACATGCTGAGGGACTGTTTATCAAGTTTAAGATCTAAATAATTAGCAAGTGAGGAGATATTGCAATTTGTATGCTCTTTTTAAGAAATGTTCAAGTAAAAAGTTATTCCCCTACACTGGCTGATTGAAAAGATCTAAATTTAATATACAGTACCTCAGCATGCATTGCATTGTGTGAGAACATTCTGGTAAACTATGAAAAAGAGTGAGGAGGTTTTTGTCGCAAATGCACATGCGGCTTTTTGACATTTCGTTTCAAAGATCCCTTTCCATTCCCTACAAGTATCTTAAACTTTCCATACATAATGGAATACATGCTGAGGGACAGTTTATCAAGTTTCAGATCTACATAATTAGTAAGTCTGGAGATATTGCAATTTTTGTGCTTTTTCAGGAAATTTTTAAGAAAGAAAAGTAATTTCCTCCAAACTGGCTGATTGAATAGATCTGAAACCTAATATACAATGCCTCAGTATGTACTGGATTGTGTGTAAACATTCTCACACACTTTAAGCGAGGGTGAGGAGGTCTACATTGGAAATGCACACGCGCTTTTTCGACTTTTCATTTCAAAGATCCCTTTCCATTCTCTACAAATATTTCAAACTTTACACACACTATGTAACACATGCTGAGGTATTGTTTATCAACTTTCAGATCTAAATAATTAGCAAGTGTGGAGATATTGCAATTTGTATGCTCTTTTTAAGAAATGTTCAAGAAAAAAGTTATTTCCCGTACACTGGCTGATTGAAAAGATCTAAAATTTAATATACAATGCCTTAACATGTATTGGATTGCGTGTTAACATTCTGGTAAGCTTTGAGCAATGGTCAGGAGGTCTTAGTTGGAAATGCACTTGCGCTTTTTCGACTTTTCAGTCCAAAGATCCCTTTCCATTCTCTCAACATATCTTAAACTTTACACACACCGTGCAATATATGCTGAGGGACAGTTTATCAAGTTTCAGATCTACATAAATAGCAAATCTGGAGATATTGCAATTTTTGTGCTTTTTCAGGAAATTTTTAAGAAAGAAAAGTCATTTCCTTCAAACTGGCTGATGGACTATATCTGAAACTCAATATGCAATGCCTCAGCATGCATTGCATTGTGTGAGAACATTCTGGTAAACTATGAGAAAGTGTGAGGAGGTTTTTGTCGCAAATGCACATGCGGCTTTTCGACAATTCGTTCCAAAGATCCCGTTCCATTCCCTACAAGTATCTTAAACTTTCCATACATAATGGCATACATGCTGAGGGACGGTTTATCAAGTTTCAGATCTACATAGTTAGCAAGTCTGGAGATATTGCAATTTTTGTGCTTTTTCAGGAAATTTTTAAGAAAGAAAAGTAATTTCCTCCAAACTGGCTGATTGAATAGATCTGAAACCTAATATACAATGCCTCAGTATGTACTGGATTGTGTGTAAACATTCTCACACACTTTAAGCGAGGGTGAGGAGGTCTACATTGGAAATGCACACGCGCTTTTTCGACTTTTCATTTCAAAGATCCCTTTCCATTCTCTACAAATATTTCAAACTTTACACACACTATGTAACACATGCTGAGGTATTGTTTATCACCTTTCAGATCTAAATAATTAGCAAGTGTGGAGATATTGCAATTTGTATGCTCTTTTTAAGAAATGTTCAAGAAAAAAAGTTATTTCCCGTACACTGGCTGATTGAAAAGATCTAAAATTTAATATACAATGCCTTAACATGTATTGGATTGCGTGTTAACATTCTGGTAAGCTTTAAGCAATGGTCAGGAGGTCTTAGTTGGAAATGCACTTGCGCTTTTTCGACTTTTCAGTCCAAAGATCCCTTTCCATTCTCTCAACATATCTTAAACTTTACACACACCGTGCAATATATGCTGAGGGACAGTTTATCAAGTTTCAGATCTACATAAATAGCAAATCTGGAGATATTGCAATTTTTGTCCTTTTTCAGGAAATTTTTAAGAAAGAAAAGTCATTTCCTCCAAACTGGCTGATGGAGTATATCTGAAACTCAATATGCAATGCCTCAGCATGCATTGCATTGTGTGAGAACATTCTGGTAAACTATGAGAAAGTGTGAGGAGGTTTTTGTCGCAAATGCACATGCGGCTTTTCGACAATTCGTTCCAAAGATCCCGTTCCATTCCCTACAAGTATCTCAAACTTTCCATACATAATGGCATACATGCTGAGGGACGGTTTATCAAGTTTCAGATCTACATAATTAGCAAGCTGGAGATATTGCAATTTTTGTGCTTTTTCAGGAAATTTTTAAGAAAGAAAAGTAATTTCCTCCAAACTGGCTGATTGAGTAGATCTGAAACCTAATATACAATGCCTCAGCATGTACTGGATTGTGTGTAAACATTCTCATAAACTTTAAGCGAGGGTGAGGAGGTCTACATTGGAAATGCACACGCGCTTTTTCGACTTTTCATTTCAAAGATCCCTTTCCATTCTCTACAAATATTTCAAACTTTACACACACTATGTAATACATGCTGAGGGATATTGTTTATCAAGTTTCAAATCTAAATAATTAGCAAGTGTGGAGATATTGCAATTTGTATGCTCTTTTTAAGAAATGTTCAAGAAAAAAAGTTATTCCGCCTACACTGGCTGATTGAAAAGATCTAAAATTTAATATACAATGCCTCAACATGTATTGGATTGTGTGTTAACATTCTGGTAAACTTTAAGCGAGGGTGATGAGGTCTTAGTTGGAAATGCACATGCACTTTTTCGACTTTTCATTCCAAAGACCCTTTCCATTTTCTACAGATATCTTAACTTTCCATCTATCTACTCCCTCTGTTTCTGGCAGGTCGATACTGCTATCCTCATTCCTATACTGCTTAACACTTTATTAATATATTCTGTTTTGCCCTAGGCGAAGAGCTCCTGCAGAAGACAACACGTCTTCATATAATTCTACTCTCCTCCAGGGCAGCCAACACAACTACCACGTCCTGAAGACATCAGCTAGA
This sequence comes from Torymus aiolomorphi, assembly GCA_036365515.1. Classification (NCBI taxonomy): domain Eukaryota; kingdom Metazoa; phylum Arthropoda; class Insecta; order Hymenoptera; family Torymidae; genus Torymus; species Torymus aiolomorphi. The sequence continues at coordinate 13,842,728 of CM070875.1, forward strand.
CAAACATATCGTAGAAGTGAGAGCGAAGGTGTATATAAATATAGTTTGATCTCCTGTGCCAGACTCGAGTAAGTATTTCACTTCGGATTTGGACTTTATCTTGTAGTACAGCCGAACCTAGTCTCCAACTTTCCATCGGTCTACTCCTCTGTTCCTGGCAGTTCGATACTGCTATCCTCATCCCTACTCCTTAATACATTATTAATATATTTCGTATTGTCCTAGGTGAAGAGCTCCTGTAGAAGACAACAAGTCTTCATATAATTCTACTCTTCTCGAGGACAGCCAACGCAACTACCACTTCCCGAGGACATCACCTAGGCGAACACAACGGAGAAGGGAGGGCGAAGGTGTAGTTGAATGTAGTTCGCGCTTCCGTGACACTCGAGTAAGTACTTCACTTCGGATTTGGACTTTATCCTGTAGTATAGGCGAACCTAGCCTCCAACTTTCCATCTGTCTACTCCTCTGTTCCTGGCAGTTTGATACTGCTCTCCTCATCCCTACTGCCTAAAACATTATTAATATATTTTGTTTTGCTCTAGGCGAAGAGCTCCTGCAGAAGACAACAGGTCTTCATATCATTCTACTCTCCTCGAGGGCAGCCAACGCAACTACCACTTCCCGAGGACATCACCTAGGCGGACACGACGGAGAAGGGACGACGAAGGTATACTTGAATGTCTGTGCTCCCGCGACAGACTCGAGATGTAGTCTAGGCGCCAGGGGGGTTTCCGTGGCCGATGGATGTCCACACTTCCACCAAAGCTTTTCTTACGTATTTTTGACTGCTGATTCTGAATTTCGAAGATGGAACGTCGCCAGACTGTTAGTTTTTTGTTATTAACAATTTAATTGTTTAAATTGCTGCCAAATCAATATGATTAATTATAACTGAATCCTAACTGCCTAAAACTGTAGTAAATTGATCTAGAATATGCTCGTTTTTTCAGAATTGAAAAATTTTGATTAGAACCCGAATTATTGCAAATTTAGTGCAATAAGTCGCGAATTCGAGCGCAAACGTGCATAATTCTAGATCAATTTACTACAGTTTTAGACAGTTAGGATTCAGTTATAATTAATCATATTGATTTGGCCGCAGTTTAAACAATTAAATTGTTAATAACAAAAAACTAACATTCTGGCGACTGTCCACCTTCGAAATTCAGAATCAGCAGACAAAAATACGTAAGAAAAGCTTTGGTGGAGGCGTGGACATCCATCGGCCACGGAAACCCCCTGGTGCCTAGACTAATGTCAGTATTTAGGGCACACCTGATTTTTAGGTACGAATTATATCTCCCCAAAAAGTAACAGTTTTCTGCGGGTGCACACGGAAAGAAAACTCTTACTGCTACAGTTAAAACGGCTTACTCGTGGAGTATAGGAGTTCCTTTACTATATAAGTAAGGTGGTTTTAGCAATCTTAGTAAGGGACCCATACTTTTACGGTATGTTGCTTTTCATACTACAACAATTACACAATTATACGATCGTTGGATCAGCGGCATATACCGACGTAACAGCGTTACACGATTTTAGTATACATTGCTTCCACCTTCAATTGTAAGGGAGAAATACTATAGCGGTAACGGTTGCTACCTGCTAATACGGAAATGACAACTATTATAAGGAAGTGTTACTTATCGATAATTGAAAGCATCGAATGCGTCGTCTAGGTCTTTGAGGTGGTCAATGATGGAGTCGAGGTGATGCGCTCCGAAGTTTTTTGCGTTTAGATCCCAGGACGCATCTAATACGTAGTCAAAGTGTTCGGGGTAGCCGATGATGATGTCTAGGTCGTGCGCTCCGTAGTTTTTTGTCTCTAGATGTTGGAACGTATCAAATGCGTGGTTTAGGTCTTTGTGGTAGCCGATGATGGAGTCTAGGTTTTTGTATTAAAATATCAGGGCGCATCTAATACGCAGGTGTTCAGGGTAGCCGATGACGAGGTCTAGGTGGTGCGCTTTGTAGTCTTTTGCGTTTGGATATCAGGGCGTATCTAATACGTGGTCCAGGTCTTCGGGGAAGCCGGTGACGATATTTAGGTGGTGCGCTCCGTAGTTTTTGGCTAATAGGTGTTGGACATGTCAAAACTTAAAGTATTACTAATCACGTAATTTTATACTATAAGTAAAAATCGTGATTATAAATAAATACTTATTCGAACGTAATTACGTTCAAATTGACATGTGTTTGTAATAAAAAAAATAGTAAATATTAAAATGTGTATAGGCGAAATACGCACAATTATTCATAATAAATAATGCGTATATGCGAAATGCGCACAATTATTTATCATACAAAAATGCGTATAGGCGAAATACGCACAATTATTTATAATAAAAAATTCGTACAAGCGAAATACGCACAATTATTTATAATATCAAAAATATGTATAAACGAAATACGCACAGTTGTTTATAATGCAAAAATGCGTATAGACGAAATACGCACAATTATTAGTTATAAGGAAAGGTGTATGGGCGAACATATTTAATTATAACAGAAAAGAATTACAATTACATGAGTTTATTTAGTTATCTATTTATAAGAAACTAGATGTCTTGACATAAAATTAATTCTTTTCCGTTTTTTTTCAACAAAACTCATAAAATTTGAAAAGAAGCTAAAGAAACTTATGAGCCTAGCTCAATGAAATTATAGTAGCTCTACTTTTGCCAATCATTCAGTAGCATGACAAGTATAATGCAAAGTAATTATTAATGACAATACTTCTAATAATACAAATTTTGTTAAAATGTTCAATTTGCAGTTATGCGTTTATATGATGGAAGGTGTATATTTTAAAATGCGGATCAACTTATATACCATACTCAGGTTCATTTGAAGTTCAACCCTTGGTCTCAAATTTTGTTACACCCTCCTGTTGTTTCACGTATATGGGATATTTCACGTGAAGTCAGCAGCTCAAAACTTTAAAATCCCTCAAAACTCGTTTTCTTTTAGTTTTTATGAACAAAAAATGTTCCTTAAATTTTAGGTCGATATTTGCAAAAATAAAAAAGCTATGCAATATTGAAAATTCAATTTCTTTGCAATTTTTTGTTAAAATCCAAGTTTATTCATTTTTTAACTGAAAATCTTGAAACTTTTTGTATAGTACATTGATTGGCAAAAGGTTTGAATTTTTTCTGTAGAATGTGCCAGTATTTATTTTATGACCCTTTTTGAAAGTCTCTGATTGGCTGCTTCTTAGTATACCTTCATCAAAGGATATTGAGGCTGCGGCCAAATATTCTTTATTCGACAAATTTTTTTGTATTCTTCTTCGAAAAACCCTTCAAAATGCTTTTTATCAATACTGGCCGAGCATAGGGAAAAAGTTACAATTTTTTTAAATATCAAGAAAAATCCATAATTTCAATTTTTGATAACATGATTAATGAAACTGAATATTATTCATACATCTTATGGCATGGACCGTACCACTGAATTTTGTTAGAGCATCAAATAGAACATTAGAAATATCTATTTTCAATAATATTAGGCTTACACAATAAGCGATACCTAATTATGAATGAAATTATCAGTCTGTTGCCTGATTTCATTTTGACAGCTTTATAGTAATTAACCTCTATAGCTTAATTTATTATTAATTCATAATTAGGTATTGGTTATTGTGTAAGCCTAATATTATTGAAAATAGATATTTATAATGTTCTACTTGATGTTCTAACAAAATTCAGTGGTACGGTCCATGCCATAAGATGTATGAATGATGTTCAGTTTCATTAATCATGTTATCAATAATTGAAATTATGGATTTTTCTTGATATTTCAAAAAATCCACTTTTTTCCCTTTGCTTTTTTTGCCAGTATTGATCAAAAAAAGCATTTTGAAGGGTTTTCGAGGAAGAATACAAAAAAAATTTGTCGAATAAAGAATATTTGGCCGCAGCCTCAATATCCTTTGATGAAGGTATACTAAGAAGCAGCCAATCAGAGACTTTCAAAAAGAGTCATAAAATAAATACTGGCACATTCTACAGAAAAAATGCAAACCTTTTGCCAATCAATGTACTATACAAAAAGTTTCAAGATTTTGAGTTAAAAAATGAATAAACTTGGATTTTAACCAAAAATTGCAAAAAAATTGAATTTTCAATGTTGCATAGTTTTTTCATTTTTGCAAATATCGATTTAAAATTTGAGAAACATTTTTTGTTCATAAAAAACTAAAAGAAAACGAGTTTTGAGCGATTTTAAAATTTTGAGCTGCTGACTTCACCTGAAATATCCAATATATTTTTAGCAGCAAATACTTAAAATCTACCAAAAAGATAACTTGATTTCATATTGACATTTTTTTTATGGTTAGATTGAATAAAAAAATAAAAACATTGAAATTTGTTTAAATTTCAATGAACAATTAAACCCTCAACCAAAAAAATAAAAACCAAATCTAAACTATCTCTTGGTAGAAATTTTGTAAACTACATCCAGAATATGTACAAAAAAGTGCAGTACAGTGCCACAAAATTTCAGATACAGGTAATATTTTGAAAATCATAATATTAAATTGGACTCCATCATCGGCCATCTAAACACCTAGACCTCGCATCCGACCTGTCCCTTCACCTGGACACAAAAACCTACGGAGCGCACTACCCGGACTCATCGACCATCTGGAACACCTAGACCTCGCATTCGATTTGTCCTGGCCTCTGGACACAAAAACCTACGGAGCGCGTCACGTAAACTCCATCATCAGCTACCTGGAACGCCTAAACCTCGCATCCGATCTGTCCCGACACCTGGACACAAAAATCTTCAGAGCGCATCACCCGGATTACATCATCGGCCATCTGCAACACCTAGACCTCGCATCCGACCTGTCCCTTCACCTGGACACAAAAACCTACGGAGCGTACTACCCGAACTCCATCATCGGCCGCCTGGAACACCTAGACCTCGCATCCGATCTGTCAAAACACCTGGACACCGAAGTCTACGAAGCGTATCATCAGCCGCCTGGAACAGCTAGACCTCGTATTCGAGCTGTCCCGACACCAAGACTCAAAAACCTACGAAGCGCACTACCCGGACTCCATCATCGGCCATCTGTAACACCTAGACCTCGCATTCGATTTGTCTTGGTCTCTGGACACAAAAACCTACGGAGCGTATCACGTAAACTCCATCATCGTCCACCTGGAACGCTCAGACCTCGCATCCGATCTGTCCCGACACCTGGACACAAAAATCTTCAGAGCGCATCACCCGGATTACATCATCGGCCATCTGCAACACCTAGACCTCGCATCCGACCTGTCCCTTCACCTGGACACAAAAACCTACGGAGCGTACTACCCGAACTCCATCATCGGCCGCCTGGAACACCTAGACCTCGCATCCGATCTGTCAAAACACCTGGACACCGAAGTCTACGAAGCGTATCATCAGCCGCCTGGAACAGCTAGACCTCGTATTCGAGCTGTCCCGACACCAAGACTCAAAAACCTACGAAGCGCACTACCCGGACTCCATCATCGGCCATCTGTAACACCTAGACCTCGCATTCGATTTGTCTTGGTCTCTGGACACAAAAACCTACGGAGCGTATCACGTAAACTCCATCATCGTCCACCTGGAACGCTCAGACCTCGCATACGATCTGTCCCGACATCTGGACACAAAAATCTTCGGAGCGCATCACTTACACTCTATCACCGGCCACCTGGAACAGCTAGACCTCGTAATCGAGCTGTCTCGACACCTGAGTACAAAAACCTATGGAGCGCATAACCCGGACTCCATCATCGGCCATCTAAACACCTAGACCTCGCATCCGATCTGTCCCTTCACCGGGACACAAAAACCTACGAAACGCACTACCATTTTTAAGAAAACAGTTGCAATCATGCGAGGCGACGTCCTGAATTTTGAAACGTCAATAATAACTGAGACTATATAATAAAGTGACGAATCTGCATCTCATTATTATAAGAAATTTGTATAGGCGAAATGCGCACATTTATTTATATAGAACATGTGTATAGTCGAAATACACAAAATTATTTATTATAAAATGCGTGTAGGCAAAATGCACACGATTAATAACACTGAGAAGTGCGTATAAGCGAAATACGCATAATTATTTATAATAAAACATGTGTATAGGCGAAATACACAAAATTATTTATTATAAAATGCGTATAGGCAAAATGCGCACAATTAATAACACTGAAAAGTGCGTATAAGCGAAATACGCATAATTATTTATAATAAAACATGTGTATAGGCGAAATACACCAAATTATTTATTATAAAATGCGTATAGGCGAAATGCTCACAATTGATAACACTGAAAAGTGCGTATAAGCGAAATACGCATAATTATTTAGAATAAAATATGTGTATAGGCGAAATACACCAAATTATTTATTATAAAATGCGTATAAGCGAAATGCGCAGAATTATTTGTAATAAATATGCGTATATATGTGAAATACGCACTATTATTAACAATAAAAATGCGTATACGCAAAATACGCATAATTAATTATAAAAAGAAATACGTATACGCGAAATATGTACAATTGTTTGTAATAAAAAAACGCGTATCTTTAATATTTTTGAAATATGTAGCGCCATCTATGTTAAAATCTATTACGATTTTCCAGAGATGGCGCTTGTGTCATATTTCATCAATAGTATGTACTTCCTACCTTACCGACCTATGGGTCGGTCAAATCGCAGAATTGAGTTTGACACCCCCTTAAATACAGTGTTCAGAATCTAAGGCACAGTAATTAAAATACTGTACACTAAGTGACACACAGTAATTAAAACAATGTACACTAACTGACACAGTATTTAAAACAATGTACACTAACTGACACACAGTAACTAAATTAATGATACAGTAACTGATGCAAAGGCTTATGCTGTTATTTTATTAATTATTTAATATTCCTTACATAATATTGTATTAAAAAGGTGCTTATTCTGCTCGCAGAATATATAATTATCATATAAAGGTCTTAAGATGATTAAAAATTGAAAAAAAAAATAGTAATTGATTAAATACTACGGACATCGCCTTAAGGGACACAGTAACTGGCACACTTACCCTATATGTTGAATTCTACAGAAAATTACCCCTAACTGTGGTCGAAAAATCGTAAAAATTCAAAGTTGAAGCGCACCTCCAACAACTGGTTTTGAAGAGGCAAAAACAAATTTCACAAAAAAGCGATTAAAGTAGAAGAAAAGAGCTTTAATTTGAGACTAGAATCGTTAAAATCGGTCGATTCTGTGCAAAGCTACGTGAATTTTAAAATGGCCAAAAATGGCGAAAAATGACCAAAAATTAGCGACTTTTCCCAAATCCACGTAATTCTTAAAATTTTGGTCATTTTTCGTCATTTTTCGCCATTTTAAAATTCACGTAGCTTTGCACAGAATTGACCGATTTTAACGATTCTAGTCTCAAATTAAAGCTCTTTTCTTCTACTTTAATCGCTTTTTTGTGAAATTTGTTTTTGCCTCTTCAGTAGCTTGCTATTGGTTAATCATCAATGACTACTTTTCATCTACTTTTCCCATGTTAAATTTCCATAAGAAAAATTAAATGTAGCTTCTTGAAAAACACTATTCCGATTTCCTTGGTTCGACACACTTTTCGTGCATTATTTTTGCTACAGAATAGGAAAAACCAGTTGTTGGAGGTGTGCTTCAACTTTGAATTTTTACGATTTTTCGACCACAGTTAAGGGTAATTTTCTGTAGAATTCGACATATATGTCTGTACATCCGTATGATAATCAAGTTCCTCGAATACCTATATCTCAGCGAAAGTTGGACGGATCGGAATGAATTCTTTTCCAAATTCTCGTCTAATTACATGAGTCTGAAGTTTACATCGTTGGAATGCAACGAAATAATTTTTTAAATCTACATGCAAAATCAATATTAATTATATTGATTCTTTTTATATTTTGCTGCACTCCAATATTGCAAACTTCAGACTCATTTAATTATAGCTACGTGATGGTTCTATATTGAGCTGACCCATTGTAAAATACAAAAACGCCAGAGCAAATAAAAATTTTAAAAAATCGATTTTCAAGCATAGTGTTTACAAAATCAACTTTTAGTAAAAATTTAACAAATGCACCTGCTAAAATTAAATAAAAGACATTTTTTTTATATGATAAAATAGTCAGTTTTTGGCTATTACTTTACAGGTTTGATTTTACATGAAAATTTTAAATACAAAAGTTGTAGATAATATTAGAAGAACACTTTTTTCTATTTAAAAAATTAATGTAAAATCAATTGCTGACGAGCTAGACGTATCAAGATGATTTTTAAACATACGGACATAGTGAATTACTTTTTTGGAAGCCTATTATTATACAATAATATATTTATAGTATTTGAGATGTAACAGTTTTTGCAATGGCGAAGACAGAAACAGCGGGGTGTTAGCGAGCGAAGAGAGGTGCGACGGGGGATGCGGCCTTCATGTTAACTAATAATGTACTTAAGGTGATGTGAAACACTAATTTCAATATTTTTTAAATCAACATACAAACGTTTATTTGGAAAAAGACGGTTGTCAAGCGCTCCGTACACGTAAACACTATACTCAGAAATTTTTTTGAGTGATTTTATTAGCATTTTCGTTAGCTATGCTCGTTTGAAAAGTAGGTCAAATGCAGATTCCTACTTACCGACAGTACGGTTTTTATTTAATTAAATAAATTCTCATCATTTTTTTGGAAAAACACGTTTGTCAAGCGCTCCGTATATGTAAATACTATACTCACAATTTCTTTTGGATGATTCTATTGGTATTTTCGTGAGATGTACTCGTTTGCAAAATAACGTCGGTACTCACATCCCCTTAATATCGATTTCATAAGAAACTAAGATTTTTAGTACATGTGTAATAAAATATATTCGACTTATTATATTTATGACTTGAAATATAAATATTGCGTCTATAAAAAGCGCTTTTATAGACTAAATCTCTACTGAAATTGAAATTTCCATCAACATCTAAAGACTTTTATAAAAGTAATATCATCTAAAAAAAACTTAGCCGACTTTTCCTCCGACTGAAAAAAAAAATTCAAATCACGAGATCTCGTCGAGAACACGTAAAAAATCTCTCCAAAGCTCCAAGAAACGTTCAGCTAACACGGGTTGACGTATACACACACACACACACACACACACACACACACACACACACACACACACACACACACACACACTTTTTTTACCTATAAGCGTGCCAAATGCTACGAGGAATGCGATTGCGAGTTTACGGCTCGGGCGTGCGTATACGTATATACGTGTATTCAAGGCGCTGCATGCCTTGCACCACGCGGTTACATAGAAGGGGAGAGGGGGTGGGGGGAGAAGAGAAGGACGACGACAAGAAGCCTACATCGTCCTTGGCTGGGTGTGTAGAGTGCCGCACGAAATTTCGTTGCAGCAGCAGCACCCGGTGCAGTCGAGCAAAAGCAAGGTGCGAGAGTCTCGACTTTCTCGGCCGTGCGCACGAGCATGCAGATGCGGATTTTATGAAATGCAAAATCTAGAGAGAGAGAGAGGGAGGGGGGAGGGGGCAAGAACCACCGGCGCGCGAGCCAAGTGAAGAAAAAAAGGCGAAGGGATATTTCTCTTTCGCTGCATTTTTCGCCTTGATTAATTAAGAAATTTTCTTTTTTCCATATTGAGAGGCTTCATTTTTATCTACTTTCTTTGTAATGGTCAAATTTTGTATCAGTTTAGTTAGGGTGACTTCACCAATATCCGAACAGTCACCAGTTAACGAACATTTTCTTTAAATATATGAAAATATCAAGCTTTCTATGTATTGTTTATCTAACATGACGATAATTTTCAAATCCTTGAAAATTTTTATTTCATTTTATATAAAGATTCTGCATAAAAGAAATTATCTTGTTAAGAATAAAATCATAAAATCGACGCTATTGAGTGTTTATTCACTGGCGAAGTATTCATTCACTGGTGAAACGTATTTTAGATACTAAAATCGCGTGTTCATTTACTGATTTTTAGGAGATATTTACATACTTTTTTAAAAAAGAGTTTATAGTTCTATTCTTTAATTAAATTTTTTTACACTGACGTAAAGTTAAAACATTTTAAAATATTAATTAAAAAAGATTTTTTCTTTTAATTCATTTTTAATTCTCTTAACTAAATAACAAAAATGGAAATTTCTTTATTCGTTCATTCACTGGTGAAGTCACCCTATACTAGCTTACATTTATGTTGACGTATATCAAAAACTGACTTTCAAAATTTTAATAAAGAAACAAAAGAAAAGTTCGCTACCTATACTACAAAATGTTTCACACCTTTCGGAGTCTTCCGGCCGCCGCGGAAAAAAACGATCTTCCAAAAATCCAGCTGCAAAAGAAACAATTGAACTACCTATATACATATACAGCGAAAGCCAGAGTCGTGGTGGCGAATGTTGCAAAGCACACGCGGCCACTTCGGCAGATATATACACATATATAAAACGCACTACGCAGCTTATGCAAAATGCAAGGAAAAAAGAAAGAAGAGGAGGAAGGACGGAAGGAAGGTACGAGCGAGCGAAGAGCTGGAGGAGGAGAGAAATTGTGTTTACTTTTTCGTGTACAGCTACGTACGCGCGGGCGGGCGGGAACAATGGGCCAGAACAAAGAGTGCCCAATACGTCCTGGAGGGAAATCGAATTTTCTTCTCCTTCCCCCAACGGGCGCGTGGCGCGCTCCACGGCGTGTGTCTTTATTATTCCTCTTTCTACTTCGGAAGCTCTTTTGTACAATTTACGTTCGTGAATTTACTCCCCCTCCCCCCTCCCTCTCAACAACAATGAGATTCCGACGTTCGACGAAAAAGCGCGCCGCTCATGCCGACCGAACGACGGCTTTCCTCCCCATACAATGTTTCTTTTTTTTATTTCTGCCGCGCGTGTACTTACTCGATCTCACCCTACACTGCTAGCTGCAAAACTTAAGTAGCTTTATTTTTAGGAGTAGTCGTACACGACGTCGGTGGGGAAAAAACTTTATTCGACCCGCGGAGGCGAGTGTGTGTTTTGCATTTTATTCGCGATGTTGTTCGAAAAGCTATTATAGGTACTAACTACACTTTATACACACTCCTGCTGCATTTCAAAGAGAAAAATCCTTTCAAGGACGCGCGTGCGCGCGACATGGCCCAACGGCTGACTGCTTCTGCTGTTAAAAAAAAATCGCCGGCGCGCTGCACGTGCGTCGTCGGCAAAGTAGCTCCTCGTCTTCCCATGCACCCTCCCCTTCCTCATTCCCTATACATGTGCTGCTCCAGCGCGTATAGACATAAATATCTCAGGCGCGTCGGTGCTTTCGGCTTCTGAATTTGCAATTACCCGGGGAAAGCAGCGTTCGCGCGGGAGAGCGGACAATGCAGAGATTCTGCTCTCTCTCTCTCTCTCTCTCTCTCTCTCTCTTTCTCGCTTCTTCTACCCCTTTCTCCGCTTCTTTGTCTCCTCTATATATACTGGCCTCTATCTCTCGCTCGGTCGCGTCTCTCTAGACGATGCACAATGCGCGCTCCTATTCTATGCAAAATGTGCCGGCGGCCTCCTTTCGCCGAAGACGAAGCGCGCGCGAGAGAGAAGTCGAAGAATGAAAGTCGTAGCAACGCACCGGCAATCGGCCCGCGGTAAAAGCTTCAAAAGATCCACTCGCGATTTAGCACGGCTACACTGCGACCACGGAGACGAATGTTTTGTTGCTTCGCCGTGGCTACTGTATATATAGCTGTTTCTTACTGAGGAGGTCGGTAAAAGGACGCTTCAATTATATTTACAAAGTCACGTGTTTAACGAAAATAAAATTGTATTTACACTCTTTAAAAATAGTACATTTCGACACGGGTGGGGAAGTCGATTATTTAGCTGGTGTGACTTTTTGCACGAGCAAAGCGAGTGCGAAAAAGCCACACCACCTAAATAATCGACTTACGCACTAGTTTCGAACGGTATTTTATACCACGAGCGCCGAAAAATCATATCGAAGTTGTGATTTTGAGGTTAGAGTGGTATAATAAATCTTGGTGAAGTGGGACACTGGTGCAAATTAGTAAAAAAAAATTTACTACACTGAGAAAAATTATGTATTAAAAATTACTATAATATATAGGAACGTGGGGGCAAATCTCAAATACCAACATTTTTACTATATTTTATAGTAAAAATTGATATATACATAATAAAAATTGCTATGTACATAGTAATTTTTACTATAAAATATAGTAATAATTTTAGTATTTGAGATTTGTCCCCACGTTCCTACATATTATAGTAATTTTTAATACATCATTTTTCTCAGTGTATGTATTTCTGCAGTTGAAACGCAATATTTGACAATGAAAATTTAATTTGATTGCACTAAACAGTGTGTATTTACTACAGAATTAGTTGATTAGGTACTGATTTGTATTCGAGTTCTAATTTGCAAGCAGTATAGTCTACTTTAAAGTCATCACCTAGATTAAAGCACATTTTCTCCGAGTACGTCTGCAGTTCTATTATCTTTTATCCGAATAAATGTTGCGACCTCGGGAAAACCTTTAGAATCTTTGGAATTGTACTATTATATAAGCGCAAAGCTTAGAATGCCGCGCGTGCTCCACTTCGAAAGCACTCTCCGAGTTCCATATAACGACGAAACTTGTATTATTTTTAGTTACAATTATAATTTGACACATTATTTCCAGCCACGCGCGTTACCCCATTGAGTTAAAGTGCAAGGACTAGAAAGTTACTCCGTGCCAAAACTTTTCTTTCTCAACGTTACACACACACACACACACCCATACACATACACACACACGCAGAACACCGAGGTATAAAATTCGCGAAAAATCAGAACGCCATAAATTTCCGAGCCGTCCGGCCCGTAGCGTTTGCATTATTCTATGTTTAAGGAATGAATTTTCGAATTCACTCAGGAATCCCATCCATCGCGAAAAGTGGAGAGCCTCGCCTCGCTGACTATATGTAACAGTTAGCCCGGAGCAGCGAGCCGGGCATGTGAGTGTGTGTGGGTATTCCCCATCAATTCGCAAAAGAGAGCGTTTGCACGAAATGCAACGTTCTCTCTCTCTCTCTCTCTCTCGCTCCCTCCCACAAAAGCCTCGACTCGTTCTAAGTGGACTATAGTCCGAGAGTGGCCGGCTTGGCCTGCAGCGAGGAGAAAGGAGCGGGAGAGATAGTCGGGGGAGAGGAAGAGACAAGAGGAGGATGAAAGAATCGAGAGCAGGCGGGCTATATCTATATACTTATACCCAAAGGCTCTCCTCGAATGCCTCGAGAATCTACTATATTACCCTTTATCGGCTGAAATATGGACACGAGTGTAAGGTACTGCGTTCTCCGCTACTTGCGGAAAATAGAACATTTAGGCTAGGGATAACGGTTATTCCCGCGGAAAGCTTGTCTGCGAGCGCGCGTGGCCAGAATCCCGAGGGGACGTGAGAGTGCGCTCGGGAGGAGAGGAGGGAAAGACGAAAAGAGTAAAAGAGGAAGAAAGAGCATCGTGTGTTGGATTATGCCGGGGAGTTTCGCACTTCATTTTCCATGGTTCTTCCGCTTTTTTGCCTCCTCTCTCGCTCTCTTCATCCCTCCTTTTGTTTTCCTCGCAGCTTAGCTTTATCGTCGAGTTGACGGGCAAACGCTCGTTTAATGCCGCTGCCGGCTCGAGCGCTGCTCCCGCCCCGGTATCGAGCTTAATATTATACGAGTTTCGCTGCACGCGCGAAAGCGTCGGATGCATTCCTTTGAAATATTGCGAGCTTTGGATTAATTCGACAAAGGGTGTTTTATGTACGCCTTTTTCTCTAGCCTCATAGCCCCGGGGGCCATGCGATATAGGTCAGTTTTAAGTATTTTTGACAAAAAAATAATAACAGCATTTTTAGGGAAAATATTTAATAGAAAGTACTTACTATGAATCAGGTGATAATGTGTCAGCAAAGGTACTTACCTGAAAAAAAAAAGAAAGAGTAGATATTATGTAAATTATTTAAAAATAAAGCTAACAGTTATACGCATAGAGAGATGGCGTTAATGATATGCAAGCTCAGTACATAAGATTAAAAAAATCTTTTTAATTCCCCAACCGCATTTAATTCTGTCATAATATTTATGAAGATAATAACGAGTTTAGGCCGCATTTAACGAATAAAATAATCCTCAAGGGCGCACTGCTGCAACAAAGGAGGTCGTTAACAAAACTGCCAATCAGACGGTAAAATCTTTTTGTGGGAGAGAGAGAACGAGAGGTAGAAGAGAAAACGCTGTGATCCGGCGCTAGAGAGCAAAAAATCCATTGTCGAGCACGCGCGCTCACTCGCTCGCGTATTTTCGAATCGGTAGGTCGAAAAATGAGTTTCTAGCCCGTAATCCATTGAGAGGAAAGTTTTTCCTCCTTTTCTCTAGGCGCCTTTCAAGCCTCCCATTTCCTCCCCCTCCCATCCCTTTTTATCCGAAAGCCACGTGTATATCTTCCTTCTCTTGTTCTCTCGTCCGAAAAAGATCAGTCCCGGGCTCACTCTCTCTCCCTCACAGATTTATTCTTTCTTCCTTATGGACCGGCTTCTCGGCGCTCTTTTGGGATTTCGCATCGTAAGCGCTTCCGTTATCGGGGCGCCGCCGCTGGCGGCTTCCTATCACTGCTCCATACTTACGCTGCTGTTTTAAAATCGTATCTGCCGGCCACGCGCGACTTGTCAAATCTAGGATTGAAATTCCAAATTTCACGCGAGCTATACTTTCACCCCCCCCCCTCCCCTGAGAATACAAAAGCCGTGCGTCAAGAGCTAAAAAGCCATTGAAACTTTTCACGACCGCTAATGTAGTAAAGTCCGGACGTCACGCGCCATGGAAGTTTCTTCATGAAAAAGTCATTCACTGACAAAACGGGTTCCGCTTAGTTTCTCAAACTCGCTTCCTAAAGCGGAGGAGGCAACACGTGCCACCTTAGGAAAAAGCGAAGCTACAGCCTGGGGTGTGTATCACCGGGCCTGCCTTAGAGAGTAAGTCGCGATGACGCGGGGGCGATGGTCGAGGAACAAAAAAGAGAGGGAGGAAAGACGACAAAGCGTGACGTATGGTCGCGCGATCGCTCTGAAATCTTGTCACAAACGGGCGCTCAGTGGCGGCAGACAGCGGACGAGATAGGACTGTATTAACCCAAGCCTCTCTCTCTCTCTTTCTCTTTCTCTCTCTTCTTCCTCTTCTCTTTCTCTCGCTCTCGCTCGCTCCTGGTTCGGACTGTCATATTCAGCTGAAATCCCGTATTCCATTCACGTGTACGTTACGTGCAAGCGCCTGGCGTCTACCATTCTCTCTCTCTCTCTCTCTCTCTCTCTCTTTGCCTCGCACTCTCTTTCCCTCGATCTCCCTCTCTTGCTATTTCCCTTGCATCAGCTCGCTAAGCTCCTCTGTTATGCACTCGCACACGCGCTCTCTCTCTCTCTCTCTCTCTCTCTCTCTCTTTCTCTGTCTTTTTTCATCTTCTGATATTCCCTTTTGCTTCCTCTCTTAAATTCCTTCCCAATTTCCTTCTGCCGCGCAACGAAACTCGAGTATTATCCTTTCGAGCGCGCGACATATCACGTGACCAGCCATGTCGCCATAAATTGCCTTTTTCTCTTTCTCTCTCACGCCCGTCCAACTCTTAATTACTCACCGTATCAATTCTCATCTCTTTTCCCTCCCGTCGCTTATCTCCTCGTCTTGTCTTTCTTTCTCTCTCCAGACGCATTTGCGTGCCAAACTTTCAGCTACACAAGAACGAAGCTCTCGGACATCCTATATACACGGTGCTGCTGCACGCTGCTGCTACTGCTCTCCTCTCTTGTACAGTCTCTCCTTTTACCTTGTCCTGCGACAGCATCTCATGTTTCCACTTTCCAACTTCTGCGCTAGAGCCTCCCTCTCTCCTCCCTCTGTGTAGACGCTCACCTACACTCGTGCACGGGTTGTTTGGCTGCGTCACACGTATATGCGCTTTTGCCTCTACCTCTATATACCTCCGCCGTACGGACACGCGTCCTTCTCTGGGCCTTGGCTGCCACCCCGTACACGCCATACTTGTGTTCGGCATATTTGTATACACCAAAGTCAAACAGGGGCTTGGCTGCTCTGCTCCCTCTCTGCGCTCTCTCTCTCTCTCTCTCTCTCTCTCTCTTTCTCTCTATCTATCTATCTATCTATCTTCGCTACACACTATGCTGTGGAGAGGCGCGGCTATCACGCACGCGCTTCCCAGTATGTGTGTGTATACGTGTGTTTTGAAATTCGCGCCGTAGATGTCGCGCGAATTCACGTCACGTGCCCGCGGGAATGGCCCCCGCGCGTGCATATTCCCGGGTGCGAGCATCGCTGCTGAAGCTCTCCCTCTCTACTCACGCGGCGGAGCGCGATTTCGCGAGTTTGTATATATGCATGTAGTCACAGTATATGTATGTATATGTATGTAGGGTCTGCACGCGACAAGTAAACATCGAGTCAGAGCCGCCGCGCGTAATGTAAATACGTGTATCAAATATACGGGGAGTAATATCGCGAGCGAGCGGATGGGCGAGCTGTCACGGCGCCGGCCTGAAAAATGGATTTTATTGGATTCGCGTCGAAAGGGGGGCGACACACGCACGCACACGCGAGAGCTGATCACTTGTTAGAGCGCGAGGAGTGAAATCCGATTTTGTTTGGGAGCACGCTTTAATGATAAAAGTATTATGTTCTCGTCCCGGTATATGCACGCGCGCGATGCATAGCATGGGCGAGCCGTTTTGTATGTTCTTTTTTCAGAATAATTGTGCGCGCGTGTGACTTTTATGTAACCTTTGTAATTAAATATAGGGGTGGGTGGGAGGGCAAACATTAATTGCAATTGTTATTTTTCTTTTGTTTGTTGTACCTCTAAATTATACCGATTCGATTTTGCCTAATTGATGGAAATAATGAACAACCACTGGCTGTCTTTTTTCCTTCCACATGTGCATGCATTTGCGCACTTTGCTACTAAGTAGAGTGCGGTGCTCTGTAAAAATGAGATTGGAGCTGTAAAGTGCATTTTTCACAGCGCTCACCTTCTGCCTTTTTGCGGAAAGTTCATTACTTTCGATTAATTTGCGCCAGACATGATTATATTGGAACGGTAAATTAAAAGTCCATCATTATCCAAATAAAGAAGGAAAATTTACTGCGAAATTTCATTAATTTCGCCGAGGGTAGCTGTTGGGTAAAAAATATCTCGAATACATGAATTATGCAAAGCACACAACAGCAAATTTCCGTTCTCCGCTTCGTTTTTACATTGTAATGTAAATTGCAATATATGTTACGATGTAATATACATTAACCTAGATTGTCACATTTGATTTGTAGACAACCAGTACGAAAACAAACTGCAAAAAATCGAGCTAAAAGATATAAATAAAATAAAAAAAAGCAGCATAATCATAAATTCGCTGTTCTCGACGCGAAGAAAATACACATATAAGATCATCGGACACTCGGAATGTAAATGAAGACGTCAGAAATAAGTGCTCGAAGCAATTATTTGCCCGCTAGCGGAGCGAAAATGTTGGCCAGTCAGCACGAAAAAAATCTATTGCCCGGGCGATAGGCATCGAGTTCGTGATCTCGGCTCTGCGCGCTCGGCGGGAAAAGAGAGAGAGAGAGAGAGAGGCGAGAAAAATAAATCATCGGATATCCCGAAAATGGCCTCTCATAAATTTCGGCCAAGCCTCTCACTCCCTCGTCCCTCTTCCCTCTCTCTCCCAGTTTGCGGGCGTTCAATGCAAAATTGCATCATCGATCGATCGGCTGCGGAACAGGTACGCAGGAGCCGCGAGGAGTGTAGTATTCGCGGTCGTATACTGTCTACAACCTGGCGGCAGTGCTGTTACTGCTACGCGCCTACTAAACCGCACAGCCAGCAGAGCAGGGAGACCGCGACGACGACTGCGAGGAGAATCTCGGCTTATGCTCCGAGATAACTCATGCGACCATTTGATCCCCGACTATGCATCTTCCACGCGGCAGCGACGTCGCCTCGGCGGTCCTGCAAGACGTCAAGCCCTTCTACTCCTCCCCCTCCCTCTGGCCGAGTGCGCGAGAGAGATAGACAATGGGAGAGAGCGGCGAGCAGGGAGTATACGGGGGACTAATGGGCGACGATATATCAATTCGCCTCGGCACGTTGAATGCGCCCATTGTTCTAGGAGCGAGAGAGGACGCGTTCTATCTCCCTCTCTATCTCTCTCTCCAACGCGTGTACGTCTGTGCAGTGGATGGGTGCGTATGAGTGGTGGAGAGGCGCTGTGTATTTCGACTCGAGAGAGAGAGAAAACGGCATATACAGAGGGGAGTGTGGATATGCGTGCGAATGAGAGAGAAAGCTGCGGGCAAGAGAAAGAAATGGGCTGCTGAGAGGAATGACGGTGATAAAATGGGAGAGAGAAATTAGTAAGAAAATTAGAGGCGCCGAGCGATTTAGCTGCGCGCGTCATGCAAGTAGTGCCCCACCGGTGCTGGTGCGATATGATGTATCGTCGCGTGATGCGGGTAAATATTTATTCCGCTGATGGGGGATGAACATTCGTTTCTTCATCGCAGTTATCTGCACGTATATACCTTTGTTTGGATTGCCGCGGCTGCGGGATTAGTAATAACGAGATGATTTTGAAATTAATAACTACGCAGGATTATATATTTCCTGATGAAATTAAATAAATATCAAGGCTTTTGAGGTAATCCAATTGTGAGGTATTATATTTAAAACCGCCTGGGGTATTAAAATTTCCTAATTTAGCAAATTATGCTGGATCTCTACTTGAGGCAGCCACAATTATTACGTATGAAAAATCAGGTGAGAAAGAAAAAAGCATAAACTTACACGCGTAACGTTATCATTGCGGAAAAAGGTCGAGTTTTGAGGCGTTCTTTCAGCGTGAAATATGATAGTAATTCCATTGCAATGCAAATCGGCGCATTAGCGTAATTTTATTCCGCGGCAAAACGCGAGCAGCAAGGGACGAAAACTCTTCGCTAGCTCTGAAGTTTTACTTCGACTGCATTTGCATTACAGATTTAAGAGTAATTCATTGCCCCCACTCTTTCTAGCAGATAGCCAGGTACTACTAGTAAGACCGTGAGAGAGAACAGTTTAATCCAGCGGGAGCGAGCAAGGCGATTAAAGCGGCCGCAACGGCGCCGTGTGCGTTTAGAATTTTATTTCGGCAGTGCGCGCTTGCGTACTGCAGCAGCGAAGTCAAAGCCCGCACGTTGCACTTGCATCGCGCGTTCGGCCATGAACCAGCCGCCTGATGGCCGAGGTCGAGGACCCGATTCTCGTTTGAAGTTCGGAAGATAATGGCTTAGTTCGCTAGAGCGTCCCCTCCCTTCTCTCTCTCTCTCTCTCTCTCTCTCTCTCTCTTTCGCTATAGGAGGGGGACCAGACCTGCGTGCGTGTGAGCAAACTACAGTTGAACAACACGCGCCGGAGCGGCTGATAATGCATACGCAGCCGACTACGGCGACAACGACGTCATCGCCTCGCGTCGTTATCGGCCCGCCGACGAGCTGCGAGAGGTTAATATCATCGCGCCGTCGCTTTTTATCGAATATGAGCTAGAGAGCGGAGCGGCAGTGTTCGTTAACGGCTCCATTATGGGCAAATTGAAAAGCTGCTGGCGGGGCGCGAAAGGTGGCTGACGGTGAGGCCTTTTTTGCAGCACCCTCCGCGATCGTTATAATAGTTCTTGCGTCGTCTACTGGATCGCCGTGATTCTGCGGAGTTTGTAGAGGTGTGGTGTCTCCTCTATATATAGGGGGTCACAGGAAATCGGAAATATAACGGTGAATGACTTTTCCTTCGATTCTCGGAAACCTTGTTGTTAATTTCCTTTATTTTATCCAGATAGTTCCGAAAAATTCAGAAAATTGTTGAATTCTGTAAATTAAATATTTGTAGAAAATCTAGGGCGAATAAAGAAAGTCTAATATGTTATTTAGATTGGTATTAAGAGATTATAAATCTCGGAAAGCAAAAGAAAGTGCAATTATCTCTAAATCACTGCCGAGTGCCAAGAAATATATATGGGCATATTGGGAGTAATAAGCGAGGATAGATAGCGATCCCCAAATAAATTACATTGGGAGCTGCTACATTTCCGCAATGCACGTGTAGCTAATAGTTATTAAACGTCGTTAATACCCAGTAAAACGTTTTTTATTGCTTATTTATATCGCAACTTATATTACAAAAGTGTAAGTATGTAAATCATACAATATTTTGGCCGACTACATATCTTTTGTATGCCTGCGAGCTGTTTATAAAACCGCACAATAGCACAATGGGGATATATTCAAACGGCGTTTTATCTCTTTTCTCATGTTGTGCATGGTCCAGCGATCAAACGGAAAATGCAGCGATTTGTTGCTTTTTCCCAACTTAAACTTTTGTTCACCGCACAAAAGGCCTATAAACTCTCTGAAAATGCTCTCCCTCACTTTTTAAACACAACGATTAAGCAAATTTGCAAAAGGAAAGGACGAAACAACTTTTACAATTACACATATACACGCGTAGCCAGGCAGACCGCAGATACGCGGACCGCGCACACAAAAGCAATCTCAGAGTGTTCATCAGCTGCGGCTAGCGAAAGATGAGCACGCGCGGCCGCAATTGCGTTTAACTCATTTCCCCGCTTCGTCGTGCGCGTCGAGTGCCTCATTCACGTCGGGAGGAAAACTGCTGGAATAAATAGTCGGCGCTATTAACATCGACGGCAGCAGCAGCGAGAGAGCGAGGCTCTCGTTTTTTACAATCAAGCGCGCACGCAAGCGCCGCTTGTTTGACGTGAGTACGCACCGCGATGAGCTGTGTGGCGGAAAAACTTTTGCCCCCTATGGGGAAACGCGCGGCGCTTTATGATGCTTTTTTCCCGCACGTATAAGTGCAAATTATTCGAGAAAATATTTTGCGCAAAAGTTATGGGCTTTTCATCGTTTAGAAATCGTTACCGCGAGTCATTGAAGCGCGCGTGCAGCCTATTCAAGCCTATTACATGTGTTTAATTGAAAAAAGAAAAAAGCTTGTTCTATTATACAAGATACGAGCGATAAATCTTCGCCAAAGCGACGAGAGACTGAAAATGGATCATTCTCGCTGATTAATATAATCAATTCAAGAGTCGCGCGCAATTTTTCATGCAAAGTATATCTGGCGGCGCCCGCAGGCGGGGGCCAAAGTGCGGAGGGATAATCAAGGGGTTGCTTGCGAGGGCGCTTGTCGATTTAAATTTATTCCATTTTCGCCGGGCCAACAGAGGCATTTTTCACGCTCTTCCGTGCTGTAATATGTAAATCTCCAGGCTGTACGGCAAGAGATGAGCGAAAGAGAGGCGGGAGAGCTTTATGCGAAGCGAAGGACATAATGTCGGCGGCGGTGCGGCGTGGCACATCGCGCGTAGACATTCGGGAAATCAGCATACTGCAGATGGCAAATTCGCCTGTCTATTTAGCATAGCCGGCGAGGGCGCACGCTCGGCTCCTGATAACTATTCATAGCCTGGGTTATCCCGCGGTAATCGCGATTATTACGCAATGAGCGCAGCAGCGCCGGCATCCGAGAGCGAGCGCTCAGTGGTGGTCGAAGCCCACCCGCTGCATCACCTTCGCGTGTATCTGTTGCCAACGAGCACACGTGCATGTAAGCATGCGCCGTCACCTATTTATGTGCGCGCGCGAGCTTAACGAGCGGCCGTTCAGCGAGTCCCGAAATTCTCCCTTGCGCACCGAGAGAGCGAGAGAGAGAGAGAGAGAGAGAGAGAGCATCGCACGCGGGACTAATAACCAGCATCAGCAAGCCTACCCCCTCTATCTCGTAACTGATGCTCCGCTTTTAATTTTCTCGGCGACCGGCTAACTAGTTTAATCGCGCGGACAACTTTTTGCCAGACAAAGGACGCAGCAGAGTTCGCGATTCACTTTGTGCGCAAAGTGGCCCGCGCGCTCGCTCATTAAATAACGAAAAACTGTTTATTAAATTTTAATTGTGCCTCGCGCGCTATCATTTTGCTACTACGAATGAGTTTGTAATTAGTCGGACACATTCGGCGAACATTAGGTATGTCTTAATATTGGCCATCATACAGGAGAGATATAATTTATACCAAGATTGACACGTTGATGAATTTATAATTCGCAAATTCAATAATGGATTTCACTCACGTTGAAGCGAAACTGAGACTGAAATAAGATTTTAATTAGATAGCTCGAGAGAGGGGAAGAAAAAGAGAGAGAAAGGCCTGTTCCACGTGGACGCAGGACGTGCCCAGGGGGATTGATTTTAAGTGCTACGAATAGATCAGAGTAATGAGAGCAGCGCTTTTTCACGCGCGCCAGCCTCCAGAGAAGCATGGCGAGATGAATAATTGAGAGGCCGCGGATCAGTCGGCATCATTATCAGGCGCGTTGTGCCAACGAGCTCGTATGTCATGTGTATATAGTACGCACGCACACACGTGTGTAGAGCTGCGCAGGGCGGACACGCGATTCATCAACGATATATGCATTTCCAGTTTTAATTGGCACGGCGCGCCTCTCGAAATACTGATTTGCTTGTGTAGTGTGTCTGAAAACCGGCCAGCTGTGCGTCATTTCTAGACGGAGATGAGGTAGAGAGGCTGCAGTGTAATAGTGTAGCCCTATGGTCATCGAGAGCTCGTCTGTTTCCGCGCTGCACTGCTGTTGAACTCTATACTCAACAATCTCTCGTTAAATATTCTTGCTCAAGGGGGGTTGAATTACTATCCGAGTGTAATAGTAACAACGGTATACCTTTCAAATCCAATTTGAAATGGAATAAGTCATGTATACGCGAAACATAGCTAAAATTAGAGTAGATTGTTATATTTTTACGGGAAAGCGTGGAACGAAAAACGATGTTTTTCAACAATGTTTTTGAAATAAAGTATAAAAATAGCCCAACGACGACAATAAAGGTTTTTTTTATTATTAGAAATTTTTGGCTAAATAATTTTTTATTTATATTTTTCGGCACCGGCGCTTCTGCAGTTACAAAGCGCTCCGCCGCTGCTGTCCACGGAAATAACACGGTCAAAAAAGCATAAACAACCCACGCGTATAACGCGTGAGCATAAAAAGTCGAGCAAAAGAATAAATTTCCAAAATTAACCAAAGTAGAAAAGCAATAAAGCGCGCGTGTTCGGCTGCGCTGCGCGTGGAAAAAGAGAGTCGCACCCTACTCCTCTCCTTCTAATTAACAGAATCCTCATGTGGATGTGCGCCTCTATTAGCGCTCTTGCCAATGCAAGAGAGAGGCGAACGAACGAACCGGGGCTTTGACCCCCTCTCGCTTTGATCCGCCTCCACGCGCTCGCGCCGCGCTTATATGGATTGTGGCCTGCGCACCGCCGAAAATACAATGCAGAATTGCTACAATAGCTCGACGTATAGCCAACTCTCCTCGGAACCAACGGCGGGCCAAGCGATAAAATTAATGTCGGAGCGCACGAGCTCGCCACCTGTCAGTTTCTCCTTCGGTGCAGTGTGCGTATCGCTTTTTTCACTTTCATTATCCTTATTTTCCGCTGCGCTTCGCTTGCATAAGTGGCCTTTGTTCGACATTCGGAAACGTTTAAAGCCAACCGACTGTTATTTCACCTCGACGTTTAGAATCTGCATGAATTTTCGTCTTTTATAACGGTGCTGAAATAATGGACTGTCATTTTGAATAGTCCGTAGAAAAAAATTCTATTAGTCAAAATTTACACGCGCAAAACATACGTATACCAGCGAAAAAACATAAAAAAGCAGAAGCCCCGTTTTAGCGGACGCTAATTTCACCTCGAGTGGCACATATATTTCTCTTGCTCGACGCTTAATAATTCACGCTAATTTTTCGCACACTTTATTCTTCTCCCGGCTCCGCAGCGAGCCAAGCCACAGCTCTAACGCGATAACGGGCGCATATAGGCTCGGCTACACACACGCGCGTCATATGTCATAACGGGCGCGAGCCGAGGGTTCGCGTACAGAGAGCGGTATTGTTGCGGTCGCAGCCGTGCCGCGCGGCGGTGGTGGCGGCGGTGTGGCGTGTATTTTCACGTGCATGCGCGCAACCCGAAAAGCACGAGCGCTGCGCCCGCGTCGGCTACTACTTCGGAGCCCTGTAAAATGATACATTTCTGACGGCATATATATGCGTATAGTGTGTGTGGCCGGGAGCATTGATTCTGCAGATCGCTGCAAGCTAAGGCTTTCAGGCAAAGACAGAGTGAAAGCTCCGCTCTTGCGATGTGAATCCAATTATTAAATTTAGGATAGAAATGAAGGAACGTGTTATAATGTGTACTATTAGTGTTGATTTCAATTGTTTATTTATAGTAAGTGTACAGTCAAGGTAATTAACTGACGTGCACTGCTGCTGTATTGTGAAAATTACGACAGTATGATAATCTAAAATGATATGTAAATTTGTGAATTCTGACGGATATATTTTGACATCGGATATATTTGAAATAAATAACTTCGTGACCTGCTTATACTATGAAATGCTGAACTTTATTATGTAATGGCATATCAGAAATCATGATGATGTTGTGTACTGTATCATTGTCATTAAACCATAAACATATATGGTGGAAAGAGAACGAGCCTTGCCAGCAAGTGTAATCTTTTGTGGTTTCATATTACACACATCGACGTTAAAACGGGTAAAATAACGCCTCATGTATAAAGTCATACGGCTACAAAGAAAATATAGTATTAAGAAACTTTTAAATAAAGTTAGTGATGTTTTATACATCTTTTAATTTATTCAATTCATCTGTATTATATACCCATTAAGGGGTACAACATTTATTGACACCTCTGTTGTTATACGAGTCATATATGACTAAATCTATTTTTCAAAAATTTTTTGTTTGTTTTAATTGTGGAATGTATCAAACTCTACGAACTAAATAAGATTTTCGAAAAGAAAGATTACTAAGAAATGTTGAAATATGAACATCAATTAAAGATTCAATCAAAAGTCATTACAGTCCACGTTCCTACCGCTACAGAATATGGTGTGACTTCATTCTTCTAGTAAAATTTATCAGTTCATCTATAAGTAAAGCAATAGTCAATGTACCACTGTGCGCCTCTAATAGAATCATTTGTTTTCTCGCACTGATAAGCCCAGCAAAGAATTTAGGACGAAACGCACAACTTCTTGAAAAAAAAAATTGATCCATTTTTCAATATTTCTAAGTAATTTTTCTTTTTGAAGATTGATAACTGAAAAATAGTGGTTAGACTTAAACTAAAATTGTATTATCTTCATTTATCTTTACACTACACAATAAATGACTACTATTACTATTTAAAATTAATAGTTTAGCTTTTATATAACTTTAATAGCGAAAAAATCCCTAATGATTCGTTACAAATCAATCTATTTACAAAAAATTACAGAAAAATTTATTTGATCGTATTGGTAAGAACGTTAAATACCAACAAATTTTGCCTCTGTTACTGTCCGTGACGTCAATAAAATTTAGAAACTAGAACAAAACTTTATGCACAATCGGGTGTTTTCCACACCACCCAAGTACCTATCATCATGTCGAAAGCTATATCCTACACTGAGGGAGAAAATTAGTGGAAAAATGACAAGAACGCTCAGTAAAAATTACTATACTGTGTCAGGAAGTCGACCACAGACTGTCAGTCTGGTACTTTTTATAAGGCAGTATTGTAATTTTCTATTCGCTTCGAAAAATAGAGAAAAAAAATTTTTCTAAACGATTTAACACTTTTTACAAAATAAATAAGTAAGCAATATTAAATAATAAATTAAATAACGAATTTTTAACAATGAAAAGAACCAGCCGGGGTAGACAATCGAACCTTGGACCTTTGAGTTGACAGGCGAACAGCTTGCCGGCTGTGCCATATGGTATATAATTTATATATACTTTTATATATATGACTTATATATATGGTATATACTTTATTTATATAAAGTATGGCTCATTGGCGCATCATGTTATACTTACAGTAGGTGATCTGAATCATCTACATATGTATGTTACATTACATTGATAATTGTACAATTCATTTATTTTTATCTCCATTTTCAAAATAACATCCATAATTAGGAACATAATAGATTTATAATCATTTAAAATATTGATGATGGCTAAATGGCTATTTAGCAAAAGTTGTAAATTCTCATTTTTACCATACTATTTAGCAATTTTTCCAATTTTGTTTTCTGAAAGAGAAAGCTTGGTTACGGTGAAATATTTCGACCTCGAGATTTCGATGATTTTCGATATTTCTGAGCTCTCTGAGTCGAAATATGCGTTTTCTAGAAAATGTCTCTGTGTGTGTGTGTGTGTGTGTGTGTGTGTGTGTGTGTGTGTGTGTGTGTGTGTGTGTGTGTGTGTGTGTGTGTGTGTGTGTGTGTGTGTGTGTGTGTGTGTGTGTGTGTGTGTGTGTGTGTGTGTGTGTGTGTGTTATAAATTTGTCCGCAGCATAAATCGAAACTAGCCAGAGATATCAAGTTTATCTTTGGCAGGTACATAAAGCTTATTTTGAAGTTGTGCAAGTTCATTTATATAGTTGATTGGGTAATATTAAGTATTTAAAAAATAAAAAAGAAAAATATGGAAAAATCGAAAATAATTTTTTTTTACTCTGGGTTTGAATGCCGGTCGGAAGTATGCCCATTTTCTAAAAGGTCTTGAAATTACCTATCTACCCATATTTTTGTCGGCCCTATTAGATATTATTAAGTCGGTTAAAAAAAATAAAGAAAAATATGGAAAAATCAAAAATAATTTTTTTTGTCTCTGGGTTTGGATATCGGTCGGAAGTAGGCCCATTTTCTGAAAAGTCTTTAAATTTCCTATCTACCCATATTTTTGTCGGTCCGATCGGATACTATTAAGTCGGTTAAAAAAAATAAAGAAAAATAAACGTGATCAGATTATGTACTAAATCTGCATTGCCTGCTCTCTGGTTTAATCATTCTCGACTCGTACGACTCGCATTATCATCAATTTTTCGCACTTTTTAAGTAATGTACTATTTTATATTTTTTTAAAATAAAAATAGAAAATAATCGTGATAAAAATTTGATTATTAACACATCTTATTTCAATGGATTCGCTTCGCTCAGGCGCAAACGTTCAAACGAAGATAAAATTCCTTTTACGCACTAGTATCGAAATGTAATATTTTCAAATTTATACATTTAATCTAAGAAATATTATGGCTATCGTTGGTTGATTGGCTTTTCAATTGATTAACATTCGATGTGAGGATGTATGGATTTTTGATAATAAATAAAAATAATTACCATTTTATAAAGAGTAATATTTTATTTGAAATTTGTTACAATCTTCTATGTATAAAGTTATTCTCATTTTATCATAAAAGAGTGATAAGCAAAAAGTAAAGCCTAAATGACGCTTATGATAAGCTAAATCAAATTAATTTGTAATTGACGCTGGCGTGACTGAAACGAGGAAATTGTACTTAAGAACCCGCGCAAAAAAATGAAGACTGGTCAATATATTGCTCGGAATGTGGGCAATATATGGGATATGTCATTTCCCATACATGGCCAAAATTTCTGCATGTTGCGCTCCGTACCTTTTTCCCATAGTTGGGATGACCTATGGCCCATGTATTGGACAAGTGTTGCTTTCAGTTCCTCGATAACAACAAATTTTGTGTGTGTGTGTGTGTGTGTGTGTGTGTGTGTGTGTATATATATATATATATATATACACACACACATACACACACACACACACACACAATCGAAGCACTGGTTCCGCCCATCCACCAGAAAAGAAAGAAAGAAGGGATGGTGGGGGCCCCCTCCGTCGCCCCCTACCAGTGAGGTACAGCCTGCCCGGATCACCGTCCAGGAGCCCCTTACGTAGAAATGAATCCACGTAGGAGGAGCCTGGGCGATTCCAGTTACCTCTCCTTAAAGAAGGAAATCAAAAAGAGGAAGTTGTGCGTTACCCTGTGAGGGCATTTCCACACTATCAGAAGTTATAGAACAAAAACGGTTGTATGGCTGGACTACTATGTGGAGTGTAGAATGGGGAAAAACCTCGCTAGGAGTAAAAACCCATTTATCTTAAGTTAGTTGTTGAGACGCGTAGAATGACTTTATTAGACAGAAAAAATAGATGAGTAATTTATATAGGTAGGTAAAGGTGATATGCGGCAGAAAGTTTTAGAGGAAAAAGATTCACCCAGAGGGAGACGCCGCATCCGCCAGCCGGTCCGGTCAGGCATTCGTTGCGGTTTTGAGGCGCACTGAATATCAGCCGCCAGCATAACGTCGCTGCGTCTCTTTTTGCGTGACAGAAGAGAGAGAGAGAGTTTAGTGTATGAGGTGCGTCTTCTTGATGTGATCCTGAAAGAAAAATGGTTAGTAAGGGGAAGGTAAATCTGGTGTGTCTGCATTTGTCCTTGGATTGGATCTGTTGAATCTGAAACATCGTAAATTTGCGTTATTTACTAGGATTTATGTGTGTGGATCTATATGCAAAAAGTCTTTAGGTCTCTTGTATTTGTCTCTTGCGTCGGAGTCGTAGTTGCCTAGGTTTTTAATGATTTGATATTTTGATTCCGAAATTCTGTTGTAGAAGTTTTTGCCGGCTTCTTTGATGTAATCTTTAATGTACTCTACATTTAAATCTTTATGAATTAGAGTGTTTTTAGTGTATCTAGGGGCGTTTAAAATAGTGCGGAGTGTTTTATTCTGTACCGTTTGTATTTTTTGGTAATTAGATTTGTTTGTGTTGGCCCAGATCGTCGAGGCGTAGGTTAAGATGGGTCTTATTATCATTTTGTAAATTATTACTCCGTTATTTATATTTGGTGCTGAGTGATTATTTAAGATCGGTTTGAGTTTCATTGTGGCTCCTGTTGCTTTGTTACGCGTGTTATTAACGTGGGCTGTGTAACTTAATTTTTTATCAAGCATTAATCCTAGATATTTTACTTTATTTTCCCATTCTATAGACTCGTTGTTTAGATTAGGCGGATCTAGATCCCGTGTTGGGTTTTTTTACGCGAGAAAAGGATTGATTCTGATTTAGAAGCATTTATTTTTATGCGCCATAATGTTGTCCAGTTTTTTACTTTATTAAGGAATTCGTTTAAAAGTTTTACTATTTTGAGATTGCTCCACGAGGTAGCCCACGCGGCCGTGTCATCTGCGTAAATTCCTATTTTTACTCCTTCAACGGTTGGAAGGTCATTGATGTAGATGATGAAAAGTATAGGACCGAGTAGATTACCTTGTGGTATGCCTGCACGTATATTAAATTCTTTAGATTCTACGTCATTTAGTTTTACTTTAAATTTTCTATTTTTTAAATATGATGCTAGTAGGTGAATTAAATTTTTATTTATTTTGGCTTCGATCAGCTTGCGGATTAGTCCGTTAATCCACACGCTGTCAAAAGCCTTCGCGACGTCCAGAAAAACCGCGCCTGTGTTTCTGTTGCAGTTAAAGTTTTTCGTGATGACTTCTGTTAGTCTAAGTATGGCCTGTACTGTCGAGTGTCCATCTCTAAAGCCAAATTGTTCTGCTCGGAGTCGAAGTTTATCGTTTAGTTCGTCTTTAAGTCTGTCGATTATGATTGATTCGAAAATTTTGCTCATTGTATTTAGTAAACTTATGGGCCTGTAGCTGGTGGTCATGGTTAGATCTTTACCGGGTTTAGCAAACACTAAGATAGTTGCTTTTTTCCACTCCGTAGGGAAATAATTTAAATCGAAGCAAGCATTAAGAATTTTCGTAATATAACTTATGGCGCTGGAGGGTAGATGTTTAAGCATGCAATTAGTGACTTTATCCGGTCCGGGGGCTTTATTGTTTTTAGTTCTTTTAATATAGTTTTTGATTTCGAATGGTTTGGCTTTATATTTAGAATCCGTAATTTCTAGATGGTTTACATACGAGGAAACCATGCGGTCTGTTTCTGTGGTGAAGAGCTTTGCTTCTTCGGATTCGTTTTTATGCGGGGTAAATGTATTAGCGAAGTGCGTTCCAGATGCGTTAGCTTTGTCTTCTGGAGAAAAGTATTTAATTTCATTATTTTCGTTTTTAAGAGCTGGAATATTTGTTTGTTTACGCGTTAGACCTTTTGTCATTCTCCAGAGGCTGTTATCTTTAATATTTAATTTTTTAACTGTGTTATTCCACGTGTTACATTTAAATTCTTTAATCATTTTATCGATTTTTTTCCGTTGGTAATTTATTTCTAGTTTTAGTAGGGGATTTGGCCTGACATGGTTTTCTCGTATGTTTTTATTTCTGGAGTTAATTAAATCAAGTATTGTTTGTGGCAGAGGGGGTTCACCGGTTTTATTTTCATTTTTAGGTACTGCTATTTCTAATGCTTCCGAGATTGAGTTAGTTAAATTTAAGATTGCAAGATTTATATTATCGATTGAATTTAAGTCGTTTTGGCGCTCTTTAATCGCGTTATCTATATGATTTTGAAATGAATTCCAATTTGCTTTTGCTAAGTTATATTTAGGATGGTTAGTGGTGAATTTAGCGCTCAAGTTAACTATGATTTCTATGGGGTAGTGATCTGAGTCTAACTCGTGAATTGTGTTTACATCCGAAGTAAAATAGAGATTTTTTGAGATCATGAAATCTATTATGTCCGGTTTTAGTCTTTTGTTAAATGGATAGTGCGTGAATTCCGGGGGTGCATGAACTGAAAGGTTATTTTTAAAACAGAAATTATTAATGTTTTTGCCAAGTGTGTTAATAGATCTACTACCCCATATGGTGTGTTTTGCATTGTAATCTCCTGTTGCAATAACAACCGGGGCTATTTTAAAGATTTTAGTGTAGTCGGCTTTATGGAATTTTACGCTAGGGGAGTTATATGTGGATATTATCGCGACTTCTTGGCCTCGCGTTTTAATTTTTATAGCCGTGGCTTCTAGTTTTTCGAGATCAATCGGAATTACGTAGTGGCTGATGTCATTTTTAACGAGAATAGCCATGCCTCTGTTAGTGTTGTTTTTATATGTTTTATAATTTTTTATGTTGAAATTTTGTTTATCTTTAATTAAGGTTTCACTTATGAGGCAAATGTCTATTTTGTTATTTATTAAGAGGGATTCTAATTCAAGTCTTTTGGCATATAATCCACCACACGCGTTCCATGCGTAGATTTTTAATTGTTTATTTTCCTGCTCCATTGCTGACATTAAGGGCTGTAGAGAAAAGTTGTTTTATTAGATTAGCTGTTTGAATTGTTGCATCTTTAAGTGTGAGTGTACCTGTTGTAATTTGAAGTGTTAACTCGATTGCCTCGTTTATAATGTTCATTAGGTTTTCGGCGTCTTTAGATTGTATTTTATCATTATTATTTATCATATTTGTTTGTGTGTGTGTTCAAGCTGGACTTGCGTTTTGTTTATTAATAAGTCGCGGGAAGTTACGTTCATAGTTAGTGTTGGCGTTGTAATTATGTTGTTGTGTTTGTTGTTGTTATTGTGGCGGTTGTTGTTTGGGCGCATGAATTTTTACCTGTTGTGTAGGTTTAGCGTTTGTTTGTTTTTGTGACCTGATTTTGATTAGGTCGTGTTGTCTTTTATATCTTGGGCATCCCTGGTAGTTTGCCGTGTGGTTTCCTCCACAGTTAGCGCATTTTAGGTTGTTTGTTTTATTCGAGAAATCTAATTTGCATTCAGTTGATTTGTGGATTTCTCCACATTTAACGCATTTGGGAAGCATGTGGCAGAATTTAGATACGTGATTAAATTCCTGGCAGTTGAAGCATTGCACAGGTTTGTTAGGTTTGTTGTACTTTTCAAGTTTTATTTTAAAATAATTGATCGATTTTACTTCGTTCAAAAGCTTTAGGTTTTCATCATTAGTTATGGTTAATAAGAAAAGAGGGAGCGGCGTGGCTGTTCTTCCACTTCCTCTTTTCATCTGTGCAACGCCCTCAATCTTCAGTCCTAATTCAATCAATTCTTTTTTGATTTCATCCGTTTCTGTGTACGAGGGGAGGCCTCTTATCACAATTTTGGCAGGGGGGGTGGAATCAGCAGGTCGTCTCAGGGAGAATTGAAAATTTGCTTCCTCAAGACCCTTGAGTAACAACCGATAGTCGTCAAGTGTACTAACCCCAACTGACATGTGGGTGCTGTCAATAGTTTGAACCATCGGTGGAAACTTAAGTTTCCTGAGAATAACTTTAAGCATCTTGTAGGGGAAGTTTAATTCGTCCACTTTGACTGTCACTGGTTTGATGTTTTGTTTTTTAGGTTTAGGGTCTGTCACGATGTTTGTCCGTGTGTCGTTTGTATTTAGGCACCCGGTTGGTACCGTTTTTTCTGTATTGTCATTGGCAAGCGCCTCAAAGTAATTTTTAGTTTTATTAGAAAGGGTCACGTTAGATGGTTGTGTGTTGATCTTACTAGTGCTGGTTTTGGTGCTGCTGCTGGCCCTTGTTGAGGTCCTGGCCTTTGTCGAGGTCCTGGCCTTCTTCCTCTTGGTCGATGATACGACGCTGAATCCATCATCACTATTATGGGGGTTCACTCGCTTAGGGTGGTGTGGCGTTGAACCATCCGACTGGTCCATTTTGTCCGATGTGCGTGACATGGTGACCTTGGAGGTCACCTCTCCTAGGTCCGCTCTCTGGTGGCTGCTGTTGTTGTCGAACTTGTAGTTTGGAAGGATGCGGTGAATAACACAATACTGTGTTCAGCCGTGTGATTGCCCTTAGAAGGGCAGGTGATCAAATTGATTCTCTGATGCACTATCACAATCACTATCACTCACTGATGAAAACTATCGCGATACTACGATGCTCACTGCGATCTTGACGCGACGACTGTCAGAGACAGAATAAAAAAAAACCACCCACCAGAGTGCCTCATGCTTCCTTATATACCCGCACGGTTCCTATTTATCCATGTGTTACGTCATCAGGCGTGCGCCGCCTAGTGACGGCTTCGGAACTACATTATACATATAGAAGTCCCCAAAATATATGGGAAAAGAGTACGGAGAGTAATCTGGAGAAATTTCGGCCATCTTTGAGAAGTGACATATCCCATATATTGCCTACATTCCGAGCAATATATTGGCCAGTCTTGACTTTTTTTCGCGGGAAATCAGCAAAATTGACTAAAAATAAACTATGTAGAAAAAAACATATGTCGTAGACCCTGTCGACAGTGTACCGTATATTGTAAAAGTATAATATATATCTTGTTTCATTGTTGTCATATTTTCTTATAACAAAATTATGGTAGATAGTAAAAAAGATGATAGGCAATTAGTTGAAAATCGGCGAAATTTTTGAAAATTTAAACGTTGAATTAAAAATAATAATAAAGTATTAAGAAGATATTCAGAAATTTGTAGATAAAACCGTGTTATAGAGTAAATAATTATTTTAAATTAATAATATGTGACTCGAAGACTTGAGCTAGTACCTTCTCTCCAGGCCGAAAGAGTTGCAGCGTGCACAAAAATCGGGATGGATTTATAGTAGTGTCCTTACGTGATGGCCTATAAGGTAGCTCAGCTAGCTCACAGGTCTAGAATCATAGATTTCTCGTGCGTAGCTGAAAAAAAATTGAACTACCACGATTATGCCTGGGGCAATGTCGTAACATAGATAACATTCGCATGAAGTTCGGGATGCAAGGAATCGGGTAGTCTCGCAAATGAGATAACAGTAGCTTAACTATACTATACTTATATTTATTGGTGAGTTAAATTAGTTATGTACAACGAACGAACGGAATCGTGCATAGCGCTGTTGTAGCACGAGCGCGGCTCATAACATAACGTTGCCTATGCGGCTTTAAACGGCCGTAAGAGCGTGTATGAGTATGTATATAGATATGTATGCATGTTGGTACGCACATATCGGTATATGGAGACATATCACAGTCATAAGTATCCAAGTTAGTAATACTCCAATATAGTGAACATAATTATTTACAGTTAATAATACTCAAATTTATTTAAAATATTTTGACTATATGGAAACACATTTTATTAAAAATAATATATATATGTGAAAAAAAAAGTAATAAAAAGTTTCATTTTTAATGATAACATAGAATGGAATGACATTACAAAGTTCTTTGAGAAAGCATTCTGCTAAAGCAGTAAGCAGCGGTTTTTTGTTTGTAATTTTTCTTACTCATAATGTAAAACTTATTGTAAATACAATAAATAGGTCACTTGTGTCAGTTTGTGATGTGCTTCTGTGCGCAGTATGATAATTTTTATTGGGCTCTCTTATAATTTGTCCACTAATCTTTTCTCAGTGTAAGAATGAAAAGAATTCAATTGATGAAAAATATGCAAGGCAGCGCTGTAGCGTCAGTAATGTCATCCCATTCAATTGAAGTTAAGATGAAAATGTATTTCCTGGAATATCCTCGGCAAGTTTTCAATTGAAAGGTACTTTTCGCGCTGCTTTCCCCCGAGAAGGAGGAGAAAAAAATGCGAAGAATTTCATCGAGGGCGGGAGTTGCAAAGTCGGCTCGCGCAAAGAACTCGGAATTTCTACGATCCTCCTGAGAATCTGCGGCATCTGTCATTTTTCATTTCGAGCGCAGTGGGGCGCGAACAAACGGGTATAGTTAGCCGAATACTCGGCCATCGTATTTTGTGGTCGCCCCGGGGCTCTCGCCTATATACCAGCCCTTGGCTTTTCACTCACCTTTGCGTGCGGACACCTTTCTGCCCCCTTTCCGAATGCCGGTCCTCGGTTTATACAATTTAGGAGACTCTAAGTAATTATTTCAATAATGAAAACTACTTTGCTCGCGTTATTGTTGTTATTTATGTCTGCGAGAAAGACGTCGGATCAAACGAGTCGTCCTATCCAGCACAGGTATCAAAGCTACGCCCGAGATCAAACAGCTGCGGTAAAGAGGAGTAGGGAGGGTCAATAATTCCCACCTTGAGAGAGTTCCCTTTAAAAGGGCGCGACTCCGAGCACTCTCAGGCCGCTCGAAGTCATCGATCTCTCGCTTGTGCGCCCGGATGTGTATTATCGGCTCCGCTGCTTCTCTCGCTGGGCCTGTGCGCACAGCCGGTCGTTAACCGGAAGCTCTTTCTCCCCCTTTCTCGCGCGAACTCGAATCCCCGCAATTGACTATGCCCTGAGCCTTTGGAGGTGCGAGACAACCACCTCCGTTCGTCCGGCGCCAACTCTGCGCGCAGGATTAAAGGCGGTAGCCGCGCAAAAAGAAGAAGAGGCATCACCGCACTTTTCTTCCCAACTTTTACGAGCGAGCACTGCCGCCGGACTTTTGCGGCTTTCGACGCAGCGCCTTTTCTCCCGCTCTCGCCCCCGTTTTTACACACACACACACACACACACACACACACACACACACACACACACACACACACACATACACACACACATGTATATATATATATATATATATACACACACACATACATATAGACGTACGTACTCGGGGCGGAGCTATACTATAGAGCTAGAGAGCAGCAGCGCGAGGGAGCGATTAAGGATCGCCGGAGGGATTCTATCGCTTTAGCGCACAGTAGCCGTTAACGCCCCCCCCCCCCCGTTGAACTGCTCTATTGCGCAGTAATTTTTAATCGCCCGTATGGCTAAGTGAAGGATGCTTTACTAGGCTTTCATTGCTCATCGAATAATGTTAAAGACGCGCGCGCGCTTGGGGTGCAATGATGATTATTTTGTTTCGCCGCGCGCAGCGGTGTAATTAAGCTTTCGAGGAAACGTATAATTATACTTAAAAGAGCAAGATGAGCTGTTTAATAAGTTAATCGTTATCGCGATCATAATATGTATATAATAATAGAATCCGTAATCGCGCGACATCCGCTGCCGCTCGACGACGATGGTCTTTGCAAATGAGAAAGGATCGAATTTGCATGGACCAACATTTATTTACAAGCACGCGCCGAGGGCTCTGTTAACATTTTTTTTTGTTTTCGTGAATCGCGGCGAAATTAACCTTCAGGACAATTATTTAAATGACCGGGCAAAAAGTTGACGTTTCTCCTTAATGCTACATGCGCTCGTGTTCGATGAATTTCCTTTAAATATGTATAAAGCAAAATAACGTGGCGTGAGAGTAAGTAAAAAAACGACGTGTACGCGTTATGAGCTTTTAATATGCAGTTGGGCCGAAAATTACGAGAGAGAGAGAGAGAGAGAGAGAGAGAGAGAGAGAGAGAGAGAGAGAGAGAGAGAGAGAGGGAGGGAGAGAGAGCGAGAGGGGACAGGAGGGGGCGGGGGAGAAAGAGCCGAACACGCGACGAGAGGAACCAGAAATTCAGCTTTTGCTCCTAGCTTTCTCCGCTGGTGGGGTACAGGCGGGAAGGAGAGACACGACACACTGTCGTCGTTCGCTAAGGGGGGCTCCTATATATAAATGTATGTATATGTGTTACCTGCCATAGCGAGGGCACGATCGCGATGCTTTCGCACGACCCACGCTTTCATACTATTATCTCTCTCTCGCGCGCGCGCCCGTCCGGCCCTCGGTCTTTCTCCTCACGAAGGCAAGCGCGATACACTTATCTCAAGAGAGAGAGAGAGAGAGAGAGAGAGAGAGAGAGAGAGAGAGAGAGAGAGAGAGAGAGAGAGAGAGAGAGAGAGAGAGAGAGAGAGAGAGAGAGAGAGAGAGAGAGAGAGAGAGAGAGAGAGAGGAGAGAGAGGCTCGCTTTTATTTTCCACTGAGGAATATGTAATTTCACGGGCTGGAGAGTTCGTTCTTTTTTCTGCGGCGCTGCGTTACGTGTAAATTATGCGCTCTTTATATAATGGCCGCTTTTGACGAGCGCGAGATACGGCAAATTGAAACTCGGTTGAAGTGAGAATTGGTGCTTTAGATGCTGCTGAGATAAATGCTCGGGTGACGACAATTAATTTTTTATCAAAACAATAACATATTTGTGTATAAGAATGTAAAAATGATTGGTTAAAATATCCGCGCTAAGATTATTTATTCCTATAACCTTCTGAATGAAATAAAAATATTTTACTTATTAAATTAATTGTATCATCTATTTTTCGTTGTGACAAGAAATTCTTTTGTCGTAAGTCAAAAATTCGTTGCTGAATTAACTAGAATAAATTAGCTGATATATTTATTCATTAGTAGTAGTATCTCTATTTCTTGTTGTATTAAACATTTCTAATTTTATATTATTGTAACATCCCGCCCAAAAAAATGAAGACTGGCCAATATAGTAATAATTGGAAGCATGAGACACTCGGGTGGGTGGGCGAAACCAATGCTTCGCTTGTATATGAGCAATTCCTAGGAAATTTCCCTTTTACGTCGCCAAAAAAAATGAAAAAATTTTTTGAATGCACACTTACCACATAAGGTTTTTCTCGTTTCTTGAACCTTACAGAACGTGAAAACACGTGTGTTCCAAGCCGATTGAGTGGTATCATTTTTTTACAGCACTTTTAATTTTTCTTATGGAAATTTAACATGGGAAAAATGGGTGAAAAGTTGTCATTGATGATGAACTAATAACAAGCTATTGAAGAGGCCAAACCAAATTCCACAAGAAAGCGATTACAGTTGAAGAATAGAGCTTTAATTTGAGAGGGCAATCGTTAAAATCGGTCGATTCGGTGCAAAGCTACGTAAATTTGAAATATCGCGGACATATGTAACTGGATTTTTAATCAATAAAGTACACTGTCAAAAATAATCGCAACAAATATTTCGTTTCCATTTTAAATCAGTGAATTTATTTTACTATTAAAAAATTAACCTTGTCCACTCCAAAAAATAATATTTAAGCAAGATGCTCCAGTGCACATAATCAAAGCTGTTTACGATTTTTTCCTAAAAATTCTTTGTACTGAGCATTTACGTTCGAAGGCGCTTTCAAACGACTAGGTTTCCCCGAGAACTCAAACATCAGAACGCCGATGCTCTTTTTGGAACTAAGGTTTTTAAACTACTAAGCTGATCTGAAGCGCATCCTATAAACGTGCGACCGCCCATGCGACCGCATAGCTATTGCAGTAGCCCCGCTCGCTAACACCGG
The DNA here is from genome assembly GCA_036365515.1 of Torymus aiolomorphi. Classification (NCBI taxonomy): domain Eukaryota; kingdom Metazoa; phylum Arthropoda; class Insecta; order Hymenoptera; family Torymidae; genus Torymus; species Torymus aiolomorphi. The sequence goes on from CM070875.1 coordinate 13,880,905, forward strand.
TACTTTCCGTAACCTTTCTTCTCGTATCTCGATGTAGAATTGTCAATACGGAAATGAGAAGAAGTGATGACAGATGGGTCATTTGTATCACTAGATGTGAGAGTGAGTGGGTGTGAACTGAGAATCGCTTCAACTTTAATATGGTAAATGTAATGAAATTGTTAAAGATTAAGTTTTTATGTAACATTTAAACAATTTAATCAATAAAAAAATAATCTGGTTTACGCACAGTCTTTGGAATCTGGTGAGCTGACTAACTCGCTTAATTCGAAAATTTCTCAAAAATTTATTTATGTATTTCATTAATAATTGTATAATAATGAATAAGAAGGATCACAGATGTAAGGATGTCCAGCAGCGTTAGTTATGGTGGGTGTCACTGCCGAACCTAGCTTAGCTAAATTAATTAGATCGAAAATTCTGTAACAACTGGATTGAATTAATTTTCCCTTTACTAATTAGTTACAGTCTTGCTGTAGGACAAAAGTCATGTCTAAAAAGTATCATAGCATTATTGAAATAATTAAGAATCTAATAATTCTAAAAACAATCCCTACGTGACATTCGGTTGTCACGTAGTACTTTTAAAATTTGGAGGCCCTGGAGGGATTGATTTAGGTTAGCAGCCCTGCCTAAGTATATTTTTCGAAAGAGCCTTACCAGAGCGAATAGTAATCTTCGTCTTGGCAACAGTGTATTCAATGGAATCAAAGTGAATAACACATACGTGTTTCCTATGACATTCGCTGATTTCATTACTAGCGACGGTAGCTGCCAAGGTGCCACATGGACCTTACGGTTTATGGGACTCAGTTGTGGCAGAAGATACTATCAGAGTTATAGTTTAAAGCTAAAAAGTTTAGCTCTGATTATATACTTGCACGTTACCTAACACTATTTGCATATGTACGTTTATGGCGGGCCAACATTTAGAAAGCTATATCCATCAATAGTTGTAAATTTAACCATTACAGTATTCTTTACGAAGAATATGCGAATAAAATGCTTAATCACTTCGGTAACTACGATTAAACCGTATATCCAGAAAGAAGCAGAGAGGAACAAAAATGGGTGAATGCTGGGAGATGTTCTGCAAATGAGACTGTCAGGCACACGAAAGGGAACTTAGAAGAAAATTCATCGCCAGTCTCTGGGACTTAGACGATCTGACGTGATTTCCAACGGGATCTTGGAGAAATCGCGACAACGTTGAGGCATTATCACAGCCTACCGGACATCTAGATACCACGAAGACGGCAGCTGCGGTATGACCTTTTTCTCTCAACTTGAACCACCAATTGGAACCATTCGGTTTTTTTTTTTTTCTTAATTTCAAATCGTTAGTAAATTCTTAGATCTCCGCACCCAGTTAGACAAACTATTTTAGAGCAGTGGTCAAAAATAAAGTAGACCGGAGCTCGATTTAATTCTTATACTTAAAGCTATAGCCTACACAACTGTCGACTTTTGGGTTCCCAAAACCTACAAAGGGTTTACGGCATTTCGTATAACCCTATTTATTAACATTTTATAAACCCATAACAGATAGGAGTCTTCTATCTAAGAAAATATTACTAATTTTATTGTAGACATAACAAAAATTTCACTAAAATGTAGTAAAGTTTAAAAAAGTGTGTGCGCGCGCGCGCGTGTGTGTGTGTGTGTGTGTGTGTGTGTGTGTAGTTATACAAAGTTTATAGTTTAAAGCTTAAGACTAGCAGAATAGCTTAATTATGTGTTAATAAATAAACTAATCCGCTACGTTTTGACTACCACGCTACATTTGTTTGTTTCGCATCTCTAATCGCATCCACGTAATCGCTTGGTCGTTTAAAAGTTCTAATTGAATTTAAATTTGATGAAAATCTTAAAATTTTTCTACCAGAGCTGTTTTTGTTATTATAAACAAAAGTAAAATAATATGTTTGAAGTTATTTAAATTTCTCTTATTTTCCTATATATTTATTATTTACTTTTTTCTTAAGATGTTCCTTTTGCTCGAGTCTCCTCTCCTTTAGCATTCCGTTTGATTGACAATTGTCGAAATAATAAAAATCTGAATTGTGAGTGTATTAAAATTGGAAATGTTTACGATAACTATTTTATACTTTTAAAAAAATACTTATAAATACCGTAAATTCATTTAGAGATTGAAATTGAATACATTATAAATTATTATATTCTTGTGAAAATAGTACTTTTCGATACTAGTGCGAGAGAGATGAGTCGTGTACGAGAGCGAGTTTGTCGCCCGAGCGAAGCAAGGGAGTACGGACTTGCGTAACATTTTTCCCGTGCACTGACTGATAGTTAATCTAACAGAACAATTTATGTAAATGCCGTAAGTAAGTAGAATAAATGTATCTACTTAAAATCGATAGAGTATCCTCTGTAATTCTATAAGAAAGACCGCTCGATCCCGCACAAATTGCGTTAAATAAATAACGTAATAATTTCGAATCTTTATTATGCAATGGCTATCGTTGTACGTTATCCGCCCACGCCCAGTTCTTTTTTCTCCTCTATCTCAGTGTCTCACCCCCCCCCCCTCACCTCCTCTCGTTTTTTTTTTCGTATTCTCCTTCTTCCTCCTCGAGACGCAATCGTCTCTGCTTATCCCCTCGTACTATACGCCGAGAGGTGTACGCATGCGTGCGTGCGTGCGCGACGAATTTAAATTAAAAGAACGCCTGCGGTGTCTTCCTCGCCGCCGTCGTCGTAGTCGTTACCTCGCCGGGCTTGTATGCCCGTTGCTTTTTTCCATCGGTCGTCCGCACGCGTAGCATCCTTTTGTTTCACCGATAACGGATTAACCCGTTTGATCGGTTCTGTGCTCGCACAGCACGTGGCGAGTTGTTGGTTCGGTGTCCTGCGCACACGCGTGTGCGAGCTTTACATTTTTCAGAAGCCCCTTTTTGCCTTTTCGAGTGTCCAACTTTTGCACTTGTATAGATCATTTATTTACAGTTTTTTCTGCTTGGGGCCTCGTAAATTCTATTTCACTTTTTTGCCTTCTCACTGTTGTTACCGATTGAGGAATCAGTTTGAATAATTGAGTACAAAATGTCTCGACGATAACATACACCGTCACTTTTTAGACGTTAATCAAATCACACGGAAACCGCTGTAGCAGTCGAACACCATAAAATAGTAATTTTCAATTTTGGATCGATTTCGGGCAAAGTTCAGTTCTAAATAAACCTTGCCTTTCAATCTGAAAAAAAGGACGGACAGAGACTGTACGCTTTAAACGTTAAACAGAGCGCCGTTGGAATCAAAGATTTAGGAGTCAGTGCAGACACGACCGCAATTGTGAGCGCGGTCAGATCGGTCTGCGTGAAAGGAAAATCGCCGCAGCAGAAAATGCGCGGGATTAGGGTGAAAGAGAGAGAGAGGGGAAAGAGACGAGCGCCGGCGCAGTGGCGAAGCCGTAGTGTGTAAGCGTCGGGCCGCTGAAAACGAGCAATTAATCCGGCGCTGCTCGGACGCGTGGCGAAACGGAAGCGCTCGCTCTCGTTTCTTTTTCACCTTTCCGGCGACCAATCTTCGTCCGCTCGTAAAATCCCCCGGAAAACGGGCGTGGCCGATTCGTTTCGGCCCGTTCGAAAGTTTTCTCTCTATACTTTTTTTCCGAATGCGCACGTGTCCGCTCGGTCGCACTCGTGCGCGCGCCGCGTGTGTTCTTCATCCCCGCGAAATTTATCGACGGCACTTCTTCACCCTCCCCTGCTGCCGACGACGACAATTTCTCGCCGCTCTAATCGCTCACACGCACGCGATTCCCGAATTCGATTGTTTTTCGTCCTCCTCGTCGTCGCCGTCGCGAATTATCTCCGCCTCGTCGGCTCGCTGCTTTATATCACCCTTGGACGATTTTATTGCGGGGGCGGACGCGGAGAGCAGCAACGTGTCTTTTTACGTCTCTTGAGAGTGCTATTGTTTCATATCTTGTGTGTTACTCTATTATGGCGAGAGGACGTGTGCGTTCCTATTTTTACCTCCCCTTGACTTTTACGCGCCCTTAGAGGCGACATTTCTTTTATATCAATATCGCCGGGGCCGTAATAAATTCTTACTTGTTATTATACGGTGCATCTATACGCTATTTCAACAAAAACCACGTTTTCGCGTACGCTATTCTCCGTGTTACACGAAAGTTACAGTGGCCAGACTATGTTACACCGCTGTACACGGCTAAACTCGTTCTACGCGAAACTTTCAAACGAAGTTGCGGGGTTATTATTTTTCGGTCCCTCTCTGCTCGTTCTGCGATAACAATTATCTCGACTAAACTTTGAATGCTCGTCAAAAAAGCTTGCACAACGGGCTAAGAAATCCCGAAAGCAGGGAAAAGAGAGAGTCGCGCGCAGATGAGAAGAATCGCGCGAGCAGGGCTCGGAGAAAAAACGAGCGCTAGCGAGCGAGAGAAAGGGCAAGAGAGAGAGAGAGAGAGAGGGAGAGAAAGAATGAGAATAAACCCGCGGAAACTTTAGAATGCACATCGTCGAGGAAGTTTTTGAGCGACCTTGCGTTATGTAGCGAACGTGCCGCGAGCGATCTCGAGGCTGTTTCTTCCATGCCCCCTCCTCCCACGCGCTCTCTCTCTCTCTCTCTCTCTCTCTCTCTCTCTCTCTCTCTCTCTCTCTCTCTCTCTCTCTTCCACTTTTCTACGCGCGCGGGCGGAAGAAAAATAAGAAGACGAGCGCAGAAACCCGAATAAAACTCGTACAAGTCCATAAATATTGCAGAAATGTAGGGAGCCGCTGCCGCCGCTGCTGCTGCTGCTTCTTCCCGACCTTCCCGCTCAACCCTTCTCTTTTTCTCCACTTCCGACACTCAAATCTCTCTCTCTCTCTCTCTCTCTCTCTCTCTCTCTCTCCCTCCCTCCCTCTGTCGCTTCTATGCGCGAGCTCGTACGGCTTTTACGTGTTCCTTGCGGTTCCTCGTCTCTATACGCATGTACGCCCACGATCCCCATTACTCGTGCTTTTTTTTAGAAGCAAAACTTCTTGCGAGGATCGTTACGCAAGCTTCGTCACTAACACGTGACGCGCCGAGTATCGTGGTGTACCGTTATATATATGCATATAGTACACGCTTCGTATATAAGGAACGCTGCTGATGCTACTTTTTAGGGGTAGGAGATTTGTTGCGTTCATAAAATTGAAGAAAATTGTTACTGCACGCGCTAGAGAAATTTTCTCCACAGATTTTTTTTTATTTTTGTCCACAAATGTAACAAATTTTGTTTTCAAAGTAACATAATTTTTTACATACGTGGATCGGAGTTCTAAAAAGTGTTTTTACTTGTCCGTAATTTGTGTGCTATACCAAAAAGGAAATGAAGATAAAAAAATGTTTTCGACGTGAGGTTTCACGATGCTTTGAGACACAATTAAAATTCAATTACTCAGTCTGCCAACTCACTCGTTAAACTGTTTCTGTAGTGAGTTAAGCATTTTCAATTCCGTCAAGCTGTCGTTGAAAGTTTCTACAATTCGGTACGGTTAAAAATTAATTCGAATTTATTGCTGTCGAAAAAAGCAATTATATCCGTAAATAACTTTATTCAGCTGTACATCATTTGAAAGTGTCTTAACATTGTTAAAAATAGAAATTATCGATAAAAATCGAATGGAATAATAAGACATTTTTTACAGAAATTCACACATAAAATTACAATTTGTTTAAAATCGATAACCCATTGCCACAGACCTCGGTCGCGTTGAAGAAACAATTTTTGCTGTCACTGATCACGCTGCAGCAGCCGCTCTTTAATATCGTCAATCTTCGCCATCCCTTAAGTGGATTATCGGAAAACTGATTGAGAGAAGGCGCGCAATAAACAATAAAGCGGAACTTTGTTACCTCGGCCGAGGCTATTGTGTCTCATTGATTGCGCGTTGGTCTCTTCCCCCCAACACACACCGCGGGCATTCCTCGACAAACAACTGATTATCGCGAGGATTAGAGGAAACCCGGCGCGCGCGGGGGCGAATCAGTGACCATCTTCGACGCCGGGATCCTGAGAGCGATAACGCTAATGAGATTTCCTAATTTGGGGCGCGGGCTCTATCGTCGCCGCGGCAATTGTGCGCGATATGAGTCACGAGGTTGAGACGCAGAAAGGGATGAAAGAGAGAGAGAGAGAGAGGGAGTGGGAGAAATTAAAAGGGAGCGACCCGCATTAATTTGGATTTTTTATGGCTCCGGATATATTTAGGGAAGAGAAGGGCGTTCGAGCTCGCTATTAACCTGCATAATAAATGCGGTGTGGACGGCGTATAAAGCTGGGAGGCGATTTTTAAATCTATAAAAAAATGCCCAGTCTCTCTGTGAACTTTAGTGCCTGCTAACCGTTACTTATTCCGAAATATTAATATTTATGTTGACCCTGGTGGACGGATTCCACAGAATTTTCGTGCGTCTCGTTGTAAATTTCTCTATAACCGTGCCACCTGTAAAGAAATTTTTTTTCAACCGTTTTAAAATTTTAATACACCATTTTGTGAAATTTTATTTTGACTTTTGGATACTTTAATGGGTACATTACCGTCCGGGGGCAGGATAAAACGGCCTGCGAAATCATCTGTGCATTCCGAGAGGTAAGTCATATAAAAGTAAAGTTTGTATCATATTCATGCGTTTTAGGCACTCCCGCGAAAGAAAATCTCTCGCGATTCCTTACCTCCGGAGCGCAAGAGTAGTCTGGGCTCTCTCTCTCTCTCTCTCTCTCTCTCTCTCTCTCTCTCTTTCTCTTTCTCTTTCTCTCTCTTTCTCTTTCTCTCTCTCTCGCCAAGGGAAATTTAATAATGGAAAAGACGAGTGGCTTTTCGAGTGCGCACAAGCCTCATTCGTGCAAGGTTCTCGAAAGCCCTCGAACTTTGTTTTGTCGGTTAGCGAATGGATTCAAACGCGTTTCGCTCACCACTACTTTTAGGATCCTTTATCCAACTATCCTTCTACCAGCTGTGTTTAAACAAAAAGGTTCTTTGGTGAAAAATTTCATTAAATATTGCTTTGTCAGATACACTTTCGTTCGAAAATATTTCTTTTTTAACGAACAGCTCATTTAGATATGTGTAATAAAATTAATGGTTGTTTTAAGGGGGTGCCATAATTCACACAGTTTCAAACTGATTAAAAATAAAATACGTCGAATCCCAAAAAATCAAGAGAACATTCTTCTGTGTTTTTAACGTTCTACCACTCAGTCAAAGTTTGGAGTCGAAATATCAAGTTGTTTTTGCAAAAATTTTGAACGAAATTAAATTTCGCTTTGTTCAAAGTTTTTACAAAAATGACTTAATATTTCGACTCCAAACTTTGACTGGGTGGTAGAACATTAAAAAACACAGAAGAGTGTTCTCTTGATTTTTGTGATTCGACGTATTTTATTTTTAATGAGCTTGAAACTATGAGAATTGCTCGGTCGATAATGGTAGGACTATCGACCCCCGTTAATTCACAACTTTTCTCCCTGCTAGAAAATAAAAGGGGTGTAGTACTCATGTACTCTGTTTTACCGACAGAACACGGTAAATTCTATATTATCAAAATAAATATATCGAATTACGTCTTATAAGGAGATAGTTGCCCTGCGTAGTGTAATAATCTACCATCCTATGCAGTTTTGACCCCAAAAATCAACGGCATCCTAAAAAATTTTTCGAACAAAAATAACCGAAATTTCGTTCGAAAAATTGTTTAGGGTGCCGTTGGTATTTGGGGTCAAAACTGCGTAGGATGGTAGATTATTACACTACGCAGGGCAACTATCTCCTTATAAGACGTAATTCGATATATTTATTTTGTCGGTAAAACAGAGTACCGGAGTACTATACCCCCTTATTGGAAGCATTTTTAGCAACAATGAATGTGTAATAATAATACAATCTGCCTAAAAGTATTACTAGTAGTTAAAATATAAATAATGTCAAATGTAAATGCCAAAATTTACTTTAAATTGGTACATAGTTATCAAAACAGAGTATTGTTCTTAGCCATAAATTTAGCTGAACAATAGGTAATTTATGTTTACCATTTCTACCAGGGCTGGTAGAAAGTTAATCGGCTTTTCAGCCTCAGCTGTTTATAAATTGGCTACATTTCTTAGCTATAAATAAGCAACTCTGTTAGCTATAATCTAGCTAAATACTAGCTAATTTTTGGTTAATCTTTGACAAGCGATATGCGTTAGCTATATCTAAATTAATTAATTTTTCTAGCTGAGAACTGGTGCTTTGAAGATATTGATTTTTCTTGAGAAATTGATTTATAAAGGTTCTTTCACAAATTTCATATTTTTATAAGGAATAGGGTAAATATGGAAGTTACTGTACCCACTTCAGTTACTGTACCCTATATTTTCACACAGAGTACGGTAACTGAGGCACAATAACTAAAAGTCATGTTCTTATCGGATAGTAATTGCCACATATATTACCAAAAGGCCGTATTGATATTTAAACGTTTACGATCAACCTTATGATAACGAACGTATATTTTAATAGATCAAGATGTATATTTCAATGATGATGATGCGTTTAATTCTCAATACTATCTTGATTGAACGATTCTATGCGATTAGACATCTGCGAGGCTATGTTAACAATACAGTAACCCCTGCAGTTGCATAATATGGGTATTTAGTCGTAAGAAACGATCTCTGCAAGAAAGAAAGAAAAACCGCTGCTAACTGCTTTAACAGAATGCTTTCTCAAAGAACTTTTTAATATAAATTCATCCTATATTATCATTAACTAGGGGGCCGCGCCCCCCTGCGCGCTATCGCGCGCCAACCCCCCGCTGTCTATGTAAAAACTTCGTTTTTACATTATAGACGACCACATTTCTCAGGAAAATCTTGCTAAATGACTTTACACAAAAATGCATTTAGGCATTAAAAATCGTTTCTATAGGTCTAACTCGTCAGGAATTGATTGTACATGAACATATTAAATAGAAAAAAGTTTTGTTTTATTATAATCTACAACTTTTACATTTAACATATTGGTGTAAAGTTAAATCCTGTCAAGTTATAGTCGAAAATCGCCCATTTTATGTATATTTAAGCGTTTAAAATCGTTGTTATAAATCTAACTCATTAGGAATTTGCTGCACATGAAAATGTTAAATGGGACAATTTTTTTTTATTATAATCTACAACTTTTACAAATAACATATTAGTGTAAAGTTAAATCCTGCCAAGTCCGATTAGCGGTCGTGTCTAAAAAACGAAACTTTTTATTACTTTCTTTCTTCATAAAAATTAATTAATATCTAATATTTTCATACATTTTGTTTATATTTTTTTTATATTGTCTATATATTGATAATATAGATATAAATAGTGTAAATTTTTTTTCTCGCCTGAAGTATTTGATTTTATTTCTTAAAATTGTCCGACGTTCGAAATCTTGTATACACTTGATTTTCATTCCTAACCGCACTTATCACCTCGTAGTAAAATTTTGTTCTCTCTGCGCATGCACATACTTCTGACAGATATCCAAAAAAAGCGACGATAAAAATTATTTTCAATTTTTCCATACTTTTCTTTTTTTTACCGACTTAAGGAGGTCAAACACCTTTAAAATTTTCTGTATAAAATGACCTGCAAAAAATAAATTTTAATAATCAGAAATATGTAGAAGCAATATTCTGAAAGTATATTTAATTTGTGATAAAATGAGATCCAAAAAAAAATTTTTGTTCAATTTTATCCAAAGGTATGGCCATTTCTAAATTTGGCTCTGTCGTCACCTCCAGGTTCAGAAACTGCATATATTTTAATGGGACAGATTCTAAAATTTTGGTATTTTATATCACTATTGACCGAAGAGTTGTATGTATCGAATTAATTTGAGTAAATAATTTTTGACCGTAAATGTTTTTCTGCACAATAGCATATCTTTTGCTTCATTTAAAAATTGATTTGAATCTTTACCCTAAATTTTTTTGTAAGAGTCAGTATATACTTAATTTTTCTTTAGTATCAAGCCCTTCTATTTTAAGTATAAAGTTTCCAATAAAAGTTCAAGTACTAAAAAGCTATTTCTCAAACTTTAATTCAACTGTCACTGCACACTTGTATTACACTTTTAAAAATGTTTCTAATATACCTTCACATATTATACACTAAATGTTTACTTCAAAATCTGTTCATGTATGCAAAAAATAAAAACTAAGAACAACACTTTTTATAAAGAACGTGCTAATAATGACAGATGGTTATATAAAATGACAGCTGTGAATGTTTACACTGATGCTTGCAAACTTTTATATACATAACAATAAAGGAGTGAGTAGCTGTCGATAAGTCAGGTTGTTACGGTGCCAACTGCTATAAGTTTCAAATTCAAATATTTTATTTAAATAATTTATTTAAAATATAACTTTATTTAAAATCCTATCCATAAATTATATTATTTACTTTGTATCTTCATATTAATGGTTAAAATATTATTTTTGGATTTTTTAAAGCATATATAGGTATGTAGAGTGACAATTTTGAAAATATTAAGAACAGAGAAATGAAAAAAAAAATTAGTAGAAATCAATGTACGATTGTATAAATATGTATATACAAGAGGAAAAATGTAATTTGAACAGAAAACAAATGAAAAACTTTATCAGTGTTTTGTATTTATCATTAAAACAAAAATAGATAATGCTTTAAAACAAATTGGGACATATTCTACAAGCGTTTTTCTAATGAAATATGTAAAAAAAATCGATTTTTCGTCATTTTAAAGTTGTCTGATTGCCTTAAGGACGCTCTTGCATGAAAATTTGCAAACTGAGATATAACATTTTCAATAGTTCAAGATGTACCGAATCTTGTGGTATGTTTATTTTACCCTATAACCGTGGAAAATTTTGAGAAATTAACGTTCGAAATTATCATTTTTTACATGTACTCTTATGGGACGGCGGGAAAAAATAGGTTAAATCGAGTATTTCTGAAAAGGGATCAAATTTTTGACCAGTAAAAAACATATGGCTTTAAAGATTGAGGCTTCCCCTTTCAAACCACACCTTGTAAATTGTACGTAGCCGTGGAAAATTTCGAGATATTTTCTTTAATTCATGATTATGAACACAAAAGCAGACGACCTGCACGAGAGCGAGAGAGACAGACCGACGTGCATGGTATAGTTTGTGCTTTCGCTGAGCGCACAAACTGTATTGTCGTGCAAGAGCGTCCTTAATATTATCCGATAAACTATAAAATTGAGTTGAGAAAATTGAGAACTATAAAATTGAGCAGGCACAACTTCAAAATGAACTTCATATACCTGCAAAAGATTAGCTTGATATCTCTTGACAGTTTCGAGTTAGAATGCCGACAAATTTATTACACACACACACACACACACACACACACACACACACACACACACACACACACACACACACACACACACACACACACACACACACACACACACACACACACACACACACACACACACACACACACACACACACACACACACACACACACACACACACACACACACACACACACACATACATACACACACACTCACGCGCACACGCACACGCACGCACGCATATTTCGACCGAGGGAGCTTGGAAATATAAAAAATCATCCAAATTTGTAAGTCGGAAAATTTTTTCACCGTTACAAAGCTTTCTCTTTGAGAAAGCAACAAGGAATTAAACAAATTGAATTGTTAGGTTAGGTAGTACATCATCGGAATGAGAACACGGTGTCCTTGCTCTCCTTTTCAACCTCTTCCGTCTGATTTCACTGAACCAAAATTATTAATAATTCAAAATCTAACACTAAGATACAATTAGTTTTAACGAAAACTCATGCGATCTAATCGATGCCTATACTGCACACGTTATATATAACGGTAGGTATATTTTTTGGATTTTGTTCTTAGCCATAAAGTTAGCTAAAAAATAGGTAATTTATGGTTAATATTACTACCACAGCTTCAGCATATTTTAGTCAGATCGAATGCTAAAAATGTGACACTATTACGGCGTTAAGTTTACTTAACCATATTCTGAAAATCTAGCTAATTTATATCTAGAATATGCTTAAGATTTCTACCAGGGTTCTAGCCGTGAACTGCGTGATAATCGCAAAGCTACCTTTTGAGCCTCATAAAGCAATTTTTACGTTCCCAGAGCTTTGCCACACATTCTCCTCATTTGTACTAATCTAACACTGATATAGTTATCCCGGTAAAAGCAGCGAGAAATTAGAAACTCAATTCATTTCGTTTGACGTGCTAATGAGCGAGAACCGCGGGTTATATAATTTTTTTAAAAGTAATTTCAAAAGTGTTCCTCCAGCGAACGGCGATGCGATGCGAGGCGCTCTATGAAAACAATTTATTTCAATAAATTTGTAATGAAAGTTTAATTGCCCTCCCGTACCGAGGCTCGCTCACGCTTCGTATCAATTATCAACGTACATCCACATTTTCCGCCGGTACATCAATCTTTTGCTTTTCACGTGAAGTTAATACCAGAGAGGCGGCGCGGCTGCCGCGTTCGCTTTCACCCGGGTTAATCACTTTTCTTTGCCCCCGTACGTATTAAAGTTGGTTGTAGAGGTGTAGAGCAGCGACGCCGGCAGCTCTCGGGGTGATAATTCGCGCGCGACTTCCGGAATTACAGTCGGAATGTCCAGCAGCGCCAGAGTTACTGGACGGTTTCGTGGTGCAGGCGAGAGTGAGGGAGAGAGAACATTTCCTTCCTGGGGAGAAAGGGCGCGCGACACACGCGAAAGCAAAGTCAGCCCCCAAAGGAACTTAATTACACAGGGTCTGGACATTCGTCATTCCTCTATATGTCTCTCTCACTCTCCTCTGCTCCCCCGAGGTCGCTGTTTCTTTACACGCGGCGCGCGCTAGAGTGGAATGTGCACTATTTTACCGTTAGTTCTGCAATATAGTTTTCGATAGAAACGTCGGGCCGCGCGCCACTCGAGCCGAAAAAAACTTGCCAGCCAGACCAACACATCCACATTTTTCACTTGGACTTTAATTTACTGTGACACTTTTTAGAAGCACTTCAGCGAGATTCTATTTCACGCTAAGCAACTTGGCGCGCGAATCTGAGTCGCGCTGGAATTTAGTCTCTTGGTAGACCACGGAGGAGTAAATATTCATCAAAACTTTAATTTGAAGCATCAAGCCTGCGCGAAGTAAGTGTTTTATTACTTAGACGGTATAATCTGGGAGGGGCGAGGGTGATTTTCCGGAATATGAGAAAATTAGAAAGTGCCACGCTGCTCATAAAGGATTAGGCGCGATTAAGTTAACGTCCGCGCGCGGGTGGGATCCGCCGCGCGAGAGAGGATCACCCCGCCGCCCCCCGCCACCGTGGAAGCCAGCCGAGCCGCGGACAAATTGAAAAGAGAGATTACACAGCCGGATTATTATTTCCTCATTTGCTGAATATTTAAAAAAATTATATTCTCCGATTCTTTTAACGACTTATATAATATTACACGACGAGGAGAGAAACAAATTGTCGCTACGTGTCTTATTACGACGACGTGTAATGCCAAATATTGAACCACGAAACAGCGGGACGACGACAAAATCCAATTCAGTTAGGACTACAAAAGAGTCGTCGACGATAGTGAATGAAAGGCCGCAACGGCGAATTCTGGGAATTCGGTACTTTTTCTTTTTACTCTCTTTCGGAACGAATGGAGAAGAGAGAGAAAACACTTTGAGGTCGAAGCACACAGTAGAGCGTCTTTGTGCACGCTAGATACACATACTCACATACACAGACTCGTGTGAACTCACCGTCGGTCGCAAAGGATAAGGGAAAAAGAAGGGGGGAGGGGGGCTTTCATTGCTGGCTGCTACTGCGGCTTGTCGACTCGTCGAATAAAGCCGGACGATTCCATTTTCCGTGTATCGCACCTTAAGACCTCGTCTATGACTTCCTCTGCACGCCCGCACGAACTTCTCCCTCCTTCCCATAAGAGAAGGGGAGATATATCTCTTGACTTTGTCGGTGGTGCATAGCATGGGCGCCTTCGCCTCTAGAATTTCCAGCAAGGTACACGATCCGATCGGAGAGTGTATAAAGTCGAACGCGCATTGCATGTATGTATGTATTGGGGGGCCGAATATCGGGGAAGTTTGCTAAGCGAGCTCTAATTTCCCCATTATCAAATATTAAAGCCCGACGTGTAATGGAAATACGTGGAAAAAGCTGAACTAAGGACAGAATTAATTTACTGTAATACCGCGCGTGGTGTATGTGTGTATATATATTTCGTAATTTATCATTTTCAAAATGAAATCTCGTATATATATTTAATCTCGAGTCTTTTGGAATATGTATGGAAGCTTTATTTTAGTGCTATCGACATCTGCGAAAGATCACTACTAAAAAAAATTCATTACACCTGCTGTAGGACGAATAAAAAGCACCTTCCCTCCCGAAAAAAAAAGTGAAATATTCTAATACTTGGACGCATGAAAGCATATCATATACCCAAGGTGACTGCCACGGGAAGATTTCCGTCAGAAATCCTTAGCAGGTGCGAGCGCTCAAATATCTTGTCACGAGCATTATCTCTTTCTGCGACTTTTTCTGCTACTCATGCTAGTTATGAACAATCCGAAATAAATTTAATCTTTAAAACTACACGAAGAAAAATGGTGTAGGAAAAATTACTATATTCCATAGTAACCATGGGACAGACTAAAAATTTCATAAAATTTACTACAATTTATAGTAAAAATTCTTATGTGTTGAGTAATTTTTAATATGTATACATAGTAATTTTTACTATAAATTGAAGTAAATTTCATGAAAATTCGAGTCCGTCCCACAATTACCATCGAATATAGTAATTTTTCTTACGTTTATAGTAAATGTTCCTACAACATTTCTCTCAGTGTAAAAAAAACTAAGCTACTTTAGTTTCGCTCAGCCTGAAATAAATTAAAACAAACCGCAGCAACTCTCTCCACTTTTTAATAAGTATACAAAATACATTTTTATTTTTCCCCGTCACATACTTTTTCCTCTTACATACTTACTCGCGACCTCGCTCCTTCCCCTAAATATCGTTGCACCGGTGCCGACCCGTCGTACACCTGCGGTTAGAAGGACAGTTCCCAAGGCTACTGCCGAGTAGCGCGATTTTTGGCGCACGCGCAATGTGTGTAGCCTATTAGGCGTAATGGAGAACCGCTCGCGCACGCTACACGAGCCAACGCCCAGTAATACAGACGGCTCCGGTTTCGCCGCGCAACTCCGGATATTTGCGATCTCTCGCTTCCTCCTGAAGTGACAAAACAGGGTTTTACAACATACCCGTAACATTGAATTTTCAAGTTTCTTCGTTAATTGTTCCCGATGCAAAGGACTAATTAGTGTAAGAAATATTCACTTAATTTGGTAAACAGTCAGAATGAAAAATTTCTTTCGCTGCCGACTCTCCGCTATTCCCAAGCCGCAGCCCCTTTACCTCCTCATCTATCGACTTTTTCGTCCTCTTTGGTTGTCTCGGCTGTTTGTCTCTGCCTCGGCGCTGCCTCACCCCTTCCTCCTATTTCTAATGCATCATTCCGTTCTTTTTTCGACCCCTCTCTCGTCTTCCTTTCTCCACCTTTCTCTCATCTTCCCTCGTACCTGGCGTGCGCCTGCTCTAACGCCTCTCGCGGTCCCCTTTGCGGTATCCGCGTCTATCTCTGTCTCCCTCTTCTTCGAAATTTTTACTTTTTTCCCGCAGAAAGAGAGGATGAAAGAGCTCTGCTCGGCACCACCCGCAGCAGCAGCAGCCGGCGCCAGCACTCATTGTTCTTCCTCATCTCGTCTTCTTTTCCATCGATACCTCCCCCCTTTTTTCGTTTTTCGTTTTCTCCCCCTTTATATCCTTTGCTCTTTGAAGTAGTTTCGCGCGGTAGCGAAACTTCTCTCTCGACTCGCTCGCACGCTGTCTCCCCTTTTCCCGCAGAATCACTCTCGCGAAGACCGCAACTTACACACATCAGCCTTCCACGTGGCCGCGCGCCTTGCAGCCTTGCGGCTGCACATTACATTCGCATGCGAGAGCGTGCTGCTCTGTTGTTGTATGAAGCTTACTTAGTTATATACTGTAGAAAGAGAGAGAGAGAGAGAGAGAGAGAGAGAGAGAGAGAGGGAGCGAGAGAGAGGGGGAGAGAGAGAGGGAGAGAGAGATATGGAGTGATATAGTTTTGGCCTCGCTACGCTCGCACCAGCGAACTAACGGAAAAATTTTGCGAGATATACGTGAAAGAACTGATTTGATGGAAGATGCATTAGCGTAAGAGTCTGGCAAGGTTATTTTGAAAATGGGTTATTGGACAAAGCCGGCGCGGTGTAATGGAAATGAAAATTTCGCGATTCTTAGCAGCCTGCGCTTTTTTGTGATATATTTCGTAAATATTTTTACGATCAATTTTCGGGTGATGAAAGTCAATTTTATTATAATATTTTAAAAAGCGCAAAACACAATTTTCGTATTACGGAGAGAGTTTTATGGCTACAAGATTATCATTTTGTTAGCTTTATATATAACTTTTACGATTTTATAACGTATTATGGCTGTCAAAGACTGACATAATAATTAATTAATTAAACAAGTGAACTCGCTTTATTATAGTCTGATACGCTTTTAATATAAATAAATGGCATATTTAAACTCTCTTGTGTATCATAATAATATCCTATAATTAAAACAAGCTCCATTAATCGCTGACAAATTTTAATCATCTTTTCCTCTCTCCCCGAGAGAACTTTTTGAAAAATAAAATCTATGCCTTTAAGCCGCAGATCGCCGCAATAAATTCGCGCAACTTTATCATATACACGCCGCTAAAGTGCTTCGGTAAAAATTCGCCTAATATTTAGAAGAAGGCTTATAATGAATGCGTATACATGGAAAAGCACCTGGAACATAAAAGGAGAGCGAGCATAAAAATTCGCTTGTATAAAAAAGAGGGGTGGTGAGGGAGAGAAAGAGAGCATCGTAATGAGTCGTAAAATTCCTTCCGATTTTTATCCTCCCGTGCCAAGACGTAAGCACTCGAGGGTAGCCCCTTTCGCCAACATGCCGTTCGTCTACCTTTTTTCTCCCCCTTTCTGACCAGTTTACTCTATCTTCTCACAGCGCCGAGTTTTATCAATTTGCCCCTCTGTTCTCACAACCTAAAATCTCCAGTTCTCTATTTTTCGGCTTTTTCTCCACCCCGTAATCTTCTCTTATGCTTCCCTTTTTTAAAGATTTATATTCTCTTCAAACCTTTGCTCGTCTATTTTTATAAGTTTCAACATTTTAAAGTCTTTATTTTATTAAACGAAATTTTATGGTATAATACATAATATAATTATATTCATAAAATATTCAAAGTACTTTTCTACCGAGAATATAATTAACGCGAGTGTGCATAGAAGAAAGGCAAACATTTTTTCTAATTTAAAAAAGATCGTAAAGCTCGTAACGCGCAGAGCATAGGGGCATTAGCCTCTCCCCACAAGTTTTCTTCTCTCTCTCTCACTCTTCTTTCCTCTCTTTTTCTATCCACATCCTCTTTATCTCCCCCTCCTTCTCGCCGCACGCACGCACTCACACGTATATTACTCGCTCCTATGCCAAAAGTGCAGTCGCACGAGGCGGCGCTGCTGCCGAGAGAGAGAGAGAGAGGGAGAAAAAACGCTGCCCGCGAGAGTTGTCTGCTCTGGCTGCGATCGCTCGCTCGCGCCCGAGTCCACCGAAAGTGCAATGGCCTCGCATAGGCCAGGGGCCTGTAACCTCCTCTTCCTTCGTGCGTGCGGATGAGAGAGAAAGAAGGAGGAGGGAGACGTTTGCCAAGTGAGAGGCCTAATCGTCGCCGGTATCGCGAGCGCGGTCGACTCTTTGGTCCACGAGAGAAGGACTTCTTTTTTCTCTCCTTCTGCGCGCCTTTATCGGCGCGATCTTTCGGTTTTTCGCAGGCTGCCGCGGCCGTTGCTATAGGGCGGAGGGTGAGAGGAATTCGGGAAAGATAGAACTACACGAACTTTAATGAGGGGTATATGTCTCTCTCGGCTCTGCGTTTATATATATACCTATCTGCCTTTATTGCGCTCGTAGAAGCTGCGAATTCCCCGACAGCGGAGATTTCAATTACTTTATATTTCCGTTCTCGGAAGATATTTCTTTTAATTTTCTTTCCCCTTAACGCTATAGGCACACAAGAATGAACTGTATGAATGTCTTATTGCTTACATTACTCATTATTGATTTCCGTTAGTGCAGCTTAATTAACGGAGACCTACACTAAAAATGCACCGCGTTAATTCTTAAAACACTGATTTCGCATTTGGAAAAAGGAGATCGCCTAGAAGCCGATAGCAAGCGGCGTTCTTTGAATACCAACTTGACATTCGAAGCCAGAAACCTCGCGAGCCTGCAGAATGGATTGAAGGTACTTTATAAAAATTCCAAAGCCAATATATTTCACGTGCACGGCCGGACATCGAATTTTCGATTTAACTCGTTTGAAAGAGGGAGGGAGCACGAGTTTCGCCGGCATATGCAGTGCGCGCGCCGGCTGCAAAGGGGGTCAGCGCAGCTGGAATTTAGATTAAGAATGCGATCGCCGGGCGCATGCGCGCGGACTCTTCTATTCGGTTACGTCGGAGTATTCTTACGGGACGAGTTTCGAATTCGCGCTCTTCTACGGGAAATGGGCGGACGTTCTAGAGGAGGTGGAGGAGAAGAGCGAGCGCTGTAAAGGAAAAACGGACGTTTTGCCGACTGGAACGTGTCTCCACTGGGCAAAAGGTCTAGTTCCTGGATTCTTTCCCCCGGTGTGTGTGTATATATACACACACACAACCTTCTTCTATATTTATCTCTTTTTCTTCGCGTACATTTTTCCGTTTCCCTCGTCTCTCTCTTCCCCCAGCTCCCGCGCGCTCGCGAGTTTCCATTTTTTTTTTATTTTGTTCCTCGTTCCTCGTTGACAGAGCGCGTGTCTGATTCCTCATCTCCCGCTGCACTTTTCTCATATCGTATCTAATTAAAAAACTTCCCGACTAATCAATCTTACCTTTCTCTCCGCGGTCTCGTATTAAATTTCAAATTTCAACTTTAACGCGCGCTTACGTTCGTTTGTATATCTTGCTAATTAAAGTCTCATCAAGTTAAACGCACGATATTTCGCATGTACACAATGCTCTCCGAAATTTAGCATGTACAAAGCGCGTGCCTGTGCGTTTATTATGTTATAACAACGGCCCGGTGCGGTGGCTTCTAAGCACACTGCCTCATGAAATTATAATCCGAAAAACGAATGCACGCCGCGTGTGTGGCGGTGCGCGCGCAACTTGTCGCGATTTCCTCCCCGCCCTCCGCTTTGATAAATTCACTCAGCTAAATGTATGACAAACATCCGCAGTTTGCAAGCGCGAACGTGCGCGCGCGAGCGCCTACACGCAAAGTGCGCTCTCCGTAAGTATGTAACAACAAAATTATTCGAAATTAAGTCGAGTGCTTTCGCGGGGCTTAAGCGAAGGCGCAGTTACGCATTATATACATAGAGTGAGAGAGGGAGAGGCACATATAAGCAAAGTAGACGCGTATAACAAGCGCGCGCGTAACTAAATCAGAGTGATGTCCCCGCGCACATATTCCTTGGCGCACTGCGCTTCCGGCTCCATTACGTCTAACTAGGTTTCGGCGGGCGCGGGGGGTTAGATACTTTCCACCTAAGCAAAAGCAGCTGCGGCATTGTACGTGTATACGCGTGGGTCGATCCCCCTCCGAGGGGAGAGGCTAGAAGTTGCCCCGCCGATCCGATACCCTTCGGATCAGGATAATGAAGTTCTTAACTCGTTTGGTCGATAAATATTTGAAAAACCTCCACGACTGATGGCTGAGGCGCGAGGGGGAGAGGAGAATTTTTGCATCCCTTTAAGCCGCGTCCGCGCTAAGCGTGTTATGAAAGTACGCGCCGCCTGGGGAAAATGCCCACCTCCAGCTCCGACCGAGTTACTACGTTAACTTTCGACATCTGCCGAGGATTAAGGGATACTTTTAAAAGGGATTTTCAGTGGATTTTTTAAAATCTTATTTAGTTTTAAGTAGAACGTATAAGCTCGACATCGATATTTCATATTTGGCTTACGATACCGGAGTTTTTAAAAAAGATTTAACGTCCAGCGCCAGAGCGACTATCGATACATTTTACAACGAAGTAAACCTCCCGCTCTGCCAAAATGAACCACCGGCGATAAATTTGAACTCCCCATCAAACGTGTCTTTTTACCCTAGCAGAAATAGACGCACAATTTTCCCTCCTTCCTTTTTCTCCTACCACGCATGCCGGAATTCTTTCTATCTAAAAGTGCAAAGTCGGGAGTGGTACATGATCGATCGCTCCTACAGGCACGTATACACTGTCAATAGCAGTATAAGTGCTGTTACGAGGGGTGTAAAGGATATGGTTTTCAGCGCGCGCTCTTTTCCTCCTCCTTCTTCGCGGAGCTTTGCGTTTAATCGCGGCAGCGCGTGCGTGCTCACGAATCGATAGAGGCGATGTTATTGAAATGTGCGAGCGCGCGCCAAATAAAAATTAGGTCGCTCGCGGTCGATCGCTCTTAAATGCCCTCCCCTAAAAACGCTGGCACTCTTGCGCATAATGCCGAGATTTATCGACCCTGCGGCCTGTTGTGCCATGCAGCGAGTGAGTTTTTAGGTGTATACTTGCAGGGATAATAACGGGATTTAATACGTTATCGTCAACGCGACGACGTTGCGAGGGAAGTTTGAAGCGGCTTTGTTGTATTACCCGTGTAGAAATTCAAAAAGGATTCAGGCAGGTATCTGCTAGGGATTCCCTGCAACTAGTAGGAATCCTGTAGGGAATCCTATTTGGATCCCGACCGGGTGGTGTCCCACTTTTTTCTGGGATTCGGATGGGGAAATCCGATAAGAATCGGGACTACTTCTCGGGTACAATTCGATAGTGATTTTAATTATTCTACGATGAAATATCTATATATTATTAATTAACGAACATTTATTTAATGTTGTATAATTAATTTCTTACCAAACAAAAAAATCGTTATTTGTTTAAATTAAATTTAAATTAATTTATATTAATAACGATAATTTATTAATAAAAACTAGTAAATAAAAGCGATTGTTAATAAATAAAATATAAATAATAACACGGATATAAAAAAAAAAACTTTTATCTTCATTTTCGCGCTTATTATTAATTATTTAATATATTTTACACGTTATGCACAAGTTAATGTTTATTTAAATGTTTATTAAATTGAATATTGTTATTGAAATTAATTATTTTTAATTTATAACGTTATTTATATGCATATTAAATTATAGAAAGTCTGAAATTGTAAATAAAGAAATTAAAAAAATTTTGATGTCACCGGGATTTGAACCTTGGTCCTTTCAGCTGCTAGTCCAACGCCTTAACCATTACTCTAAGATGGGTATTGGTATACACAGTTCTGATTACGACACTTGCATAGTTCAACCTTTTTTACTTTTATTATATAATAATTATTATAAATAACAAAAAATAAATATCAATAGGACTTAAATATTCCTATCATTAATCAAATGTTTTAAACAAATGGGCCAATCTATTGAAAAATTATTATTTATTATTCTTACATGTTAAATATGGCTTTTACAAGATTTCCCTATTAGAATCGGGTTCGGTTTCCCGAGCTCTCTGTGGGTAAAACAGAAATCTGCTGACAACTTCGTAAATCAGACCCGATACTGCCTAGGAAATCTAATTTGAAAATTTTAGTAAAACCTTAGCGGAAATATTTTTGTTCAGAAAAGTTTGAAACTATTAATAAGAGTTATAAACTGTTAAAAATAGTTATAAAATGTAGGATTTTGGGCGTTACTAATTATTTATAACTGTAACATTTTTTAACAGTTAATAATAGTTATTAAATTATTTAATAACTATTAAATATTTATCAATTATTATTATTAATATAATAATACTTTTATATTAGTAATTAATAATTAAATAAAAACTAATAACTAAAAGTATTAACTACTATAATTAATGATTAATTGATTATTATGACTAGAATAATATGGCTGTTAAAAAATTATTAATTACTAATTATCATTATTAATAATAATAATTTAATAATTATTCAATTTTTCTTAAATATATCTTATTCTTAGTAATACCCATTAGAATCTGTTTCGTTTTTCTGGTTAATTTCCTTAATTTTCCTAAGAGCGGAATACACGTAGGATTCCTATCCGTTTTTCTATTTAAGAGCAGCGCCACCTGCTGACTTCTGTAAATTTTGGGGAGTTCTGACCGGATTCTGTCGAGGAAAACTAATGTTCGTTTGAGGTCATGTAGATTCGAGGATAACAAACAGGGTTCTGGTCGGATCTCAGTAAGTTTTACGCATTTAGGGACGAATCATGGAAAACTTACCAGGATCCCGTCAAATGTAGGGAGGACTCGGGGGAGATTTCTACACGGGTAGCGATACATGCGGGTGATAAACCAATAGTCACCGTGAGATGATAGGTCATCTTGATTTTCCAAATAGCTTGTATTTTTCCTGTGTTTACCGAGCAAAAATGTAAATCTCGTCAATACGGGAAATTTAATTGACAAAGACAATCCCAAACGATTGAAAATGCAACAATTTAAAAATGTTTGTAGATATAAACCCGATTTTTTACGCCCGAGCGTTTTCCACGACGGATCAATTATAACACAATATACCTGCCCTTCTGCGCCGACTGCGAAGCGCGGCGCAGAAATGTTCCGCGAAAAGGGATTTGTATAATCGATTTCGTGCCCCATTCACCAAACTCGTCTGTATGCATACATACATGCATGCATTCATGCATACAATACGTACAGTACCCGCGCGCATAAGGTAAAAGGTTAGAGCGCGTGCTTGCGCGTGAGAGCATATTCGCTATGAAAAATGGCTCGTGAGCTCGAATAGAAAATTCCCGCGAATCGCTATCTCTATCACACCGCAGCCTGCAGCACAACACGCACATACGTATATACGACTACCCGCAGTGAAAATCTCGTTAAAAATTGATTCGGCTAACGGCTGGTATAACAATCGTCGCCGTTATAATATACGCGCGCGCTGCGTGTGGTAGCTCGGGAAAAAAGCCAAAATTATTGGGCGAAAGGCGCCGCTGACACAGCCGCGTCATAAAGTTTATAACGCGTGGGGGCGCGAAAAACGAGGAGGACCTTATGTAGCTATGCGTGTATGTACGACTCTCGGGCAAACACGGCAGCGGCGGTGGCTCTGACACAGTACGTGCAAACACACGACCGAATGTGCGGATACGTGCGTACCTATATATTCCGACGCACGTTCGCGCGTACGCGAATATGCGCCGCGGACGTGGATATATATATATGTGCTTGATGGAGACAGCCGTGCGGATGCAGCGGCCGGGGAACGACGCGGAGCGGTGCGTTTTTTAATTCCGGCGTAAGGGCGGTTTATTGATTGATTTATGGAGGGCTGCAAAAATGCGCTGTTGGCGTGGAGATGAAAAGCGGAGGGTTTGGTTATTGCGAAACGCGATTAATCAAGCGAATGCTAATTTTATGGTATTTTAATCTGCGACAATTGCGAGCTCCGGAATTGTGTACACAATATTCAATAAAAGAAGTACTTTGACTCTAAATGAAAATGTTATTTTGTAGCATATGAGCTTTCCGCTTGTAACCAATGAATAGTCTACGCGTATGAGTTAAGTCTCTCACCTAAAAACAGTTCACATACAGTACCTATAATAGCAATTGATTGAAATGTATACTCGCTCCCCGTGTAGAAAAATATAGGTAACTCAAACCCGATTCTGGTGCGATTTCCGTAACTGTAGTACGATTCAGACAAGAAAATCGTACTTGATTCGGACACTTTTTTGAATACCGTTTTCTCCACGATTCGGATGAGGATTCCAAGGTAGAATCTGACTAGGAATCCATATAAATTTCGAACATTTTGGGAATGGTTTTGTTTGTTTGAAAATAGTTAAAACAACAAATTCTCGTGTTATATATTAATAAAGAAATTAATTATATTGTCAATATGGTAATTTAAAAAATTATAGAATTTTTTTATTTTAATTTTGTTGCATCAAAAAATAAAGAATGTAAAAATTAAACAAACGTAAAGCTGTAAATTTTGTTAAAAAAAGATTATTGATGCAAATAAGATTTATTATTAATATTTGTACTGACAGTTATTTTCACGAATAATTATTTTCAAGTACTTATACTTATATTACACGGAGAGAAATTTTAGAGTAAAAATTACCAAGGTGCCTTGGCAGCGCATGGATAGACTGTCAAAAGCCGTGATATTCCCAGGTTTCTAATACAATTTATAAGTTTCCCAGGAAAAACTACCATAACCACTTAAAAAAAATACCAAATTATCTGAATAAAAATTACCAGACACACTAGTAAAAATTGAGGTCTAGTCATTTTTACAAGGTAACCTAAGAATTTTTACTAAGAAAACTGATCAATTTTACCAAATAACCTGGTATTTGTGTACTCGCGCATGCGCACTGCGCATTATTGTGTTTCAGAAGATTGATACTAGAGGCGTGCGCGACGTTAAAATGAAAACAATACACATATTTTCAGTAAGTAATAACGGCGATTCAAATGACTGTTGGTAACAGCTTCCATGGCGCAGTCGGTAGAACATCGGACTCTCAACCCAAAGATCGTCGGATCGAATCCCGCTTCCGTAAAAATTTTTTTCAGTTTAATGTTTTTTCATTCTTGTTTCTGTTTCTATTTCTATATTAAAATGCTATATATCCATCAATATGGATAAAAAAAGTTAATTTTTTTAATTTAAATTAACCAAAAAAAATTTTACCAAGGCACTTTGGTAAAAAGTTTGAAATTGTCAGTCTGTCCATCCATTACCATAGAAACTGGTAATTTTGTCTCGAATATTTGTAATTTTCACTACAAAATTTCTCTCCGTGTACATATATTATGTATTTAATTTAAATGTTTATTTTTATCTTTTAAAAATCTTTTATATTTACATATTAATGAATACATTTGAAATGATTAAGTTTAAAACATTAATTAAAAAATTAAAGAAATTAAAAAAATTTTCCCCTGATGGAGATTCGAACCTGGGTCTCCCGTGCAGTAGTCCAACGTCTAATCCATTTACCTACAAACAGTACTTCCCAGTGAAGTGATAATTTGAGTATTCATATGTATTAATTTAGTTTAACTTGATTTTAATGTATAATAGAATGAAAATCATTCAGAAAAGTACAAATATTTAATGTATTTTGCTATTTGCAATCATTATTTATTATATACATTATTTTAATACAAACGCGATAGTCCCACGATTTTGTTGTCAGAATCAGATCTGATGTTCGTAGCTCCCAACGAATAAAACAGAAATCTGCAGTTTTAATGAATTAAAATTAAGCACTCTAGGAGTATAACGAAATAATGGAATAGTTTCATTGCTTATTACTGTCATTTTATACTTTAGAAAGACTTTCTTAACATGCACAAACATTAGTTTTTAGAATTATAGTAGCAAGGATACTTATGCGATTTTCCTAGCAGAATCGGGTCTGATTATCGAAGTTTTCAGAAAGCGGATTTCTGCTTTATTGATACAAAGCTACGAATATCACATCCGATTCTGGCAGGGAAATCGTACAATTGGCTCTGCCTTTAATAAAGAAGGGATAAAGTAGGGAAATCATATCCGAATCTCGACTGTTATCCACTGATAGGTACAACTGCAGAAAATCGCGTCCGAATCGCAGTTATTCACGGGGATGACCTCCAAAATTTCTACACGGGTCTATTTCCACTAGCGCCTGCAGACCGATTAGCACCTCAACGCCCACAGACTACTAGACAAGACCATCGTGCAATCTAAGTGGAGACACTGCCTAAAATATAAGACTTTGAACAAGTCATTTCAATGATATTCATCAGAGAATCCAACATCAGGTGTTGGTTATCCATGGCAGTCAAAGTGATGTTGTGGGGCTGAAGTTAAGGTTGTATTGGCTATACAATCCACCTCATTATTATGTATTTTTAATCATTTTTATATACTGTATTTAACGTTTTGTTTTTGTAGCTGACTTATGAATTAATAGATCCAAAAACTTTTTTTTTTACTACTATATTTCCGACTCCGTTGCCAGTCTTGGTGTTGTGCCAGCCGCAAAGTTTTCATGGAAAGCACATGTAAATCATATTGGTAAGAAATTTAATCACGTAACGTTTTCGTTCCCCCATCTGGGCTATTGTTCAGCAGTTTTTCTTGATGCATCTCAAGAACTACGATACACGTTACAAAGACTACAGAATGCATGTATCTCAGATATGTGTTAGGAGTAAGACGGGTTGATCGTATTTCGCCCTACAGAGCAGCTCTGGACTCTACGCACAGATACAAGGAGAAAATATTTCATGGCGGTACTGATGTACAAAATCTTGCGTATGCGTACCCCGAACTACCTGGAGTGTCTCTTCTCCATGTGACCAGATTCGCTATTAGGGACGAAATTAATGATTAGACAGCATCACCGATGCATACTGAAACTGGAATAAAATCTTTCATTGTACAAGCATATGTTCCATTTACACGAATGAATGTATTTATTAGCGTGAGTGGTGGGTGCGAGTGTGAGATTATGAGATTAGTATTTTAGATCATTTCTAATTTTTAGTTATAAGTTCTATTTTGTACAACCTGGCTATATTAGCGATTTTTCCAGTCTAGTCAATTAAATTTTCTAGTCATCTGTGAAATCACTAATTCTAGTCTTTTAAGAATTGGACTGTGATATCTTATATTTACAAAATAGACTAAGAACCTCTAGTTGACTATACCAAATTAGTATTGTATTTTATAAATGTTATTTTATTGTATTATATGCACGATTAATTGATGAATGTTTATATGTTTATATGTGTTTTATATGTTTGTAAATGCAACTTATTTACAATAAATTACTATTCTATTCTATATTTCATGATATATAATAATTTACCACTCTCATCCTGACCGTAATAGTATAATGATATTTTGTACACGGTAGAACTATCGAGCGAAGACCTAGCTTACTCTCTCCCACGAGACCGAAGTGGAAAGAGCTCGCTGCACGACAGAGAGACGAAAGAGAAAGGGTGAGGAGAGACAGAGACAGAGCGAGAAGAGGGAGGAGGTATGTCATTCGATCCGCATTGTTTGGTTAGTGGCAGCATGCGCAGCTCTCACACGCGGTATGCAGTTTACTCATACGCGCCGAGCCAAGTTTCATTTCGATTTCATGGCCTCTCTCTCTCTCTCTTACTTTTCGTGCCGAGAGTGTTAGAGCCGAGACGCTTTCTCGAGCGTAGCGCGTTCTCTTCCTCCTCTCGCCGAACTGCAAGCTTTGCATATTCGAGCGCGGCTGCTGCTGCTCCCGTGCCGCTCGCTCGCTCTCGCTGTCAATCCACGTGGAATTCCATTCTATCCCATCCTCGCTCCCCACGCAGCGCCTGTCGCTCGGCCGCTCGTGCACCTCTGGCTTCTCTAACTCTCTACGCTGCCGACTATCGGAAATTAATCTCCGGATCGGCTCGGGAGAGAGAGAGAAAGAGAGAGTGTGTGACCTTACACCCGCCACAATTTTCCATTTTACACGCGCCCGCTCTGACGTTTTCCATTTCTCCGCGGTTTACGTTTTTTCCTTCTTCTTTTTGCGCCCCTTCTTTCGTTTAATCGATGATTCAACGATTCGAGTCGCTGAAATGGGCGCGGGTGTCGGCGTATTTCGGGAAATTAATCGCGACTGGTGGAAAGATTATAATGCCGCAGAATTCGTTAGAAAAAGTAAAGTTTATTTTTAGAGGGTTATGCGTTTTCTGTACATCGTATAATGTAATAAACGGTTTTACGATGGTTGCCGTTTTTTAAACTAAGGTATGTATACTTAACTTTTTCTCTTAGCAATTTTTTACTTGAACGTGACGCTCTTCGCAGAGAGTATATTTCATAAAAATGTTAATATATTTAAGCTATTTTTACTCGGAGCGCAAACTGTATTTTTTTGGCTTTCACGCTCAGAAAAAAAGCAGCGCGTCGTATAAAGCGTCCGCTTTATGCGCAAAGCGAGCTCGCATGCCCACACATAGTTTAATGTCGATTAAAATTTTATGAGGTGCATCTCGCAAGTAGACTAATGCAAGAAAAGGCGATTAAAGTCAGCGGTAGTGGGAGCTTCAGATTGAGAAGCGAGAAACGAAAGATACGGGGAATTTTTCCACTGGCAAAAAAAGCAGATGCCGTCAGATGCCTTATTCACCTCGCAAAATGCACGAGCATAACAAATTTTTTCGCTGAAAAATAACGCAGACTGCATATATAGCTTCCTGATATATTTAAACCCGCAGAAAAGTATATCGAAATCCCTACTGGAAAGAATGCAAAAAATTCGTTGCAGCAACAGCCTGTCAGAGGAAAGGAGAAAAAAGGACGGCGGCGGGGATTGTAATAGGAGGCGCAATTCTCACAACGCATGCATCAAATAACACGCGGCGGCGAAGGAACGCGCGCGCGAGTTTTTTCCATTAGCCGGGGCGGAGACAGAAGCCTCGGGATAGCAGCGAGCGTTGATCGATATGCGCGCGGGCAACAAGCACGATGAGTAGGTCGGGGGCCAACTTCTATACACACATAAACGAGCTTTTAAAGTACATGCGCATATCGGGTCTCGCGGGGTCGCCTCAGCGTCATGCAGAGTAACTCTCTCTCTCTCTCTCTCTCTCTCTCTCTCTCTCTCTCTCTCTCTCTCTCTCTCTCTCTCTCTCTCTCTCTCTCTCCTGCCCGTGGACCTCCCAGGAGTGTGTCGGAGGTCGTCGCTCCTATAGTGCGGAATGCTGTATACGCGCGCGAAGATGCGCAGAGAGAGAGAGAGAGAGAGAGAGAGAGAGAGAGAGAGAGAGAGAGAGGGGGAACGAGGAAACGGCGGACGTTTCGCGCATTATGCTTTCAGCTCTTTCTCCTTTTTTCTCGCGCGCGGGCGCTCCTTGTTCGAGCGCTCTTTTAGAATTTGCTCTCTGTTCTTTCTCGTTCGGCCGCGCCGCACTTTTGTTCGCAGCGCGAGAAGAAGGAAGTATATACACACCGGCTGGCCGACTCGCGCGTTCGGATAACACGTGTATGCTTTTAATTTGCGCCCGAGTAGTGTCGAGCTCTGCAGCGGCAGCAGCACTTTGCCCGAGTGCCCGAGAACGCGCGAGCAATGCTTCGTGAAAACACTTTTCATATATGTCCGGACGGACCTACTGTGCTGTACTTGCTGCTGCTGCTGCTGCTGCTTTGCCAGTGTGTTTCGTGTTTTTTTTTTCTCACTGTCTGGTAGGTATAGGTACACGTAGACATTATGCTCTGCGCTAATTTTTCACCGTTTTTGATTACTTTGGCTGGTGCTGCTACTTTACAGAGCTCATTACGGGAAATTCATTGGTACTCTCTGTCTGGCTTGAAGTGCGCTTCTGGCAAGAGGAGATCCACTGGAGATTTTCAATTCAATTTTTCGTAACATTTTCACCCTCTCGCGCGAATCCTACTAGCTCTCTCTCTCTCTCTCTCGGTGATAACGAAGAGTAATTTTCACGTCTAGAACTATTATTTCGACGTGCCCTCGCCTTCCTCATTACCGACAAGCGAAAAAAAAAGGACGAGGATCGAGCATTTTCGAGAAAAAAAAGAAGCACGCGACAAGGAGAAAAAATAGGCAAACTAGGGCGCGTGCCAGCTCGGAATTACTCGGATCGACGAAGCTGCCGCTGCTGCAGTTGGCGAGTCGCAACTTTTTTAATGACTGCGCACGTTCGCTCGCTCTTTCTCGCGCGGTGCTCTGCCCTGCCAGCAGGTACATTCGCCTGCTTTTCAATTAATAACAATAACTGTAATCGCACAGCGCGCGCCTTGGCAAGACGGGAGAGAGAGAAAGATAGCGTGGAAGATGCGCGAGCAAAGACAGGCGGAGAGAAAATTGAAGGGAGAAAGAGTGAGAGAGCGAGATAGAGATAGAGAGAGAGAGAGAGAGAGAGAGAGAGAGAGAGAGAGAGAGAGAGAGAGAGAGAGAGAGAGAGAGAAGCAGATAGGAGGACGTCCGCAGTCAGCAGTGGCGCGGGCGCAATTGTTCACCATGAGTCGAGGATTTCTCATCGTCGTCATCGCAGTTGGGCGCTCGGCTCGTCATCTTTTACTCGGTCGCTTCCTCCTTCCTTGGAATGCGCGAGTAAGCTTTCTCCCTCTCTCTCTCTCTCTCTCTCTCTCTCTCTCTCTCTCTCTCTCTCTCTCTCTCTCTCTCTGTCTGTCTGTCTGTCTGTATTCTTTTTTTCGAAAATTGTCGAGGTCCTTGTAGGAAAACGATGGCGCAGTGTGAGGAGGAAACGGGAGGGACAAGGTGTGCAGAGTATACGGGGCTGTGAAAGACGAGGAAAATTGCTGGGGGTGCCAACGACGAACTCGTCCTTTCTTCCGCGGATTGCTCTCGGCAAATTTGAGAATGCGGAATTACATTTGCACCGTCAATTGTGTCGTGCACACGCGCTCTGTGTCATTTCTCTGATTATGGACACGACTCCGGCATGCATTGTATCATTTGTATTAACCAGATGTGTAGCCACGAAAATTGTTATTCTATTTAAAAAATATTAATAGTTTAAATATGCATTTCAGTAATTCACGACGTGACTTGAAACTGATTGCACAATCTTCTTTAATGACTACGCGAAATACCGAAATCAAACCCCGATGTCTTTGATAACGGACAAATAAAAGAGCACAACGCGGTATGTCTTGCAAGAAATTTACTCGCGAACTTCTCGTGATCATGATCGCATAATTATTCAAGGCCCGTCAGCGGCTCAAAAGAGAGGAGAAAATAAAACATACAAAACTAATTTTCTCTTACTTCACAAGTTATGCTGATTATTACAAGACAATGACCGATCCCCAGCGGACGAGCTCGTCTGTGTGCATTCGGCTGCGAGTTGTCGGATATAAGCAATGTCCCGACATCCCTTCTCTCCCTCTCCTACTGACTTTTAATTTCTTCATCCTCCGCGGCTCGTTGTTTCACGAATCGTCCCTAATTCATTACGCGCTCGTTTACATTGTCGTGCAACGCTGTAATTCTCGCGGTCCCCTAAAACACAAAGTTTTGAAAAATGTCCCGGAATGCCGGAGCGCGCTTGAAAAATCACAAGCGGTCCCTTTTTCTGACGAATTTCTCTACACGCGTACGAGCACGTAACAAAGCTCAGCATTTCTTTTTTTATTCAAGATTGAGCGCGTCTCGTCTGTTCCCTTCCGCGTCTGTAGGCCCTCTCTCCTTCGCTGGAACCAGCAACAGATCTCTTCCGGCATGCGCCTGCATTCGATTCGCGAGAGCCGTTTCTTTTCGCGTCGGACGTAGGCACTTTAAAGAACAGTCAGTCATCTGTTTTCCTCATCCTCCTCTTCACCCGCCTCTCTCTCTCTCTCTCTCTCTCTCTCTCTCTCTCTCAGGCTCGCGCGCTTTGTTGTCTTTAATATTGCACGCCAGTGCTAAGCGAGTGGCGTATATGAACGAGGAGCGGGAGAGAGAGAGAGGGAGGGAAGAGAGGTTAATTATGGTCCGTGCTATCGCAAGAGTTGTGAGCTTCGGGCAGGCTCACCTCTCTCTCTCTCTCTCTCTCTCTCTCTCTCTCTCTCTCTCTCTCTCTTTCTCTCTCTCTCATGTGTGGGTAACTGGCCTAAAAAAGGGGATGTAGCTCACGCGCGCTCGCCCAAGGAAACACGAGATGCTCTCTTTTGTTTCTTTCTCGCGCTGCCTTTGCTTTTGTTCCTTTTATCGCGTGCATAACTCACTCTGCAGCAAGAGCGAGAGAGCGAGAGACACTTGTCTGGCAATTCTTTTTTTGCGCTTTCGAGCTCGCGCGAGCGGAACACGAGTGACGCGACGCTCGTAGACTTGGCAGAGATGCACTTGTCGCGCATGAAAGTCCCTACTCGGCCCCTTCCCTCCCTCTCTAAATTGTGGTCAGCGTGAATTTTGCTACGACGGCAGAGTAGAGGAATAAAATTCGTTTGCCGCCAGTCTCGCTTGTAGGTTTTGCTTCTCCCTCGCTGCGCCATTGCGGGCAAGAATTTTCATAACGACGCACGCGCTCGTAGAAAAATTCGTTACGCAATCCGACGTGCGCGCGGTAGTTGCGCCATCGCAAAAAGAAAGCTTAAAAGGATAATTACGGCGAAGAGAGCAACAAAACTGACCGCCCGGTAGATGCATACATATATATATATATATATATATATATATATATATATATATATATATATATATATATATATATATATATATATATATATATATATATATATATATATATATATATATATATGCACGTGCAGTGCCCGCGAGGAGAGATAAGCAAAACGACGCTCGCGCGCGCGCATCGCATTTCAAATTCAAATTCGTGGCGGGAGAGGCGTCGAGAGTGGAACGAGGTAGGTAGGTGTGTATGCTCTCTCTCTCTCTCTCTCTCTCGGCTACTGCAATCTCGCACGCGAAAACGGTATACACGTCGTCGTGCAGCGCGCCGGCCGGGCTACTCTTTAATTCCCTCCGTCGTCTTCTTTACGAGCGCGCGCGCGCCTGTGTGAGCTATGTTACGGCACTCGCACGAAACTTGCATGTCGCCCAGCCCAGCCTCTCTACCCTTCCTCAACGTCATTTCGGCCCTCGTCTTCTTCTTCTCCTCCTCCATCCTATCCGCGAACTTTCTATCTTCGTCCCTCTCCCCTTGAGCCAGCCCCACTCTTCTTCTCCTCTTCTAACCGAAGAAAGCGAGAGATGACTTTGAAGAGAAGAGAAAACCAGTCCCTCGTTTCGGCGGAGAGTGCAACAGCTCTTGCGTGAGCTCCCCCCTCCCCCCTCGATCCGCGCTTATACGGGGGGAGTGAGTTGGGCCAGATGCTGGGAAGGTGCATATCTGCGAGGAGAGAGGCTACAGCGCGCGCCATTCAGAGATTCTCAACTGTGCTCTCTCTGTCGCGAATGTATGCACTGCTGCACCACACACACGCCTGTGCCTGACCTCCGGAGGATTGTCTTTTCTTTTTTCTCCCACTTCCTCTTCGTCTTCGTCTTCTTAAAAATCTTAGTCGCCTTGACCTATTATGTCCGCGCGCGCGCGCGCTTTGACTCAGCCGTGAACGTGTTTTATTGACGATACACGCTGTGTAGACAAGTTTTATGCATTTTCTTTGTCCTCTCTCCCGCCTCTCCTTTTTTTACCGCACACACGCTGCACCGCGAAGGCTGTTGGGCCTGCTCGAAACTTTCGAATTTTCTAAATGGATATAGCTGTTACACGCACGCATTCCTGGTCAATACTATACAATCGGAGATATTACCGACATTGCTTTGCGTTATTTACGCCTACCTTAAATTTCGGCATTTTTCAATTTACAAATGAAGTCCGGAAAATATTTGTCTGCAATGGCACTGCAGATGCCTGGCTACAACTCAGTTCCAATGGATTTCCGCGCAAACTTAAAAATTCGAAATTCACACAAAGTAATTTAGTTAAATCAAGCGATTATTCAGTCGGCAAGTGACTTAAGTTATTTCGAACTCTAAAGTCCGAGAGAGAATTGCGTTCCAAGTGCAAAACTTTTCGCTCCGGGCCAGCGCCCAGCCGTAGCGAGATAACTTCGGGAAAATGTATCGGCTCGGCCCGTAGCGTTGCAAAATGAATACTTTAATTGTCCAAGTTTTGGACTGGAAGCGATAGCGATCTCCCTCTGCAGGGCCGTGTACTTTTTGCCTTGCCAGTCGCGCGCCAGCTCCATCTATCCTGTCGAGCCTCTTTTTCCCCTCTCCTCCTCGCTATGCGCTCTTGCTCATCCTCTCGGCAATCGAGAGAGATCCGGCTCTGGCTCGCGAAGGAGAACGGAATTGGATCGCCGCCCGCGAGAGTTCGCTCGCACGCTCGGTGCCGCCACGTCGGAATGGATCGCCCCGGTAAAGTCGCGCGCTCATTTCACGGCACCGGGTTTCGGCTTCCCCGAGCCAACTTGGATTATTTCCATTTAATTATTATTAACTTCGTTTCGGCAATTCCGCGAGATAGAGGGAGGGAGAGGGGGGGGTGCCGTAAACCTATCCGGCGCGCGATTGGGCTGTTAAATGACAATTGGATGTGTCTAGTTTCAGGGGGTACGTGCAGAGTTATACATACGCCCGGGCAGTAAATTAAACATCGGCGTGTATAAAGCGCGAAGCGTATAAATCTCGGTGTGTAACTGTCGCGCGTTTAATATATACGCGCGAGCTCACGTTAGTTCAACTACACACAAAGTAGTGCTATTCAACCACCCACACACACACACACACACACACACACACAGCGACTTTATACATTGAAAGAGATTTAAACAAACAGTAGGTATTGTTTGCAACGAGCTAGTTCCCCGTTGTCTCGAATGAAAATTAAGCTCGGCGAATTAAGTCGGTATAAAAAGAGCTCAGCTGGAAATTAGGTGGCAATGGTGCCACCTGGCTTTTCAGTAGGCCCCCGGAAGAAAAGAGTGGCCTCGCAATTACGACGACGACGACGACGACTTTGACCAAAGCGCGCGCGCGAGAGCTCGGAATGAAAAAGTGTAAAGAGCGCAATATAGTAGCCGAAAAGTACGTCCTTGCCGCGCGCGCACGTAGAAGAGGTTGCTGCAGCGATTCAGCTGAGAATTAAATGGCTGCAGCAGACGTCGCGAGAGAGGGAGAGAGTGGTCGCGAGAAGTAGGTGTATAAACGGTGAAAGGCTGCTCACGGATGAATGGAGTCACTCCATCTTTGTCGCGCATCGAGCTCATTATGGGGCGAGAGAGAGAGGGGGAGGGGAAGAACTCGATTTCTTCCGTCTAAAGAACTTGACGATAATGCGAAATTTAATAAAGGACTGGATTTTCCCGTTGCCATACCCAAGCCCGATCTCCGTCTTCTTTTCGCTCGCACGCCTGATCTTTCAGCCAGAGCTACTTTTTTTCTCGCGTGAGTTATGTGTAAGGGTGAATGTAGGTAAATTCCGATTCACAGGGAATGAAATAATAAGACAAATTCACACACACACACAATTAGTAAAAAAGAGTGTTCTTTATTAAAACACGTTGTTACAACTCGAGGACCCGACAGAGACTGACGTGAATATATTATGTGACTGCTACCGACTTCTTTCTTCTCCTTATCTCTTGATAACTTGAAGCTGAGTAGGCAGGACGTGCAACTGTACGTGGAAGGTCGGCGTGAAGGGTGTCACATTACTCGCGCGCATTCTTCCAATTTTAAAATGGGGGGTTGCAGCGAGCCCCCTTACTTGAGACTTTAAAATGACCCATGCAAGAGTTGAGAAATCTTATATAATGTGGATTCTTTTTTTCGGTGATTTTAAAAATGATAATTAGTATGCATCAGCGCGATTGACCGTTTAAAAAATAAATTAATTTTTCGGCAATTTGATCATTGTTATACGCAACGAAAAAAAAAACGGTATTGAGTAAATAATTTCTTCGTCATAGAAGATTTGGAACGGTGAAAAAAAATTTCGAGACAAAAAATGTTCAAAAAGAGATTTTAAGGATGTTCAATGGTTACAGCAAAGTTAACAGAAGTCTTTGAAATTTTAATATATCATTACTTAGATAAAATAAAAGCAGCTTGAATTTTTTCAATATTTTATACTGAGCATTTTTTCGAGAAAAAAATTCTTGAAAATCGAGTTTTTAACATAGGCTCTTATGGGAGAGTGAGGTTATGTGATCTTTGAACATAAAAATCTCTTATAAAAAGTTAAGAGATTAGGTTAAAAGACCTTTATTTGAATAGAAAAATAATCAAAGAATAACAACGTAGAGGGATCTTGACCGCTTACAGGGCATTTGGGAAAGAAGTAGGTGAAAACGTAAACAAAACACCGAGTTCGTTGGCTGCGCGACGAGTGCGCGGTGAGCGGGGAGCGTCCACGGGGAGAGAGGGGCGTCCCTCGCCTCACCCCGCAGCATGACACCATTGAACATCCTCAAAGCGATCTATGTTGAATCCAACAATTTTGAAATAATCGTATTCGCGCGCGCGTACCTGGTGTGCGTGTGTCCAGCCAATACCTCAAGAACCATTTAACTGATTTTGGCTGGACATGGCATTTTCTCTTTGTCTCGATGGAGATTCTAAGGCCGCTAACTTTGTTGCCTTTTTATTGGGTTTCTTTGATTTTGTAACCAAAAAACAAATTTGAATTTTTCCTTTTTTTATAATTTTTGTTATCTGTTACAGCCAATATTTCTTAACATAATACACTTATTGAAAGGCCTTTAAATTACCTACATTTTCTTTTCTTATTTTTAAAATTATCTTTAGTATGTTATTTCTTATTAAGGAAAATGTGCTTTATACTAGGAAGTTCGATAGATCTCGGCGCGCGGAGCGTGGGGTGGGAGTCTCCGCGCACCGCGCGCTGTTGCACCGTGCACCCCACCCGAAGCCGCTGAACTCGATCATTTGTTAACGTTTTGCCGCAGTGCTCGGAATCGGCGTTGTCTATCGCGTTCAATTTTGTACAAATATTTTCCTGTATATTTGCTATATTGTCAATAGATTTTGATTCGTTTTAACCATTTTTAAAGAATCACATCTTAAGTATTTTGTGTTTTATCAAGGCACTTCCATAAGAAACCGTGTAAAAGAGTTGAACTTTGAAGTTAAATCATTTCATAACTATGTTGGCAAACGATCTAAAATTTGGAACAATTATGGAAAATCAATCCAAGAACGTCTTAAATGTTTTAAAGAATCTTATAAGGTAAAGTATCGATTGCAACAGTTTTTCAATTTCTTGTTTATTTAAAATTGAAAAAAATATAAATAGTTTTTATTAAATATTCATTTAATAATTGCAATTCATAAGTAATTTTACTTGCAAGACTATTAAACATTGAAAAATAAAATTATTTTTGCAGGTAGGTCGTTAGCACAACAAATCCGCCATTGTTACAATTAATAAATAACTAATAAATAATAATAAGTAATTTTAATAATAAGTAAGATATGCAAAATGGAGACCGATATTCTTAAAGTACATTTCCTTCTAAATTATGTATTTTAAAACTACTCACGAGTTATTTTTGACTTAAAAATGCGGATTTGAAAGAGTAGCTGCTTTTTAGAAAAATTAACTAATTTTATGTTGTTATTTTTAAGTTGAGAATACTGATTTGAAGATTGTATCAACTTTAAATAAAATAACATATTAAGAATATAAACACTGATCATAATTTGCTTACTGATAAATATGGCAATCTATACACTTAGAAAAAATCCTCCTACATCAAAGAAAATCTGCCTGTAGCAGGAGGAAGGTCTGTTAAAGATGGCGCCTTGAAATTCTCTATTTTTAAGTTTAATAAATTTGATGTCAACTTTGTTGTCTGAATCAATGAATTCAAAAGTAATGCTACATTAAGCAAACAGTAAGTTTTACAGTAAGAGGTCTAGTAAAAAAAGTTTAAATTAAAATATCATATTTTTTATGAAAAATGAATATTTGTGGCCATATTGTCAAAGTAATAAAAGTAAAATAGCACAAGGAATTTATAAAAATTATGAATAATCAAAATTTGCTTTTAAAAAAAAATAATAGAAATCAATAGATTTTTTTAAATCACTTCTTACCTACATTTTCTACTTCTTTAAGATACTCTTCGAGAAAGCATTCTGCTAATTCAGTTAGCAGCGGTTTTTATATTCATTTCACATGATACTTTTTCAATGGAATAATAACAAAAAGATTTTATTAACAAAATTTTTTTCATCATTGAATAATGTGTAAACTCGGTAATGTAACGCGTATCGATTTTAATTAAAAAATTGAATGTTAATAAACCTCTGTTATACTTGTAAAATCAATAAGGTGAGGAGACCGCGCGGAATGCGCTCGAAACACACTAAACTTGTTATATTATATACCAGCAAAACAAGCAAGCGCGTTGCCCCGTGACCTGCGAGTCTGCGTTCTCTGCTGTGTACGCGTCTATAACCCTTTACAGCTCTATATTGGGCATTTTCATAGCTTTCCGTTGGATTCAAATATTAGTGCTCTCGCACTTAAGGACCTATATGTATTAATAAAAGTTAAATACAGCTTTTAAGTGATATTTATTAACCCTTAAAGAAACCATTCCTTAACTGTTAAGGAAGAGCGTCGGTAAAGTTAAACTTTTTCAAGTATTTACGCTAAGTGTTTGATTTCTTAACTGTTAATCCGCCGGCATTTGACGCTATTCAAGTGCACGTTTATTAACAGTCAAGCCGGAGACTTTGTGTCAAGTCATTATTTCTATCAGTGATACAAACTGGTTTATGAATAAATGAATTTTGTGTTTATTCATAAAGCTGTTCTCTAATGTTGCTATATGTTTATATCCACACGTAACAATTGTTAAAAAACTAAAATTTTGAATGATATTGAGAGGAAATTGTATACTAATTTTTTGAAACCCAAAACTTTTACCGTGACATCACGAGAATTTTTTCTGTGAGCACCATAAAAAGTTTCGGAACATACGGGTGTTCCGCATTTACAATTCTTACGGTAATTCTTCCCGTGAATTTCACAGTAATTTTTCCAGAAAAATTCTATCCGTGTGGGTATAACAATATTTGCAAAAGACTAATACATCAGAGGCTTATTATATTTGAGAGTGTTAACTTCGCCAAAAGAGCACAAAAAGCATTGCGAAGATTATTACCTCTTCAGCCGTTTAAATCCAGCTAAACAAACGCCGCGGCACAAAAGGCGCCATTCATATTCTCAATAAACATCTCTTGATACAGTCGTTGCGCTTCATTCTCGTCCATCCTCCCCTATTCTTCGCACCCGTGGCTCTCTCTCTCTCTCTCTCTCTCTCTCTCTCTCTCTCTCTCTCTCTCTCATCCAGCCAGCCAGGGAAATCATACCGTGCGCGTCGAGGAGTTCCTTCCGAATGCAAACTCTCTCCCCCTCTCTCCCTCTATCTGGCTCGCGAAATTATGCAACGTGATTTACTGTCCACTTTCCTCTTTCCCTTCCTTCCCGTTACCCTGGCGCGTCCGGCGCCTGCCCATTGGCTACTTCGCCCTCTCCGTCTCTCTATCTCCATCCGCTATTTCGCTCTCTGTTCCCTCGGCTCCTCTCTTTCTAGCGCGCTCGAGCACTTCTGCCATTGTATCTGCAATTACCCTATTAATTAAAAATGATGAAAAGGCAACAGTAGTAGAAATTTACGTAAAGCGGTGTCGACGACGACGTACGACAAAGGGTTTAATCAATTAACAACTAACGAAAATTTCATTAGAAAAACCTCCCTGCGTGTTATCTCCTCCTCCCTGTCTCCACTCGCTGCAACTTTCCGCACACCTCCATTCTTTCTTGCCTTTGTCTGACGCCATCCCTTGTATTTAATTGTCTCCCTTTTCTCAAAGGCAACAACCGGGGATCGAGACAAGAAGTGCTCCAGCAACTGCAATAGTTCGCCGAGGGCCAACAATTCGGTCCCCGCTCTCGGAATATCTCCGGGCTATTGACGCGCGCGCTCGTGCCCCTCTCGCTTTAGTTACTTTTACTTTATTTTTCGTTCGCGTATACCCCGCGCGCGCACTATAAGCTTACGGGAAAGTTCTTAATTCTCTCCCGAGTACGAGTGCCATCAGGGCGATGCGCTGGATCGATCGCGCGGGGGTGCGAGAAAGCCGCGATAGAGCGCGCTCTTAAGGGAAATTGGATCGTAAAGTTAATTATAAAATTAGCGCGGCCAAGGCGAGACAGGGGGAGGGAGAGGTGTTGGATAGAGGGACACAGGTAGCGCACGTTGCGGTGCGGCTATCAAAGCGAAACTCGCCGAGTTTGGGGAAGTGCATAGCGCACGCGCGAGTAACCGACTTTATGGACTCTTTCCCGCCGCGCGGCCGAGATTCGCAACTTGTTTCGCGGAGAAGATGCTCCCCACTCTCTGCTTTAATGCGCTCTTTTAAAGGCATCCGATACCACCTTTCCCCTTCGGATGAAACTTTCCCATCGAGCTTCCATTTATCGCCAACTTTTTGCACGCCCGCCAGCGGTAGATATTTCGCCAGATGAACCGAACGAGGCTCCAGCTGGTTGACGCGTAGGTATGTACACTCTACGTATACTTTTACATTTACTCGGGACGAAGATTGATAAAGTATGAAATTGAAAGTCTCGTAATTCGCAGCACGCATACCTTTTACAACGCATCCGTAACTGTCACATTTACCGGGAAACAAAATTCGAAACACTGGAAAATTTAAATCTGCGAGATGAAACAGTCGGAGCTGCTGGCGTTAATTAACGGATGGCGTAAAGGAATGTACTACTTAATCTTCCGTCGGGGCCATAGAGCGCAAAGAAAGTTTCAATTTTTAACTCGGATGACCGGTCCGAGCATCGCGCGAGAAAAGTGTGCCCGTGAGAGCTAACAAGCCTCTCCGTGCACGAACTCATTATAGGCGGTGCGCGCGCGCCCGACACGGAGAATCGTGTCGTAGTATACTCGAAGTACCGAACTTTCTTTGCCAGAATCTCCGGCCGAGTCGGATTAGCTTT
Source organism: Torymus aiolomorphi (assembly GCA_036365515.1). Classification (NCBI taxonomy): domain Eukaryota; kingdom Metazoa; phylum Arthropoda; class Insecta; order Hymenoptera; family Torymidae; genus Torymus; species Torymus aiolomorphi. The sequence continues at coordinate 13,921,638 of CM070875.1, forward strand.
TCCGCTCACTTCGACAATTGGCGCGCACGAGGCGCCCTTCAAGTTATAATTATAGGCTTTTTCGCCGGGAAATCGTTAATCAGTCAGAGTTGAGTTTTTGTACGACTAACTCGTGATAAGGTCGCGTTCGTGACTGGATGGTTTAACCATTAAAAATATTACTTATGTCGACTGCAATTTAATATCAACTGATAAGAATTTTTCCATCGGTCTTACAGTCTTACAAATTAAATTAAAATAATTAATATTTATGGCAATCAGATTGCCCTTGTTTATAATCACCCCCGCAGAATCTGAAATAAAAACTTAATTAAAATCTGGAAAAAACTTTGTTAGCAAAGGACGATCTGACTGCCCACCACCACCACATTGTCCGACGTTTCGAGCCTGCTCCGGCTCCTCCTCAGGGACTCAGAGTCCCTGAGGAGGAGCCGGAGCAGGCTCGAAACGTCGGACAATGTGGTGGTGGTGGGCAGTCAGATCGTCCTTTGCTAACAAAGTTTTTTCCAGATTTTAATTAAGTTTTTATTTCAGATTCTGCGGGGGTGATTATAAACAAGGGCAATCTGATTGCCATAAATATTAATTATTTTAATTTAATTTGTAAGACTGTAAGACCGATGGAAAAATTCTTATCAGTTGATATTAAATTGCAGTCGACATAAGTAATATTTTTAATGGTTAAACCATTCAGGGACTCTGAGTCCCTGAGGAGGAGCCGGAGCAGGCTCGAAACGTCGGACAATGTGGTGGTGGTGGGCAGTCAGATCGTCCTTTGCTAACAAAGTTTTTTCCAGATTTTAATTAAGTTTTTATTTCAGATTCTGCGGGGGTGATTATAAACAAGGGCAATCTGATTGCCATAAATATTAATTATTTTAATTTAATTTGTAAGACTGTAAGACCGATGGAAAAATTCTTATCAGTTGATATTAAATTGCAGTCGACATAAGTAATATTTTTAATGGTTAAACCATTCAGGGACTCTGAGTCCCTGAGGAGGAGCCGGAGCAGGCTCGAAACGTCGGACAATGTGGTGGTGGTGGGCAGTCAGATCGTCCTTTGCTAACAAAGTTTTTTCCAGATTTTAATTAAGTTTTTATTTCAGATTCTGCGGGGGTGATTATAAACAAGGGCAATCTGATTGCCATAAATATTAATTATTTTAATTTAATTTGTAAGACTGTAAGACCGATGGAAAAATTCTTATCAGTTGATATTAAATTGCAGTCGACATGAGTAATATTTTTAATGGTTAAACCATTCAGGGACTCTGAGTCCCTGAGGAGGAGCCGGAGCAGGCTCGAAACGTCGGACAATGTGGTGGTGGTGGGCAGTCAGATCGTCCTTTGCTAACAAAGTTTTTTCCAGATTTTAATTAAGTTTTTATTTCAGATTCTGCGGGGGTGATTATAAACAAGGGCAATCTGATTGCCATAAATATTAATTATTTTAATTTAATTTGTAAGACTGTAAGACCGATGGAAAAATTCTTATCAGTTGGATGGTTTAACATTTTAATTAAATTATCAAATTAAATTAAAGCTCGCACACGATAAAATACATACATAGAATAAATAATTTCTTATATAGATATGAAAAAAACTGTGGATTAATTGGTATTTTATATGAAATATTTTTTTTTACTTACTCGACCATTTTATTTCGATTTGACGAACCATTGGCAAAATTAATATCAAATATCGTGCTTATTGAATATCCTGCAATTTTTAAAACAATGTTAACATATACCAGAACTGTAAAAGCCATACCAGATAAACCTGTCGAAAATAGCATCACACTGTTACCTTCACATCCTATCGACAATTGGACTTACCGCGTGTGCGGCTACGCTCGTTCCGGGCCGAGATCTAATATCGAGAGCCGTCACACGTGCGCGCGTCGAAGGTCTACAATCGTATTAAAGTATAAAGGGAGTGTGCGCCGCGCGCGCGAATAAAGTTCCATAAACTTGCCTATTCGGCGGGCGCGAGCGCCAAAGTTCCGCGATGAACTTTGCCGTTGAATCATATTGAATTTCATTGAGTTACCGTTTTCTCCGCAACTTTGACAGAAACTGCACGACGGGCGTAAAGTTAACAGTGCAACGGCGCGCGCGCACGCCGCCGAGCGTTCCTATTGTAAAAATGAAATACTTCCGAGTATTAAAGTTCAACGCCGCGCGAAGAGCTGTTACTTAGCGTCGCGGAATTAAGACTCGGCTAGATTTATCTCTACCAGACGTTTAAAGCGCTCTCCGAATTTCCTACACGGCTGCTCGCTATAGCACACGCTGCCATTACAATTCTGTTTATCGCGCTCGTTCTGTATATCGCATAAATTACGTGATTTTACATTTATTGTTGTTTCAGAAGCTTCACAAATTAATTTTGAAGAGCCGTATAAAATTCGATCCTAATTGCATGGAATTCAGCTCGACTGAAACACGGCTTTCAGCAAAGTTGTACGCGTGTTCTATTCAAAATTGTTCGTTATTCGAAGTATGCCACCGCCACCTTCACGGCAAGACGCTCCTCGAAACTTCGCAAATTAAACCATCCCGCGTAAAAAAAAAAAAAAAATTGGTGGGCAATATATTGCCCACAGTATTGGAAAAGTATGGGTAATATATGAGCCGTTACAAAACATATGAGGGCTGTTGTTGCGAATTGAGTAAAGGAATTTGTAAACAAGGTAGTTATGTAAGCAATTAGATAGAACAAAGGAATGTATGTGTGCTTCACCTTGTGACGTAGGAATCACGCGAGGGCTAATAGCCAATTAGGAGCGTTTAATGAATGTAAGGGTGAATATGTGTGTTCTCCGCGGCGCGAGCACAAAAGCTCGGCTCGACGATACCCTCTCTCTTGGTCTCGGACCACCACGGCGCGAGCATCTCCCGACGTCACGTCGCAATGCATCACATTGTATTTTCACACAATAAAGTTACCAGTTATTAAGTTCAATTGAATTCTACTTCTTACTCCGAACCGATCTTTCCACTGCAAAAATCAGCGATCCTCAACTCAAACAGCTGTATATGGGAGATGTGCGGCTCCCGCGCCTGAGCCGAATTGGGGCCATACAGTATCCCATAGAGTTCCCATATTAGTCGCATATTTATTTTCGTGAGAAAATGGGCATGCATTGTAATTGTAAAATTTTAGGGCGCTATACCCACTGAGCTATTTAATTATGTTTATATCAAAGGATCAAATAGTGATTAATACTTGAAGCACATGATCATTCGTTTCAGACTACTGTACAGCATATAACCACTATTTGATCCTTTGATATAAACGTAACTAAATATAGCTTAAAGGGTGGCGAGTAAGTCTACACTGAAAAAAAAAATCCGCCAAATCAGCCAGGGAGCCCGGCAGTTTTAGCCGGAGTCGCATGGCAGATACGATTCACATATGCGAGATTTTTGTCGTTTTAAAAGTTTTATGGTATCTTCTTGAAGACCTTCCGCAACTGATGAAACTGATAAGAAGTCTGTGTAAACATGTACAGAAATAAAGGAGAATTGTTTAAAAATGACATAACCTCCAAATCTCGAGATATTATTTTCAAACGAGAAAAGTTATGTTATGAATTTTCGATTTATCCAATTTTAACTATCAAGTATTAAAATTTAATAGTTAAAGAAGGTTTCTGCAAAGTTTTAGCTCTCTAGGTGCCAAGGATGCTGAGTAATAACAATTTGTGTAACTGTTAATAATAGTTAACAAACTTGAAGATTTCTCAGCATCGTCGACACCTAGAGTGCTAAAACTTTGCAGAAACCTTCTTTAACTATTAAATTTTAATACTTGATAGTTAAAATTGGATAAATCGAAAATTCATAACATAACTTTTTTTGTTGAAAATAATATCTCGAGATTCAGAGGTTATGTCATTTTTAAACAATTCTCCTTCATTTCTGTACATGCTTAGACTTCTTGTTAGTTTTATATGTTGCGGAAGACCTTCACGAAGATATTATAAAAATTTCAAAACAAAAAATCAATGAGAAGGAAATGGTAGCGAGATAAATAAAACAGCGCCGCTCTCGCATAGCTGAATCATATCTGCCATGCGACTCCAGCTAAAACTGCCGGGTTCCCTGGCTGATTTGGCGAATTTTTTTTCTAGATTTAAATTCGCTCTAAAACGTTTTTTCTTTTTATTTTTTCATTTTGTTAATTGTTCTCACGGAAATAAATATGACACTAATATGATGGGAACTATATGGGATACTGTATGGCCCGAATTCAGCTCGGGCGCGGGAGTCGCAATATATTGCCCTCAAGTGGCTTATAACGGTCCATACAATATTGCCGATACTTTTCTAACACTGTGGGCAATACTTACATTGCTTAGTTTTTTTTTAAGGGAGTACTATCGGTTTTGAGTTAGTGTTCAGAAAATTACGATATTTTGTATACTAATATGTTGTGACCTCAAACTGATTCATATAAATTTTTGGAAAGCTAAACCAACCTCGAAAAAAGTTATTAATACTTTTATGTTTACACCATTAACACGTAGTCTTAAGGGAAATCACGTTTTCGACAGTTTTAAACAAGAAATTAGTTAAAACGGTTGTTCAGATTTTGATGAAACCTTGAGAAATGTATAATTTAATATCCCATGAATCTAATACGCACATCCAAATGTTGATTCACCAATTTTAAAGTTAATATAAGCAAATGAATAAAATTATTCACGCTCCCTTGATCATTACACACCCTATTTGGCAACATTGCAAAGAGGTTAGGAAGTCCGAGACGACCAAACATGCACTTGACTCACGGCGTACCGATAGTAACTCCCTTAAACGGGCAAGTATAAATAAATGATAATATCCATTTCCATCTCTGCAACCGGCCACAATTACCAAACATTTATCCCCGTTCTTACCGTCATAAAATTAAAGAAATCCACTTAAATCGGGCCTTAAAGATCCGCCGCGGCGACGTTCCTCCTAATAAACCAAATAAAAAAAGAGAACCCTCTTGATCCTCTTAACGAGATCCCCGGGCGGTAATCGCAGACGGCATGTATATACCCGCACAGGAGCGAGTTGCGCCTGCGCACTTAGCAACCGGCCGCGAATCGAGGCGCGCACTGTCATCTGCGTAGAGGCGCGCGCGCGTCGAGATTAGCCGGGCGATGCGATTTCCGTCTTTGAGGCGGATTTCCAAGTACGGGGCCTGCAAATAAACCCCCGTAAGGACAGACGTTGCTTCTGCTGCTTTTGTGCTATCCCCCCTGCAGTCCCGGTAGCACGTAACCGCCTGCCGGCGCCGCTCATCCCCTGGACTTAACACACGAATTACCGCTGAGGCTGAGTTTATGTGGTGTGTGTATGCGGTGTGTAGATGTGGTCGATCGATGACTGCTGGGGTGCGAGAAAGTGGCTTTTTTATTTTCTATCTTGATTTATTTTGTGCGACTTGTGCGTATTTGTAGTAATTATAGGGTAACGCTGTTGCGAATTATTTTTAACAGATTTTGTGTGAGACCGTTTCAAAGTTGCGCAAGACTTTGATGCTATTACGGTACGTTCGTTTTAAGGCAAAATGCTTGGAGTGTGTAAAATGACTTTTTTCGTTTATAATTGAAATACGTGACGAAAGTACGTTGTTGCACGTGCTTTGTTTGCCAGTGTAGTATACGTTATTCTCAGTCAAAGCTCAAAAGAGGACATTTTTTTCTTAAAACATGTTATTTTGACCCAGATTTTTCGAGACGAGTAACCAATTTTTTTTTAATTTCAACTATTCTGTCAATTGTTATTAAAATTCTTAGATATCTATTATGCGCAAAAATGAAAAGTTTCCGAACGTAACTTTATAAAAACTAAAATCGAAAAAGTATGATAAAGTGAAAAAGTCTAAAGAACATTTTGTAAAGTCAGGCAACCCTAGGTACGCAGTACTGAAAATGTATCTTAACAGGTTATATTCTATTTGAAATATATTGAATAAGTCGGCCGGGGCGCTGACTATGGCCAATAGACGACGTAAGTATAATGGAGAAACAGTGTATCCTGACGACTCCCTCATGCCTTCTTTCGTTCCTTTTCGCCGCCATTGCGGATCGTACTGATCCAATAAATCGAATCTCCAAGTTTCTCACAAGAAAACTCGTTCACTCAGCAGTCACTCCTCGTCTTTCTTCCACCCTCCCTTCTTTCCCCCTTTTTTCACTCCAGTGCACTTTCTCCCTCTCGCGCTTTCCCTCCCTTCTTCTTTTCTCATCGCTAATTTCTCCCCCCTTCCCCCGCCCGTGCACCGAACTTTATCATTCTCATTTCTTGATTGTCTTTCGATATGCCATCCACAACTTCTTATTTCAACGCATTTCCTTCAACTCAATTGAATTCTGTTTTTCTTCCCGGCAATTTAATCTATTACGCAAATCTTTCCTCCTTTCTTCTACAGATTTCCCATAAATCAAGTTTTATAAAAATTCTGTGACAAAGTCAATGTGTAAATTTTCACCTTATGTTACCTCAAACTGCATTTTGTGTAAAACGACAGTTGAGCAAACATTACGAACCGGAAGACAATTGTAACAGTGGGGTTTCATAAAATAAATCCCAGCACCGTCATTACCTTAAACGCCCCCCTTCCACAAATAACAAAGAGCGTAGGAATTAGAGTCCACTGTGGCGGCTTGCAAAAAAAGTCGGCAGGATTAAAAAGGAGAGCGGACAAAACAAAAGGAGAGGGGGGGGGGGGAGTCGAAGACGTAGAGCAATCTCTCGCAGGTACGACCGCAATGGTAATCCTCCCTTTTTCCCTCAGCACACACTATCGCGTGCGCAGGAACTTTCGGCCACATCACGAGCGAGCAAACGACGCCACGCATCCTCTTTACTTCGCTATTTTTCTCACGCTCCCGACGGTCACGCGCGCATGCATAAAAGCGAGTGGAGTGTGCGCTGGAGATTCTCGATTCGCGAGTGGGTTATATCTATGCGTCGCCGGTGCGGGAGCGCTGGATTAAGATGAGCTAATGCGCCGCTGAGCCCCGCGGGACGTGCAAGTAGGAACTTTATAGTGTGTGTGTGTGTGTGTGTGTGTGTGTGTGTGTGTGTACCCATCAGCGAGAGAGAGCGGGCGTAAGAGGATTTGGGATTTATTTTTGCGAGTGAGAGAGAGGAAGAATGCTAGCCGTGTGCGTCCGGCCAGTCCGTAATAAAATCGTGGCCGGTGCGGGGGAAGGATAAGGGGTGAACGTCACATAGCTAGGCGAGAGAGAGTATGCGCAAAATTAGCGGAGCCTTTAGCGAGCGGAACGTCGAACAATTTTTATGGGCACGGCTTCCAATTGCCTGCTTGAGTCATTTTCGTATAATCCTATGCAATCCGACGAGCAATCGGCAGTTTTATTTTCAGCCGAGTTTAATTTTGTTTCTGCTAATTTTCGATATACTGCGAAATATAAATATAAATATAAATATAAAATATGAATTAATTGAAAATTTCTTTGGGATTGTTAAGCACGCTTAATTAAAAACGAAAATAAATATTAATTAATTTAGTTTGGAAATATTGTTTAATAACTGAGAATATTGCATATCTCCCTCTATATTACTTCGTAAGCTGATCTTGATGGGTTTCTCTAGATCCGTAGTCTTGTGGGTCAAATCATACATTACAGGATGTAACCAGCGAGTGGTCACTAAATTAGATGGGAAATCGGCTTGGCTCACAACCAACCTTGGTGTCCCTTAGGGCTCTCGGTCTGGAACGAATTCTCTCAGATAGTGTGGCGCGCTTACTCTACGCGGAGTTAATAGAGATAATCTTCGTGAAGGGACTGATCGTTTGTCATCTGTGGCATGGGCAGTATCGACTTTGGCCTCCGACAATGCCCGGCACCTCAACACTGGCAAAATAAAAGCTCTTATTTTTGGATCGGAATATAATGTGAATCTGCTACAGGGACTGAATTTTCCAGGTGTTGAGCTGCAGGATAACATTCTCGTCCTTTTCGTCGATACAGTAACTAATCTCGGTGTTGTCATGGATTGAAGTTGAGATGGAAGCCGCAGGTGGATGCGATTAGCCGAAAGGTTAATAAAGCCTTATATGGGCTCAGATCTTCGAGATTCTGCACCGCCGAGGCGTTACGCAAGCAGCTCGCAAATGTTGTCATTGTCTCCAACCTAGACTACTACTCTGTAATGTACCTTGACGTGTCAGAGGAGCTTCAGATCCGACTACAAAGATTAATGAATTCCTGTGTGAGATATGTTTGTGGTGTTCGAAGGAGCGAGCATACTACTTCCCACACGATTAAACTGGACTGGATAGATGTTCAAACAAGAAGAGCGTATTTTGTGGCGGTACTGGTTTATAAAGCGTTTTCTATAATGGGCCAACCATCTTACGTTGCAGCTCTCTTTGAAAAAAATCTGTCCGGGATCTAAGGCAGGGCTCCAAGAGAAATATCTGTCCCAGAATCGCGAATCGACACAGAGCTAAATTCTTTTCGTGCTCAAGGCGCGCATCTGTGTACTTTGCTTTCCCAAAACATTCGAACGCTTCCATTGCTTTCAAAGTTCAAAGCGGCGTTTCGAGCATATATTTGCACAATATCGGACTCGTCAACATAGATTGTATAGATCTGTATTGCGATAATATGTTATAGAACATTAATATATTTACTGCGACGTGACTGCTGTGGTAGCCAGTGATGAAATCTAATATATGCAAGGTTTTTGTTGTTGGATGCAAATAAACACTTATTCTATTCTATTATTCTATATTTGCTTCTCTCTATGTACAATCTGGCTATGTACACTAATAAAATGTATAATGTATAAGATTTTTAAAATGTTTGTAATCGAATTTGCAAATAAACATTCATCTCATGTAATCTAATCTAAGTATTTAAGGTAAATAATTGACTCGATCGATCACTTCGAACCATTTTATTAATGATTTGGAAATTCAACTCCGACGTTTCGACAGTTTTGTTGACTGTCTCCATCGGGGCTTTAAAAAATTATGAAAATTACATAATAACTTACTTCGTCAATACATAACAGTCATGGCTGTACAGCCATTTTCAACAAGCTGTGCAGCCATGACCGTTATGTATTGACGAAGTAACGCCTAAGTTACTATGTAATTTTCATAATTTTTTAAAGCCCTGATGAAGACAGTCAACAAAACTGTCGAAACGTCGGAGTTGAATTTCCAAATCATTAATAAAATGGTTCGAAGTGATCGATCGAGTCAATTATTTACCTTAAATACTTAAGGGGATGCCTTACTCGTACTATTACCGACCGAGCAATTCACACAGTTTCAAGCTGATTAAAAATAAAATACGTCGAATCACAAAAAATCAAGAGAACACTCTTCTGTGTTTTTTAACGAAATTAAATTTAATTTCGTTCAAAGTTTTTGAAAAAACGGCTTGATATTTCGACTCCAAACTTTGACTGGATGATAGAACGTTAAAAAACACAGAAGAGTGTTCTCTTGATTTTTTGTGATTCGACGTATTTTATTTTTAATCAGCTTGAAACTGTGTGAATTGCTCGGTCGGTAATAGTACGAGTAAGGCATCCCCTTAACTCCAACCAACGAACGGTCAAATCTACTACATTTTTTGAATAATCTAATCTAATCTTCATAGCCATTTGTTTTTTCCAAATCAATGTACACTGCACTGAATCGGCACTGAATGATTTAACGAACGCAGAGACGCTGCATTGTTTATGCAAACAGTGTAAAAATAATTGGCAAAACGTATCTAGCGATTAATCTGAGTTTTCCCACAGTCCGTCATTATTTAAATTCCATGAATACGTAATAGGGTGACTTGCGCGGCTCGACAATGCACACGAGCATGTGTCCACATATACACACACGCTCGCACACATCGAGGTGGAAAAAAATTTCTTCGCAAGTTTACTTTTGGAAAACGAGCGCCATGAGTCGACAAGTTAATCGAAAATCCTTATACCGCCGCTGCCGGTATAGAAAGTACGTATATATACTATAAACAGCGGAGAAACGCTCCGCGCGATTCGGATTCGTTTTTCGAGTTCGGAAATTGGTTTTTCCGGCGCAGCTCGGTAGCTCCCGTATCTTCGCGCGGCCAGACCGGCGCGGGAGCAACGCAGCAAACTTTTAACGCGCCGCCGCCGGATCGCTTTAGTTCCCCGAGAGGTGTGGGCGCGTGTGTAGTATGAGAGAGAAAGAAAAGGAGTCAAAGTGGCTGACACGGATCCCCGATCTGCAAACTCCGGGGAGTGGCGAGTAAGCGCGCGAACGAAAAATAAGGGCAGAGCCGCCGCCGCAGACGTGAGGATATCGTAAAGTGCTCTCTATCCGAGTGCAACGCAACACAGTCGGTGGATTGCGCGCTTTTTACCAGTAGGGAGAGAGTGGGCAGGAGAGGAGGGAAAAAAGTTTCATCATCGGCTGACGAAGTTTCAGAGAAAAATCGCTCTCGAGTTCTCTGCTCCGGCCAAGTGCTTTTCTTTTTAAATTGCCCTATGATTTTTATATACAGCCTGCGAGCTAGAGGGGCAAAGGTGGGAAAAGTTCACGCGAGGTATGCAATGCAAGTCTTCTAAGAGCCGTAAAAGTTTCGGCTTCCTCGCGGAGGGTAATACAAGCGCGTGTATTTTTTACACCGCAGCTCGCCGAGGAGAACACAATAGATTTAAAGAGGGCTACGGATTCGCGCATAAATATTGGACGATTTCACGGCGGTATACCTCGCAGGGAAAAAAGTTGTAGAGTGTAACAACAATTAGCTCTCTTTAATGCACCTTTACGGTACCGGGTCGTGAAACATTTTATCCACACCTACACGCAGTGCACTTTTTACATACTCCGAGTATTACACTGTCAAGACGTGGCAGCGCAATCGCTTATTTCCGACTGATACTCGCTTAGACTCGAGAGTTTGCGCCACACCTAATGCGCGACAGCGCACAAACAGCCCTCTCATCCTGTAACAAAACCATGCTCTTCCCTCCGCTGCAGTAGTAGCAAGAATCTCAGTGAAATTGACGGCTCGGCAAAATATGCACGCGCCTATATGTGTGTATAATACTTACGTCCTGAGCTGAGAGAATCTGGGTGGGCGGCTGTATGGTCTGGCTGTTGGAGTGGGGCCGGTGGTGCAGGGACTCGGCCGTGTCGTCGCGCGAGCAGACGCCCCTGTACCACGGCAGGCCGCTCGCCGTGCTGCTGCGCCTGTCTCTATACTTTCGCCACACGTGCCTGGAATGCATACACACGTACATACATATATATAAGCGCCCCCCATGAATTTTTCACATTTCTCAGCTCCTGCAGCCTTTCCCTTTTTTATTGTCTTCGTCCCTCCCATGAGCATGCGCTTTATGCGTGTGTGGGTGTGTGGGCGCGCGCGTTCACCCTTTACCTCTGCTCGTATATTCTTTGATCCACGCGGGCGGTGAGCAATTCAATTTGGCCGTGGGCTTTATTACGCTTCGGAAATAACTGCCGACTCGTGTGTATTTTTCCAGTGAAATGTTATAATAATATAATATGCGTGATAGATTTTATGGAAGCGTTTGGTATAAAAAAAAAATCTGTATTAAAATGTTAGCTTGAGTTTTAAAAAATTGAACGCCAATAAAGTGTCATCGATTTCCCATAACGGGAATGTATAAAACCGCTGTAATTTCACGTATAACAAACCCGGACAGAAAACGCGAGCTTTGCCGTCAAACTTTCAAAATATTTTTTAAGTTTCACCTGCCGAGGTCGGCTCGCTCAGCAAAAAAGTTTGGCGAAAAATACCCAAACCATTTATTTATTAAAAGGTCCCGAAAAAAACAGCCGACTCGCGCGGTATAGATCGGCAAACACACGCAAAATGAGGGGCTCGCAGCCGCGACGTCGGAACAAAGCGCGGCTACTACCACTGAAACCCAATAGCAATGCACTGCGCTGAATCGTCGGTATACGTCCGTCACGTATGTACATCGGCTGTCGTCGTCGTCGCGATTGAGAGCGAGCGTGCCACCTTCGCGCAACGGCCGCAAAAAGGCCAACATATAAGATTACCGAGCGGCACCACCACCACGGCGGCTCTAAAATCTTTTACGAGGGGCCGCGGAGCACCCCATCAAAGTCGCTCGCTCGCGCACATACGCGCGAAGGCCGTCGTAATTCGCTCATCTCGCTAAAAGCTCACTTCTCACTTTGTTCGCGGCTGCCCCGCACGTGCGCCGTCCACCTCCGCTGCGTGCATTATCCGCGAAACGAGCGCGAGAAGCGAGATAGCGCTCGCGGCAGCGAAAACGAGCGGTGCTCGGTGTGCTAATTTTTCGTCGCCGGTATAGCACTCTTATTTCTTTTCTGTTTAAGAGCGGTGCGGAGTGAAGGGCACGCGCAAGAGAGAGAGAGAGAGAGAGAGAGCGGCAGATTGGAATTTAATGCGCAACGACGCACTTGCCGCATGGCGCGAGGAGAGAGGAAAAATAAAACGGGGAATTTACGCGGAGAGAGCGAGCGAGTTAAACGAAGAATGGCTTTGTCTTCCTGAAGAGAACAGAATCAAACAAATGAAAGAGGCCGCGTTTGTTAAGCTTATTCGTTTTATACGCGCGGTGCGCCCGTAAAAACTTTTTATTCTACGCAAACGTTAAGTAAATCTCTGGTTTTTTTAAGATTCTACTTTTAATTTTCAACGAGACACGCGCGCACCGCTTTTTGTTTAAGAGGTGTTCGGTCGAATCTACTTTCAAAGGATTCTACTGAATATTTAAGGTTCATCAGTAGAGGATTAACGAGTAACGCGTGAATTCAAACATAAAAAATTCAATACCAGTTTACTATATGCAGGAGAACATGGATTATTTTGTATCTCAAAAGGCAGAATTTTTACGGAATTACTTTTACACGGAGAAAAATTTATTTATAAACTTTACTTTTTTTATAAGAACATTTATTATTTTCATAATAGTGCTGGGACACACTCGACATGTGGGATATTTACTTTTTAGTAATTTTTAAGATTTTCCTAGCAAATTGTACTTTTTAAATAATAATTTTTATTATTTATGTAGCAAATAGACTGATACTGTGATATTTCATCTCAGCAGTCCTAAAAATTACTATTTCGAATAGTAAAATTTGCTACAAAAATTATAAAAATTATTATTTAAAAAGTAAAATTTGATACGAAAATATTAAAAATTACTATTTAAAAAGTCAAAATCCCACATGTCGAGTGTGTTCCAGCACTACCATGAAAATAATAAATTTTCTCATAAAAAAGTAAAGTTTATAAATAAATTTTTCTCCGTATAGTTGAAAAAACAAACTTAAGTTTTTCACTAGTGAATTATACCTTTGGCCGAATCCATCTCAAATCAGGTGGTCTGCGTATGCCTATGTCACCGATCGTTTTGAATTTAAAGTATTTATGTTCTTCTCCAAAAATTATTTGACACGTGTTCTTTTATTTTTATGTTGCACCATAATTTCATGCGTTCAACAATGGCAAAAAATTCCGAGAAAATCCTGACTTGAAAAAAAATTTTTTCATTGTCATTTTCAAACTGCTATAGTTCACCACTTTTTTAAAGCTTTTTAGCGTGTAACACATAATTTCACTCAGTTTTGAGCCCTCTTTCACGTCCTTTATGTTATTTAAAACAAAAATAAAAAAATGCACGACTTATGCACTTTTTAGAAAAATGCAGTTTCCTCAAACCCCCCATTTCTTTTTTGGCTGAAAATTTAGAGGGAGGTAGAGGGTTTAAATACCTATCAAATCATGTATGTCACATTAACTGTTTTATTTTTTTCTGTGGAGAGAGAACAAAGATAAAATTAAATACTAAAATTTTTTTCCTGCCAGTCAGTAATAAACATCATATAATCAATATGAATAGACTTGTGTACATTCATAAATACACCTAGTCAAACATGTGGACGCTGGAGTGAGTTAATGCAAATGACTTGTATACATGTGTAGGCAGTGTACCTTCGTGCACAAACACGCATGATATACACATGCGTAACAAATAATTTTTATACCATTCTAACCTCAAAATCACAACTTTGGTATGACTTTTCGGCTCTCGTGGTATAAAATACCGTTCGAAACGAGTGCGGAAGTTGATTATTTACTTCGTGTGACTTTTCGCACTCGCTTCGATCGTGCGAAAAACGTCACACGAAGTAAATCATCACCTTCCGCACCAGTGTCGAAATGTACTATTATTTTTTGCTTTTTAGTGCTTTTGTTTTTGTTTTTCTTTGTTTTAATTTCAGTGAGCGGATGACCAGCAGTGTTGGCTGTACAGCAATGTGTTTTGTCTTTATATGTATTTTTAATCTACATATGAGTTTTTTAAATTCCATGATACTTTGGAACTGCAAACCAATCAGCATTCTTACAAGGAAAGTACCCGAACTGTCAAATTCAAAAAAATTCCAAACCCATATTAAAAAGTAGACCTCCATGCGAGATTCACGAAACCATTTTTTTTATCGGCTGAGAAGCGCTTTATAAGGGTTAAAATCACCCCTAAAGTTTACCTCCAAGAAACGTTTTTTTGATATATCTCGGCTTCTACTTAACTTTTTTTAACGAAACAAAATGGAAAGAGTTTCTTATTAAAAAGTCAAGAAATCCGTGGTAGTATGAACATTAAGGGTTGCATCCCTTATTTTTTAGAGGGTGAAATTGCGTTTTTTTAAGAATAATTTTTGTTGTGAGAATTCATAAAATAATTAAAAATAGGTCAAAACATTATTTTTACCAACTACAATAAATAACAGTTGGTGTGTTTGGGCATTCTTCGCGAAACAACCCCTTAAGAGGTGGTAAACCACCCCTAACACAAATGAATTAGGTATATTTTTTTGGCAATTATTTTTTTCCTTAAAATGGGTTCTTGAAGTCGTTAATCGGAATCCACAGTTAGATCCACAATAAAAATTTGAAAATAGTGAATTCAATATGCCGAAAAATTTTTTAGAAATATTTTAAATTCCACGAAAAATAGTATGTAGACCCCCTAGCGGAAATTATCGTACGATAAACAAGTGTATGATAAAAAAATAATAAATAATAGAATAACATAACAAAACATTGTTACATTATTATACATTTATTTACATAATATAATTTCCGCTAGGGGGTCTACATACTATTTTTCGTGGAATTTAAAATATTTCTAAAAAATTTTTCGCCATATTGAATTCACTATTTTCAAATTTTTATTATGGATCTAACTGTGGATTCCGATTAACCACTTCAAGAACCCATTTTAAGGAAAAAAAAAATTGCCAAAAAAATATATATATTCAGTCCCTGAGGAGGAGCCGGAGCGGGCTCGAAACGTTGGACAAGGTGGTGGTGGTGGTGGGGGGCAGTCAGATCGTCCTTTGGTAACAAAGTTTTTTCCAGGTTTTAATTAAGTTTTTATTTCAGATTCTGCGGGGGTGACTATAAACAAGGGCAATCTGACTGCCATAAATATTAATTATTTTAAATTAATTTGTAAGACTGTAAGACCGATGGAAAAATTCTTATCAGTTGATAGTAAATTGCAGTCGACATAAGTAATATTTTTAATGATCAAAAAAATATACCTAATTCATTTGTGTTAGAGGTGGTTTACCACCTCTTAAGGGGTTGTTTCGCGAAGAATGCCCAAAAACACCAACTGTTATTTATTGTAGTTGGTAAAAATAATGTTTTGACCTATTTTTAATTATTTTATGAATTCTCACAACAAAAATTATTCTTAAAAAAACACAATTTCACCCTCTAAAAAATAAGGGATGCAACCCTTAATGTTCATACTACCACGGATTTCTTGGCTTTTTAATAAGAAACTCTTTCCCTTTTGTTTCGTTAAAAAAAGTTAAGTAGAAGCCGAGATATATCAAAAAAACGTTTCTTGGGGGTAAACTTTAGGGGTGATTTTAACCCTTATAAAGCGCTTCTCAGCCGATAAAAAAAATGGTTTCGTGAATCTCGCATGGAGATCTACTTTTTAATATGGGTTTGGAATTTTTTTGAATTTGACAGTTCGGGTACTTTCCTTGTTAGTTTTTCTATATTTTTCTATTTCAATGTCTTGCAAATGAATTATTTTAATCGCTTAAGTATAAGTTTGAACATTCTTTATAAAATCATTAGCATTTTGTATAGCATCTTCAGAGATTTTTTGCAGATTATGCGTAGTAGAATAATGCTTTATAAATCTACCCACACCATCTACAGCTCCTTTGCCGTGTCCAGTAGCAGAGAACAACCATTTAATATCATACGATGCTCGTTTTAATCCATACAGTTAAAAGCGATTTTTAAAGTTACTAGCAGCACCGTTTGATATAATGGTAATTTTTTTATTTTATTGCAACCATTTTCGTTTAAATAAGTAATGATTTTTTTATTGCTAGTAAAGCAAACGCTGAATCGTGTTTTCTATCATCATTTATAACCGTCAGACTTTGTGTGTTGAATTACCTTGATAACAAACTGCCTTGAAAATAGAAGCTTGATTATTAACCCAAAAATACTTTGACATAACTAGTAGCATAAAAGTTCACGAATTCAGAAATTTCAATTAAGGGTTGATTTAAAAAAAGGCTAGGATATATATACATAGCTAAAGCCTATGTTGTCTTGTTATGCCATAAGCTCAACGTCAGCTATCTAGCGTGCAAATGTACAAGTACATTATCTCATATAAGCATTTACATGTGCGACTACGTGTATTTATGAATGTACATAAGTCTATTCATATTGATTATATGATGTTTATTACTGACAGGCAGGAAAAAATTTTAGTATTTTATTTTACCTTTGTTCTCTCTTCACAGCAAAAAACAGGTAATGTGACACACATGATTTGACAGGTAATGTGACACATATGATTTACACCCCCTATCCTGTAAATTTTCAGCCAAAAAAATGGGGGTTTAGAGAAAACTGTACTTTTCTAAATAATGCATTTTTTAGTAAAAAGTGCATAACTTGTGCATTTTTTATTTATTTATTTTTTTTTAAATAACATAAAGGACGTAAAAGAGGGCTCAAAACTGAGTAAAATGATGTGTTACACGCTAAAAAGCTTAAAAAAGTGTTAAAACAGTAAATGTTTGAAAATGACATTGAAAACATTTTTTTCTAAGTCAGGATTTTCTCGGAATTTTTCGGCATTGCTGAATGCATGAAATTTTGATGCAACAAAAAATTAAAAAAAATGATCGGTGACATAGGCATACGCGGACCACCTGATTTGAGATGGATTCGGCTCTATACAGAAGTTGTAAAAATAATGCAAATCGTTTACACTCACTTTACATAATTTAAAGGAGAGTTCGAAGGAGCAGCACAAACGGTTGGATATAAGGGTGTAGGAGTGGGTGGGGACAGCGGGCTTACCTGATGCCAAATGCTATTCCCAAGGCGACGATCAGAGGCAGCAGTGTAGAGATACAGGCCAATAAGACAGTTTCCATATCCGAGAACGCCGCGAGTATACCTGCAAGTATAAGAGAGAAACGCCAACTTATTCGACTGAAAATACCTCGGAGAGATCAAAATAACTCGAGTATTTTCCCGCATTCCGCGAGTTTCTTCTTTACGGGCGCAGCAGCAGCGCCTCTTTGTAAATTCTGCATTCGAATTCCCCCTCGTGGCTCGGGCGTACTGCGCGGTTATTGGTTACGTCGAATAAGTAAATATTTCGAATGCAGAAATTATAGTGAGAATACTCAATGATAACGGTTTGTAAAATAAAAAATTTTACAGAAATTACATTTTCAAAAAGCATATCCATAAAACATTTTATTCAATACATATCAGCATTTCATTCATTTATCATGAAACGTATAAAGCGTAAATATAATTAAGCCCTAAAAGGGTTGCAAACCAACGCTTTGACATTTTCGAACAACGATAGAATCGATAATAAATAAATAATCGACGTTGCTCATCCATACATTACAATCATAATATAAAAAATCCAACAGCCGTGATTAAGCAATCGCTTTGAACTCTGATTTTTCCCCGAGCCAGCGCCTAAAAAGACACACTCCGACTCAGCTGTCATCAGCGAAACGAGGGTAATTGGTTCCCTCGGCCCCCCAGTTTCGTATTTACCATCGCGCGCGGGAAACTCAGCACAGCGTCGTCGTAGGACGGACCCGCATCGGCAGCAGAAGCAGCAGCAACTCCTTCGGCTTCCGCGGCGGCTAACAAAGTATACGAAGCAGACTCGCGGCCTCTCCGTCTCCCCCAAAGAGCGCGCGCGCGTCTAATCTGCCTGCGGGACTGGCAATTCAAACGCAAAGTAACACTCGCGAGCGAGCGCGGCAGCACCCCCGGCGCCTCATGATTAAGTGCAAACATCAAGTTTCCACGGGGAGAGAGAGTTCGTCTCCTACCGTCTATTGCTTTGCTCGAGTGCTTTGCCGCCTTCCTTACCCGCCTGGTCTATGTGTGTGTGTACCTTTCGCTTTTTGCGCGCCCTTGCTTTTTACCCTAATTGCCTTTGGGCGCCGGCTTTTATTTCGTCTTTTTCGGGGGGTGGATTCGTGTGTTTTATCAATTAGAGCTATTTTCATTTTTGGCTTTTAGAGCTATGAGGAGAGATTAGATTTCAAATTTCAAAGAACCGACCTTTTTATATGCTGCACTGATTTTTCAATTATATATTGGCTTATTGAATGCGCACTATGTAAAGAATATTTAATGAGTGTAAAAAACTTGATGCCACATTGAATATAAAATTTTTTACGATGAAGTATAATCAAATACATTGTATGCTTTTAAAAATAAATATCAGAAATACATTGAATATTTTTTTTTTTAAATCGTTATTGAATATGTCAGAGCGAAAAAATATAAAAAATATTCAATTATGAAAGCTTTCAGAATAAGGATGTAACAAATATCGATATTTCAGCATTAATTAAATACGTGGCAGACCAGGAGATCAAAGGCGGAAAATGTTTCTAAAATTGCTCTTTCACTAAACTTGACAACGTAGGTTTCGAAATTTCAGAAATTCCAAGTCGCGACGCCTAACCTCGCGCCACTCTCCACCCCGAACACAAAGTCAGCGGAATAAGAAGCCGTCATCCTCTCTCCTTCTCGGCATTCTCTGACGGCGACGAATGAAACGTCAGTCAAGCGCGAAAATCAACGCTGCCACCACTGCCGCCGCTCCCGCATCGTTGACGACCTTGCGCCTTCCGACAGGTGAACGCTGCCACCCCGACAGTTCCACCGACGGTTGTTTAGAAAGTCGGCGCACCGAATACCTGCTATACACGGATCCTTTCATTAACCGCACTTCTGTGCGTGTGTCAACTTTTCCGAAGACCAACTTATATAGCGATGGTGCGCGCATCGGAAACGAGTCGTCGGCGATACGAGCAGTTGGTTTGTTTGAGCAGGTACAGCGCGCGGGTGATGCCAATAATACCAGCGCTGCCTGCCGGGGCAAAAACGGACGTTCTGTTGGTGCAAAGGGTTAGTCCGCCGGCGGTTTGTTTATTTGAGCGCGTTTTGACGTGCAGTGGCAAACTATTGGAGACCAAAAACAAACTGGTGTTTACTTTGAAATAAAAATGTGTGTACCTGCTCGAGGGCCAGCCAGAAACAAGATTAATCTCGGGAGGTTGTTGTCGCATAGCGCGGATTTAAATAATAGTGGAAAAAGAAGTTACAATTGATGGTTAAAGGTTATAGTTATCTGAAATATTTTTGTATTTTTAACAGAGGTGAATAAAAAGGTTTGACATATGCAATATTTCGAAGATTACATCAATGTCTGCCAATATCCGATTTATACTACTCGCGTCCTACTACCGCGGGGGATAATACATAACTCCTAAATCATTCAAACTTGATTAATTTTTAAGGCGCACATAATACTTTCCACTTTCGGTTGTAAGCGCGGCCGTATAAGGTTACGCGTCGTTAACCGGCGGTGCGCAGCTATATAGATATACGCGTACGAGCGCGGAATCCCATCAGCTCCAGCAACATAATGCCGGTATAAAAAAATTTTTATCTCCCTCTCTCTATTCGTAGGCCGTACACGCGCACGAAGAGAGAGGGGACTAGCGGCGCGTGACGCCGTAGCGAAGTGACCGGGGCAACAACGATCGGAATTTGCGCTCGCCCGCGGACGTTCGGAATTTTTTAAAAATCCCCGGCCTTTACGCGCGATTGCACGGCCAGATATCGCCTACTTTACCCCTCCTCCCTCTCTCGCGCGCTATTCGAATATCGAATATCGGACGAGGATTTTCCTTCCCTCGCAGCCTGTGTATATGGGATATGGAACGGCGCGCGCGTGTGCCGGACGTGACGGTCAACGGCGTTTTGGCGAACTTGCGGAAACTACGAATTGCCTTCCTATACCGGCACGCCCGAGTTTGTAGTGCGCGCATGGAGGGGCAGCTAGAACTCTCTCCCGCCTCCCATTATCGACCGCGCGAGCTGCTGTGTTGTACCAAGGCTGGATTTGCACGCGCGCGGTTATCAATGGGCTTCTCATCTTTAAACATGAGGATTCCCGAGATTTTCTCCGCCCCCGCTAAAGTGAAACACATACACGCGCGCGCGCGCGTTATTCGCTATCGTTGAACTTGAAGAGGAGAAAGAGGAACATTGTCAGGGAAGTTATTGAATTAATACATTCTTTTGTTTCAAACTTTTTGGCTTTACATTGATTTTTTTATCGCGCTATTAAAAGCCAGAGTAGCGTAAAATCCCGGCTAGATAAAACGGAAGCCATAACACTTCAAGTTTCAAATGATTTTTAAACTTTTTATAACTACGGCATTTCACCAAGGCGTGAAAGTTCAGCCAGAAAAAAATTTAGAATGACCGCGCGCTATTATTAAACATATAACGTTTATGGAATTTGATTGCCGCATCGTTAACCTTTAATTTTTACGACCTCCGGCAAGTATCACTCTCGACAACACGTTCTTATATTCCCATTATCTTTGAAAATATTTACGTTTTTCAACTAATCTCTGCTATAAACGCTGAAAAACCTCGGCATCGACACACTCCTTTGAAGTTCCGGCAAACCACGACACTCCCCCCGCGTGTGGAATGAGCGAACGGCAGAGAGAAGCTTCCGAAGCCAATAAGCGTTAAATTCCCAGGCAGCAGCTATCCGCGCTGCTCGCGACTTTGAGACGCGTCACGCGCCCGAACATCGGAATGCCACGGGCTCTCGCCGAAGCGATTACACGACGCCGCGCATCACGGGCAACTATCTCCAAACCCAGCGTATAGTAGCTCGCGGTAGCTAAAGCCTTTCGCATCTCACCTCTTGACTACAGTATACTATCCAGCGTGCGTTCACACGCGCGTCTATGTACTCTACTCGCAACTTTGCGCGAAACATTTACGAGTTTTCTGTTGGCGCGTGCTCTTTTCCAACCCTCCGCGTTCGTCCTCACTCCCTGGCGCGGCGTGAACTTTGGGCCCGACGCTCTTTTTGACGCGAAGTAAACTAATAAAACTGGGCGCGGAGAGCGGTGCGGGATAGGCAACTGCTGCTGCTGCTGCCTGCTCTCTCCTCTTTTTCTCGTCTTATTTGCATACTGTCTTTTCAAATAAGGACGGCTATTAATCATTTGCCTTCATGCGTGTTCTCTCTCTCTCTCTTCTCTCTCTCTCTCTCTCTCTCTCTCTCTCTCACCCCTTTTTGATATCCCCCGAATTTCGCTTGCGTGTGTGCTGAATATTTGAGAGATGCTCAGATTGCGTGATTATACAAATTTACAGAAATAAATTGTTGGTAGTTAAGTTTACGGAGTAAATGTGTACTTTAAAAACATAACTTAAACGAAATGAGAGGAAAAAATGACATTATTGCTACTGTATATTTCTCCAGAAATCTATACTTCTATTTTTCTAGAAACAAAATCTCTTTTGCTACTTTAACTACATACTTTAAATTCTTGACTTATTCTTATCGCCCTCTATCTTACACTATTTTGAAGATTTTGTCGATTTTGCAGGGCCAGGTGAGTTACAAACTCTAATTTTGTTTTTTTATAGAGCGACGGTTCGTCAGCATTGGTGCGAATAATACAATAGTACATCTAAAAATAACGGTAAAATCAATAAACAACAATAACCAATATTTCATTACTATTTACGTACAATCATTACAATCTATCATCTATATCTAGAAAATAACTCCATATCAACAGTTCCAAAAATTAAAAAGACTTTCAATTCTGTGATAAAATTTGAAAAAACTTCAAGCGAAACCGAGAAAACATATAGTACGAAAGACACATTCATAGAAAATACATAAGACGAACGCCACTAATATAGATGAAACTATAGTTTTTTCTATATTTTTTGGTAAGATTTTCTATACGCATGGCATTTGCCTTATGTATTTTCTGTAGATGCGTCTTTCGTACTATATATTTTCTTGGTTTCGTTTGTCGATTTTTATTGGTTTCTAGATTCTGAGATGTACTTTCTACTTTTATTATTTCTAACTTCTATATTTCAGTTATTGTATTGTATTGTAATATTCTACACTTACCTTCGGAGTGCTCCCGCGCTCCTTGATTAAATCAATTTTATAAATGTTTTTCTATATTTGTATTCTTTAGTAATCGTACTTTCTGATCGAAACGCATTGGGATAGGCATGCATCTACTAATGAGGCGCCAATATTCTATTTTTAATTTTCTGAAGTGTAAGGCATCTGTCTATCACTTTCTCTACCTTTCTAGACCCACCCATTTTCCGGTACTAAGAGCATTTAAATTTTAAAGCTAGAAAGACAATGTATATCTGCGTATGTATATACCTATGTCATATATGCTTTGTTTACGTTTGATAGCTACAGCTGTGACTATATAAATACTAGTTTCCGAATTTCATACTTTTCAAAACGACACTCCATCGTTGACTTGGCACGATAGAGTGAGAATTTTTGTTCACGCTCGACGGGTTAACGATGTTATTAACTAACTATTACGGCAATAAAAGGGTAAACATCTTGGCAAATTTTTTTTAAAAACAATTTGTTGTAAATCTTCGTTGTAACTTTTTGGTGTAACTTCGTTTAATAAACTTCTAGCCTGATGAAGTCCGCGTACCACTGACAAAATGTCGCTTTATAAAAAAGCAAAATTAGAGTTTTTAATATCGAACTCACCTGACCCTGCAAGATCGACAAAATATTCAAAATAGTACATACTTTAATCTTATCATTAATCTGCATATACCATTTTACAACATTTCTAAAAATTTTGTGCACGTTTTGATTCTCTATACTTGACGACGGTCCTCTCCATTTATGAAAAGGCAATAAAATTTTATTAAAAATCTTTACCATTCCGGCGAATATTAAAATTTAAAAAATATTCTGGTCGTCCCTATAAAACGCAAACTCTATCCGTGGAAAGTTCAAAGGGAGCAGCAATCGCGCAGCCGGGCGAAAAAAATAACCAAAAATCAAAGAGTCGAGCAGGCGCTCAAAGTACGAGAAAAAAATCGAAAAAGAAAGAGGGAGGGGATTGCGAAAGACCCAATTCCTCCTCTGTGCGGGAAGGAGAGAGAGAGAGAGAGAGAGAGTCAAACGATCGACCCGAATTCGACGCGACAGTGATAAAAGAAGGCGCGCGCGTGCAGTCGGGTGGGAAAGGTGGCGACGCTGGCTTGTGTCGTGTGCCCGACCGGAAAGAGAGAAAAACGTCCGCATGAATGAGTGGCTACGGCAGCGCGAGATGACGGACGACGCGAGAGTCACGTGGGATGAAGATAAAAAGAGGAGAAAAAGGCACAGGAGAGAGAGATAGAGAGAGAGAGAGAGAGACGGGAATAGAGTCGTCGAAAAGAAGGTCGAAAGCCCTCCCGATGGACGAATCCGGGGCTGGACCCGAGGAGAGAGAGAGATCAGTTACAAGTAAAACGTCGAGATCGGCATCGCGTCCGGGCACAAAAGTCGGATAAGAGGATGAGAAGGGGGACGCGAGGGGAATTATCTCCTGATAAAGGGGACCCTCGCGACTCGTACAGAAACGCTTTCCCCTCAAGTCGTGCTGGATTCCAAAGGGTACACACGCGAAAAGTCATCGCATTTGCAAAGGACACAATGAGATTACGTAATGAGCTTAAGCACCGAGCAGCAGGGCGTCGTCGTCGTCGCCGTGGCGGAGGATCGCCCTCGGTTAACGAAGTAACTTTTGCTCGGGCTTTTATTTTTCTTTCGACCCTCCTCCTCCGGCGTATACGTCACACGGTACTACAGGACGCGCGTGCAAAGTTTGGAGATTTCACTCGACTGACTGGCGTAATTCAATTTTCGTTAAATAGACGTAGTTCTGTTGAAGTGACATGTTTTTTCTTCGAATTATGAATAAAAAGGTGATACTTATTTGCTGTTGACGTTGAAAAGCTTCTTGAAGCGCAGTTAAAACAAAAGAGTCACGCGAACACTTTTTATTGAATCATATCGAACCATTTGAGGTTAAAGTATTTATTTATTACTTATTTAATAATGTTACTAAAATTATTTGTGTACGATAAAAAGGAAGTATTCTCCTAGACTTAAATTTAATTTGATTCTGAAAAGTATGTCATGCATTGTTGTCACGATGTAGATGTGGAGTATGAAGAAACATACAACAACGAGTTCCAATGGTCAGAAAAGCAGGAACGCTATCTAGTCCTTTTGTACCGACAACATCCCTGTTTGTGGGAAAAAAAAAATTCCTTCTATCTTGACTACTACGCAAGACGGTTAGCGTACGAAATCATTCACGAACAACTGGAGGACATGGGTGTCACGATGATCGAGGTTATAATGAAAATACGCGAAGTGAGAAGAACTTACGTGGACGAGCTTAGAGAGATCAACGAAGCCGAATCCTTCGGCTTACGTCACAAACCAGAGCATATTTGGTTTAACGACCTACATAATTTTCTGTTTAACCATCTTCACTGCGACGAAATTGAAATCATACAGGTTAGTAGGTTACCCTCTCCGTACATGTATGTACCTATTTACATCGAACATCTCGAGGGCGGACAATATCTCTCGAATTGGCGCTCTAAGAGCCCTTAAAACTGAGAACTGCCGTAAATTATCAGGCAATCTCGAAGGATAGCTGCTGCAGCAGCAACTACTGCGACGAGGAGGGGGAGAGCTACCGCTCCTGCGCCCCGGAAACCCTAAGCGACGGAGACGGCTTATCGGAAGCCATCGGCGCGTCAAAACCCAGCTGCTGTTTATCCGAGCCGTTGGCGGCTGCTGCTGCCGCCGAAACCCCACTGCGAGAAACTAGCCGCACAGCTGCTGCTGCAGCGCCTTTGAAAAATACCGTCGAACCCGTGGCAAAGAACTCGCGTCGTCGGCGCGACAATCTTTCGACGGTGAGATTCGTCAGCGAGGTGAACTGGGCTGGTTGCGAGAGTAAGACAGCGACAGCCGTGGTGGTACGAAGGACCAAATCGAACCCAGAAGGCGGTGGCGCCGTTTGCGAGAACGAGGCGATTCAGGTGAGAGATGCGCTAGCATGGAAATGCGCGCGCCGATTGAATCGCAGAGGCTCTCTGTTGTCGGGGAATTGGAACGCGGAAATGTAGCTCCCCGCCCTTCTCTCGTCCTCCCGATTTTTGCATTATGCGCTGGGAGTGACGATGCTTTTTCTCTTTCCCGTCAAAAGAACGCGGTCGCGTTTCATTTTACGTAGAAATATCTGGGACGCCTAAAAGCGTCACGTTACAACTATTCCGGGAAAAACGGACATTTTTCACGTATTCCAAGCTTTGCAGCGTGTAATTTATACAATCTAGAGAGGACGAAGAAAAAACGAGAGCGTGAAATTCCTTTGGACGTGTAACGAGAGCCGAGCTACATCAGCCAGTCGCGAGCGCGCGCTTTTATTTTCGCAGAGAAGAATAGAGTTAACTCGATTGCATATTAAACAGCCAATCAGGACGGATGAGAGATCGATAGCGGCGACGGCGGCTACGGTGGAGAAGCGACAGAGCTCGAACCAGTCCTGCCTAACGGCACGGAAATCCAGCGACCAATTTGATCTGTTCGCGAAGAGCATCGCCTGCCAGCTGAGGCGCATGAGCACCCACGCTGCTGCCAAGGTTCAAATGGAAATTCGAAGGCTCCTGACGAACGTCCCACGCGACACGGAATCGAATGTAATTCTAAGCTTCGTTCTCCTCCCACCTACACCTATACCCTGTAAACCCGACACGACTGTTGCATTTTAATGCCGCTTATTTCTCGTGTCTTCTTTTTTGCTCCTGTTCTAGATGAAATTGATAGTTGGCACTTTTATTAACACCTGAGATATAACTGTTATGACGATTGCTATGTTTCTAGGTTACCGTAACGCTTGTGATACCTTCACAAACGGACCTGTCTGTGCAAAATAGTAAGGACTGTAATTGCCACGTAATACTACCTTATTCTCAAGAAAGAAACTATGTAAGTGAAGAATCCAATTTAACAGTAAGATGACTGTTTTGTTCAAAAATCGCATTTTTAGCAATTAACTATTAACTCGTACAACTTAAAATATATTGAATAAAATTCTACATAACCTTCCAGCAATATTTCTCTACACATTGACCACTAAGCTAAAATAGAAAAAAGAAAATAGAACAAACTCTCGTCCCACTTCCGCTAGTGAAGACATCATCTCGGCTAGCAGCCCTCTTCCGCTATTAATTTTTTATAAGCATAATTAAAATCTCCTCCCGCGGGGCAGCGCTAACGCGAAGGCAGTACATTTTTCCTAGGAATTGCCTCGTAAACGCCGACGTATGAAATCGTCCGCGCGTCGGTAGCCACGCGCGACGCGAGGCTCGACGACGCAGGGACACACACACATAACGACGGCTGTAAAAAGACTCGCGAGGGCTGGCCGAGCGGCCGGCCGGCCGTAATGGCGTTTTAGTGCCCGACCGCCGGGCGCTTTAGCTCTCTCTCTCTCCCTCTCTCCGCTGACCGTAAATATCGGGAGATTCGTGAGCAGCGGTTCGCGCGCGCTCCTTTCCTCGCAGTCGCCTCTCACCCCCCGGAATTCCGCAGGCGCTTCGACCCGGAATCTTGCTGCTGCTGTGCGCTATATATCTGCGGTCCTTTTACGATTCCAAAACGTTCGCACGTAGAGAGAGAGAGAGAGAGAGAGAGTGAGTGAAGGGAGGGGCGTGGAAAGGTGCGAGTACGTGCCGTAAGTGCGGCGGCACGCTTTCCTCCGGGCCGCGTCATTGGCTGCTACCTACCTATCAATTCTTATTTTTACCCACGTTCGTGATCGACTTTTATTACATGGGGAATGGAAGCGGGGAATAGTTTGATTTTGAGGGTTTGGGAAAGGATGATGGGAATCATTGTGATGAGTGTAAAGAATGTATTTTTCATTTAATTTTTCTACACAAACAATTTTATGATAATTTGTTTTTATCTTGCAAAATTCTACACATTGTTTATGTATTTGGTACATTTCTGTGAATTTAATGACGCTCGGTTAATGAAAATACACGGCAAGACTTTTACGACCCCTGTATTTGCCAATGTGAGCAAAAAAGAGTTTATTACGGTAGAAAGTCTTTGTAATTTCGTTTAATTAACACTTGCATTCACAAATTTAAAACACCCGCGCTTTTCATAATGCCAAAAATTATCAAACCTTCTCTCTTTTGATTTTATGTTTATTAACGTATAATCCAGTACATTCCATGTAAAAGAATTAAAAGAACAATAAACATATTGAGTAATTTTCTAACGAAAATATATTGTAATAAATGAATACATATATAAAGATAACAGTCTTAAAAACATGTAGGGTGACTACACCAGTATTGGAACATTCACCAGTTAACGAACATTTTCTTTATATATATATATATATATATATGAAAATATCAAGCTTTCTATATATTGCTTATCTAACGTGACGATAATTTCCGAATCCTTGAAAATTTTTATTCCATTTTATATAAAGATTCCGCATAAAAGAAATTATCTTGTTAAGAATATAATCAAAAATCGCCGGTATTAAGTGTTTCTTCACTGACGATGTATTCCTTCACTGGTGAAACGTATTTAGATACTAAGATTGCGTGTTCCTTTACTGGTTTTTAGGAGATATTTACAGATTTTCATTAAATAAAATTTTTACTTTGATTTTTTATTCAAAATTTGCTCACTGACGTAAAGTTTGAACATTTTAGAATATAAATTTCAAAAGGGTTTTACTTTTAATCCATTTTTAAATCACTAAATTAAATAACAAAAGTTACAATTTCCTTATTCGTTCCTTCACTGGTGAAGTCACCCTATATCTGAATTTTTTACAAGCATCCACCGAAACTCGCCAAAAATAAATCCAATTTCCTCTGGGATTTATTCAATAAACCGGGCCGTGTTATAAGCCTAGGAGAAAATTAAAGTAGACTTTTTTTCGGGGTCCCGGGCTCATAAAAAAGGAGACTGGCGCCATTTACGGGACTAGAAATCGCTCTGATAACACACGTACACCACTCCTCCCAGTATACATTTACACGCACAGACATATATACTAACACGTATATATATATACACTCGAGCTGAAGGCAACGCGATTTTCACTATGGCCCTCGGGGAGGTGACTCCTCTCTCTTCCCTTTCTCATCTCAGCTTTGGTGGCAGCGACAGCGTCGGCCTCTTCGTCCGCACGCCACCGATAAGGTCGAGAGACTTTCGAAAGTCTCGAGCGTTAAATCGCCGATAAGGCTGATGGAAAGTCGCACGCGCGCTCGCAAAATGACGCGCTACCGCCACCGCCCCTCCTGCTATTTTCGCGGATGCTATCGACCAAAATGAAATGGCTCCCCCTCTCCCCAGACACTGATCTCGCGGAAGTATCCGCGAAACGCCGCTGGATATGAGCTGTTGACGTGTATTCCATCCGCCGATATTGCCTCCCGCATGTGTATACGTGTGTGTGTGTGTGTGTGTGTGTTTGTATATGCAAACGAAAAGGCGCACGCTGCTATAGCATAGTCGAGAGTTAGTCGGTAAATAACGCGATTAATACGAGGGTGCATATAGTAATAGTGGTACATGCAAGATAAGGCGTTGCAGAGGTCATAAATCCACGGCCGAGAGTTATAAGTGTACAAACTAGTTATTGATAAATGGTTATGTCTGTTGCTCCAGTAAGTGGGAGGCGCGCGCGTATAGCTGTGATACGGATCTTCGAAAAGTATCGATTCCGGCTGAGTCAGGCGCCGGGGAGAGGCACTTCGGGGAAGGCCGAAAATCAGCACTTATCGGCGCAGAAGGGTTCACATAACGCTGTCCCGAGATTAAGCCGAGAGCTACCAACTTAAGAGAAATATTTGTCGGAGCAACCTTTCTTGGTTTTTGTAATTTTGGAAAAAGAAAATTTATGATCCAAATCTCGTATTCTTAAACGCGAGGCGCAACAAAATTATCTGATTTACCCGATTTACAACTGCCGAAAAATAAGAAAAATTGGAGCAATTAACAAGTCAGGGAATTCGACAAATTAGTTTTAATTAACGAGGGTAAGCCAATTTTTTAATCAATGCCGTAGAGGAACTTCGTGAACGAGTTAGCGTTAAACTATGCCTGTATATTAACAAACTTTCGCGGCGCTAAAGACAGAGACGAGTTTAATCACACAATTATGTAAAAATAACGCGCACCAGAAATACAAGCCCGCGGGCTAATCCGAATATATAATGCAGTAAGCTAACAAAGTAAAACTTAAGATGAATTTAGTTGCCGCGCGTACAGGAAAATGTTTTTCGTATCGACCGAACTTTAGCCCCCCCCCCCCCCCAGACCGCATAGTCGCATTTAGTATGCCAGCGAAGTTGCGGGGGCGTGTGCGGTTCGAGTAGATGCCGCAGCAGCACAAAGCCCTAAAGTCTGGGAAAATTAAATTTTAACGAATAAAAAGAATTCGTGGACGCGATCGCGGATACACAGCCGAGTAATTTATTGGCTAAAAGTAAACCGAAGTCTCTCTCCCGCACAGGCTAATTAGTATTTAATTAAATTTGCGGTCTCAAAAAAGCCGTATGTAATCAAAAGTTGCGTCTCACTTTTCCCTTCCCTTTTTAGCTATTTACAAATAGCTCTATTCCGCGAATATCACTCCCTGAAAAGTTGGCCAGTAAAAGCAAAGTACGAGTCATCATTCTTAGCCGCGCCGGGAGGACAGCAGCTCTCCTCCAAAATTCGTCAGTCTAACCCCGAGAGATGGAGCGACAGCACGTGAAAGGAAGGGCGGCGGTATACCCCTATAGGGGGAAAAGAATTGCATCCGAAATCGCCGAGCTTTTATCAGCGTTATTCGTTTCAATTACCCGGGGGCCAGGGACACATCCTCCTTCTCTCTCTCTCTCTCTCTCTCTCTCTCTCTCTCTCGCGGGGCCGCGCGTTACCGTATAATGAATTTCCGCGCGTGAGGGGAAAAAGCGAGCAGCAGCGCATTCGAGAGAAGAGAGTGAGATAGAGAGAGAGAGAGAGAACGGCCGGAAACGCTCGCGAGCTGCGCGCACGGTCGATTAGCCCGCGAGAGAGGACAAGGTCGACACGTAATCTCAGCGATACCGGAATCCCCACCCTCTCCCAGCGATTCGATTCACTAAATCCCCCTCTGCGTATGAGCGCGCCTGTGTGTGAGTGTCGGGTCTCGAAAGGCAGCGGAGCGCGAACGCAAAGTGCAAAGGAAGAGCAGGGGAGAGAGGTCACCGGGCTTTAACATTTAAACTCAAGGCCACTTTGAGTCCGAGCCGTATAACGTAAGTGGCGAGCGCGCGAGCGAGGGGCGTAGCAAGCAGTAGCACGCGATAAGGACCCGCTTTCGCCGCATTTACCGAAACGGCTGATTGGCCTTTCGATCTGGCGGCTGCTGCTGCTGCTGCTCGTAAGCTGCTTGAGGAAGCGCGTTTAATGGTTTACGAAACCGAGCGAGAGGGGGGCAAGTTTAGCGCGCCGATTGATGTATGCGCTGCTGCCGTCGCACGCCTCATGAATATATTCGCCAGCCCCCTGGTGTATTATATTATGCCTATATGGGAATACCTATGCGATATATTTTCTTCGAATATAGCTGCTTTCGTTCTATTTTTATTTGTGTTTTTTCCGATGAAACAACCATGAATTGTGTGCTATGCTCTTTGACGAAGATGTTCCGAAAATAATTCGAGTTTGAATATAGACGTTCTATATGCAAGAGTGCGCTGCTTCACAAAGGTATGAAAGGGGATAAAGGGATTTTCTTCTGCTTTGAGAGGAGAGAGAGAGAAAAAAGCAGCAGGAGCGTACTCTCTTTATCTGTAATCATGCTACACAAAAATACGATCGCTGGAACTGAACAAACAGGTCTGGCTGCCGTCGGTTCCTCTTTTTTTTTAACGTATCTCTCCCCAAGCTCCAATTTATTATCAGCGGCAAAAAGGGAGTAAATAGAATACAAAAAAGCGACCCAAAAAAGTTTCATTCACCTTCCGTCACAGAAAGAAGACAATATGTATATATACAAAAGACACGTGTCAGGGTAAATGCACTGCTCTCGACCTCTATTTTTCTCCCCCTCCTTCCTCAACAAACATCGAAAATAAACTTTCGCATGAGATGAAAAAAAATATTGACTTTTAGGATGACGCAGAGAACAGCAGCAGCAGCACCATGAGATAATAAAATATACAGTGGGTGGTCTCATAAATACAGACCAGTTTGTTCAAAAGAATCGCGGCATTTGTGAGCACGTTGGGATGGACACACAAACCGACAAATACCTAGCTACTCGTACAGCTCGCTGAACCTTTTGTGCCCGCGAGAAAAAGGAGTGGAGAGAGATAAGCGCAACTACAACACAAATCCCCGCGTCCCACTCAATCTTTCTCTCTCTTTCTCTCGTGCTGTTCCGACTCGACTAACAATCCAGAGGATTCGGCATGCAAAAAGAACAAAGAACACATAAAAGTCACTCACTATACTCGAGCTCGTCGTTCTCGGGCGGCAGGTAAACGGTGGAGTTGTGCTGATGCGGCGGCTGCGGGCCGAGGCTGCCGGCTGGACTAGCGGCGGTGCTACTTGGCTGCGCCGGCCCCGTCAGGTTCGCCGGCGGGTGCGCCGCCAGGGCCGGCGCCGTCGGCGAGGCCGCCGCGGGCCCCGGCAGGATGCTGCTGCTGCCCGGCTGGCCGGCCCGCGTCGAGACCTCCAGCAGCCTGCGAAGCATCCTCCTCGGCTTCGACCACCTCCACCGCGTTCTGCCGCACGAGCCTGCCTCCTCGGCTTTGTTTCGCCTGCGTCCTTCTGGAAGCATGTAGCGCTGCCTTAATACGACGTCTATGCGAATGAACTTTTTTTTATCCCGATGATAAATCAACGCTCGGCTGCTACGGATTCTATTGCCCTCTTTTACACTATTTTTTACGGCCCGCCGGATGATAAAAGCTACTATACAATTGCGCCGCCTCGTAAATTCTTTATTGCCTTAAATAATCGGAGAGCAGCGCCGATGGTCGAGGCAATTATTTCTCTCTGGAGCGCCCGACCCTCATCAGCGTTACACCTTTTTTATATAAGAAAATATCAAAATAACAAAAACGTAATATCTCTCAATTTGTCCAGCGATATAAATCAGGAGGAGGGGCACTTTTCCACCGTCCGCGCAGCCCGATGAAATATTATTTTTCCGTCCGTCCACTGTTATTTTTTTTCATGAAATAAATATAGATATATAGGATGTATGAAAGCTGGGCTGTGTATATATACGCATAGTCTCAACACCTCGAGACGATGGATAGGAAGGGACAGGGGTGGGGGGAATGATTAATTGCGTGTGTATTACGTCGGCGCTTACCCTAAGTCTGCCGCCAGTATCTCCTTTATACCCCGAAGGATTGGTCGGTCCAGGGAGCAGAGAGCGTCGAGTCGACTCGGTCAGCTGCTCGCGACAGCGTCTATCATCATCCTCTCGCGTCCTCACGACCTCGACCTCGGCGTCACATGCGTCAGCCGTGGCGCGGGCACCGCGGCAGCAGCATCAGTCCTTCATCTTGGCTCTCATGCTTACGAGCGAACGAGTTGCACGGACACGCTTTTTCCAAAACTCACAAAAACACACTGAAAAATACGGCACTAAGCACACACTCGGAGCAGCGACTGGTTTACTTTGATCCCGATGTCCCGGAAGCCCGGTAATTTCATTCATCCGACGTGTCTATCCCTCTCCCCCCCCTCCCTTCCTCTCGTGGATTAGGGGCGAGAACGGAGAATTTTCGCGACGCTATTCCTTCGGCGCTTATTTCTCCCTCCCTTGTCTCTCGTTCTCTCTCTAGCTTGGCCGGCGACGATGGCGTGTTTATTCCGCACCGTCGAGCGCCTAGCCTCTTTGCACTCCCCTGGCTCCGTCCCCGGGGCTGTGTCCGTCGTTGTCCGCCTCGTAGCAAGCTCGCTGCTGGTAGGCGCGCCGCAAGCCCACCGTAGAGGAGAATGAGGTGGAGGTAGAGGAGACCGCGCGTCTTGTCGTCGTGCTGCTTCCTCGTCTCATTTCATCCGGCCGCTTGGTATACGCCAGCTGCAACAGAAAGAAAAAGGAAGATAAAGTCAGCGAATGGTGTACAGTGTCTTACGGCGGATATGTGGGGGCTCCTTCGTGCGCGTAATACACTGGTGAAAGGGAGATGACGGTCACCTTGTTAAAAGGCTCGTGTTTGTATTATGAACAAAGTTGATTTATCAATAAATATACTTTTTCTTTCATCATTTTCATAACCTACTTTCTGTACTTTCATCGCTTTTCCCAAAGTTTAAATTATTATTCCCAATCTCAAATAAAGCCGGAATTTAAGCGAATTCCAGTACATAAGTTATTTCATCGAGAGTATAATCGAGTTCGCGGTCGGAGAGCCTGTCAGTGGTATTTACCACGTACGTGTGCGCGCGCGTGCGTGTGCATATGGAGTTCAATTTTCTCGGCAGTTTCCCCACTCATGCGTGCAATCAAGCTGTATAGGGGTAATAACAAATTATGGGTATATGAGAAAAAAAAAACTTTTTTACCGCACACCGCTATATACCACGGCGCGTGAAAGCGCGGTAAAAGTTTTTTAGTCCGGCCATTATACTCTATACAATGTGCGAATCCATTCACAAACTAACTTTTAATCTCGCAATAATGACTAAAAATTTAATTAATTCATGTTGAACCACTTAGATAGCTGAACCATTCCTATCATCTTTCCAACATTAATGCACGTCGCTGTCATTCATCTCATCAAACATCATTCTACACAACGTCTGGGTCCAAAGCAACGTTGCCACTCGTCTCTAAGACGCTTTGGACGAGTATTGTTACCTTCTTCCACGGATTATATGATAAGTTAAGTTGCCGCCGCGCAGAGCACGTTTCATAAAATGTAATCTAGCCTAGAAGAGGGGCATAAAAATGCCCGAAACGTCGGGAAGAAAACAACTGGTTTATTCATTTTGAACCACTTAGACAGCTGGACCATTCCTATCATCTTTCCAATAAAAATTTAATTAATTCTCCACCATCCCACTCGAAAAATCCTCCATAACAGTCGACGACTCGTCACCCGCTTGAGGACGGCAGCATCGCGGAACTAAAGACCAACCACGATCTAACAATCCCCCTACTACCTTTTTGCACACCTCTACATACCCACGTGCACTATCGATTGGAGACGCATCAGCAGCAGCAGTCGCGAGGGCACATTGGCCTCTTCATAACATCGGCACGGCTGCCTCATCGTCGCGCATTACACAAGCGCCTCTATCTCCCTCCCATCCCACCCACTTCGACAGAAGTCACGATCCGACAGTAGTATTAGTCGGCGGCGGGTCGGCCGCGAATTGGAGTAGCGGCGGGGAGGCTCGCGTCACTCAGGATTGTGAGTTCATTATCTGCGGCGGTTGGTGGGGGAGGGTGGAGGGATTGATTACTTGGGTCGGAGGCTGCTGCCCGACGCTACCAGCAGGCCCGGATGACATTGATTACTAATGGATCGAGTTCGGCCAGCCGCGTGCACATTCCGGGAGGGGACACGCGCGCGTGTAGCAGCAGTGGTGGTCTTGCGCGATCGCGCACGGATGGCCAGGTAGCCAATTTTCAGCGACGCCGCGGCGATGCATATATATAGAGCGACCGCCCGCACTCAGATCCTCTATAACTGTGTGGCGAGGGAGAGAGGGGAGGTGAATTACGAATTTTCGCCCTGCTGTCCCCGACAGCCGCCGAGATTCGTGGCCTCGTTCAAATGCTTTCTACCCGGCCGTTCTACGAGCGTTCCGGATTTTGAAAATGATTGAATAGCGTATGATTTGCATCCTACACCTTTTCCATCATATTACTCCTACTATTCTCAAAACTTGTATTTCTAATCATATTAAAATATTCCTCGTATTTAGTAAAAGCATTAAAACCCGAAATGAAATTCCAAAGAATATACCTCACCATTTTTTTCGCCACTTCCAACATAAACTCGCGCCGTGAATTAGAAAATCCACAAACAATCGCCCGCTTTTTTGCTCATCCATGACTGCCGGTCACGTTCGCTGTAATTAAAGTCAGGCTTCCTCTCTCCCCCTCTCTCTCTCTCTCTCTCTCGCTTTTCCCCCTTTCTCTGCCTGGAGCCCTCGCACCCGGACGCGTTGTGCGTTGGTACTTAACGATTCGACTGACAATCAGCTCGAGTGAGAATAATTATTCATAAACGTCGGGACGCACGAGCGCGAGCAGAAACTCCGCGCAGACCGCTGTGGCTCTTGCCGCGTCTTTTGCATAATTTCACTCGTACCAGCTCCAGCTATATGCGCACACACACAGCTATACGCGAAGTGCGTGCGTGTCTAAGTGCACGCGCTATCTGCATGGTAGATAGAGGCGCAAAGTAGCGTAAAAGCATCGGGCGCGACGCTTGCAAACGAGCGCTAGATTCGCACCTCTCTCTCCCTCTCTCTTTCTCTGTGCTAATTGAGGCGGTGCTGATTCGCACCTGTTCTAATTCCATTTGCCGCGATTATACCGTTTGCTCGCGAGAGGGTGATCAACGAAATTATAAGCGCGTATCGCGCCCTCTCTCTCTCTCACACATACTCTTGTTCTACCCCCCTAATGCTAAAATGTATTTACCCTCGCGTCTCTGTTTGTACATCGTCCTTTGTGTGTAAATGCGAGGAAAATTATTTCACGGAACGCGCGCACGCGCTCGCGACGCTCGGTAAAGAATACGCGATTACGAGCAGCAACGAGACACCTGGAAATTCAATCATCCTTCGCGTCGTGGGGAAAAAAATTCCTCGACAATACGAGAGCGCATGGCTGAGCGAGCAAGCGCGGGAGAGTTTGTGTTATGTTTTGTCAAGGCCAGACAGCGTCCAATTAGAGCAGCCACGCAATGTATCTTATTAAATGCAGTTAATGAGCTGCATTTAAAAATGAACGGAAGGAGAAAAAGAGTCTCTTTAGCCGAGATGTAGCTATGATTACATTATGCAAATGAAAATACACGACTGGATTAACAAATTTTCATCTCGGTTCTCGAAAGTTTAGCCAAAGGATTGTTTAACTCGGAAATTATAGTATTTGATTTAAATGACTAGCAATTAGTTAACGAAATGAAATTCTTATGGGTACTATTGTAATAGATGGAACAATTTGTAATGCAAAGGCAGTAAAAACTTGCTTATTATTTTCCCTCTTGACTGCTTCTTCGATGTTTTAATACGCAATTTCAAAGCAAAGTCTGAAAGGGCCTCCTTATAGAGCTAAGGTAAGGTAATACAAGTATGAGAGCGTGAGCATCTGCATCAGGCTATGATTTCGCCTTTGATGTCGGCCCACTTTGATGCTCGCTTCATCTTTAGCGAAATATAGGTATTTTCTTATATCTTTTCATTTCCCGATCCAAGTTACGAGTCCTATCTCTAATAAAACTCGATATGCACGTTTTTCAGAGAAATTTCTTATTCATGATCATTTTTATATTCATAATTATCTTATCTTTCATGAATACACGACCGTATCTACATCTCGCTAGAAAATTCCAGTACTTCTGCTGAACGCGTTATTATTCTTTTACCCCTTCCTCAAATAGTAATTTAGCTTCGGACAGTTTTATTGATATACGGCTGTATCTATAGTCGCAACATAACTCAATTTCCGTTCAAAAATGAAATTATTTTTACCAGGATGAAAAAAAGGTAATTGCAGAGATAAAACTGTAATTTATATAATAAAAAGAAGACGCGAACGCATTTCCACTGTAGGGCTTTTTCCGATAAGAGGTAAATTTGAAATTAGCCGCGCCCGCGAGAGAGAGGGAGAGAGCTTTCGCAAAGTTAATACGCGGCTATACATTACTCTCGAAGTTTAGTCGCAAAAAGTGATTTAGGTTAGATGCTCCATCTCCACCTCGGAACTCTCGAGACACTTTGACGCTGGAATTCGGCCCGGGAGAGAGAAGAGGAAATCAACGAGCACCACAAAAACACAGCTTTTAGGGAGGCTGTAGCGCTTGCTATAGCTCTTGAGCTATCCTTCTCTCTCTCTCTCTCTCTCTCTCTCTCTCTCTCTCTCTCTCTCTCTCTCTCTCTCTCTATCTCTCTCTTTCTCGCAGCTATTATTCATTCGCCGGCAAGATGTCGAATGTGTGGAAAAGGATAATGTTTCAAGCTAATGGCTCGAGATGCACTTAAGGATCGCCCCCTAAGGTTTTTCCGTGAATTGAGCAGAGGGAGAGGAGGAGAAAGACGGAAATCGTAAACATCCGGTACATCATTTGTTTCCCATGTAGTGAGAAGTGGCCAAATGAATTCTCATAAACGTTACAATGTTTTCTAGATTAAGCTTTGTGTAGGTATAACGTATAGCTTTTGCTTTGAGTGCACAATAATATTATACGAAAATATAGAGGCCAGATTATAATATAAACATAAATCTGCAGTAGATATCGTTTCTCCGGAACTTAATTTTCCTCTATATACCAGGTGGGTCGTTACCCCAATAGTTGATCCGGCTGAAATTTTCCAGATCGAATGCGAGCGCGTGCGCAGTGGGTATTTTAGCGGCCTCGTTTTCTAGGGCAGCTTTGTTTTCACGTGTTTACGATAATGCGCGCGCGCGCGCGCGCTCGGCAGTTCGTTTTATTCGGCCGGTTGACTGTAATTGGCAAACATGTCGTTCCGGCGCTGAAAGCACTGCCGGCGCGTCCCGCAGTTAAAATACAATACGGCCTGCATTCGCCGAGCTGTTTCTCATTGGACGTTTTTTGCGTTTTGTTCGCGAAGAATCAATGTTGCTTTTTTCGATGGCTTTAGCTCTCACTAGAATAATCGCTGTTGGAATATAGTTTACTTGACCCTTTGTTAATGAAAAAGTAAATAAAAATATTAAATTAAATTAAATTAAATTAAAAAAAAAATTAAATTAAAGTAAAAAAAAAGTAAATAAAAAAATTGACCCTTTGTTAATGAAAAAGTAAATAAAAATAAATCAGAAAGGATTTGGACAACGTAAAAGACGACAGACCGTCGACTCAGCAAAATGAACAACAGCTAGTTCGTCATGGTTGAGCGCAAGTCTACATCGGTATTAGGGTATAGATTTTTAAGTTAAAGTGGTATA
The DNA here is from genome assembly GCA_036365515.1 of Torymus aiolomorphi. NCBI lineage: Eukaryota > Metazoa > Arthropoda > Insecta > Hymenoptera > Torymidae > Torymus > Torymus aiolomorphi. Next base: position 13,960,301 of record CM070875.1, read on the forward strand.
AAAAAATCTAATCGCTACAATTATCGTAGTAATAGCTAATATGTTAACATTTTTATTTTGTTAATATGTCGCTCAAAGATTGTGCAAAAAATATAATAATCTTTTAAAACTAAGTTGGTCGATTTTTTTATCATTTATACTGATAGATGATACTTTTCTTCAAAATTGTTCTTACCAGCTTGTTCAACCTATATTTTACGGATAATAAAATTTGAATCACATTATGTTTCAAAGCAATATGTTTTATCCAGATAAGCCAGACAGGAACAGGGTTTTGCCCGGAGTACACATAATCACGTTTAAAAAAACATTATAAATAACAAATTTTATCGTGATTAATCGATTGATTGTGTAAAATAGAAATAAATAAAATACCTAGAGAAATTGCAAAATATCCTTCAAAAATAGTTGTTTACATATGCTGCCGATGTTACTTATCGCTGCGAGCGACTTGCACATGAACTAAGATACTGTTCGGTATAATAGATATACATGTTCGGTTGAAAATTCCTACTTATAGTTTATACCCAAAATATAGCACATGGCCGTTTGACCGACATATCCGTTTTGCCGCGGATCTCCCCTATATATATATATAGTAGTGTGTATCCTTTTTTCGATTATAAGTATTATCCAACTATGCTAATGCTGCACAAACGTGATCGAAATTGCAAAACATATAGTCGAACGACATTATGCATCAGCGTACGGTATATATAGGTACAACGCCAGAGAAAACGAGAGGGGGCGCAAGAAAATTAGCCTCATAATTCCGGCTAACTACTCGGCGAAACTCATCGGAATTCATGGTCGGATGCGTATTTGTCGCCGGCGCTCTGTGCACGCCCGAGAGTTACAATGTCGCTCAATATTATTTCAGCATTGGAATCCGACGACGAGCGATGTGTGGCGGCGGTATACTGCCAAGTCGGAGTACCTATGTGTTCATTAAGATTTTCCCACTACCGCAGCCCTACATATTTATCGAATGACCTATCGACCGACTCATGCAATATGCATTCGTGACTCGTCGAGAGTGAGGAAGCGGGGCGGGGAGGTCCGCATTCCCATGGGGCCGCCCCGTGTAACAGGTTTATGGACTAATTCCATAGTTTCAACAAATGCATAGTTAACGCCGGGCGCAAACGAAATTCCCAAAGTTCAAAATCAACACTAAACTCTTTAAATTTTTCACTGCTACTTTTATCGAATTTCACGCACGAATGAAATAACTTTTGCAATTACCGCAAGCCCGCTGTTTATTATTCGACGTATCGGAAATTTCGACTGTATCGGCAAAGTTATTTCAAAATAAAGCTCTCGTCAAAGCGCTACAAAAAAGCAATTATAGCACAGGCAACAATTTCATACCCTGTAAAAAAAACCAATAACATTTTAAAACTTTTTTCTCATAAACACCGATACCAGAGTCCCCCGCGTTACACTTTTACCCACATATTTCAGGTTTTTACAGACGGTCGCGCGCTCTAAATCAACGGTTACAGGAAAATTCCTCGGCGACAATGGCAATCTCCTTTGACGAAGCTTTACGCGTCGCTCGCGCGCGCCTGATCCTTGCAATTCGCCCCTTTAGAAAATCGCAGTAAAGCGCGCGCGCTCCTGCTGTATCATCGTGCCCCGTTGTTGGGTATACGCGGCGAATCTGGAACGGCTTTAGTACTTTACAGCGCAGCGACGGAGCGCCAGACCTTTTAGTCTTCGTTTCCTCGTTCTCTCTCCTTTCAACAAGAGAAAAACGCGCTAGCTCGCGCAAGCTCAAAAGTGCGCGACACGCGTAATTTAAGCGCCGCGTCGCGCGTCGCGATCATTGAAAGTGAACACGAGCGGACGTAAGCGCGCGAGGTGTTGAAACGGTAGAAACAAAGGCATGCGGGATTGTGTACTCGGTCACGCAAGTACACACGTGAGTGCTGAGTATAGGGACGCTGCCAACTCCCTCGATCCCTTTCGAGTGTGTGTGTGTGTGTGTGTGTGTGTGTGTGTGTGTGTGTGTGTGTGTGTGTGTGTGTGTGTGTGTGTGTATGTCTGTGTGTGCACAAGGGCCGGCGCGATTCCTGGCTTAGTAATGGTAGTTTATGGTGACAAAATGGGATAGCCAAGCATCGTCGTCCCCTCCCCTGTAATTCGCCACCACCGCCACTACGTGGTTGTGGGAGAAAGCCAGAGGGGGAATGAGAGAGAGAGAGAGAGATGCTACAAATGGAAAGAGCAGGGGCTCGTACAAATTGGCATAATTAGGCATTTACTCGTTTGTCTGTCCGTTGGAGAGGGAGGGCTGGATTAATTCTGCGAATTACGCGCGGCTTTCTCGAGCAACGCTTGCTTCCCTTCGATGGGTTTTCATCAATTGGACTTTTCAGCGAAAGCTGCTGCTGTGCGTTTGTCTCGGAAAAAATGGCAAAAGCCCCAGCTGTTGATATTCTCGCGCGTATTCTGCTGCTTTCCTTCCTTTCTCTTGCGCCGAGAGCTGCAATATTTACGGGCTATTTGCTTTGTTAAATGCCTGGCCGTTATTTTTCAGGATTATTGCCGGCAAGATAAACTCGAGGAGCTAAGTGAGAAATATTTTTGTTCGGCCGCTGATAGCTTTAATTTCGCCGGTTTATTTATCGCTGTCTTTTTCATCTCCACGACATTATTTCATTTATTAAACAATCTATAGAATCAGTCATTGGTCAAGTTACAAGTAAGGATTTGGCGTCTCTCGTTGTTATTATTTGTGAATTTCCATACTACTTCTCTACAAATATGACCATAATTTTATTTTCAGAACCCGTCCGGAAGTACTATAAAGTAAACCAAAAACTGATTTAATTCAACATTCAAAACAGACACATAACACGCAGCAGCGTCCTCCTCATTGGTAAAACAGCGGATGATAGAAGAGGTATACATCGCAGTAGAATATATTGAGAGGAAGAGAAAAAAATTTAATGGAACTCGTCCCTCCGGTTAAAAAGGTCCGCGATCCTTTCGGAATCTCGAGCAGAAGAAACTCGAGGCGGAGAGAGAGAGAGAGAGCAATCTCACCTGAAATCCCCCCTTATCGTCTCGGGCACGAAAACTTTTTAACAAGGAAGTAAAGCCTGAGGCCCGCCGTCTCTAGCACAAGAGAGAAAGAGAGAGCCTCGTCCTCCCGCGCGAACAAACGGCAGGCGAAACTTCCATTTTTCTGTTTAACAAACCCGCCAAACTTTCAAATCAGCTGTATCCATATACTGACGCTGTGCGCGCGTTCGCGTGCACTCGCGCTACTACTTATGCTGGCGGCGTTTCGCGAAAACTCCCGGGGATTTACGTACAAGACAGTGTCGTAATTATTTAATAAGTATATATATATATATATATATATAACGTTCTTCTCCCTGCCGTACTCCTGCTCCAACTTTCTCCCTGATGGAAAAAATTATTTTATCAGGTTTACCTTGGACCCATATACAAAAATATCATGATACTCTGTCCGCATAAATTAAAACCCCGTGTATTCACGAAAAAAAAGAAATGTTTGATAAGCGTAGCAGCCATCTCCTGCCAATCTATAAATTAATAGGGCGTATATTGATACAAGGGAAAAAAACGACGCATGACGGACAAAGTGGCGCAATTTCCAACTCGCACTTTAGAGCCACCCCTATAAACTCTCCCTCCTTCGCTTCTCGACGACGTCAAAAATCCGGCGCACGCTCCCCATTCTTTCTCAGCCCCTCCTTCCTTTGTGCTACAAACGCGCTGCTGTTCTTTCCCTCCTCGTCGTCCCTTTACCGCAACGACATGACCTTCGAGGGCCCCCGGCGAATCGGAAGCTCCGCCACTCGCGCGTATTTGCATAATCGAAGCGCCGTGGGAGCCTAGCAGTGCTGCTCCTAGCCTTTTTGGAAGTGGCTTCCGGCCGCGTACGAATAACGGCATAAAGCGCCCGCGCGGATTCGTGCCGCTGCGGTGGCGACGATGTGGCATCTGCTGCATTAATTAGAAACTTTCCTTTTAGAGTCGTTAGCCCCCATCGCGCGGCATTAATTTTCCGAGTCCCAGCCCGCGCGCAGAAACTCTAGCGCACATGTGTGTGGAGCTAGAGATTTTGCGCAAACTTGTGAAATCGACCGGCGTAAAACTTTGTAATACTACCGGCAAAATGGCAATCGAGCGACGACGTACGTACGTACCTACGTATAACGTGTAACGCCCCGCCTCTCCCAGATTTTCCGAGCGAAAGCGCCCAGCTGCCGCGAGCTAGCCACAAGAGCCTTATCTCGGTCCTTGTTATAGCAAGCGGGATGGTGGGAATATGTATGTGTGTGTATATATATATATATATATATATATATATATATATATATATATATATATATATATATATATATATATATATATATATATATATATATATATATAGGAACACGCATGCATACGCGTCTTGCGAATTACGATATTCGGCGGCGGCGGAGGAAAAGGGGGAGTACGTGCCGGGCGGCGCGAGGGAGATAAGTACGCGCGAACTGCGATCTTTCAACAACCGCGCGTGTAGAGTTGGCATACATGCAAGGAAAGCGATAGCGCAGAGGAATTTTTATATTGCCCTGAGCCGCGAGTATGCGGTATGCCTGGCTGCTCTAATGCGAGGGAATCGTTCTTTTCGGAAAGCTGCGGATGTCAATGAACGGGAAATCTGCTGCCACTGGAAACATCGTAAAGTCGAGGATACGACCTCGTTTATGGCTGTAAAATGAGGTTCCGCGACGGGAATGCGGGAGAGAGAAAGAGTAATCGGATTTTTCGATATATTCACTCGATTGCAAAAGATTGTTTATTTATCTATCCACGTGCTTTGTTAAACGGCGAAAGCTTTTGACGAGAGCGGAAAGAGGGAAGATAAAAAGTTGTATAATGCATGTAATTTTGCCGGAAACGAATGGAGCTTACATTTCCCGGGTCTCTTCCGCCTCCATACGCCGCTGCCTATTTTCCTTCGCCGTTCTTTCTTCTTTCCCCCAGCTTATGCGTTATCCTGATCCAATATAGCAGCAAAGAAGAGAGAAAAAAAAGCGCCACGGGGTAGCCTTCTCTCACGGAAAATTGCGTTTTATGACTAAAAATGTTATGCATACGTTGAGCGCAAGACCACTTTTTATCCTCTAAAAGCGAAGAGAGAAAGAGCGAGCACCAGCTGAAGGGAGGAGGAGGAGGGGGGGGGGGGGCGAGACACCAGACACAGGACAAAGTCTAAAAATCTTTATTGTGGGAATACAAATCTCGGGGTTATGTTTACGCTCGTAAACGGATATACACAAATACCCTGTCATTATGAGATTGTATAAAAATTTCATGAAAAAAACTTTATGCCGTTACAGTTTTATTCATTCCATGCTATAAAAATCATATTTAACGGTTGCATACAACGTTTTTATTGCAATAAAAAAAGAATACAGAATAATGTATTCATTGCAATCGCTATAACAAAAGCTCAAAGTGCGCTGTCTTCCAAACCCAATGCTTAAGGGGGTTAGTGCGATATTGGCTTTTCTTAAGAATTTCTTGAAACTTGCAGGGTAGACTCATATTACTATTATACGCAGTATCTGTAAATTTCAGAAAGCCTAGCTTCCCCGTTTGTGAGATATAAGCTCCCAAAGTTACGAAATTTAACACGGTGTCTTATGGGACCGTCGTTATGAAATGTAAAAAAATGAACGTTTTCGTCAATAACTTGGAAAGTTTTCTTAAGACTTGAAAGAAAAAGAGATATGTTACTAAGAACAATACTTTGAATGTCCTCTGCAAATTTCAGGAAGCCTAGCTTCACCGTTTTCGAGATACAGTTGTTTAAAGTACGTAGCCTCAGGGTAGACGACGCCGCGCGTGTCCTTGTGTGCGTGTAAACAAACGAAGGCTCGCTGCGTGTGTGTCTACACAGACGTAGCGCTTCTATGTGTATGTACACACAGATGAAGCGGCGCTATGTGTGCGTGGACAGTCTCTCGTGAAATTTTGAGAGTGGGGAGACTCGAGAGAGCGTGAGGCGTACGGCGTTCGACCAGCTGTACTTTTGGCTTGTATGTTACCGCACTAACCCCCTTAACTTATGCTTTATGCGAAAGTACCCCCCAGCTTGACTCTACCGCGATCGGAAAAACACGGATGGACAAAAATTATTCAGTCCGGCTACGAGATAAGTAAGCGACGGGTCTGTCATCATATCGGCCAGGTTAAATTGAACGCTCGATGATATAATTCGCTGTTCCCCTGAAATAATAAAATACACGCGCGCGAGCGGAATAACCGAACCGGCCGCAACCGCCGCCGCTTGTTTACCCAGGAGGGACATCATCTCACCGGCGGCGTGCAGCAGAATGGAAATATCGGAACGCACGGGAGGAAAAATTCGTCTGCGCGTGTATTTTCATTTGGTAGACGAAGACGAGCGCACGCGCGTGGAAAAAAGGGACTTTCAGCGCTCCTTTGCGCCGATAAATAGAGAGAGAGGAGAAACGAGACTCCTCCCACGTCGCGTTTTTCCACGTGCCTAAGCAAACAGCCGTTTGCACTTTCTATTCGCTCGCTGCTCTCTCGTTCTACCCTCGAGACGCTCGTGCGTACAGTCACACTATCTGCGAGAGCGCGCGCGCGCGTGCTGTGTGTGTGCGTGCGTGTGTGCGTGTGCGTGTGTGTGTGTGTGTGTGTGTGTGTGTATCTCGACGCGTCGTAAAAGACTGCTGCTGCTGCTGCTGCTGCTGAATTTTTGTGTCTCGCCCCTCGAGAGACTCGCACAGAAACTGCGCGCGCTCCAGAAAATTGCACAGAGACAAAGCTCTGTCCCTCTCTCTGTCTCGCTCCTTCGCTCGTATATTCCTCGGCGCATCTCTTTAACGCATCGATTGCCCAAACGTACTACATCTATCACGGATACCGAGCTCTCGCATGCGCGCGCGCACTTTTGGAAGGTAAATGACGCAGAAATCTCAACTCGGCTGCTGCGCTATAGCTAGTCCTGGCGAGCGGAAGAGTCAGAGAAATAGAAGGATGGGGGGGGGGGGGTGAGTTGGCGAGGCGAGCGCTCGGTATAAGTTGTGATTCAGAAAATTGTCAAAATTGAGTTACTGCTCTGCAACGTGCTCGCAGGAAGAGAAACGATGGAACGACTTTGCCACTGGATGGTGCTGCGCAGCAATACAGCGTGCCAAAACGCCACTGCCAGACGACCCTCGACTTCTACTCTTCCTCTCTTTCCTACTACGCGGTAGTACAGCTATTTTCTCGGTCTCTCTCTCTCACTCTCTCTCTCTCTCTCTCTCTCTCTTGCCTTATCTATACTTATCTCTCTGTTTCTCTTGCTCCGGCGCTGCGAGCGTCGCGTCGTTGCACCCAAGACAAATAGCGATTGGTGCGCTTATCGCTTTTAAAGAGGAATTCCATTTCTTTATTTTCGATGTTTGCCATTGCCCCTCGCTATCGTTTAATTTTCTCGGACCTGGAAAATCCTAGCTTGCAACAACACACCGCGGCGTTTGATTTGTACACATCACAGTATGCGATAATAAAGTGTTGTCGTTGACGGTTTGCTTCTTCGATAAAATTACCAAATCTTTGGGTAAAATAGGAAATTTTAGATATTTATAAATAAAGTGAGTGATACCTATTACGTGAAATCAAATTCGCCCTGTCACAAATATATATTCTTTCATTCTACGATTTATTCGGGTGGGTATTCAGTATTTCACTTTGAGTTCGATATTTAATTTATAGATGTCATAACAATATCTTTCAAATGAATACAACATGCGATATTCCACAATTAGTTGAATACTGTATTATTAATGTTACTATGGGTAATGTGCGCATCCATCACGTGAAACGACACGGTATACATTATTTAATGTGGACTAGAAATTCAATACTTGTTCCACTATGACTGTATTAAAGTATAATAGTTCTGCATCGGATGAAAAATAATAGGGGAAATCCGGACAAAACGTGCATGTTAAGGAAAAATAAATAAAAAATAAGATAAATAACAGAAAATAAATTAAACTTTAACTTTAAATCGTTATTTTCATATTCTGGTAATACGATCGCTGCGAGATACAAACACATACTGAAATTTACATAATGTCAGCATGTATAATGTATCTGTGCGGTTGAAAATTTTGTGCCACAGCCTATATACAAAATGTAGCTTATGACCGTTCTGCCTATAGGTTCTCCAACTATATAGAAACCGTTCTGAAATTTTCATTAGAAATAATACTTGTTGAAGAAAAGAAAAGGGTCTAATATTCTTGTATATCTCTACACTTATTATTAACAACTTTTTTAAAATATTACCAAGATCTGTAAAAAATTAATTTGCAACTTTATCAATACCTTGTTTCAACCATAAGCACAACACTACAAGTTTAACGACTACATACTTTCCAACAACTCAAGGTAGAAAAAGTCACGATGCCAAGAGAGTTCGACCAAACCAAGCTAAACAAAAAGTCGACGCGCCTCGACCTTTCATTCCACTCAAAAGAAAAAAAAGTGGCTATAAGCTCCCGGCTATCCCATCTATCGTCCGTACAAAGTAGCGCGATGCAGGTCACACGCGCTATGGCCGCATGTTGGAATCGAGCTCCAACGTGCAGCAGCAGCACCAGCTAACTCTGCCTCGATCGTGATCAATGGCACGGAAAGCCGGCCGGCAACACAGCGCCGCGCGTGAGGTAAACGAACAATCGAGACTGTGGCTCGAAAAGTTTTCCCCCCGTCTATGAAATACGGACGCGGAATTTCGAGTGTGCGCGCGCGCGCGCCTATATTATTCAGGAGTTACAGAGGGGCGGCCGGCCCCCGTTTTGTGCAAAGTGCATCCGGGAAGAGGAACGGCCGATATTAAAGACGATTCGCGCATAGATAAGCCTCGGGACCGTCCTCTACGCAGAACGACGTTGATGTGTGTGTGTGTGTGTGTGTGTGTGTGTGTGTGTGTGTGTAAGGGGTGGGGGTTATGAGTATAGCAGACTCCCGCATTTTTCATGCGTTGTCGAGAAAGGGGAAGAGATAAAAATTTCCCCGCCAGGAGAAAGAGTCTGTATCGGAAAACGTGCGCCGATTGCACTGCTCCCGAAAAGTCAATTTCGAAAGTTGGTCATTAGTTGCATGGGAGTACCCACTCTTAAGATTGTATTGACTATACCATCCAAGTCGCGAGTCAACATTACTAAAGATTATCAATAATTAATTATTTTTTAATATTAAAAACCGAAAATCGGACGAAAATTTTTCAAGTATTTCGACTTTTAAAAATCATATTTTATTTATTTATTCAACCAAAATTTACGTGAAGTAAGATCCCGCAGAGGTAAACTCAGTTACCTGTTCGCTGGGCGGTCGAGATTTACAAAAATTAACTTAAAAATTAGAAACTAAGACTAAAGAAAAAATATTAATATATCAGTTTTTATAATATGGTCTAAAATTGCCACTAGACGCAAAATAGTGCAACCAATGCGTTTTTAACAAAAGATATATATTTGAACTTAAAAACATTTTTTAGTGACACAAACAAGTATCCTTAATTTGTAATCAATTTATTATTCACTTTTTACTAAATATTTTTGGTAATCCACTCTTTTAACGGGGTTCCATAGTCCTACCATTACCGACCGAGCAATTCACACAGTTTCAAGCTGATTAAAAATAAAATACGTCGAATCACAAAAAATCAAGAGAACACTTCGCTGCGGTTTTGAACGTTCTATCATCCAGTAGAAGTTTGGAGTCGAATTATCAAGTTGTTTTTGCAAAAAACTTTGAACGAAACCGAATTTTGTTTTGTTCAAAGTTTTTGCAAAAACCACTTAATATTTCGACTTCAAACTTGTACTAGGTGATAGAACGTTCAAAACCGCAGCGAAGTGTTCTCTTGTTTTTTTGTGATTTTACGTATTTTATTTTTAATCAGCTTGAAACTGTGTAAATTTCTCGGTCGGTAACGGTACGACTATGGCACCCCCTTAACTTATCTTTCTTATAAGAAGTATCATTTAGAATTTTTAGTTCATTTTGTAACCTATTAAAGACCGTGATCGCTTTAAGATAGCTATTTTTATTACTCATTGTTCTGTGTTTTAGGGGTAATTGAATGCTCTTATTTCTTGTTATGCTTGTTGAATTTAAATATTTACTTTTGAGCGCATTATAATGATATATTAAGGTTTCATATACAAATAGCTGGCCAAGATTTAGAGGGTATTTGTGTGTTATAAAGTTGTTTTTGTTTATTATTTTCAGTAGTCTGTTTTGTAGACTTTGTAGTAAATTAATGTTATTTGCAAATGCGCCACCCCAAGTTATAATCCCATAGCTAAATAACGCTATGGAAGAAAGCATAATATATCACTTGTAATGTTTCTATTGTCATAAATTTTGTTACTTTCTGGAATATGAAAATTAAATATTTTGTTTTATTTATTATGTATTCTAAGTGCTTATTCCATCTCATGTGTTGTTACCCAGGTATTTGCAATTTTCTACTCTGTTTAATGTTTTTCCATTGATTTGTATATTTAGACTATAAGGAATACTGTCACAGTAATTCCCGTAGGTAATGTAAACTGTTTTGTCTATATTCAGTGAGAGTTTATTTACTGCGAGCCATGTAGAAATTTTATTTAAATAATTATTTAATCTTAGCGTTACTTCACTCCAGTTCTCATCTGCTGATATAACAGCAGTGTCATCAGCATATGACATTATACTGTTTTCTGGCATATCTTGTAATAGATCGTTTACGTACAGAATAAACAGCAACGGTTCCAAAATTTTTCCCTGTGAAACTCCAGTGGTTATAGTTTCAAATATTTTTGCAATGTTAGAAATCAAAGATATTGATCGATAATTCGATGCTAAGTTTTTATTGTTTGCTTTGTATATTGGTTTAATTTCTGCTGTTTTTAATACATCTGGGCAGATCGATTTTTCGATACATAGGTTAATTATATGTACCATGGGTGGAACAATATAGTGTAGGATAGTTTTAAGTGTTTTAACATTTATATTAACAACTCCCCCGTTTTTCAATTTCATATTATTAATGGTATTAGCAATTTCACGACAATTTGTCGGTGTTAAAAACATGGTTTTAGGGTTCATTTTTGAATATCGAATGAAAGTGTTAAGGGATTGTTGAATTTTTTCACTTAGTTCTTTGTCAATATTATTAAAGTAGTTGTTCATTGTATTTGCTATATCCGTTGAATTAGTAATTTTTTGCATATTTATGTCATATATTTGGTTTATACTGTCTCTTTTTTTATATTTTTGCCTAATTTAGAATTTATTATTTTCCACAAACTTCTTGGATGACTGCTATTTCGTTGAACTTTTTCACGGTCAAACAATAATTTGGCTTCATTAATAACCTTATTTAATATCTTAACATAATATTTGTATTCAGCCTTTGTTGTATCGTTATTTGGGTCTGCTCTCCATATCTTATATAGTAATTCTTTTTTATTACACGATATTATAATTGCTTTGGAAATTCACCTACTTCTAGGTGTTATTAGTTTTTTTTTATTATTAATACAGAAAGTTGATAACATTATACAATTTTTTATCTAGTTTATCAATACGTTATTCCAGTTTTCTCTTTCTACTGCTTTGAATAGTTTTGTATAGTTTATTGATGTTTTAGATTCATCTGCTTTCTTATTGGTTAGTTTATTAACCAATACAAATAGCGGATAATAATCCGTTATTGGGTTTGTTAATTTGAAAGTTTTATTTAATGTTTTGGTATTCTTGGCTAGTGTTATCCAGTTGAAATCACCCAATATTAAATGATTTTTGGTAGTTTTCTTATTCTGTAAGTATTCTTTTATATTTTTGATATAAAATTCAGATTTCGGCATCTCATACTGAGATCTATATAATGCAGATATTTCTAGATTTTCATTATTGTTCATTATACGTCTTAATGCATTTTTGATTTTATTCAGAATTATGCCGCATCTTCAAATTTTATTCAATTCTTATTTTTGTTGGTCTTATATTGTTCGGCGAAGAATTTCTAAAATAGATCGCGGAACTCAGAAATATAAAATATTTTTTCTCTTTCAAATAATTAAACATTATCAAACAGTCAACTTAAAAAGTGAGCTCTTTTTTGGAAAACCTAAGTTTAGTAATTAGTCAAGACATATTTTTTATTTCTGAGTTCCGTAATCTGTTATTAGGAATTTTTCTCCGAACAATATAAAACAGAACAAATAAGAAATGAATAAAATTTGAAGATGCGGCATTATTTTGAATGAAATAAAAAATGTATTAAGACATATGATTTTTAAATGACACTGAAGTTAAAAGCTCAGACTTGGTAATTGCCTGAGACTAATATGGCCCAGGTGAACGCTCCGAATTAAAATTTTTTAATTATTGTAATTTTTGACATATTAATAGATCAAATTAATCTAAAAAGTAAGAAAAATTTGTTTCGGAAGCCCCTTAACATGTTTATTCCTATAGGCAGCTACTATAGTAGCTGCCAAGTCTGAGCTGCTAACTTCAGCGTCGTGATTTTTAAAAGTCGAAATATTTCAAAAATTTTTGTCCGATTTTCGGTTTTGAGGGCTTAAACTGTCTGGTGAACTTTAATAAAGCTGTCAACTGCAAAATAAGTACAAAATCGTCCATAATAAATTATTGATATTTTAAGTAATGGACTAACTTTTGACGTGGACGATATAGCCAATATAAAAATAATCTACTTCTATATTTTCAAGTATTTTGTATATGTATGTGCGGCAAGGATATATTTAAAAAAATTAATATATTATTTTGATAATTGTTACATATGTGAGAAATAAATGAAGTGAAGTGAAAAAATATGCGACGAGCGGGACGCGAACCGACAGACCCGAAGTTTCTAGTCTCGCGCTCTACCACTGATTGTGAGCTAACGTCGCTATGCTACGATGAGTGCATCGCGAGCTAGTTATTTTTATGCTGACTGTGTTGTTTCTCGCCTTCCACGTTGTGTCCAACGTCGATGGAAACCTCCGTAACATAATATTTGATCTAGTAAATACTTTTATAATATAATTATTAGATGGCTTGATTTAATTTTATTGATTGAATTATCTTTTAATTATGCTCTAATTTAGCCTATACATACAAACATTACCTGATTAAATACTGATAAGGTATCTCATTCTAAATTTTAATCCTCTGGAAAAATAATTCTTTTTTAGTCAAAATCATAATGTTTTTAAGGAATTCATGCACTCCGGACGAAACTTTGCATTATTATAACAGGCGAGAGCGTTAATTTAGTTTCAAATAAAAGAAATTGATACGATTCACGAAATCCCCGTTCATATGCATTCCACATGCGCGACATATCAATCGCCGCCGCATAAACCGTCGATCATATGGCTCCAGAATATAGGGTGTACGCGCGAGAAACCGGAGATGGACTGTATGGAAAAAGAGAAAGACGAACGGGGGCTTGCTTTAGCGCCCCGGAGCATTTTATCGGGCGGCGCGCAGCTGCAGCGCGAAAACAATGGCTCCTGGGTCGCCTGGAAGCCTGGAGCCACATAAGCTCGTCCGGAGGGAGAGGGAGAGAGGGAGAGAGAGAGGGGGAAGAGTGTCGAGTTTATGAAGTTGAATGGGTACGAGGCAGGTGACATCGCATGAAATATGGAAGGTGAGTTTTATGCGGAATACGTTGGGGCGCAGCGCAGGAGCGAGAGAAATCTCCACGCGGGTCGCTCTCTACGCCACCTCCACGTCCGCGTGCATTCTCTCTCTCTCTCTCTCTCTCTCTCTCTCTCTCTCTCTCGCTCTACATCTCTCTCTCCCGCTCTTATTCGTAAGCGTTTTCGAGAAGATCAAGATTTCATTTGCATTATTCACCGGAAGCGAAGAGCGGATGGGCATGCGGGCTTGCGCACTGTGAATTTCACTCGGCTTTCTGAGGGCAACAATTTTCGCTGACAAATATCGAAGTGTTTCCTGATATGCATGCGATTAAAAAAGAAAATAACTTGTCAGAAAGTTGCACAAGTTATATAAGATAAGATTTCCTAATATGGCCCAGCGCCTAATATGAATATTTGCAATATTTCGGAACCTGTCACGGAAAAAATAAAAATTACTAGTTTTTCTACTAGTTTCGAGACATACTCAAATTGTCAAAGTATTTAATATATTTTTAGCAATTAATGATATACACCTTTTTAAAAATAAATACATATGTTTATATAATTTGCTACATTATTTCTATAAAATTTAGTACTTACTATACTAAATTTTTAAAACACTAATATTTTATAGAAGATGTAGCAATTTTTACGAGTCAGTTTACTAAAATTTGATAGAATTGTAGCAATTTCTACGATTCACTTTACCAAAAATTACGAGACCTTCTGTTAACGACAACATCAGCAAGTCGACATAACCTCAAAAGAGATTTACTTATCATCTTCTCTTCTATAAAATTAATTATAATATATAAGCTGCATATTTTCACAAATATTTTTTAATTTAGAAACTCGTGTACTACAATTTAGAAACTTGTGTCCTTCGCGAAACAAATAGTTAATTAACTTATTAAGGTGTCGAATTTTTCCTATTGTGGAACTACAAGCTGTAGACGAGTCGAAACGTCTTTCGTTAAGTGCACGTTGCCGGAGCAGTAAGACTACTGCGGCTTCTCGCGCAGTGGGTTTGATCCCAGCTCGAATCTCTGCGTTTTTTTCAGATACAAAAAATTATTTATTTTTCTTCTACTTAATGTACACCCGAGGGAAGTTGATTCTTTCCGAGTGTGCCGGGCAAATGGCAACGTCGCACAGCCGTTCGGCCGTCCACGTTGGAGCGTCGAATTCTCATCTACAGTGGCGCGCTAGTCTATGGCGTAAAAAATGGTTGCGCAGACGACGCGAGTGCGAAATCAGTGTATTTAGAGCCACTAGAGGTTATGTTAGATGAGATCTAACCATAGACATAAGAGAGATAGACTGCGGGTGTAAGTTAGCGAGAGTGGCACCCGTTGAGAAAGAGACAGATGCATAGAAGGTATATGTAATAGAAGGTATGCCGTCTCTAACGCATGTGCGCGAACATGGTTAGAGGTGCCACTCTTGCTAACCTACACCCGCAGTCTATCTCTCTTATGTCTATGGATCTAACAGAGAGAGCCAACAGAGACGCGGCGAACAGCGTTATCTTCGTCGCCGGAGAAGATGAGGAGCAAGTCGCCACCGCTGTTACTGCTGCGCGCTTTGCAGGCGAAGAAAGGGAAGAAAAAGGAGAAAGAGAAGCAGCGTGTATAGCAGTCCGCCACGGAGGAGTCGGAGTGGAGAGCCATGGCCGAGAATCAAGGCAACTCGTCCAACTTCTCGGGCCACAACCAAGATATAAGTGCTAATTTTTAATATGTTTACAGCTCTATAATTTAAAACAAGTCAGTAGTTGGTCTACTAAAGAACGTTTAACTAAGTTGTTTAGGATGAAACGTCAAATAATTATGTAGCTAAACAAGCTATGGGAGTATACATTACAAATTACAAACGTCCACGTTCGCACGGGCACACTGGCACACATATTGTACTATCCACCTAAACCGCTTGTAACAACCAGATCTATGGAGTAGTTGAGGTTTAGACAGTTACCTGCTGGCATTAATAGTATTGTTGCTATTTTATGTTATACTGCTTACAACCAAGAAAACAGTGTTATCTTGAACGTTTTTTTTTAGAAATTTTTTGTTTCTAAAAAAATTTATATTTCAGAGAATAGCTGCTCGAGTATTTTTAGTTGTATTCAACAATTTTAAGGAAAAAGCTGAAAGTATTGATCAATATATAAATCAAATTCAGAATAAGTCTTGGAAGAAAAATAATGTTTCTCCAAGTGAGAAATTTGTTTTATCAATACTTAATGAGGTATTTAATTTTAATATTAAATGAAAACAAGCCACTATTACTTATCAACTTTAAAATATCATTAAATTATTTAAGGTTAATGGATAATATGAACAAATAAATGATTTTATTGAAACTAGAAGATTCTATATTCCACCACCAGCTAAGCCATTAGCCTGGTCATTTGAATTAGAATGGACTGGGTTGAGTATAAGTTGTGCAGAAAATGTAAAGGTAATATACATAATATGTTATCATAGTTATTATAAAAAAAAAATGTAGGTATAAAGCATTGAAATAAATATTTACTTTTAGGTAAATGCTGATGCTAAGCTTGGTTCATGGAAAATGCAAGCTGTTGAAGATGATTCTTGTAATGTACTCAATGATATTAAAGATATATTAGGAGAAGATACTACCTCTAAATCTCGTAATGTAACAAATGTTGTTAAAGAAAATGTAAAAATTGATATGCATAGGAACGAAATTGAATCAGACCAAATTATTAATGGTCACCTATTTGGAGGAAAACATATACCATTTTCTGGTATGTGAAGTCGGAGAATAATATATAAAACGTAAAATAAATATATTAATTCATCAATTATTGTAAATGAAAACGAAGCTGCTATGAAATATTCTGGTAGTCAAAGAGAAATGATGATATATGGATTTATCCTAAAAAGTCAAGTAAAACTTGAGTATTGGAGTGGACATGGATCTCGAATAATAGTGCTCTATGATTTGAAACAAGTCAGTAGTTGTTCTACTAAAGAACGTTTAATATTTTCTCATCTTGTAGTATTATTTTATACTCTCGTTAGCAAGTACTGTAAGTTATAAGTGCTTTAATCCGACTAAGTATTGCATTTATAATGAATTGTATATTACCAAGAAAATAAATATATCGTTAATTAATTTGTAATTATATATTCTTTATTAACGTAATTACTTAAACCCTAAAAATTTGTTTTTATTGTTTTTATACTCGCTATTTTAAGAATATTTTACTTATTATCTGATCTACTTTAAACGCAGCTATTTTTACTACAAACTTTGTAAATTTGATAGATAGATTCTGTAAATTTATTAGAATTTGTGTTTTTATGCATTTCGGACTATACTAAAATACTTAATAAAATACATGGGAAACCCTTAGTTGGAGCATTTTCAAGGAAAATATGCGAAAATTCGAAAACAGCTATAGAATTTTGCGAGTTGGGCACCATTGGCTAATTCTAAATTAAGTGTTTCTTTGACAGCCGAGTTATATTTGTAATTATTGAAAAATTTTACAATTAACGTTATTAGAATTATTTTATAAATATTTAATCATCTCATTTGAACCATAAATTGGATAATTTTAATTATTTGCTTTTTAAATTTAAATTCCTTAACCTCAAAACCATTTCATGAATCATTTCTTACGCCATAGACTAGCGCGCCACTGTAGATGAGAATTCGACGCTCCAACGTGGACGGCCGAACGGCTGTGCGACGTTGCCATTTGCCCGGCACACTCGGAAAGAATCAACTTCCCTCGGGTGTACATTCACAATCTAAAATATATAACGTTGGAATATAGATTGCGAAAAAAATTTTTTTTAATTGTAAATTTCCACTTTAGTTTCCGAAATACTAAAATTTGGTCAAGTGGATTCTAAAATACATTTCGAGTATGTCCCCGTTTTCCTATACTTTATACTAAATTTTAGTCATTGAAGGAGTAATTTTTACAGGAAACTTTTCCCTATTCTTTCGTTATAGGTTCATTAGATTTATTTCAAGTCCAAATAAGTTATTATATCGTTGCTTTCGAACCAAAAGACATTATCTGAGGGTCCAGTATAAAATGGCAATATCTGAGAGTCCTATTTAAAAAGGCGTTAATATGTGAGAGGCAAAAGCGTTACCGGAGTAACGCTAAGTACAGAGCCGTCACTATACTAAATTCAATAGCGTAGCTTTTCACTCAAAGATCAGTACAAAAAGACATTGATTGAAAAAATTCTCTATAACTGATCAGAAAGTGTAGCTCCAATAGTAAAGGTAGGATCACTCACACAATTTATTAGTTAAGACAGAACACAAAACTGAGAAAAAAGTTTTAGAATTTTTACAATACTTATAGGAAAAATTACTATACTGTGCGGAGAATCCTACCACAAGATCGCACAAGTGAGATATTTACTAAAATTCTAATAACTTTTACACTAAAAGTATGAAAAAATTACTAAAAAGTTAATAAAAGTTATTATACAAAAGTAGAAAAAATTACTAAACAGCATGATAAAAATTAGATTTCATAAATTTTAAAAAACTTTAATCTAAATTTTACCTAGAAAACTAGTAAATTTTATTATATTGGATAAAAATTTTTCCTGTACAGTATAGTAATTTAGGAGTACGCACTGCATTGCGCATGCGCGCTCAAAACAACATAACATCGCGCCGACTCGTTCTAACCTGCAATTTTGTTTAAGAAAACTTGCTTTAGATATAGTATAGATAAGTTTTTTTATTAATTACTTTGATCAACACTTAAATAATTATCCATAGATTAATATCCAATTTGATTTTAAAGTTTGATAAGAATAATTCACTTTTATAAGTATTATTATGCTGTAAGATATGTAGACGATTCAAATTAGATCATACATAAGTGTTCGATTCCCCATTCCGGGAAGATTTTTTTCATCGTTTAAATTTAATATTATATTTAATCATATCTGTTTATTCTTAATAAGTTCTTAATAAAACGAATAAAATTGGTGAAAAAAATTTTTTTCTGAAATTTTTCAAGAAAGTCTAAAAATTACTATACTGTTTTATAAAAACTATTAAACTGACATCTTGTGGTGAGATTCCCCTCCAGTATAGTAAATTTTCCTATAAAATTATAAAAATTACACAATCTTTTTCTTGTAGTAAAAAATTGTGTAAAAATTACACCATTTTTTTCTTATAGTAAAAATTGTGTAAAAATTACACAATTTTTTTCTTCTTTTTTCAGTGTAGCAAAATATGAAGAGCAAGAAAACTTGAAACTTTAGAGAAAACGCCCTCTACTAATCACTATTTCTGATATTTACATAAAATATTTGTACGTATGATTTTCTATTGCTTTTTTATAGATAAAACTAGGGGGGCCGCGCCCCTTGCGTGCTGTCGCGCGTCAACCCCCCGCTGTCTATATAAAAACTTCGTTTTTACATATGAGGCATGACCGTTACTATTCGGGAGAACCTTCTATCTTCGACATTGCAAAAACTGTTACATCTCGAATACTAATATCTTATATTTTGACAAAAACTTCAAAGAATTCATGAACAATTTTCTGCAATCGCCAAAAATCCATTATTTTGATTGTATTTAAGCGTTTTTAATCGTTCTTTTAGGTTTAATTTACTAGAAATTGTTTGACACCAAAATGTTCATCACGAAATAGTTTTGTTTGTTGATCCACAACATTCGTATGCAATATTTGTGTGCACTGAGAAAAGGATTTGTTTACTGTTAAAATGGCATTGTAACTGTTAACATGCGTATGTTTAAATATGACCAAATATAGGCATTGTAACAGTTATAATGCCATGTTAACAATTAAGTTACCATGTTCTCATAAACAATTTCAATATGTTACCTGAAAACATTGATATTGTAATAGTTACAATATGCTTATTATAGTAGTTTTTTCAAACAAAAACGTTTGAAATAAAAACATCATTTATTTTTTTACTCCAATGTTTCGGACTTTTTTATTGTTTATCCTGATGAGGGACATAAACAATAAAAATGTCCGAAACGTTGGAGTAAAAAACTAAATGGAGTTTTTATTTCAAACCTTCTTGTTATATAACAACATCATCCTGGTAGAAAATTGGCTATTAGATTCAAAAACTACAATTTACAAGAACTTCTACTATCAGCTACTTTCAAATCTGAATATGTTATTAGTTAATATAGATACTATAACTATTACAATATCACATTGTATCCTTAAACATGTCAAATAGTTGTATTTCAAATAGATAAATATGTTAACAGTAACAATATTCTTCTCTCAGTGTGTAAAATCAAATCCTATTATATGATAAGCGAAAATCGACTATTTCGACGGCTGAGCGGAACAAGGTCTTATCTCGGCGCGTGGATAGAGAAGGACGTATCTTGGCGCGAGGATGAAGAAGGACATATCTCGGCGCGCGAATGAAGAAAAACGTATCTCGTCATATACTGGCCGTGTGTAAGAGATAGTGTCTCGCCGAGGTACGTCCTTCTTCATCCGCACGCCAAGATAAGACCATGCTCCGCTCAGCCGTCGATTTGAGATGTATGACCAATTCCATCTCAAATCGTACGGGCTTTCCGAGGTCATCTCACCAATCAATTTCAAATTGAAATATGTTATTCCTTATTAAAAATAAAGAGATATGTATTTTTTTATTTTTCCACCCAGTCGCCGTTCCATCAACTGGTATAGTCTCTTTCGCTGTTTTTATTTTGGTACTTAACCCATGATCCATATTGATATGTGATTCATTAATGTATTACCGTAAAGCTGTCTTCGCCTTTGCATTAACCACGAAATGTGTCACCGTTGCGAGATCTCATGAATATGAAATTAGCGTGCGAAATTTTATGGCGATAGCAGCTGACGTGACAGCGTGTCGAAGGGTAAATTCATGGTCGCGTCGATATTAAGTATTAGCGTAACGTATTGCACGCCGTTGTCACCTCAAGATGAGTGATCCAGGGAAACTTTTTGCGGTGAAGCGTTGCTAAGCTGGAAGGCTAATAAATGTAAAAGGTGGTTGACTATCAAGCTTAAATGAAACTTAATTTATTCGTAAAGGTAATTCGAAACCAGCAATGATGTCTCATCAATTGTAAAGCATACATATAATGATTTTAGTGATATATTCGATTCGTGTATGTTTACGAAAAATGAACGCATTTGCTTTAATCGTCAAGTACTAAACGTACCAATTTCTCAGTAATCGAATTTTAGTGTGATAAAATAATTGCAAAATATGAGAGTATTTTTTTCCAACTCATAATGTTACCAAAAGTGAAAAATTCCCTTCTCCAGTCTGATAATCGCGTAGTTGCTTGACAAGTACTGATTAAAAGAGATTAATAAATATTTATTTATACCCTTAATACTAAGTGGCATTACATGCTTAGATGTACTAAATCGTATTGATTCTAAATATAAGTATTGTAGAGTATATATGGTTTGTGTATGTCTGTCTGTGAGAGGTCGGAAGCCTTGCGAGAGTGTGGTACTCTCGCAAGCGGCCAGTCGAGGCTCCGGTTAATATATAAGGCCGCGTTATCCAAGGTTACTCACGGCGTCCACGGTCGAGTCTTAGTGGTAAACCCTGAGACGACACGCCTGGCTCTTTTTCTTGCCTCTACAGTATATACATATGAAAATGAATATTTATATTACGCAATAAGTTATTTTATAAATATATCATTGCATTGAAAAACTTATAATTTTATATCAATACCATTAAGACGATTCAATAAATTATAATTATAGTTTTCGCTACTTTATTTATCAGCGCCTTATATCCATCACTTGCTTGAATGACATTTATAACTTTTAAGTCTCTTTTAATAATAAAAGGCAGATGACTTAACAACATCAGTCATTGAAAAATGATTAAAAATCTTTATTTGGATTGTAAGAGTGCTTTATATAATAAGAATGGTTAATTTTCGAAATTACAAATATGTTTCCAAGGAAATAGTTATTATAAACAACATTCAATTGAACCGATATTTTATTTATATATTGCGACATAGAAATTACAATCGGTTCCCAATCCGTTTCTAACTCGTAGATATGTGTTGCTTACACAGAATGTAGCTATTGAGACTTGGCACGATCGAGCTTTACCCAGTGAAATAGGTAACGCTCTCTACATCCACAGGTGCCCTGTTAAAAGGTATTCCTTGCGAAAGGGTCGGAGAAATTCTTAGTTGACGCCTGGGATTCAGGTATACTAATTATCTTATCTCATCTTTTACAGCAAAACTAATTTATGCACAATGATGTGATATATAATGAAAAGTACAAGTGTCAAAAATCTTGAGTATCAATGATGAATCATCTTCGTCATGAAGTATTGACAATCCCGTAAGAGGAACTTTTTCGGTACACAAGAGGTTAAGAAGACTTTTATAATAGTATTAAGGGAGTCAGACACCTTTAAGATGACGAAAAATCAATTTTTTTCATTACATCATTTACTAAAAAAACACTTGTAGAATATGTCCCAATTAGTTATAAAGCATTATCTATTTTTGTTTTAAGAATATATACAAAACACTGATAAAGCTTTTCATTTGTTTTTTGTTCAAATTACATTTTTCGCCTTGTATACATATTTATATAATCGTATATTACTTCTACTAATTTTTTTTAATTTTCCTGTTTTTAATATACTTAAAATTCTCTCTCTACATATCTATATATACTTTAAACAATCCAAAAATAATATTTTAAACATTAATATAGAGATAAAAAATAAATAATATAATTTATGAACGGTATTTTTGACAAAAATAAAAATTTGAATTTAAAACTTACAGCAGTTAAGTTGGCACCGTAACAACCTGACTTATCGCCGACAGTCTCTCACAGCTCACTCCTTTATTGTAACAGAGATTATTTTAACCTATATAAAAATCCGCAAGCAATGAAAACATGCACAGCTGTCATTTCATATAAACACTGTGATATCAGCATCAGTACCTTTTTTATACAAAGTGTTGTTCTTAGTTTTCATTGTTTCCAATGGATTTAGGAGTAAACATTTAGTGTATTATAATACATAAAGGTATTTTAAATAAGTTTTTAAAAGTGTGAATAATACGAGTGACAGTTGAATTAAAGTTTTAGAAATAGCTTTTTAGTACTTGAACTTTTATTGGAAACTTTATACTTAAAATAGCAGGGATTGATACTAAAGAAAAATTAAGTCTATACTGACTATTACAAAAAACATTTCGTGTACAGATTTAAATCAACTTTTAAAGGGAGCCAACGATATGCTATTGTGCAGAAAAACATTATGGAACCTTCGCTTCTGCCAGAACGCTATCATTATCAACCATCGCCTGAATCTCACTATAAGATAATTGACATTTTATTTTCTGAAGTCAAAACAGTTATGCACTGCAATAAATATATATCAGTCGTATTCTCTTTATTAAGTAATAATATTATAAAGAAATTCACCCTATCAGACATTAAAAGAAGATCAATATAGGAGTGTTGCTGCTCTAAACATTTTTTTAAGCATTTGACTATGGCGATGCTGGCTTCATAACATGCATGAAGGATTTTGGATTTCTCAACACATTCATTATTTATCTCAGTACATAATAATCTAATATATATCATAAAGATTAGTAAAAACATATGGATTTAAAAATACCAAAGGATCTACATGTTAAACCACTTAACAAACTTGACTGACTGATGTGGATATGGCTGTTACGTGTGCTCATATAGCTTACAAGTCTGATGGACCGTATACTGAGGTACTAGAATATTTGATCTAAATATAAAATATTTTGAGCTAAAAACAATACTTTTTTGTATTTCAGGGTAGAGATGGAGTTAAGAAATAAAGAAGAAGAAATAAAGAAGTATTTTAGTAATTTTATCTTTAAAGCTGTTTTCTACATAATGTAAAATTTTGGGCTCTGCCGTCGACTCCAGATTCAAGAACTGCATATATTTTAATGGGAGAGGTCCTAAAATTTTGGTATTTTATATGATTATTGACTGAAGAGTTGTATGTATCCAATTTACTTGATTAAATAATTTTTTACGGTCAAATCCTTACGAAAATAAACTACAAGCACAAGTACTGTCAAAACTACAGGTGTAACTACTGTCAGAACTACTGGCAAAACTGTTGACCGACTACTCCCTATCAGTAGTAATTTTGGAACTACAGAGAGACCATACTCAAGTGACGAATCCAGTTAAAATATGGCAAACTACTGCTGTTTACTGTTTAATAATTGAAAAACCACTGCAAATTTTTAAGTACTTTTTAGCAACAGTATAACTAGTGTTTAACTAATGTAACTATTGATCAACTACAGGTAAACTATGTATTAGATTTGAAGTGTTTATGTTTTAAAATCAATTTTTACAAAAAAAATTAATTTATTTCACGCAGATATGGCGTAAAATTTTGAGTCCCCATTGTAAAGGGGATATCAAAAACAAGGTAAGCCTAGTAATTCGGGCTCTTCGTAAAGAGTCATTTAAACAGAAGAAGAAGAAGAAAGAAGGGATGGTGGGGGCCCCCTCCGTCGCCCCCTACCAGTGAGGTACAGCCTGCCCGGATCACCGTCCAGGAGCCCCTTACGTAGAAATGAATCCACGTAGGAGGAGCCTGGGCGATTCCAGTTACCTCTCCTTAAAGAATGTGAGGGCATTTCCACACTATCAGAAGTTATAAAGCAAAAACGGTTGTATGGCTGGACTACTATGTGGAGTGTATAATGGGGAAAAACCTCGCTAGGAGTAAAAACCCATTTATCTTAAGTTAGTTGTTGAGACGCGTAGAATGACTTTATTAGACAGAAAAAATAGATGAGTAATTTATATAGGTAGGTAAAGGTGATATGCGGCAGAAAGTTTTATCATTTAAACGGCTGACTTACACGGCTTATATATTCTCGGCCATCCAGTGTATCCACAGAAAGCACTATCGGAGTGCCGCATAGCGGATAAATAGTCGAAGCTTGCTTATCGAGCGCTGCCCATTGTGGCGCTCCTGCAGTGCTTTCTGTGGATACGCTGGATGGCGGAGAGTATATGAGAAATTCTCAGGAACTTTTACTTTTATGTCACTCTTTTTTTTAAGCAATTTATTGCTGCTATTAGCGGTGCGTGAGAAGCACATGAACCAGACAGGGTGTAAAAGCTTCAATTTTTACGTAGAAAACCAGTCCTGTAAACCATGTTAGTGTGCCACGCTTGCCCAATTCAGAGCATATAAAAAACTGTCGAAAAAGGTCTACTTTTGATAAGTTGAGTTTTTTCGACAGTTTTTTATATGCTCTGAATTGGGCAAGCGTGGCACACTAATATGGTTTACAGGACTGGTTTTCTGCGTAAAAATTGAAGCTTTTACACCCTGTCTAGTTCATGTGCTTCTCACGCACCGCTAATAACAGCAATAAATTGCTTAAAAAAAAGAGTGACATAAAAGTAAAAGTTCCTGAGAATTCCCCATATAAGCCTTGTAAGTTAACCGTTCAAATGACTCTTTACGAAGAGCTCGAATTACAAGGCTTACCTTGTTTTTGATATCCCCTTTATAATGCGGACTCAAAATTTTACGCCATATCTGCGTGAAATAAATTAATTTTGTTTGTAAGAATTGATTTTAAAACATAAACACTTCAAATTTAATTCAATAGTTTATCTGTAGTTGATTAATAGTTACATTAGTTAAATACTAGTTATACTGTTGCTAAAAAGTACTTAAAAATTTACAGTGGTTTTTCAACTGTTAAACAGTAAGCAGCAGTAGTTTTCCATAGTTTAACTGGATTCGTCACTTGAGTATGGTTTCTCTGTAGTTCCAAAATTACTACTGACAGGGAGTAGTCGGTCAATAGTTTTGTCAGTAATTCTGCCAGTAGTTGTGCTTGTAGTTTATTTTCGTAAGGGAAAATTGCTAAAAAATCTGAATTTCACTTAAATTTAACATTTTTTAGCAATTTCCCGCGCAAAAAAAAAATTTGTGGACCATATATTGCCCACAGTGTTGGACAAGTATGGGCAATATATGGGCCATTGCAAGCCATATTAAAACAATATAGGGGAGATACTCGGCCCCGGCGCCTGAGCCGAATTCGGGCTGGAATCGGGCCATAATATTCCCACCAGTATCCCATATAGTTCCCATATTAGTCCCATATTTATTTTCATGAGAACCATTAACAAAAAAAAAAACAACATAAATAAATAAATAAGCGTAAAAAACAATCCTATTGTGCATGTAGTGGGACTGTAAAATATATATAAAAAAAAAAATTCTTTGAGTGGATTCGAACCTCGAACCTTTGAATTACTAGACTTAAGTCTAGTAATTCAAATTGCTCGCTACCGACTGAGCTATTTAGTTATGCTTATATCAAAGGATCAAATGGAGGTTAATACTTGAACGACATCATCATTCGTTTCAGATTACAGCCTAGATAATCTCCATTTGATCCTTTGATATAAACATAACTAAATAGCTCAGTCGGTAGCGAGCAAGTCTAGTAATTCAAAGGTTCGAGGTTCGAATCCACTCAAAGAATTTTTTTTTTTTTTTAATATATTTTACAGTCCCACTACATGCACAGTAGGATTGTTTTTTACGCTTATTTATTTATTTATGTTGTTTTTTTTGTTAATGGTTCTCATGAAAATAAATATGGGACTAATATTGCAACTATATGGGAACTATATGGGATACTGGTGAGAATATTATGGCCCGATTCCAGCCCGAATTCGGCTCAGGCGCCGGGGCCGAGTATCTTCAATATATTGCTCTAATGTGGCTTGCAATGGCCCATATATTGCCTATACTTGTCCAACACCGTGGGCAATGTATGGCCCACAAATTTTTTTTTGCACGGGTTTTGACCGTAAAAAATTATTTAATCAAATAAATTGGATACATACAACTCTTTAGTCAATAGTCATATAAAATACCAAAATTTTAGGACCTCTCCCATTAAAATATATGCAGTTCCTGAATCTGGAGTCGACGGCAGAGCAAAAATTTTGAAATGGCCATACGTTTGATTAAAATCGATCAAAATCTTTTTTTTTGGGTCTCATTTTATCACAAATTGAATATATTTTTAGGATATTACTTCTACATATTTTTAATTATGAAAATTTATTTTTTTCAGGTCATTTTATGAAGAAAATTTTAAAGGTGACTGACCCCCTTAAATCGAGGTATTTTTGTCAAAGTAAATTACGATTTACAATTTCTGTTTCAATGTAATATCAAATTTCTGTTTCAATAAATCTTTTTAATCAAATATTCAATTATTCTGTAAATAACGTTATAATTGACAGATATCTATTCACTTCCATAAAGTTAGATAATTATTAGATGTATTAAATTAACTTCATTGAGTTTTACTTAACAGTAAAAGATAGTCAATTAAGTAAAATTAATTTTACAATTACATCATAATTTGAAAGTATGATTAAATCCTGAAAAATATCCAACAAATTTTTCATTACAAATTTACATTTAAAAAATTTATATTGCCGTGATATTTTATTTTCGCAATTATGAAAAATGATGTTTAAGCTTTTAATTAATGCTGTATTCATAAATGTCTTTTATCAGTAGTTAGCTGAAATTTATCGCCGACATGTATGAATAATTAATCGAAAATAACGAACATTTTATCATGCAAAATTCGGGTTAATTAAATTAAATAAAGATATTTATTAAAATCGTTTGTCCACCCTTTTACGAAAATACCCTTCTGACTTTAATATTCATGTCTGTCAAAAAAAAAAGTTATTTATACAAAGGCTTCGTTAGCCAAAAGAGAAACATGTTCAAGTATTAATGAGACAACAAATCCAAAAGAACTTTGCAAGCACGATAATAATATTGTTATTCATGAACCTGAGTACGGTATAACGTTTCCTCGTTAAGCTCTTGGAGGGCGCGGTTGACCCGACGACGAGCCGCCTCCATTTTAATCGACAAATTGCGAAACAAACAGCGCCTCTCATTCCACGAGAGATGCAAATAATGCAAAGACAGAAAGACAGGCGGGGAACATTTTATCGCAGTCAAGTCGTTGAGTTTCTGTCTCCTCTCCCGCTCTCGAGCTTTTTTCCCCAAACACGACGAGACGAGAGGCGGAGAGACAGAGAGTGAAGAATCGCCAGAGTGAGATACATAAATAATAGCTACAAAAAAGAGTAAGAGAAGCAAGAAACATATAGCAGGCCTTCAAGAGGAGGCCACTGTGCAAACGGTGAGCGCGCGCGCGGGGGTCTCTTTTTACCGACGCGCCTCTCCGCTCTTCAATTATCTCACCTAATGACGGGCTTCACAAAACTTGGGAGAGCGGACCTCTTTCTATGATGTCTACACGGAGAGAAATTTTAGAGTAAAAATTACCAAGGTGCCTTGGTAGTGCATGGATAGACTGTCAAAAGCCGTGATATTCCCAGGTTTCTAATACAATTTATAAGTTTCTCAGGAAAAACTACCATAACCACTTAAAAAAAATACCAAATTATCGGAATAAAAATTACCAGACACACTGGTAAAAATTGAGATCTAGTCATTTTTATAAGGTAACCTAAGAATTTTTACTAAGAAAACTGATAAATTTTACCAAATAACCTGGTATTTGTGTATTCGCGCATGCGCACTGCGCATTATTGTGTTTCAGAAGATTGATACTAGAGGCGTGCGCGACGTTAAAATGAAAGCAATACACATATTTTCAGTAAGTAATAACGGCGATTCAAATAACTGTTGGTAACAGCTTCCGTGGCGCAGTCGGTAGAACGTCGGACTCTCAACCCAAAGATCGTCGGATCGAATCCCGCTTCCGTAAAAATTTTTTTTCAGTTTAATGTTTTTTCATCCTTGTTTCTGTTTCTATTTCTATATTAAAATACTATATATCCATCAATATGGATAAAAAAAGTTAATTTTTTTAATTTAAATTAACTAAAAAAAATTTTACCAAGGCACTTTGGTAAAAAGTTTGAAATTGTCAGTCTGTCCATCCATTACCATAGAAACTGGTAATTTTGTCTCGAATATTTGTAATTTTCACTACAAAATTTCTCTCCGTGTATATATACACACACACGCGCTGTACTATCGTATCGCGAGCTCGTCCTTTTTCATTTCTGTGTTCGTGCAACTGATTTGTCTTCCTTCTCTATCTCTTTCCTTCCTGTTCTCTTCTCTCTCTCTCTCTCTCTCTCTCTCTCTCTCTCTCTCTCTCTCTCTCTCTCTCTCTCTCTCTCGCCAGTCTTGTTCAGCGCCGCGTGCATGTATTCTTTAGTTTTTCAATTCGATGAAACTTCTGTCTCCTCCCAATTAATTTACGTGATCTTTACAATGCTGCGAAATACTGTGCCTAATAAATTGGTGCATGGAATATTATGGAGGTTAAATAATTTACGGTTGGATAAACTTCGTCAAATCAATTTTTCATTGATATGATATTGATATTTTGGACGTGCATTATAAAAAATTATAAAAATACTCAATCTAAATTCTTTGTTTATTACTTTCAAATAGAATATATATCTATTGGGATAAAAGTTAGAAGCAGGCGTGGGCGCCAAAATCCAATTAAAAACAGAAGGGCGACGAGACACTGTAAGACACTGTCGCGGATAGAATTTCAGTTACGGTGACGAACGGCGTTGTGAAGACGGCAATTTTCGGGCGTTTACGAGCGATCGTCGTATTGAAGTTGCTTTTATCGTACCCCCTCCCCCCTCTTTCAGAGAGTGAGAGAGAGAGAGAGAGAGAGAGAGAAGAGAGAGAGCATAGAGTGCTGATTTTTATGGCGTTACTTCGTACCCTCCTTCTTCACTCTGGTCTCGTGAACTTTATGAGCCCCTCTCGGTGTGTCGGAAAACTGCTGTATTACCGCGTAAACACGTTTTAATAGATTGATAACGTTTCGTAGTCGTCGAGCCTTTTTCTCTGCAACTCCTTGACGACGTAGCACAGGAGCCCGAGACTTCTTAAGAACTTTATGAATCTTGAAATCTACTTTTTTACGATCTCGCGCTTTCCTTGTGCAGCCCAGCTTGCAGAAATGTCGAGAAGGAATTTTTTTGAAAAAGACCTAGATTATTACGCTCTGAACTTCTAATGCAAGTCGTTCCGAGATTATTCGTGCTTCTTTCTTTCTCCCTGTTTCCCCTCTCTGTTGAATACAAGTTTTATAAAGTTACGTTGGAACATGACGGGAAATTGCAATATTACGAGGGATCGTATTTTTCTTCTTTTTTTTTAAATCGTATCTCGCATTGTATAGTTGTCCAAACACTCGGTGATTCGATTGTGGCGTACGTTGGAAAAGTTTCCGCTCAAATGTGAATGAACGATTTGCCCATAGCGGACGACAATATGGAAAGATCTACTTCAATACTAGTCTGCGCCTATTTTGAACAACTGAGTTGTCCAAAGACGGGCGAGCCGTTCGCTTAACCGACCGAAGCGCCGCTCTACCACCATCAGCGTAGAAGCTCTCGCAATCTTCTTTCCGTGAGGGGCTTCAATGTTGTATAATGAAAATATGTACCTGCGCAAAAAAATGAAGACTGGCCAATATATTGCTCGGACTGTGGAAAATATATGGGACATATCACTTCCCATACATGGCCAAAATTTCTCCAGATTGCTCTCCGTACCTTTTTCCCATAGTTGGGATGACTTATGGCCCGTGTATTGGACAAGTGTTGCTTTCAGTTCTTCGTTAACAACAAATTTTGTAAACACACACACATACACACACACACACACAAGCGAAGCACTGGTCCCGCTCACCCACCCCAGTGTCTCATACTTCCTTATATAACCCGCATGGTTCCTATTTATTTATGTGTTACGCCATCAGTGCGCCTAGTGGCGGCTTTGGAACTACATTATACATATAGAAGTCCCCAAAAGTTCCCCCATATATGGGAAAAGAGTACGGAGAGCAATCTGGAGAAATTTCGGCCATGTATGGGAAGTGACATATCCCATATATTGCCCACATTCCCAGCAATATATTGGCCAGTCTTCATTTTTTTTGCGCGGGCAGGCAAGTATAAAATTTCAGATGCTGAAGATACTTTGAAAATTTAGGTCAAAGAAGTAGGTAGATAACACGAGATAGCAGTTTTTATCGAATCAGCCTGTCACTTCGTTTGTCAAAAAAAGTATTTCAAAGACGACTGTTTAGCAGTGCGCTCGGTCTCGTTTTATCCTACAGTTGTTGGTCTCTGTACGTTTTGATATAGTCGATACCCGAAAGGGTAAGGCGGGAGGGTGGGGACGGAAGCTCGCCTAAACGAAAAAGCACGCACCTTTATTGTGCAGCTTCCAATGCCAGTATGCGATATTCTACGAAAATATAATAAAAAAAAATAGAGAATTTCATTTTATAAAGAAAAACCAGGAAAAACCAGATTCAATGTAGTATTATACGTTCCTAGTATTATACTCCGTGTTTAAAATTAAAATTATTTTCTTGTTGTCTTTGTCTGAATGTTATGTTAATGACTGAATAACTGTTTATGCCCTGAAGAGGGGAGTATACTAACGCTCCCGAAACGTCGGCAAATAAAAAACAATATTCACTAAACATTGGTTCGTTTGATGTCCGCCTCTCCCAAAAAAACTTAAAATTATTTTCGTGTACAAGAATAATGAAATACTGTGGAGTTTTGTTTATGAGAGTAAACATTTTGTAAATATAAATTTCTCAAAATTATATGGCGTACATAGAATTGGATGTTATGGTAAATTATTCATTACAATGCAAATACATTTTACAACTCAATAACCCTTACATTGGTATTATATATTTAGTAAATATTCCACTAAAATACGCCCAAAAAAGCTAAAAAAAACATATATTTGCCACACGACTGTCTTCGCCAGTTACGAATACTGCACTATAAAATTAAACATTCCACGGTGTAATTGTAGTTATAACTACAATTGTATTACACATTTAATGCTTAATTGATATATCAGAACAATTTTCTTCACCTTTTTATTAAGTCTGAAGATCCTTTGGGGAGGGGTATGGCGTAGAGCCTTTTCAATTCAGCCCGCTAATAAATGTAAACATATACCGCGGTGGTATTTTGAACACGCTGCAATTACCAGGTCGAAATAACAAATATGTTCATTGCATGAAGTTTCTCGACGCACTTCCCTTGCTCTCTCTCTCCCTCAGTGTTTAGGGCAGCACAATAACAATTATGTAGAACCCCTGCGCGCATATCGGGGTAGCGTTCCTACAATCAATTGCAGCCTCTGGATTCGCGTGCAAGAAAGAGGGAGAAAGAGAAAGAGAGAGAGAGGGGGAGAGAGAGAAAACGCACCCTCGACTCTTCCAATATTTATCCAGCGAAATGAGGAAAGGCCCTCAAGTGCGGCTGCACTGGGTCACTGGTCCGCCGCCCCCTCTCCTCCGCTCCCCTACTACCGAGCGAGAAAGTCGTCGCCAACACACACACCCCTGCATATACGTATAGGTGTCCATTGTTCGAGGGAGAGTACGGCGTGCATTTCCATAATTCAAGGCGCCGGGAATTTTCGGGCTGCACGCGAACAACAATGCCACAGCAGCAGCAGCAGCAGCTCGCAGCCTAGGTCCCGCATAATCCGGGCCATTGTCGTCCTGCGGCTAGCGCGACATTGTATTGACGTTTAAGTTGCTGCGCACCCGCCGCCGTTGTCGACGTCGCCGTTGCCGTTGGCTCCTTTGTATATTATATGTGAGGGGGGGAGGCTGAGGGGCTGCAGCAGCTTCGCCGTCCATTCACCCGGTACACACACCTGTGTGTCATCGGAGCACTCGAGCAGAAAGTGTATGCGTGTTTCTGTATACTGAAGTGTTTTCTTTTTATTTATTTTTTTAACTAGATTTTTCGACGGTAAATGCGGCACGAGGTTGAACGGTAGTTGTGTTAGGTACAATTTGTTTTGGCGATCTTTCTGATGATTTTTTTCGGAAATTGTAGAGAACGGGGTGCGACAATTCAATTTCTTAAAAGTTAGCTTTCACCTGCACTTGATCCACTCGTCTTTGAGAGCGCGAGAAAAATGTCGAGGTGAGCTTTTAGCTCGTTTTACAAACAGCAATCGCCGTTTTACTCTATATAGAGGCCGAGAGGAAAGAGAGGGAGAGAAACGGGACCGGCCGTTTTGTTTGAGTTCGAAAATCGGTAAATGGAACGAACGAAAGCTTACAAGTGCGCCCAATCGAGCGCAAAGCGCTTCCCGGCCAGGCGCACGGCGCACACGCGATTTCGCTTTTCTCTAGTTTTCTCTTTTCAATTAATGAATGAAATCGGTGGCTTCCACTTTTTTTCAATTGCTCGATTTTCCGCTTTTTCACCCGTTGTTTCTTTTTTTTCCTTTTTATTTTTCCACGTGCGCGTACCCGCGTTACTTTTTCGACAGAAGCGAGATTTTATTCGTGGCTCTCGAGCGTGCACTTTTCAAAGTGCAATCTTTTAAAGATAAGGCACGACGCAATTCTCAAGAATACTTTGACAGTTTTGCGAAAATTATACGTTTTGAATTCCTTGAAAATGCACCTGGGGGATGTGCTGCGAATTCGCTTTGCTCTGAAGAGCTGATATTTTCCACAACAATAAGGTAATCAAAGTAGAAGCATTATTATATTTATCCAGCAAATGGTTTTATTTCGTTTTAAATTTTTAGTCGTATTTGTTCATGTAGAACAAAAAAATTATTCGATTTTATGGTTTTGTAGATATTCCTTAAAACGATTGGTAAAAAATTGTATTAAAAGCAAATACAGAAGAGCAAGAATATAAATTTACTTTTACAAGATTTAATTCTATACATATTGAAATAACTCTGAATTCAGTATTCAATGCTTTATATTTGAAAACCTCAGAGGTCCGAATCAGTTACGTTGGAATAGAAGTAAAAAAACAATAGACGATGAAATTCAAGCAATAAAATGTAGTAGCGAGGATTAGTGTGTAAACGAATCGAGTAGTGGCGGTTTGGGGCCGCAAATCCCTGGTCGACCGTTACACCCTCTCGTAGACGTGTTTTACGCGAAACCACTAATCGCATCAGATGAGTCAAGTGTACAGTATAATGGGATTCATCGGGTCGGTTTGACAGCGCGAGCCACGCTTCCATTGAATTTTCTTGCTATCTTTCCCTCCCATTGCCCCCTACACGTGTGCTTTTATTACAGGCCATTAATTCTGCTTTCAGATTGCTTTTAACATGGAATTACAATCGATATATTTTTTTAGACACACAAAGCATCTTAACGGAAAAATGAAAAGTTTGCAATATTGCCCCAAATCTATGATGGTGCCGAAATTCCACACTGTAGTATTTGAAATTTGTAGGAAAATTTCCGTACGCTCGATCATTAATTTAATTTATTTATTTATTTAAATCAGAGTAGTACATGTTGTATTACATGTTATTGCTTACTTCAAGACATAGTTACATGTCTGAAGCAGCAAACATCCTATAGAGGTAGACATAGCTACCTGTACATAGGTCCGGTGTACTTAAAACTAAAAAAATTTAAGTAACTTATAAACTAGGCATGGAATCAAA
Source organism: Torymus aiolomorphi (assembly GCA_036365515.1). NCBI lineage: Eukaryota > Metazoa > Arthropoda > Insecta > Hymenoptera > Torymidae > Torymus > Torymus aiolomorphi. The sequence continues at coordinate 13,994,613 of CM070875.1, forward strand.
GATTCGACTATAAATAATATATTTGGTCCACATTGATTATCTTACCCATACTGGAAGGTTAAATTTTTATTTATTTATTTATTTAATTTATTTATTTATTTTTTTTTGTTTAAATTCTAGAATATATTAGTACCAATCCAAATTTTTAGCTTTTTCTTATTATAATTTTTTGCGATATCTAGAACTTTAAGATTTGGATTAGATTTCGGAAGACAATTAAATACTTGTATCGCTCTGACATAGTTATCTTTATCACTAACAGTTTTCGAACACTTTGGTGGTATTATAAGTTTATTTCTAGTTTTGCTAGTCGATGTTAAGTATAAATTCCTAAGTTCATTATAATGATACGTTACACATTCGTAAGCAAAAATTTGTTTTAGATTCAAGGGGTTGTCTCGATTGAAAATATTTTTGTTTATAATTTTTAAAATCCTATTTTGGATGTTTTGTAGTAATTTTAAGTTGTTTTTATATGCACCACCCCATGCAATATTTCCATAGCTAATGACACTATGAAAAAATGCATAATATATTATCTTAAGTGTGTCAGATTGCATATATGTTGATAACTTGTACAGTATATATATTATATATTTAGTTTTTTTATTATATATTCAATATGTTTATCCCACTTTAGCCTATAATCAATAATTATACCTAGATATTTACAGTATTCTACCCTGCTCAATTTAGTACCCTGTATGCGTATGTTCATATCTTCGGGAACACTATCACAATAGTTACCAAAAGTTATGTACACAGTTTTCTTTATATTTAGTGATAGTTTGTTAAGTGCTAGCCAGATATTTATATCTTCTAAGTACTTGTTCATTTTATTTTCAACTTTCTCCCAGTTATCATCTGTTGAAATAATAGCTGTATCATCCGCATATGAGATGGTACTATCTGTTCTGTTTGTTAGTAAATCGTTTACGTAAATTATGAATAAGAGTGGCCCTAGTATAGTACCTTGCAGCACACCTGTAGTTAGCGTTTCATAATAGCTTTCAGTTGTTCCTATTCTTACTTTTTGTTTTCTCTTACTAAGATAGTTAGATATAAGTGCATGCGCTTTACCTCTTATTCCATAATTATATAATTTGTCTAAAAGAATAGCATGGTTGACAGTATCAAAAGCTTTTGCTAGATCTAAAAATGCAATAGCTATTGGTTTACTTTTGTCTAATTTCTTATAGATTATGTTCATTAAGTAACTAAGAGCATCTTTGGTACCTTTCTTTTTTATAAATCCAAATTGATTCTGCGCTAACAAATTATTATTGTCCAAAAATGATTGTAAACGAACATATACAATTTTTTCAAATATCTTTGCTACGTTAGAAATTAGAGATATCGGTCTATAGTTTGATGTATCCATTTTACGGCATGTTCTTATTTGTGCACATAAAGATTGTGCACATATTTATTGTGCACAGATAGCATTGGTACAGATCTATATATATATATATATAAATATATACCAATGTTAAAGTGTGCACAATTAATATGTGCACAATCAGTATGTGCATAAACAAGAACACGTCCATTTTACTACCCGATTTAAAAATAGGAACTACCTCAGCTGTTTTAAGCGCTTGAGGCCATGTTGATTTTTCAATACAAAGATTAAAGATATGTGTTAGTGCATTAACAATTTGATATGATAGTATTTTTAGTGTTTTGGTAGTAATGTTATCTACCCCACCATTTTTTATTTTCATATTATTAATTATTTGAAGAATTTCCTCGTTATTAGTCGGTTTAATGTAAATTATATTCATGTTCATTGCTGGTAATTGTAAATGCTTACCCTGGGGTTTTACAATGGTGTTAGTTAGATCTTTTCCAATTCTACAAAAGTACGAATTCATATGATTGGCAATTTGCGTCTGATCCTCTATTGTACAATTGTTATTCTTTTTCAAGTTGGTTCCCATTTTTTGCTTCCTCCTAGAGGAAGCTTTGTGTTTGTTTATGTATTTCCAAAGTTGCTTGGTATTATTGATATTGTTCTTAATTAAATTTCTTTCATGTTTTATTTTTGCCTCTTTAATAACTTTGTCTAGCCTCTTTGTGTAATTCTTATATTCTAATTTTATTAGATTCATTGCGCATTTTAATATATAGTTGTTCTTTCTTTTCACACGAGATCATTATTGCTTTAGATATCCAATCTTTCCTTGGATATCTCTTGTTATTTTTTGTTTTATGCGCTTCTTTAGACTTTTCTAAACAGTCTTGTATTTCAGTTATCAAGAATACGGTAGCTTCATCGGGATCATGCATTGCCTCTATAACATTCCAATTTTTTGTAATGGCTATACTTGAAAGTTTATAGCAATTATAGTGATACTGGATATTTTCTTGTTTTAATTTTGGTGGCTTATTCAGTTTCAAGAAAAGTAGATAATGATCAGTAAAAGGAATCGAGAGTTTAAAAGTTTTAGTGTCTATAGATGTAGCTTTTATATACATGTTGTCAATGCATGTACCGCTTCCGCCACTATCATTTGGTCTAGTTGTATGTATAAAACCCGGGAAGAAACCATTTTCCATCATATTGTCTAATAATTCTAAGCTATATTCATCATCGTTCGTAATATCGATGTTAAAATCATCAATAATTAGGTGGTTTTTTATATTTCTTTTGCTATTGATAAATGATTTTACATTCAAAATAAATTCAAGGCGCGGTAAATCATGGCATCGATATAATGCGGAAATTTCAAGATTACTGTTGTTATTTAGACTTATTCGTGAGTTTATTATTAATATTTTGAGTCTACCAATTTCGATTATTTCAGTAATTTCTGATACACAATCTTTTATATATACAACGACACCATCATTTTGATTTAAGTTACCGTTGTTGTAGTACAATTTATATCCCTGTATTGCAAAAAAGTGAGGATTGGGTAAATTCCATGTTTCTGTACATACAATTATATATGGTTTGATCTTCAAGCTCTTAATAAGAATATTCGATTTCGTATAATTGTGATTTAGACTTCTAATATTGACCTGTAATATCAAACTATCTTTTTTATTTATATTTTTATTGAGAGTTTTAAGATCAAGAAATGACGTTTTTTCTTGTATTACTTCTTTTTGCAATTCTTCAATGAGATCGACGTGTTGCTCCATTATGTAGTTTGCTGTTTCCTTGGTGTCGTATGTGTTATAGATGCGGTGTTGGCTCTAAACGGCGAAGTCAGCAAAGTTGTGCTAGTCCAGTTGTCTCTAGACGGCGAAGTCAGCATAGTTGCGCTAGTCGAGCTGGTCATCGTAGTGGCTTGATTGCAGTTTCCTACTTTACCTAAGTATCTTGGTATAGTAGGTCTTATCGGATAATCAGTCATATCTATATATCTATTGAGCTTATTCTTAAATATTGTACATTTCTCTGTGTCATTGGCCATATGTTTAACCTCGAAATTTGTGTTATATTTCGAGTTGCTGTAAAAACAATTGACACATGTAATGTTGGATGGGTTATTATCACATTGCAAAGTCTTATGCGGACCTGCACATTTTAAGCAGCATAGAGTGTTTTTGCATTTCAATGTGTTATGTCCAACTCTTCCACAGTTTAAGCAGGGCTTGATGTTTATTAAATCCCATACCTTACAGCTTTGATATCCAATGAAGATTCTATTTTGATTGTCACTAATATGTTTATATAGCTCTCTTAGAACTTCAATTATTATGGTTGTCTTGTTTGTAATCTTATTTTTGTCTATATTTAGTATCTTACACTTATCTTGATATCCAATAAAATTTCTTTTATTTAAGTCCTCTTCCAGCTCTTCTATATTCATATTAGTATAGTTGTCTACACCAACTATTTTCATCTTCGGGGATTCAATTTTTTCAATAAATGTTTTATAATTGTTAGATGGTTTTTTTTAGAGTAATTCAATTGTTACTTTAGCACTTTTTTCATTCATACTTTCTCTACTTCTTCTAATCTCAATTTCATTGTCGTTCACTACTTTTAGTTGTTTCATCTGTATATCTTTTTCTTTTATTAAAACGTCACATACCTTTTTCTTAAAGTCATGTGGATTTTGAATGTCCTTTTTAAGATTTTTCACAATTATTTTCGGTATTCTTTTGTTTTTAATTGCTAGTTTATTAGTTGCTACTTCTGCATATGTTTTTTTGGTTATGTTGCTTTATTTCCATCTCCTGGTCATTTTTATCCTTTTTTATTAATTACTTCAATATGTCGTTTTTTCCATTAGTTCTTGATTTAATTGTCTTAGTAGTTGAATTTCAATTTGATGTTGATTTTCCAGTTCAGCATTTTCAGTTAGCATCGTAACGTTTAGTAGTTTTTCATTATCTACTGATTTATGTACACTATCAGAGATAATAGATATTTCATTTAATATTTTATGTTTTATTTGTTCCTCCTTTTCACTTTTAATTTGCGCAATTAATATTTTAGCTGCTTCACAGAGTTTAGTTTCTTGATTTTTTAAGGTTATATTAAGCTCCACGTGGTCTGGACATATCACTAATAGATTACTTATATATTTTTTGTCTTTACACTTTTCATAATCACTTTTATGGTACACGTTTTCGCACACTATGCAAACTACAAGTGACACTTTCCTTTTTGGGTGGCATTTATACACTAATTCTAGATTTTTATCAGGAGGCTTTCCGGAAGGCAGCCCGCCTTCCGACGCCATCTTGGCGAGCAATTACCCAATAATTAATTACCCAATAAATTAAATTGATTGATTGATGAGATACGAACATCACGGAAACTCATTAGAGCGGATAGGTTCAGCAGAGCCCTACAACGTTATTAAATAATTTATGTTTACATGCGAAATCTAACAGATCAAATTAACCTCTGATCACTCGAATTCTCTCAAAAATAAAAAATAAATTCACTCACCACCTTCATTTATGAAAATAATAATAATAATAATAATACTCGACACAGGCAATACCAAAACTCATGGGAAAATAATCAACACCGTCGGTCGAAATCCCAAACCACGAGAGTATACAAATGAACTTTATATACACGCAACAACGCTTCTATCTTGTAGCAACTTACGAAACTTGGCTCGTCGGCCCCGCAGATCTCAGTCCGCGGCCTTGGGGCTCGAGTGTACATGCGCGGGAAAAGCTCAGTAGGTCGAGAGCGGCAGCAGCGGCCAATCCCAAAGGGAACGTGGGCTGCGGGGAGGCCGCGCACCGCGTCGTCGACGGTTTACCGGATCTCTCTCTCTCTCTCTCTTTCAACGCGGCGTGCCGCCAATACATGCATCATACATGTCTATCGACGGTTCCCACCACCGCCGTCGCCGCTCTGGTGGTTCGGCCTATTTGAATTTCCGCTTCATCACTAATGCAACTGGACCGTGAGCACGCGCGTATGCGATTTTAAAGGGGGCGTCACATATCCCATCGGAGGCTGCTGCTACTGCTGTTCGTACACGGGAGAAAGTGCGATAAGGGAGTTAAAATGAGCACGCGAAATTCCGCGGGAGCTGCCGCTGGCACAAAGCTCATTTGTTGAGCGCACGGCCTGTTTGGCCTATTATAATTTCGCCCGCGCTATACTGTATGCGAGCGAGTAGCAGCCGACAGAGTAATTGCTCGGTACTCGCTAATTGCCCTTGATGAGATTAGAAGACCTCCGCGCGGCAGCTGCAACATTGCAGCGAGCGGTTTTATTTGCCTCGGGTGGTGGGCGCGCGCTCTTGTTGATCGGCCGGCTTTATTAAATGCCGCTCTGATAAATGCGCACCGTTTCGACCTGCGGCTTGAAGCAAAATCAGTAGTACATGTCAAGGTATGGGCAGCCGCGGTATACACTTGAACTTTCACTACGAGCTTAAATAAATTAAAATATAACATACAGCAGTTTCAAGATAAGCGAATATGAGGCTGAATGCCACGCTCAGACTAACAAACAGCTCGAGGTTGTAGTGAAAAGGGAGGAACCACTTAGAAACGCCGTGGAAATACGAAACGGAAGCAGTCAAGCGGCAGCGCGGCAGCAATAATCAAAACGTTCGCTCTCGCGCAGCAGTAGTGTCTGCTTCCGGGCGGAAAAGGGAAGAGCAAACGCGCGGCCCGGGGATAGAAAACGCTCGAAAGAACACACAAAGTTCCGGAAGCACGGAACCCGCCTCTTCGACTATCACGTTTCTCTCCTCTCCTCGACCTTCGAAGACTCGTTCTTCTCTTCCTCTCATCTGCCCACGTTCTCCTTCTCTCTTTTCCGCTTCGATAACGGCTTACCTGCAGGCCCTACGAAAATTGCCAGCAAATCCCCGACCGCTGTTCGTGCTTTTGCGCCCGCGGCTAAGGCATCAGTATATATAGAGGGAAAGAGAGTAGACGACGCAGGGCGGAAGGTAAACGCGCGCGCTTTTTTCTTCCTCCCCTCCCTTCCTTCCACCCGAGCCGAGGCAAGGCCAAGTCTCTCTTTCTACCGCAGCAACCTACCCCCCGCGGACCACGAATTCGTTTCCGCTCGAGAGCGTCCGCTCACCGCAGCGCATGACTCCGTTTCTTTTTTTTTTCTCTCGAAGCCGCGGGAGTTTCAGAAGACGACCCTAAATTCACTCGCTTCCTTAATTATTCAGGGTAGTTAATTAACGTTCTGCCGCTGGGCCGATCATTCTCTCTCTCTCTCTCTCTCTCTCTCTCTCTCTCTCTCTCTCTCTCTCTCTCTCTCTCTCTCTCTCTCTCTCTCTCTCTCCTCTCTCTTTCTCTTTCTTTCTCTCTTGCTCGACCTTAAAATCATGGACAAGCGACTTGCGCCGACGACGAACAGGCTACATAGCTCAACAAGTTGGGAGTACGCGAGAGAGAATTATTTCGTCAGAGGAGGTTCTCTTTCTCTACGGTTGAATAAGAAAGATTAATCACTGTTTTCACGGCATAATCATAGGCTTGGCTGAGCAATTTTTCGCGCCGTGGCTCTTCCTTACCTCGAGCGGAAGCGAGCCTCTCGCTTGTTCTGCATTTGCGTTACAGGGGCTACAGTTTTTTTCTTGATATTTCAGTTAAAATCTAATAATCATGGTACATTTTTAGATTTTATGAATAGTAATTTTTTATTTCAACAACTATTATCTAAAAAAATGTATTATGGTATTATTGTACCAGAGTTAAGGGGGTCCGAAAGTCAATTAAAATTTCAAATTTCGTGCCACAACATAGCAGACGAAAAAATAAGTAATTTGCCTATAACAAATATAGTAAAAACAATATTACGGAAAACCAGGACTGCATTGCCCTCCGTTACATTATTATCTATCATTTTACAAAGATTGAAGTTTCTATATAAATATTTCGCTGAATGGCATTTGAATAATGTTTCAAAATCGCAAGTAATTCACATGCCATTCAGCGAAATATTTATATAGAAACTGCAAACTTTGTAAAATGATAGATAATAATGTAACGGAGGGCAATGCAGTCCTGGTTTTCCGTAATATTGTTTTTACTATTTGTTGTAGGCAAATTACTTATTTTTTGTCTGCTATATTGTGGCGCGAAATTTGAATTTTCAATTGACTTTCGGATTCCCTTAATACCTCTGGCATATTGCAAAAATTATCAATTTTTTACAGAAGAGTCCATGACGCCGCCAGAGACATACGAGATTATAACTTAAACGCGCCCGTATAACGACGTTGTTCTGTCTGTATTAGCTGTAACCGTGAAAGCTCGCTTCTCTACCGTGACCTAATTAATTTACGATTTAGCCTCCGATGACACGATGAATCGCCTGATACGCAATTAATCGAGCCGGACGTCTTTAATCACCAAAGTCGAATTAGCCAAAGCCCTTAAATATCAGCGGAATTTTTATACTTTTCCCGACCCTGTTAACGATAAGACTTTGCAATTAAGTTTAAAGTATCTTCAGACCGCCAAAATGCTCTAAAAAAGCAGGTTCATTACTAGGTTTTCCAATAATTACGACGAAAATTCGCAGCCCGCGAGGGAGCATATTTCGCTTAATTTCAAGCCCTTTTTTTTGAAGAACCATTTAAGATAAATGAAAGATTAGATTGCAGGCCGGCAGAGCAGTTATTAAATGATTTACCGGAGGGCGCGAGTACATCCGTCGAAAAAAAAAAACTCTCGCTGGCGATGATAAGGCAGGTAGGCGCGTCGGCGCGGAGCTTTAAAAGCGTTGAACGCGGGGGGTGAGAGAGAGAGAGATGGGGATCCGCAGCAGGAGTGACGAGAGCCCGCGAGAACTTAAAGCGCGATTAAAGTACTCGGCGGGGTGTGCGCGCAGGCAGAACGATGAGGAGGAGGTGGGGGACACGAAAGGGTCAAGCGGCACTTGTAAAAGGCTTGTGCCAGTTCTGCTCTCTCGAGTGCTGACTTCGTTGGCGCGTTGATCGACGCGTGCACGTTACATTTTCGCTCGTCCTTCCTCATTTCCTCCCAAAAATTAACGCGATGAAATTTAGATCGGCGTCATTAACGAGCTAGCGCGCGCTCTGCGGTTGGCGGAGTTCCGAGTTTTGCACGAGTAGTGCTGACAGTGGTAAAAATGGTTCTTCGTTGGTCTGAACCAAGAATTAATAATGTAGACATAAGAGTGAAAAGGAGAGTTCTAATTGGAGAATTAAGGCTGAATTATGATCTTATCGGATCGCGTGACGTTGTCTTTGAATATCAAGTGATTTCATTTCCGTGAAATTAATTTGAATTCATATTTTATGAAAGAGTGAAGAGAGGCTTAAGTGAAAACAATTTTACAATTAATAGGAGTAATTAAAATTTTATATTTGTTTTATATTATAAAAGGTATTTTCTACTGATACTGTTAAATTAAAAAATGTTAAACATTGTTGATTGGAAGCGCATTAACGAACGTTTATTACTTTATTACCTCTTTTATCTTCGGCGAAAATAATTTTAATATCATAACTACTAAATTGAAATTTCGCTTTGAAGTTACAGATGAAGAAAAGCCAACAAACGGCTTCGCTACGAAGAAAAGCCAGTTTGCGCCCACCCAGACAAAGCTTATTCCTCTAGGAGGAAGGAAGCGAAAAAATGAAAATTCATGCTTCGAGCGGCGAAATATTTTTTGTGATGGGTCAGGCGATAGGATCGATAATGATATTTTTATCGCACAAAAAGGTGTTGCACAAAGCCCTTTTGAGGGGGGGGGGGCACTAATTTGAAACGGCTAACGAAGCAATTGATAACATTCAATGGTCGCGGAACGAGTTTGAGGCGCCACAGTTTAATTAAAGAAGGAAATGACCTGGTTTCGCAACAAACAATTTCACGAGCACATCTCGGCGAGAGAGGAGAGCACCACGCGCTATTCTGTACATTATCTCGAGAGTTCGTGAAGAAAGAGAGAGAGATAGAGAGAGGTAGAGGGTCTCAGAAAGAGAGGGAGGGAGAGAGAGAGGAGGCACGGGCTTATAGTTTAGCTAACGGTGGGAGGAGGAGGGAGAGGAAGCGTTTGGCAAAGGAAAACGGTAAACGTTAAGCGGCACTTCGACTCCCGCAAGTGATCATAGACTGCGAAGCAGGAGGTCAAGGGGCGCTTATCCCAGTTTAAGTGCAATCTGGTGCATCGAGAGTCTTTCCCTCGCGCATGCACGCTCCACCTGCGATAGAGAGAGAGGGAGAGAGAGAGAGAGTTGATTCTACCATTGAGTCGTTAAATAGTATTTTCGAATCGTGTGTTCCCATTTCCCACTCTCTCTCTCTCTCTCTCTCTCTCTCTCTCTCTCTCTCTCTCTCTCTCTCTCTCCCTCTCATCGGTGCAGTCACTATTCTCGATTAATATCCTTACTTTCTCCTATCAATCCGAGATTTATCCGTTCGATAACGCGTGTATACTTGTGCCGCAATGGTTTTTAGGTATGGGCCGAATGACATTATACTGAGAATCTGGTATATTACTCATTGTTGTTCCCGAAATTATACAACCTGTTCGGAAAATGTATGCGTCTGTAAACATAATCGTATAGAGCGCAAAATTCTAAGAAAAAAGTTCCTTTACCAGTTTTTCATATGACTAGTACTTTTTTAGTAACTGATGTGTTTATATTGTTTGTTTTTAATAGGAATTGTATATCTATAGATATCACCTTATAAACATAGGTATACATTTTCTATTAAAAACAAACAATTTAAACAATTTAAACACATCAGTTACTAAAAAAGTACTAGTCATATGAAAAAATGGTAAAGGAACTTTTTTCTTAGAATTTTGCGCTCTACAGGATTATGTTTACAGACGCATACATTTTTAGAACAAGTTGTATATATTGGGAGATTTTTAAGCTTAACATTAACCTTTACTTTAGTCGTACTTCAGATGTATATTTCAAAATAAAAGTAATAATGTTAACGCCAATGTGATTTCAGGTTATTAAATTGAGGGAGAAAAATTCAATTTTCCATTAAAAATGTTTTTCCGGAAAAATCGAATGAGAGTCTATTATTGGAAAATAGCAGGTATAGCTTTAGTAATTGTAGAATAGATTTATTATTTACAGCCTCGAATACCGTAAAATCGATTTATTCAATACCAATGCGACAGTGAAAATCCTTTTTTTAGATTGAAAAATTCATTTTCGAGTTTCAAAATAACGGGAGGAAATGTATCCGGTCTACACTGTTAAAAATAACCTCAAATTTCATAGATATTTAAGTTAAATATGTAACTGAAATTTAAGAACTTTGTTACTAAAAGTAAGTTTAAAGTACGTGTGCACAATATATAATGTATATTTGTATTAAATGTCATGTGAATTTACAAAAATTTTTGAATTACGTAAGTGAAATTTCAAATCTCAACAACTGAAAAGAAGTTAATGTAAAAATGCATAAAATTTAATGTATATAAATTAAATATTATATATATAAAACTAAAATTTCAATGTTAACTTTAATACAAACCGCATTAAATTTCAAATATAATACCATAATATTTTAAACAAATTCATTTCTTGTGAATTTAATGCAGATACAACATTTTTAATGTACAGTGCATTAAATTTCAAACATAATAGAAAGAAATTTCAAGGAATTTGTTGCTTGAGAATTTCATGCAAACATAAAATTTCACAGCAACAGTTATCACTGTAAAAAATGTTATTATAATTCATGCATTTTTAATGTACAAAGGTAAATTAAATTTAATGTACTCGTAACAAAATAGGAAGATAATATACAGATCTATGAAATTTAAGATTATTATTTTACATTAATTTTTAGGTAACAGTATGAAAATTCATATACCTGTGCATGATAATTACTAAACACGTATACAAAATTTTAGTACCGAGACTGAAGTAAGATTATTGTACTTATACAGAAATTCTGAAGTAATATGTATGAAATTTAATACACATTTATACGAACTTGATAGATATTGTATTTAAATGTACTGCAAATGTACATTAAAAGTAATGCACTAGAACCTGAATTTTCAATACTAACTAAATTGAGATTAATGAAAAGAACAATAATTTTAATATCACGAGTAGCAAATTTAATGTACATTTGCACAAATCTTAATAGATATCCGATATAAATGTACTGCAAATGTACCTTAAAAGTAATGCATTAAGACCTGAATTTTCAGTATTAACTGAAAAGAGATTATTGAAATGAACTATAATTTTAATATGACGAGCTGGAAATTTCATGTACATTCACACGAATTTTAAGTGATATCCTATATAAATGTACTGCAAATGTATATTAAAATTAATGCACTTTTCGTGGTTGATTGCCCGGCTGTCCGCTAGGTGGTGAGTGCCTAGTGCAGAGCGAGATTTTGGTGCTCTCGCAAACATTTAGCCGAGGTTCTGGTTATATATAAGGCCGTGTTATCGAGGTTATACTCAGGGCGTCTGGGGTAGAGTCCACCGTTATCCCACTAATGGGTGTTGGTGATCAACCTGAACTGTGGAGACGAAATCCCCGACTTTTTTATTTGCATCTTTCAAAATGCATTAAAAATAGTACACATTGCAATAATTATAATAACATTTAATTTCCTTGTTCATTAAATTTCATAATTTATTCCCTAAAAATGTTGCATTAAAAATAATTTACATTGTATGAGATTCCATTGAATTTATCATTAAATTTCACACTTTTGTAAATCGTAGACATTGCATTAAATGCTATTGACCTGTACATTAAATTTCAGAATTTTTTACTAAAATAAACTGCATTAAAAATAATGCACATTGTATTAAATATTATTTACTTGTACATTAAATTTCATGCTTTTTGCCTAAAACAAACTGCATTAAAAATAATACACATTGCATTAAATTCGATTTACTTGTACATTAAATTTATATTTTTGCTTAAAACAAACTGCATTAAAATTAATGCACATTGCATTAAATTTATTGTACATTTAAATTTACGTTACGTCCTGAACCGGTTTTAATGTACTTGCTTGAAATTTGCTTCCAGCACATGTGCATTAAAATTAATGAAATTTATAAATATATACATTAAATGTATTTTCATATACGATTCGGAAGTTAGCTTCCGTTACATTTATCTGAAATTTCATAAACTATTTTTAACTGTGTACTACTGATTCAGACCTGAATTTTTTATTTCCAAAGTTTTGCTTCACCTTTAACAGCTTGATTGACACGTTTTATTTGTCATCCTTTCGACATGCACCGGGAGAAAGAGAAACAGACAGAGAGTCAGCTATTTTCTCATCTCGCAAAATAAATCGCATTTCTCATAAAATAACAGTGGTACTCTACGCACACACTATACGTGAGCACGCCGCCAACTCCGTTTTCCACGCAAAAACAAAGCAAGGACAAAAAATTCAATTACCATTTAACGTCTCGCAGTCCAGCAGCAGTGCAGCAACAGCAACAGTAACGAGAGAGAAAGAGAGAGAAAGAGAGAGGGAGAGAGAGAGAGAGAGAGAGAGAGAGAGAGAGAGAGAGAGAGAGAGAGGAGAAAAAAGAAGCATAATGCCGTGACGTTATCGCAGAGCGCGTCCGGTTCTCTTTCTCTCTCGCCGTCCCTCTCGTTAAAAAGCAAAACGAAGATGATGCAGCTTATCCAAATTTTTTATCCATGCGCGCTACTTTCCCCCCGCGCAATTGTCTTTTTTTCCACCTCTTTTTCTCTCTCGCGTCGGTTGTTTCCGTGCGCGCGTCGTCTCCGCCTGTCGCTCCCGCGCGAGGCAGCAAAAGCTGACCCCCGCGCCGACGCGTCGCCACCGCCACGCCATTCCATTTCTCTCGCCCTCACTCTCCCCGGCGTTATACCGCGCGCGCCACACCTTTAATTCGCTACTTTTCCCTGTGACAAATTCCGTTCTCCCGGCTACGTGCATCGAATATCTCCTCCCCCCTCGAGCCATTTACAGAAGTGAAGCTGGCGCGAATTAGTGTCTGCGACTACTGCGCGCCGAGTCGTTTCATCCTCTGTCACGGCCTTTTGCTCTCAGTCTCTTCTCTTGCGACGGGTATATATACATCTAGAGTTTGCGCTGCTGCCCTTTGCCCGCCACTGCTACCACCTGAGAGCTCAAAAATATGCGTATAAAAGCGAGACGGTTTAGTTATACGAGCTACTGGCACTGCTGGCGCTGCTGGCGATGAACTGTTATACCCTGCGGGCGCTCCCGGGCAACAGCGCAGCGTCACTCTCTCGCGGCCGGCCGGACGGCGATACGTGCGGCGCAATTTGAATCTTGGGCAAAGTTTAATGCGCACACACGCTCAAAACCACAATAAAAAGTGACAACCTCGTGAGGTATATTGTACGACGTAGGTACCAACCCAAATGGCGACGTACTCCCGGATCTTATATGGGAGTTTTATGCTAAATTTATGGGCCACCTGACATGATATTACTTAGCCGGATAATTACGCGCTTCCTTTTTAACATTTTTTTTTCAGCGTAATTATTTACCTTCCGCTCTCTAAATTCTTTGAAATGCCCGCTATAGAAATATTTGTAAACCTTCCTGGTAGAAATGTTAAACAGTAGCTATAGCTCCTGGATATTGAAGCTGATGGCCTTGGTACTACCAGTTGGATGTTTATTATTTAAAAAAAGGTTTTAGAAATAAAAAAACACCATTATTTTAATTCATTTAGTAGCTATACTATTTTTCAGTTAACTTTATGGCTCAAAACGAACATTGCTTATATTTCATAATTAAGTACCAATCCGAAATAAATTATGGCATTTACACTTCACAAAATATGTATTTTAAGTAATAGTAGGACTTTTAGTTAAATCATATTATTTTTGCATTATGATTTTTGCTAAAAATGCTTCCATTTAATTAACACCTCAGTTATAAAATATGGTTAATTTTCTACCAGGGATGAGTGTGTGTGTGTGTGTGTGTGTGTAAAATCATGTTGACAAGTATATATCGACGCCCCTTACGAAAACTAGCATGAATCAGGTTGCGATGAACACTAGTCCATTTCAGCGTTTGTAGCGAAGACTATAGCACGAACCATTGATTCGCATCGAAGTCTAGCACGATCCGCTTGATTGTGGCGAAGACTATAGCACGTCCCACTGCTTGTAACGTAAATTATAGCACGGTGATACCTAGTGTTAGTTTTCGCGACAAGCTTATGAATCGCGTTACTTTTAGTTGCAAACTCGCGAATTGTACTAGTATTTGGCGCAAAGTCATGACTAGTTTTCGTTCAAGTTTTGGGAAATGTGGAAGTCTTCGTTCTGCTGGAAATGGTCCATTTTTTGCCCATTTGTGCAACGATTTTTCTCCCATTTTCTAGCCATTTAATGGCGAGTTGACCGAAATCGCTAGAGAATGGCTAGAAAATGAAAGAAAAATCGTTTCACAAATGGGAGAAAAATGGGTAATTTCTACCAATGGCGTGAGCACCCCATGAAACGTGCTAGTCTTCGTAAGGGGCGTCGATATATGCAGAGTCTCTGATTTGTATAAACACAGCTCTTTAGCTCGCTCGCGTAGCGAGATTCCTTGTGATGAGTTTTGCTTTGAGGTGCACATCGTGAAAACAAAAGGCGGCGGCGCATTGTTCAAATAGCTGAAATCGAACGTGCAGCACGACGCGCCGAGGTGCAAAGAAAAATTTGTTTTTCCACCACTCGCCCGCGCGCGCGTCACGGCGGAAGCGCCATTGCCACTTTCTCTCTTTCTTTTTTCCCTTACCCTCTCACCACCGCCGCCGGCGGCCTTTTTATGTTAACGTGCGCGAGCGAAAACAATATAACAGCGTGCGGTATGCGCGCACGCAAGAACCATGAGAGTGGATTTCCAGTCTCATTTGTATCCTCGTTTCGCTACAAGAGTTCATTCGCCTCTCTCTCTCTCTCTCTCTCTCTCTCTCTCTCTCTCTCTCTCTCTCTCTCTCTCTCTGCATTCGCATTAAGCAAGGTGGCAAGGCGCACACGCGGGGAAAGGGGTTGAGAGAAGCTTCTGCGTATAGAGGCTGTCCGGATTTAACGATCTGAGTTTTAGCCTCCTCTCGGACCTTATTAAAGATTCTTTGTCGGCTGAAATCGGATTGCTAATTGCTTGCTCCTGGAAGCGGGATGTGTCTGTCTTTTTTTAGAGCCGAGTATGCATATGTATGCGCACGAGCTTCGGTCTCGCGACTGAGCGACCGGAGTAATGCGGGAAGAGTGACTGGCTCGCGCGCGAGATAAGGACTAGGGTAGCGGTTGGAGTTACTGCGTGGTTAACATAACCTCTCAGATGTTTACTCGAGTATAATCGTACGAACAATATGTTGAGCATTCAACTCATTTTATTAATTATTATTATTATTATTAATATACACACACACACACGCGCACACTATATATATATATATATATCTCGATTAAAACCTAAAGTTTTACTTAAAATTAACCATAATTGTATAAATAACAATACGAACTTTGGGTGATACATGCGGCAATTACTGACATCCCATAAGAACACGGCTTTTAATTACTGTGTTTCGGTTACCGCGCTCTGTGTTAAAAGATAGGGCACCGTAATTGGGGAGGGCACAGTAACTCCCACATCTACCCTATACTGATGTCGCCATAATGAAGTGTTATGTTTTTTATTTGCCCCCGGTGTGAAACACGCTTATTTTTGAAGATAGAGGTTATATTAATTGATGATTATGGGAGCTGCTGTGTGCATGAAACGAAATTTTACTGTTTATCGCTAATATATACACACAGATATATAGCACGGTATGATGTATTTTAATAATCACCGTTAATCTGAAAGAGAATAGGATAATTTGCGGGTAAAGCAAGCTCGTAATATTATGAATAGTCGAACAAGAATAATCGTAAATATAGATTTTATAAATAGACTCATATCCACAAATCACGCGGAATGAATGGCCCACTTTCTCTTAGAGGTTACAACCCCCATCGCGTACACATTATATAAAATAGCACACGAGAACCGAATGTTCGCAGGAGAATGCGTGCGTAAAATTTCGCCTCTCGCTCGTAAATGCTCATCGACATAAACAGTAACGATAACAATTACACTAGAAAGAGAGAGAGGGAGAAAGCACGCAGTCGGAGCGAAATAAAATAAAGGCAAAAACAGTGGCAAAGTTTCTCGGGAAATTCTATTTGAGAGAGTTTCGCGCGAGCGACGACGCCGGAGTGAAAATGTCAATGATACCATTCGCAATTACGCAAATTGCGCTCGAGACACGCCGTGGCGGCGCACCGCATCGCTGTAATTACGAAAAGTATACACACAGAGACAGTAGGCGAAAAAAGACATCGCGGAGTACAAGTCCCATGCTCTCTCCCTCTCTCACGTTGACCCTATTCCGAAGGGAGCTACCGGTATAGTAGTAATAGCAGGATCGTCGATTCCGCGCAATTACGAGGCAGTTATACTGACGTCATGCGCCGCCGCAGCGATAAAGTGAATTTAGCGGACAGCCGAGCGGAAGGTGGTGGGGCGGGCGAGACCGGCAGAGCAGCGAAGTATAACGCGCACCCGCAGATATCTCGGGCACAGCTGCTGGGGGCGGCCAACTGGCGAGCGCTAATCGAACGCGTATATAGATGCGCTGACAGCGCTCTATTCGCGCGCAAGGACGAACGACGCCGCAGTGTGCTATACCCGCCCGCGCGCGCACAGAGACCAGTTAATTCCCGCATCTCGCGCGGATAAATCAATTAAGCTGGTATTACCCGCGAAAATTCTAGACCCCAAATTCACTATCTGTCGAGAGGTCTTTTGTGCCAGTTTGTCCCCGTGGCATTGTAAAATGTTGTATATACACTGAGAAAAATAGTTAGCAAAATTTATTATAAGTGTATAAAAAATTACTACAATATGTATCAACGGTGAGACATACTTGCATTATAGCGAATTTTTATTATAATAATAGAAATAATTAATACATTTCAGAATAATTTTTCTAACAGTTAATTATAAAAATTATTATATTACATAACAAATTTTCATTCTAGTAAATATTCCATCTGATCATAAGAAATTTTGCTACCCAACATAGTAAAAATTGCTACACCAGTTAGTACTTTCTGCGCACTTCACGGCGCACATATGTCTGGGTGAGGTTATGTTTGTCCGCAATTTCAGTTTGCCTTGCTTTTAAGTAAATAAAACATCGAAAAATACGATTCAATTATTGCGGGTATTATCAGTTATTGCCATCAAATTATCATCGAAGTTCTCTCGTAACCGCCCTGCTGGAAATTGTCTATTTTTATCCCATTTGCGAAACGATTTTTCGAACATTTTCTAGCCATTTTATGGCGAATTGCCCGAAAGCGCCATAAAATGGCTAGAAAATGTTCGAAAAATCGTTTCAGAAGTCGGAGAAAAGTGGACGATTTCCAGCAGGGCGAAGGTATCAAATACATCAGTTCCAAAATTTTGTACTCAAGAGTCTCATGTGGGTAAGTGGTTAACGCTTTCGATTGCCGTGTCAAAAGTTCGAATCCAGTCGTCGTCAAAAAAAACAATTTTTATTTCTAAATTTATTTATTTTAAAATTAAATATGTCATTAAACTCTATATAGATATATACCGCGATAGTTCTGTAAATAAGAAATAATGAAAATGAAAATTAAATTTTTTTAAATTTAAGCTCGATCGGAAACATTACTATGTTGGATAGCAAAAATTAATACAATTAAAGTATGTCTCGACGTTGCTACAACATATAATAATTTTTCTTACGTTTATAATAAATTTCCCTACAAAATTTTTCTCAGTGTGTGGAAAGAGCTATCAGACATCCTTGGGATGTATTGCTTTTTCTACGTACTGTGAATTAATACACAGAGTTGTCGGTTGGCTGGTGGCGAAGGTATATTTTCTCTTACAGTTCAAAGTTTAAAAACGGATGTAGAAAACGGGATCTCGATAAGGTGAAATGCGAAATAATTAAACAGAGGGAAGTTCGGTTTGCTGGGAACGAGGGAACCAGCCCGCGCGTATATTATATATCTAGATATATGGAATTGACGGCACTCGAGCAGCAGCCCAAATTAAGTACTCTTGTCTTTAATTAATTGCTGAAATATTTAAAAGTGAGAAGCTGTCAGAGTTTGGCAAGATTCGTGAAATTTTCAACGAGCCGCTCGACATCTCATTAACTAGCCAATACCTTTCCAGTAAAAAGTACGTTTCTCCCCTCTCGCTTTTACTTTATTTAGTTGTGTACTATAATAATTCTATCGCGTTCGAACTATCTCTCGCTTCAACATCGCGTTAATGAATTATTTTTAGTCGCAAAACAATATATCTGTAACTCTTGGAAAGTTCGTGGTAATGAACATCGACATTTATTTAATTTGCCATGAGCCCATAAAAGTATTACCGAATAAATTAATATACGCGCGTATTACGTATTACAGAGAATTTCGTAGCAATTATTAATTTAATAGTTATACAATCCGCTTTTGTTTGGAAATTTAATTTGCATCTCTCGTGCAAGAATGAAACCTCATTAAAATCTTCTTTTGAACGTTTACGTAATGTCATCAAATTGATTAAATTCGATCGAAAATTATGCCATTGAAAAACCACTCAGTGAGCACGTAAATAGTAACATCTCTTGCGCCAGGTACGTGGCGTTAACCCTTAATTAATAGCATGAAGCATTTTACATATTTAACCACGTATACAGCTGAACTCGTGTAATTAAGTTTATTATAAACCTTAGATAAATTATTAGAAAATATATTCGAATCAAAATTCAAATCTCACTTTGTAAAAAGCCTTTTTATTACACTCTATAAAGTTGAATTAGTGAAAAAACCACTAAGTTAAAATTGCTCCACCGACGAATTAGTGAATATTCACTAATGAAATAGTAGGCTGATAGTACTAGTGATTGGCCATACCCTAGTTGTCGAGCATTTTCGTTGTAACAGTTACTCAAAAATAAAATTTGCTAAAATAATAGATCGTAAAGTAGAAAAGAGGTTATTTACTTTGCAATCGCCGCCTTAAAGTTAAAAGTCGTTTACTTATTTCAATTGAGAAACGGTGACGTCCACAACAATTGCGGCTTATATTTTTTCTCTCGAACTATTAAAATCTGAGAAATAGTCGAGCCCGACTTTTTTCTCCGTAGAGCGGAGCATCGACGTGCCTCGAGAGCTTCGGGGAAGCTCCGCGACGCTGCTTGCTCGACGGGCCGCACTCTCGGACTTTCGGAGAGGGGAGCGAGCAGTCTCGCAACACAAGCAGAGTGCAGCCTCATCTGCTAACTTTGGCAACCGCCCCACAGTGGGAGAAAACGATCAAAATTTCGTGCGAGGTATTAAAAGTTGTCCAAATTGGGACATTTATTTTTTTAAATACCCATAATTGTGTCCGCTTTCTTGTGTTACTGCGGCAATTGCTATATTTTAAGGGGATACCTTATACCGGCAAAGTTTTCTGCCGTACCAGCCACAATGTTTTCAATTAAATATTAATTGTTGAAAGCTTTTTCTTTAATTCTAAGAGTTGACGCACAAAGATAAACTTATTCCCTAATACTTGGTCAAATTTCAGATAAATCTATTGGAAAATAAAGACAAAATTTGAAAACTCGCAAGATGTCGTATTTTGGGGTTAATATGATATTATGCGACGTTGCGAGTTCTCAAATTTCGTCTTTATTTTCCAACAGATTTATCTGAAATTTGAGCGGGAAGTAGATAATAAGTTTATCTTTGTGCGTCAACTCTCAGAATTCAAGGAAAAGCTTATAACAATTAATCTTTAATTAAAAACATTGTGGTCGGTACAGCAGAGAACTCTTCCGGTATAAGGCATTCCCTTAAGGGGATGCCTTACTCGTACTATTACCGACCGAGCAATTCACACAGTTTCAAGCTGATTAAAAATAAAATACGTCGAATCACAAAAAATCAAGAGAACACTCTTCTGTGTTTTTTAACGTTCTATCATCCAGTCAAAGTTTGGAGTCGAAATATCAAGCCGTTTTTTCAAAAACTTTGAACGAAATTAAATTTCGTTTGTTCAAAGTTTTTGCAGAAATGACTTGATATTTCGACTCCAAACTTTGACTGAATGATAGAACGTTAAAAAACACAGAAGAGTGTTCTCTTGATTTTTTGTGATTCGACGTATTTTATTTTTAATCAGCTTGAAACTGTGTGAATTGCTCGGTCGGTAATGGTAGGACTATGGCACCCCGTTAAGAGAAGAAGCTCTAAAATAAATATACTATTCAATGGGCGTTTTTCAATCGCGAATTTCTCTTCAGTTTGATCATCTATCACTAAAAATCTTCTTATGTAAACATAAAAAATAATCATGAGTCCAGATTTATTAACCTAAGTACAGAATATTTACAAACATTTGGAGAAAAAATGTTGTTTTCTTTATTTTCTACGGAATAATCCATATATGTTTATTTTGATAATTTTTATAATGCCTATACATTCTTAGAAACCTGTTTATACATTTTTAAGAGTTTTGGCATTGATACGATAAGTGTTACGGATACATATTAATTATAAATACTCAAAAAGTAGAAACAAGCGTTTATGTAAATTTATCATTATTGATTATATACATATATTTACTAAGGTTGCGATTAGTTCGAAAAACAAGTAAAGACCGTTGCTAAGAAGAAGCTAAGTTGTTGATTTTGTCGTTTGTGATCCAGTCGTTGCGTAACCTTTGAATAAGGTACTAATTAAACATGAGAATAAACGAAACTTTAGAAGCATTTTGTGCTTATTTTTTATATTTCCTAATCACCCACCGCGAATTCCGTTTTGTGCGGAACAATCAGCCACAAAATATTTCTCAGCAAAATAGGAGAAAAAAATGATTTTTTTTTCAAAAATTTTTTAAGATATCTATCTACAAAAAAAAAATATTAAGGGATTTTTGGAAATCGGACTGGAGGGATCGGTCGGTATTCTCTCAAAGATAAATTTTTCGTTTCAATTTTTCCAATCCGTTCACTCAATTATTCTGAAAGTTAATTTGTCCGCAGGGATATGCTTTCAGACCACTGTGCGTCGCAACGCGAAGGAGATAGACCTCTTCCTAGGACGTGTTCTTGTTTATGCACATACTGATTGTGCACATATTAATTGTGCACACTTTAACATTGGTATATATCTATATATATAGATCTGTACCAATGCTATCTGTGCACAATAAATATGTGCACAATCCTTATGTGCACAAACAAGAACATGCCCTTCCTAGACTCTCTGGAGTCGCGCCAGTTTCTCCACCGAGAGGAACTCACCTAGCCTGGCTTTCGCTGAGGGTGCCTGACTCGCCCAACGGCATAAAAAGCCTCCTGTCCCTCGCTCAGTGCGGATACATTTTCGCTACGTGCAAAAAGAGGTGGCATAATCGCCACAGGGAAAAAGGGCATCCCGAGCTTCTGACTCGAGCTGAGAATCTGGCGCGGTGAAGAGAACAGGCGTTTTAACTATTTATCTTTTTTTTTTATAATTTTAGTCTTATTTTATCCTCGTATATTTTCTTTTCTTCATCCCTTAGCCGAAAGACACGGTCTTCCCGGCTCGATTTCGCGCCGGGAAGAGCGACTTTTGTGGCCGCTCTTTGTTGATCGTTGCGTGGCAACGTCCGCGACAGCGCACGTGTTGTAACCTAAACTATGCTAACCCTTCCAAATGTGATGACAAGAAAATCATTTGTAAAATCGGAAAATTGAAAAGATATAGGCGTATTAAATTAATTTTATGTTATTATTAATATATTGAACAATATATTTATAACTCTGATAATCAATTATGTTCTTATATTGCATACACGCTGTCAGAAAGCTTCTATACATATATAAACATGATGTTTACATTTTGAGTTTCAAAACATGGTAAGCTATATCCCGAGTAGAAATTTTAAACGGCAATGACGCGGAACGGATCCGTCTGCCGTGATTCCTGATCCGTACCTGATGTTGTTGACGGATGAGTGCCGTACGAGGCATGTAACGCTGAACTGTATGAGGGCCGGATGATTTTACCTATCTATATCCTTACGTCCGGTGAAACATCTAGCCCTGATCCGGCCCTGATTCGGGCAACACGTGGCTTATTGTCTAAATAATTTGAAAGCGAATATGTTCTATACCTAATAAAAATTACAACATTTAATATATTTTTGATGTATGTATTAAATCATATTTAATGTATTTTATACATTTGGACACTACATTATAATCTTGTTTTTTTTTTTTTACAAATATAAAACTAATATTTGCACTTTTTCGAACAAATATAATTCTACATCTATTTGTACTTTATTTAATTAAACACTACTTATTTTCATTAAATATCTTCTTTTTTCGAAACTTAGTACTTAACTTTTTCTTCATTGTTTATCCATTATACTTATTAGGTTGTTCTTCGTACGACAGAAACGGAGCACTATTCAGATTTGAGGCTATGACGCGCGCGTAAACAAATGCTCAAATACTAATGCTAATATAACGGAAAAATGACATGTACCTTATCCGGAAAATTTCACGGCGTTGTACCGGCCCGGATAAGGCTTGCTGTAAATGAGTTTATCGTACGGCAGAAACGCAAGTACCTTACAATAAAAGCGTTACATGCCGCGCGAGGGCCTTGCACGGCACACGCCATCCGGCCCGTGTGATACCTACGGCACGCCGCATTTCATTTCTACTCGGGATACTTATATGTGAAAGTTTTTTGATTCTCATTCTATAATGTGTCGCTTATGGGATAGAAAAAGACAAACAGAGGAACCATTGAGAAGTTGTTCTGTAGTTGAAATGAGTATCAATTAAGTATGTACATATTTTTGGTCCATCATCTTTTTTAAGCATCTTTTGCTAGTGTTTTTGATGCCCGCCCCGACCAGCAAAACTTCGGCTTCGCCTCGGTTTTACAAAAGTCGGGCGCGCATCAAAAAAAGCAGAAGTCGAGCCTTACGCTCCGCGATATGTTAAGTGGCGCTGAAGCAGACCTTTTATACATATGGTCGAGCCGTAGTTAGCAGCCAACAACGCTATTTTATTAATTAATATCAAAGCTATATGGGCGTACTTTTGTCCAGGGATGAAGAAAAATAGTATACGACACTCGGCCAGAATGTTGGATGCCTTGGCCTTGTGTCGCAATATACTATTTATTTAATCATTCTCTTCGGCTCTATCATTTGAATGCCGCATATTATTTTGCTCACTTAAATTCTGTGTTCATCTTAACCCATTAACGCGCAAATGCACATTTTTGTGCACACATTTTCAAGTACAGAATTCTATTGGAAAAACAAAGTCATTTTTATCCAAAATCCTATATAGGGGGTTTTCGAGGGCGCTCTTTCAGAATCTGCAACTTATTTTGTAAAAAAAAGTCAGTAAGTGTATTATTTTTGAGATTTTTTAAAAAAAAAGTTAAAAAATTTAATAAAATTTTTTTTTCAAATCAATTTTTGTTACTGTTTCTGTTTTTGGATAATCATATTACCACCAGAAATCACGGTCCGAATGTCTGGCGTTTCCAAAACAGTGGTTGTGAATCTTTTTTCCCCTTTTAGCTTTTCCAAAATGGCGGATTTTGTGAAACAGCGTAATGTTAAACTTCATGATTTTTTTTCTCGAAATGTATGAACTTAACGAAAAAATGTTATAGAACAAAAAATGCTTAGAATCACTCAAAAAATACGTATGAATTTTTTCAGAAGTTTTTGAACCAATTTTGAATTTTTGAATTTTTAACATTTTTGAAAAATCAAAAAATGTCTCAAAAACTTCTGAAAAAAAAATCATACGTGTTCTTTGAATGATTCTAAGCACTTTTTATTCTATAAAATTTTTTCGTAAAGTGTATTTTTTTCGAGAAAAAAAATTTTGAAATTATGCGTTACATAAACACACAAAACGTTGAATGGATTGAAGACTGTATAATCATCACTCTGCCACTATAAATATGTAGTAAAATATAGCGTTGCCCAGTTCTAACCATGGGGAGGTAGACGATGCAAGAGAACCTTCTTCTTTTTTTTTATATATTTTTTATTTTTTATATTTTTTATATTTTATTCTATTCTTTTGAATGTATAGAGAGAAAACAGTTTTTATAAAAATGTAAACCACACACCTTGCAGATCTTTCTAGTTCTTAGAGAACATTAGTTTGTTAGAACAGTTTCCTTGACTTGCGGATTGAACTGCATTACTGAATTTGGGCTTTACGTTTTTCTTTTTCCAAATAGCTTTTAACAATAGTCATACAAACATCTTTAGTACCTATTTTTTTGCTCTTACCTGCTGTTGCAACATTGTACAAGACAGTGGGTCACTTGGGTCATTTTTATCAGAGGTATCCAAATAGCAATTACCAACGCCACTGTCTTGTACAATGTTGCAACAGCAGGTAAGAGCAAAAAAATAGGTACTAAAGATGATTGTATGGCTATTGCTAAATGCTATTTGGAAAAAAAACATGTAATGACAAATTCAGTAATGCCGTTCAGTCTGCAAGTCAAAGAAACTGTTCTAACAAACAATGTTCTCTAAGAACTAGAAAGCTCTCCAAGGTGTATGGTTTACATGTTTGTAAAAACTGTTTTCTCTCTATACATTCAAAAGAATAGAATAAAATATAAAAAATATAAAAAATATAAAACAAAAAAAATATATAAAAAAAAGAAGAAGGTTCTCTTGAATCGTCTACCTCCCCGTGGTGAGAACTGGGCAACGCTATATTTTACTACATATTTATAGTGGCAGAGTGATGATTATACAGTCTTCAATCCATTCAACGTTTTGTGTGTTTATGTAACGCATAATTTCAAAATTTTTTTTCTCGAAAAAAATACACTTTACGAAAAAATTTTATAGAATAAAAAGTGCTTAGAATCATTCAAAGAACACGAATGATTTTTTTCAGAAGTTTTTGAGACATTTTTTGATTTTTCAAAAATTTTAAAAATTAACAAATTCAAAATTGGTTCAAAAACTTCTGAAAAAATTCATACGTATTTTTTGAGTGATTCTAAGCAGTTTTTGTTCTATAACATTTTTTCGTTAAGTTCATACATTTCGAGAAAAAAAATCATGAAGTTTAACAATTAAACATTTAAATATTAAATGTTTAAGGTTTAAATATTTAATACTTAGTATATAAGCTTTAGTGTATAAGTATAGTCTTAAGTATTCATGTACCAGCCCTCGTACAGGTAGTTAATATCTATCTCTGAGGACTTTACTCTATGTAATTTTGTTCTGGTTTAATAAATTAATAAATAAATAAATAAACATTACGCTGTTTCACAAAATCCGCCATTTTGGAAAAGCTAAAAGGGGAAAAAAGATTCACAACCAGTGTTTTGGAAACGCCAGACATTTGGACCGCGATTTCTGGCGGTAATATGATTATCCAAAAACAGAAACAGTAACAAAAATTGATTTGAAAAAAAAATTTTATGAAATTTTTTGACTTTTTTTTAAAAAAACTCAAAAATAATACACTTACTGACTTTTTTTTACAAAATAAGTTGCAGATTCTGAAAGAGCACCCTCGAAAACCCCCTATATAGGATTTTGGATAAAAATGACTTTGTTTTTCCAATAGAATTCTGTACTTGAAAATTTGTGCACAAAAATGTGCATTTGCGCGTTAATGGGTTAATTCTTATATTTACCTAACAATTTATCCATCTCTCCTCGCATGCTCACCGTTACCGCTAGCTCACATCAACGGGAAAAAAAGTGTCCGACAACTAAATTAGATGACCGACAACTGGTGTTACCATCAGAGAATAACAGAGATCAGCATTATTCGTCCGCAAAATTTTCTCGAATACTCATATTATTTCAGTAAATATTTGATGCAATGAAATAATTTTGATTAATAAACACGTTTCTTATAAAAACTGGGCCTTTAGAAGTGTTTTGAAAAATATTCGAAAAAATTATTCGTCGAATATTTTGTTCGAATAACCGATTATTCGTCGAATATTATATATATATATTATTATTATTATATATATATATATATATATATATATATATATATATATATATATATATATATATATATATATATATATATATAATAATATATATATATATATATATATATATATTATTCGAAAAAATATTCGACGAATAATTTCTCGAATAATCTGTTATTCGAAAAAAATATTCGACGAATAAATTTTTCGAATACTTTTTAAAAGGCTTTCATAGGATTTGTCTAATATCGGACACTTAACAGAAATTACATATCGTCGGATTAGAGGAAAAGGATTCTCGAAAATGCATTGAAAAAGATGCTATCTCGAAGATGCATTGAAAAACGTGCTATCTCGCTGAGATTTGGAAAACATGCTATCTCGGCAATTTTTTTGTTTTCGTGAAAATTTAAGTTGGCACTTCTGCATGAGAAACTTTTAAAGAAAATTATTTTTTTCAATATATTTAGTTTGATTATCAATGATAATAAATGTATAAGATAGTACTTTACTATAAACTTGACTGTCTTACTATATTCGTCTTTTTAGAATTTTAAATGAATAATAAAAACTTATTGACAAATTACCATTTAAACAAAATTTTTATATTACTTTAGTATGATTACATTATGCTTAATTGCCGTTCATCTATAAGAAAAATCCATAAATTTCATAAGTGCTTCATTCACTTTGAGATTTTATTCTATCCACTAACCGATCTAGCTTACAATGTCCACGAAATATGAGGCAAATCGATATTTTGTAGCTGACGGAATTGTTAGTTAATTTTTGCACATCAGCTGTCAGGTAATGCTAAGTAGCGGATTGCAAAAACGTGAAATGATAAATACCCACTAAACTCACTTGAATGAAATAAAAAATAAATAAATAATTGAAATAAAAGAATGTCCCTAAAAAATGCCAACTTTACAATTCATTACTAAACCCTAAATAAGCGAAGGAGGCGAGTTAGGCGAGTTCCAGATAGAAATGTATCTATGCATGTACACCCATCCTTCAGGGATTCTTGCCGAATGTGCTTCCTCAGTTTCAAAATCCTGGAATCCCGTTGGCCGATTCCAATTGAAGGTTAATGGTTACACTTGAATTGTCCCATGAGATTGCAGGATTTTGAAACTGAGCAGGCACATTCGGCAAGAATCCATCAAAGATGGGTGTACACATTGGCATTCGATAAGTAAGAAACCCACACATCAAATAGGCGGTGGAGGCAAGTGACACGTAAAATAGTATATTAGCACCAGGGGAGGAAAAAACTTGGATAGTCTACAGCTCGTGTAAATTGCCACCCGAGCCGAAGGCGAGGGTGGCAAACACGAGCTGGGGGCTGGCCAATTTTACTCTCGTGGTGCGTATACTATTTTCCCTCACATCGAGGCCGAAAATGCCATATTTCCGTTCCGGAGCCGGTCGGGAATGAGGTACTTTTAGCCCGGTGTGAGGAAAATGTAATTATAGGTACACGTATAGATGGGGGCAAACGATAAATAGTTTTAGTTTAATTCTAAACCTCAAACAGGCGGTAGAGACAAGTTCTATACATATGTAGAAGAGTATCTCTTCTCCTTTATCATTCATGTTTCAAGAATTTTCTTGTTGAAAAACTCTCCCTGCTCGTCTGTGCTGTATGTAAATATTTTTTTACGTGGCTCTCATCTTCTTCACCTGTTTAGCGACTGAAGTTTGAGTTTTCCATTTAATTAGTCCTATTGTCAATAATCATCAACGTGAAACTTAACTCTCCGCCTGTTTGGGGTTTGCATTTTCGATTTTATTAAACTACGTATCGTCTGCCCGTGTTTACGTGTATATAATTTTTTACGTTGAACTTGCTTCTCTCGCCTTTAGATTTTAGATAGGACTTCAGATTTTTCTATTTTATTGCATTATTCTCTTCCTGCCTCCTTTTGGGAAGATATTCTTCTACATGCACGAAGAAAAATGTTATAATAAATTTTATTATAAAATGCGAGAAAAATTACTGTATTTTATAGGAACAGTGTGACATGTCGAAATTATAATAATTTTTATGGCTGACTAAATTTCAAAAAATTAATTTTTTTTCATTTTTTGAACTACTTTTGCATTTTAATAGAATACTTAATGTGAAAATAAATTTTAAATTAAAAATAAAATTTTTTTTGACGACGGTTGGGATCGATCCTGAAACCCTCAGCATGGTAATCGGACGCGCTAACCACTTACCCAAGTAGGATTCATAAGTACAAAATTTTGAAACTGACATATGTCAAACCCCTGGTTACGAAATCTCTTAAATGATAATATTGAATAACTACAATTACGCAAAAAATACTCATAATCAATGTACATAATAAAAAAAAAAATGATTGAATCGAGATTTTCAGTTTTGCCTACTTAAAAGCAGGCCAAGTGAAATTGCGATGGAGTACATAACTTCAATTAGACCATGTGCACGCCTCGACGTACGCAGAAAGTACTATAGTTGTGGCAATTTTTACTATATTGGATAATAAAATTTCTTATGACGGGTGGCTAAAATTAAAAGAATATATTTCAGATTTTACTATATTTAGTTTTTGCTATGTTGTATAGCAATTTTTCTTTTATGTCGTAATACTTTTTAACCAACACTATAATAAAAATTACTAAAAATGTTGTAATTATTCATATATTTATAACAAAACGCAGCATACAGTGGAAATGTCACACTTTTCCTATATTATATAGTAATTTTTATTATACTTATAATAAAATTTATTATAACATTTTTCTCCGTGTGGAACTCGCTTATTCCGCACTTATTTGAGGTTTGGATTTTTTATTTTATTAAAATTGTTATTGTCGGCTCGCTTTTACATAAATGTGTACTATTTTTTTTATATAAAAGGTCAATATAGTAAGACAGTCAAGTTTATCTATACATTTATTATCATTGATAATCAAACTAAATATATTGAAAAAAATAATTTTCTTTAAAAATTTTTGCAGAAGTACCAACTTAAATTTTCACGAAAAAAAAAATTACCGAGATAGCATGTTTTCCAAATCTCAGCGAGATAGCACGTTTTTCAACGCATCTTCGAGATAGCATCTTTTTCAACGCATCTTCGAGATACCATTCTTTTCCTCTAACCCGACGATATATAACAATGAGAATGACCATAATAATCAGAAAACTTCATGAACAAACACTTACTAAATTTACCACCACCCGAATAATTAATAAACTCACTCATACTCTGGCTTCCCTAACAAATCCCTTGCGCGGCAGGATCGCGCCTTACGTACCTCGCAAAGATAACGCGACTACAGTAACTAAGAAAATCGCATCGCTAAAATGTGCCTGGCGGAGAGAAAAACATCGATCTGGCTACCGACCAATCTCCAGTCAATTACTACATGGAAATGTCTCTCCCGAATTTATATTATACGTACTAGACGGAGAGAGTGTCGTCGTCGCGTCAGCCTTCAACACCCCTGCATGTGGTAGTGTTAGCCCGCGGGTGTAAGTGGAGCGAGCGGGTGCTTTTATGTGTTAACGCGAGAGCAAGTGTACACACATACATACACACACACATAGTTATTGCGCGACTTTTCTGTGTGAGCCGTTTTGCATGAATGCGTCGCGAAAGGTACACCGCGCACTAAAACAAAAAATGGCGCGCTTCTCACGAAAACAGCGGCGCGCGGATCGCCCAGGCCGTAAGGCGGCTGCTGATGGTGATTTGCTTTCCGCGAGTGGGGGAAACACATGCTGAACTGCGGCGCGCGCGTCGCGCGCAGCTCTCACACCAAACAAACACTGAAAAATATCAGGGAGAAGGAACGTACCAATACTGGCAGTGTAGCTCTACCCGCGCTTCGCATAACGTCTCGCCCAATTTTGGGAGAATAATTACCTCTAACGGATGTTAGTAGTAGGGGCAGCGCGGCTACCGCGCCAGCGCGGCTACCGCGCCAGAGCGGCTCCCGCGCCACTTACCCACCGAGCACTACTTACCGTCCGTCGGTAAGGTAGGGTGCAAAGTCACCATGCGAGAGGCCCGGTAGAGGGCGCATTGAACATTTACTCCATCGATAAAATGTGTACGTATGTCATGTTGCAGGGGGCATGGGGCCCTCATGTGATGTTATGTTGTAAGTGAATATAGAATATTTTTATAATATTCATATAGTGTTTAAATTTGTTAATTATAAGTAGTCTTATATTCCGCGCCAGCCCGGTTGTAGAGGGCGCATTGAACATTTACTCCATCGATAAAATGCATACGTATGTCATGTTGCAGGGGGCATGGGGCCCTTATGTGATGTTATGTTGTAAGTGAATATAGAATATTTTTATAATATTCATATAGTGTTTAAATTTGTTAATTATAAGTAGTCTTATATTCCGCGCCAGCCCGGTTGTAGAGGGCGCATTGAACATTTACTCCATCGATAAAATGCATACGTATGTCATGTTGCCGGGGGCATGGGGCCCTCATATGATGTTATGTTGTAAGTGAATATAGAATATTTTTATAATATTCATATAGTGTTATTTGTTAATTATAAGTAGTCTTATATTTTATAAGTATATTTTATCTTAGTATATTCAATCAGTATATTTTATATTGTATAAGATTCTACAAAGATATTTTATAAGTTCATAGAAATTTTAAAAAGTTAATGATGAGCAATTCAATGAAATTTATATTAACAATATTAAATGACTATTTTTAAATTCAAAAGAAACTTTAAAATATTTAAACAAGTTAGTTTTTAAGGAAAATTTTCTATTATAAGAATAAATATTTCATAGAGGGCATTGGGATGTGGAAACGTTAAGGGAAAATAAAAAAGATATGTAAGATTATTTCATATTTATTAAAAAAGCTTTTTCATATTTATTTAAAAAAGCTTAAAAGTAATACATAGTAGAATACATCTTAATCTACGAGTATAAAAAGTTTCAAATTAATCTTTCAATTTTACTATAAAAATATATTTAGAAACTAGTGAACATCTTAATTAAAAAGTATTACAATTTAGCAAATAACTTTGAAAATTTAAAATTTAAGTTAAAGAGAAAATTATCTAAAAACTTATAATTATATAAATTCTAGAAGGCATCCACCTAAAGATTTGACGAAGACTTCTCTATTAACTAATTCTGACTCTATGTTGAGAAGCGCCTCTGGCTTCTCCAGTAATAAAGAATTAACTTTACTTGGAAGGAAAATGTCAAAACTACTGTCTAATTCAAGAACAATTTTTAAGCCGTATTTAGTGGATACCTTTTTTAATGAGGTTATCTTATACTGTTTATTTAGCTCCAAGTCCCGTAGTCGTTTTGTGGGCAGGTATGATGGACTTCTCGCTGCTTCATTTATGAGGTCCATGACTGAAAAAGAAATGATAAATTATTATTTATATTTTTTTTTTTTATATAGAATTACTTACTTATTTATTCTGACGTATCAGAACTTTCAGGGGTTGAATATTGCTCTCTCAAGTCTTCCACCCAGCGGTATAAAGCGCAAACTATTTCAACTGAACAATTCTGTTTCCACTCGGGACGATGATTAATGCAGGCTAGCGGTCGTATAAATCCAGGAGTTCTTATAGATGGACAACCCAAATCCTCCAAGTTTCTTATATTATCGAAATAGGGTTGCAGCCAGTGTTTTTTCTGTTCACCTTTGACCCAAATTGTTAATAACGACCCCTGCGCTTTTTCTTTCAATTTGTCGAAAGCCGTTGACAGGTATGAATACGGCACCTCTCCGTGTTCCCAATGAATTCCGTGCAGATTGTATTGTAAATATCTATTTAAAATTTTTACATTCTGGTCTAAATCACTCCAATCACAGGGTGGTTGAAATGTCGCAACGTACGGCACCGGATTTAACGCATTAGGATCTATATAAGCAATTTCTTTAAATATAAAATTGCCGTTGTTATCTTTAAAACCTTGTGTATCTACAATTAGTTCCATGATAAGTTATATACTGGAAATGTAGATAACATTATTTGAATATTATTCAAGAAAAAAGTAGAGTTAATATAATAGTGTTAAAAGTTAGAGTGAAAGATGTGATAATAACTTATTAATTCATAATACATGCAATGTAAAAAATTAAAGTCCCTACGGAGAGATTGAAAAGTTAAAGTACAATAGCTGAGAAAATCTTAGAAAAAAAAAAATATGAACTCATTATATGTGAAAAAGTTAAAGTAAGAGATGTGAAAATAAATTATAAATTCATGATACGTGCTATGTAAAAAATTAAAGTCCCTAAGAAGAGACTGAAAAGTTAAAGTTCAACAGCTGAGAATATCTTAGAAAAAAATATGAATTCATTAAAGTAAGAAATTTTAAAGTAACTTATAAATTCATGATACGTGTTATGAAAAAAATTAAAGTCCCTACAAAGAGACTGAAAAGTTAAAGTTTAATAGCTGAGAATGTCTTAGAAAAATTAATAATTTATAAATTCACGATACGTGCTATGTAAAAAATTAAAGTCCCTAAGAAGAGACTGAAAAGTTAAAGTTCAACAGCTGAGAATATCTTAGAAAAAAATATGAATTCATTAAAGTAAGAAATTTTAAAGTAACTTATAAATTCATGATACGTGTTATGAAAAAAATTAAAGTCCCTACAGAGAGACTGAAAAGTTAAAGTTCAATAGCTGAGAATGTCTTAGAAAAATGAATAACTTATAAATTCGTGATACGTGCTATGTAAAAAATTAAAGTCCCTACGAGGAGACTGAAAAGTTAAAGTACAACAGCTGAGAATATCTCAGAAAAAATATGAATTCATTAAAGAAAGTGATTTGAAAATAACTTATAAATTCATGATACGTGCTGTGAAAAAAATTAAAGTCCCTACAGAGAGACTGAAAAGTTAAAGTTCAATAGCTGAGAATATCTTAGAAAAAGGAATAACTTATAAATTCGTGATACGTGCTATGTAAAAAATTAAAGTCCCTACGAAGAGACTGAAAAGTTAAAGTTCAACAGCTGAGAATATCTTAGAAAAAATATGAATTCATTATACGTAAAAAGTTAAAGTATCTGAAAGTTTAAAATAGTAAGTATAAGATGCCTAAGGGACTTATAATATGAATAGTGTGAAAAAGTTTAAGTATGAGACGTGAAAATAACTTAGAATTAATTCGACAAATGAATTTACTTTTTATAACTGTAAGAAAAGTGTTGTATTAAGATTCAAGACTTTAAAACTTTTAAATTATAAGTCCTGAAAGAAGAAATTATTAAAGACCTGTAAGAATGCTATATTAAAAGTATTAGAGCTGAAATAAGAAAAAGAAACGAGTGGCTAGGACCCAGCTCGTCTAACCTTTATAGTAAGGAAATGTTTGTAAATACTTTTTATCAGCCCAAACTTAAAAGTTTCTCGGTCATGCGCAGTTCGTCACCTACCAATCTTTCCTCACTCATCTATGAATCTTTTACGTTACCACGCATGTGCATACGATCATCTATAGATCTTTCTTCTTTAATCTAAAATGAATAACTATACCGTGCAGGTGCACTGCCATCTATCAATCTTTAAACTGTCGCGCATGCGCACCTATATACCGACAGTGGATAAAAGGCTGCGCGTCAGTCCCATGAGGCTTAGTCTCCTTACCAAACGTAAGTATTTCATATAATTACTTTTGATTTTCAGCTTATTAATATACAATCCTTACAGCTTATTGATCTATAGTTTAACTTATAATGATTCAGTTTTTCTCTTCATTATATTAATGTAACTTAAAGTTTTCGATTATAATAACTTCGTCTTTTCAACGTATTAACATATATAATTTTCAATTCTCTAATACTTTATCATTTATAGTTCTATAAAATTAAATTTTTTTTTTTAATGCTTTGCTATTAGTTTATAATACTTGAACATTTTTTAGATACATCTCATTATTTCAAGTTGACAAGTGCTACTGAGCTTTGAGAGTATTTTTTCGTTACCGTCTGAAAATAGCTTGAAAGATTTTCATCTAATATACCGATAGTTGCTGCAGAAGTCTATCTTTTCACTAGTTAAGTTCAAAACGAATTGGTAAGTTAATATAAATTAATTTAAACCTTTTTTTTTCTCAAGTTCATTATTCTTTTTCCACTTAAATTTTTTCAATATTTCACAAATATTCCTTTTCAATTAAGTGTTTATTTTATTTAAAATTTTTTATTTAAATGTATAATACTAGAACTTAGCAAACTATAATTAACTTTGATTATACAAAATCATTGATTATTTTAATTTCTCTTCACCTTTTCTTTTTTTATCAATAATTATTTAAAATGATAACATAATTTTTTAATTTTCAGAATACACTTACGAAAAAAAGTCTTTTTTAATTTGAAAAAATGGATGAAGTTAAAGATCTTTGTCAGGAACATGTGAAAATTTTTGAAGAGGTGGAAAATATTTTAATATATAAATCTATGGATTCCGAAGTTATTGAACAATGGGTAGAACAATGTGTTTTATCATTAGATAGTCTTCGGGAATTATTGAGAAAAAGAACGCTGACAACAGCTCAAAAACAATCTATTTTATACGCCATAGCAAGGATTGAGAGTATCAAAGCAAAGCTTGATGCTATAGGAAAAACTGGTTATGGAATAGTACCAGATTTAAAAACGGATGAAATCGAGCATCGAGTTCGTTGGATTGATATTGAAAGTGCTTTTAATAAAAGGGTGAGAACTAGTATAATTGCAAATCTTGTACATATAGATATATCAACCTTTTTAAAGGACGCCTCAGTATTGTTCTGCCAACAAGTGAAGAAAATTTTGAAAGATATTCGATGTGCCATGAAAATTAACACTGTACTATCTTGTTCATTCAAGAAACTTTCTTCTGATGTAAATGAAGATTCACAGGAAAGTATTGAAACGAAACATTTCAATACGCCAAACGCTGAAGTGGTTTTAGGTACATCTTTAAGTGAATGGTTTGATAATCATGTTTTAAATAAACTTTTGGCTGAGGTAGAAGAATTTCAAGAAAAAGATTCTGGATGGACTTTAAATTCTATTATTAATATTCAAATTAATATGAATAAGTTCAATCCATTGCGCAGTGGTAATTCATATTTACCTTTACCACCATTTTTAGATAAAAAAAATGCCTGCATTAATATTCAAAACAAAGATAATCAATGCTTTAAATGGGCAATATTATCTGCTTTGTATCCAGTAAACCGTAAAAATCATCCTAACAGGGTTAGCAATTATCTTCAGTATGAAAATAATTTAAATATGACAGGTATAGAATTCCCTGTTACGATAAAAAAAATTTTCAAGTTTGAAAAACAAAACCCTTTAATATCGGTTAATGTCTTCGGATTGCATGAGAAAAATGTGATTCCCTTTTATTTGACACATGAAAAAAAAGAAAATCATGTAAATCTTCTTTTATTAGAAAAAACAATTAAGGGACAGCTGAAATCACATTACATATATATAAAAAATTTATCACGTCTAGTAGGAGGAAGTTTATCACATAGAGAAAAGAAGCCATATATATGTGATAGATGTTTAAATTTTTTCTTTAATGAAAATAATTTAAAAGAGCATGAAAGAATATGTAAGAATATTAATAATTGCAAGGTGAAACTTCCTATAAAAGGTAAAGATATCATCTATTTTAAAAATTTTAATTATAAAGAAAGATTACCATTCACAATATATGCAGATTGTGAATGTCTGTTAAAGCCTGTACTAGAAAACCAGGAAGATGAAGGTTTGGCTAATACTTTGTCGTTTCAAAAACATGAAATGTTTAGTATAGGATATTATTTGAAGTGCAGTTTTGATGACTCTTTATCTGAATATAGATTTTATCGTGGGGTTAAACCAGCTATGTGGTTTGCTAGTGAATTGAAGGTAATACATGACCGTATTACTAATTTATATACAAACCCACGATTTATGCCAATTTTAACACCGATAGAAATGATTAATTATTTCAATTCAAAAATTTGTCACATTTGTAACAAATTATTAGAAAACAGTGATAAGGTAAGAGATCATTGTCATCTCTCAGGAAAATATCGCGGTCCTGCTCATGCTAACTGTAATTTGAATTATCAAGATTCAAGAACGATTCCTGTGATATTTCATAACTTAAGTGGTTATGATGCTCACTTTATAATTAATGATATATAGAATTATATGAAAGGTGATGTTGATTTACTTCCATTGACTAAGGAGAAGTATATTTCTTTTACAAAACATGTTGAGAAAAGTGATATTAAATTTCGCTTTGTAGATTCATTTAGATTTATGCCATCTTCTTTAGAAAAATTAGCTTCATATTTAAGTGAATATAAAATTGTTTCAAAGGAGTTTTCATCTTTAGAAAAAGAAAAAATCAGTCTTTTAACGAAGAAAGGCGTTCTGCCTTACGAGTACCTGGATTCGTGGGAAAAGTTGGATGAAACTGAGTTACCTGAAAAAACAAAATTTTTCAGTGTGCTAAATGGTTCAACCATATCTGATGAAGATTATGAACATGCACAAAAAGTATGGAATACCTTTAGTATTCATACCCTTGGAGAATATTCAGATCTTTATATGAAGACAGATGTTTTATTATTAGCTGATGTTTTTGAAAATTTTCGTGATCAAAGTATAAACGTATATGGTTTAGATCCAGCTCATTATTATACTACTCCAGGATTTGCATGGGATGCAATGCTAAAGTATACTGGCATACAATTAAAATTATTAACTGATATAGATATGATTTTATTCATAGAAAGAGGTATAAGAGGTGGATTAAGTCAGTGCTCTCATCGCTACGCAGCTGCAAATCATAAATATATGACTGAAAATTATGATAAAAATAAAGAAAATACATATCTAATATATTTAGATGCTAATAATTTATATGGTTGGGCAATGACTCAATGTCTCCCTTATGATTCCTTTGAGTGGATAGACGACTGTGAAAATTTAGATTTTTTCATAGATGATGATGCACCTTACGGGTACATTTTAGAAGTAGATTTAGAATATCCTTCAGAAATACATGACATTCATAACGACTTACCTTTTTGTCCTGAGCAAGCAAAACCACCGGGATCAAAACAGGAAAAACTTTTGGCTACACTTTCGTATAAAAAAAATTATGTTATACACTATCGATCACTTAAACAAGCTGTCAAAAATGGACTTCAGCTTGTTAAAATTCATAAAGTATTGAAATTTAAACAATCTCCATGGCTTAAGTCTTACATCAATTTAAATAGTAATATGAGGGCGTTAGCAAGAACTGATTTTGAAAAAACTTTTTCAAATTGATGAATAATGCTGTATATGGTAAAACTATGGAGAATGTAAGAAAACGTGTTGATGTCAAGCTATCAACTAAATGGGCTGGAAGGTATGGCGTAGAAGCACAAATATCAAGTCCCCTTTTTCATAGTATTAGTATTTTTGATGAAAATTTAGTAGCTATCCAGCTTAAAAAAGTTGAAGTTTTGTTAGATAAACCAATTTACGTTGGACTTTCAGTTTTAGACATTTCTAAAACTCTGATTTATGATTTTCATTATAGTTATATGAAAAAAATGTATAAAGAAAATTGTAAGCTTCTTTATACAGACACAGACAGCTTGATTTATGCTGTTGAATGTGATGATTTTTATGCTGATATGAAAAAAAATCTCTCAAAGTTTGATACTTCAGACTATCCCAGTGAAAACATCTTTAATATGCCTCATGCAAATAAAAAAATTGTTGGTCTTATGAAAGATGAGTGTAATGGTCAGATTCTTACAGAATTCGTTGGCTTAAGAAGTAAAATGTACAGTACTCGCGTTTATGGTCAAGATCATATGAAAAAAATAAAAGGTATTAAGGTTTCAGTTGTTAAAAAAACTATAAAGTTTGATGATTTTGTAGATTGTTTGCAAAATTTATCTATTAAAAAACGACAACAGTATTCCATAAGATCCCGACTCCATAATGTAGAAACTATAAAGCAGTTAAAGATTGCCTTAAGTCCATATGATGATAAAAGATATGTTCAAGACAATAATATAGATACTTTAGCATGGGGTCATTATAAAATAAATAATAAGTGAGTATATTTTTTGTATAATAGTAATTTATATATTAATTTATAGTAAATATTCTACATATGTAATATAGAAATTTATTATTTTAGGTGTCCAATGCGTGTTAAAAAGAATGTACATTTTGATGAAAAGCTAACTGTTCATGTAATGCATGCGTGGAGGTTTGCATATCATAAGGCTCGGTGTGGAGAATGGGAACAAATTGCTCGTGACAGAGAACGTTTTAGGAGAAGAATTGATAAAGTTAATGAAATTTTGCATCCAATTCTTGTAAAAAATGTAAGGAAATAGGTATTAAATAAAAACAATTAGTTCATCTTATTTACAATTTTATTTATTCATAAATCACTTTTTTTATCCAACTATTATGAGACTTATCAAAACCTAACCATTTTACATAAATTTTATCGCCATGTTTTTTATAATTTTTTCTACTAAGTAAATATCAGGATATTTAGTCTTCATAAGTTCTTCTTCATAGAATCCGCCAGCGATTGGTTTATCTTGATAATCTTTCAAATGATATGTAAATGGTGATGTAGGTAATACTTTATTTATTGTAAAAATTTCTGTAGACCAGTTTGGTGTATATCCTTTCTCGAAAACAGTTTTATTTTTACTTATTCGAACTTTATCACCAAGTTTAAATTTTGCACGCCTACAAGGACGTTTAGAGGTTTTCTGATGAATGCATAAACGATTATAAACTTTATTAACTGTTGTAGAATTAACATCTGCGGGCTTCATACCAATCGTTCGGTGCTTAGTATTATTATACTGTAAAGTTAGGTCTTGCAAAATATCTATCCATTTATAACTGCCTTGTAAACTAAAGTTTTTCCACATTTTGTTTTTTAATGTACGATTAAAACGTTCACAAATTGAGGCTTTGAGTTTGCTATAGGATGAATATAGATTTATATTATATTTTAGCATTAAACTTTCAAATTCTTTATTATAAAATTCTTTTCCTCGATCAGTTTGTAAATTTTTAGGTATTCGTCCTTTTTTTAATATAAATTTCATAGCTTCAGATACATTTTTTCCAGTTTTACTTTTCACTGGTACCGTCCAAGCAAACTTAGAAAACACATCAATGACAGTAAGAAGATACTTGTAACCTTTGTTTTTATGTGCATACGGTATCATTTCCACAAGATCAGCTTGCCATGTTTCATCTAGATCTCGTATATCATATTTTCGACGTGTGTAATTACGACGAACAGGTTTGTGTAATTCTTCTACTATATCTTTT
Source organism: Torymus aiolomorphi (assembly GCA_036365515.1). Classification (NCBI taxonomy): domain Eukaryota; kingdom Metazoa; phylum Arthropoda; class Insecta; order Hymenoptera; family Torymidae; genus Torymus; species Torymus aiolomorphi. Next base: position 14,034,441 of record CM070875.1, read on the forward strand.
TTATTTTCCATCATCAAAGGTTATGAGTTACTTTTACGTATGGTTGCTATTTCAAATTCCAATTTTCTCAATTTATCATCTATTTCATCTCTATGGATGTCAACAATATCATCTAAATTTTTAAGCTCAGTTCTTAAGTGTGCTGTTGACTGATACACTTTTTGTACTTCAGCTTGTACAATACGTTCGAGAGTAATCAAATTTACAGCATCATTCTTATCGTTAGGAGCTGCGACATTACATAATCTTTTATTTTCTATATCATACTGTCCATCAACAGTAAATTTGTATCCAATTCCTTGAGGTCCGCGACTAGCTTCTATTCGTCCTAAATGACGTCCGAACAGATCCACACTCATATTTACACTGAAATAAAATTTTGTGCGACACTCTTTTAATATATAATTTTTGCTTCCCGAAGTTCTTCAATAATAGATTGAATTTCATTTACGTGATTTTCATTACCAGCTGAAACTTCAGCTATCAGAAGTCTAAGACGTTCTACAAGTTCATTTGGATCATCCCAGTATATATAATCAGTATTCGTATATTTACGAGCTATTTTATAAGACTGTAGTAAACCTTCACCTGTCTTTAAGTTAGGGTTTAATATGAGTTTTGAAATATAGTCATTATATTTTTAGACGACTGTTGACGAAAAGATTCATTTGGTTTATAATATTTTTTACATGCATTAGTGTTATTTAAAATCTCTTCATAGTTTTTTAGGTCTTTAACAGTAATAACTTTATCATTGGGTTGTTTCATAAACAATAATTCAATGAGTCCTGGATTTTGTTCATATTTTTTATCGCCTATAGTAATATTATTATCTTCAAAGTATATACGTGTGTCACCAATTTTGTAGGTATCGTCATGCATTTTACGTACACCATAAACTGTATCTAATGAACTCATTTTTCCTTTATTTAATAAATCAATATATTCTGTTACTTCATCTTTCTTTTTAATTGTTACATCATTCTGATCTTCTTCACTATCTAAATCAGCTGTCTCAAAAGAACTTGCAGTATTTTCATCCTCATCGTTTTGATCGTGATTTTCATAGAATCTTTGTTCTTCCTTTTCTTCTTTCTTAATTCTATCAACTTTATCTTTTTTCTTCACCTTATTTTTCTCCTTATTTTTGACGTTTTCATTCTCAACTAATTTATTTAAAGGTTCTATAATTGGCTTGTATGATTCATTAAAAGCTTTTTCACTGTCTATTTTATATGATTTTATTGAATCATATTTACGTTTTATTGCGTTCCGAGCTTTCTCCACTTCACGTAGAATGGATATTTGATTATTAAAGTCAGACATGTTAACGATTCAACACTTCGTAAATAAATGATCTATTTTTAGCTTGATTGTATATTTATAACAAATTGATCAAATCCTTTTCGGTATCGACCATTATTTACAACATTATCTTTATTGATAACAAGAAAACTATGATTAGTCTCCCAACAAGATGAGCAAATATCTTTAAATCTTTTGTACGTCATATCTGTATTTACGTGATCGTTGTAAATATGTTTTAAATTCATATCATCTTGTCGAAATATAACTAATAGATTAACATTATCACGTACTAAATGTTTAGGAACTTGTGCATACGATTGACATAAATAAAAGCAATCAACATTTTTATGTCTACCCATACAATAGAATGATTTAACATTATTTTGTTTTTCACATGCTATATCATCAAATATGAAAATAGAATTATTTTGAGCTTCGTCAGGTGAAACAACTAGATCATGTTCGCTGAAAGATAAATATTTGATTCCTTCAATAGGTTCAATAAGCTTTTCAAGGAACCGGTATTTTGATTGATTTAAAGACTTTGAATAGATATAGATATTTTCAAACTTTAGACCATTTGGGTGTATAAGTAAAGAAAGTAGAGCATTTGTTTTACCACAATTTGATGGTCCACAAAATACAGCACGAATACTGTTTGGAAATAAATCACCGTGACGTTTATAAGATATTTTATTTGGTTCGGTTAAACTATCAAAATTGATAACTGGTAATTTAATTTGGTTTTCTTTAACATCCATCTTGTTTTACAACTTGATTACGACTGATGAAAACTTCTATAAAAGCATATACTTATAGTTTTCTCCTCATTCATAAAAAGACTATCATCGAGTAATGATTATTCATAAAGGCTCAGGACTAGTTAATAATTTGATAAATAAACTACCACTTGAACTTCATTTTCCTGGTTATCAATACTGTGGACCAGGTACAAAGTTATCTAAAAGATTAGCTCGCGGTGATCCAGGCATTAATCCACTTGATACTGCATGCAAGGAACACGATATAGCTTATTCAAAAAATCGCGAAAACATTAAGGCAAGAAACTCAGCAGATCAAGTTTTAGCAGAAAAGGCGTGGGAAAGAGTGAAGTCTAAAAACGCTAGTTTTGGAGAAAAAGCTGCGGCTTACGCTATTACTAACATCATGAAAGTAAAAAATAAGTTGGGTATGGGACAAAGAAAGAGTAAAACAAAAAGATTAAGAAAAAAAATGGTTGGGCTTAAACGTTTAATTAAGTCTACTGCTAAATCTCTCAGTCCTAGTACAGATTCACAATCTGTAATCAAATCAGCCCTTATGACCGCACGCAAACATGTAAAAAGAGCAGGAGGAAAAAAATATGTTAAAGTTCCCCGTATATTACCTGTATCGAAACATGGTGGCTTTCTCCCTGCTCTGGTTCCATTGTTTGCAGGTCTTAGTGCTTTAGGATCACTAGCAGGGGGAGCTGCTGGCATTGCTCAAGCTATCAATCGAGCGAATGCTGCTAAAAGACAGATGGAAGAACAGCAAAGACATAATAAGAAAGTTGAAGAATTAGCCCTTGGAAAAGGATTATATTTAAAACCCTATGCAAAGGGTTATGGTATCTGTTTCAAGCAATTAAAAAAAAGTGAAAAAGTAAAAAAAGTGATTAAGAAAAAAAAAAAGCTTGTTGAGACAGTAAGATTACCAAAATGGCCCTTAACTGACAACGATTTATTAAAATATGTAAAAATTATGCAAATAAAAAATTTTAGAGGTGTATTTATGAGAAATGCATTACCATCAAATGGCTGCCTTTATAAAGAAAGTGCTATTATCAATCTTGATGATAAGGATGGACCTGGAACACATTGGGTAGCTTATCGAAAAAATGGAAATAATGTTTTTTATTTTGATAGTTTTGGTGATTTGCGTCCGCCTCAAGATCTCATAAATTACTTAAAAGTGAAAGAAATAAAATACAATTATGAAAGGTATCAACAATTCAATACTTATATTTGTGGACATCTTTGTTTGAAATTTTTATGTAATCAATTGAATTCAACTGAAAATTTCTATCTATATAAGAAGAAATAATATTGAATGAAGTTAGTTCCACGTAAAGTATCAAGATGTTTGAATCGTTTACTCTTAGTTTGTCAGGGACTTCGTCAGTTCTAGCAGCTGATTATTTCCCTCCGATTGAACTTGATCCCAAAAGAAAATATGTATTGGGATTAGTTGAACTGCTAACTTTTAATTCTATACCAAATATTGATATGAACTGCAATAAATTTTATGTTGGTAAAGAGATAGTGGAGTTACCTACTGGTAGTTATGAAATAGATGATATTGAAAAAACGTTACAAAAAACTCTCGAACGCAAAGGAATAATAATTAGTATTAAGCCTAATAATAATACATTACGGAGTATTATTACTTGTAATCGTAAAATTGATTTTCAAGAGAATGATTCTATTGGTCAATTATTAGGATTTACAAAACGCCTTCTTGAACCTAATATAAGTCATGTGTCCGACATGCCAGTTACCATTCTTAAAGTGAACGCAGTACGTGTCGAATGTAATATAACAACTGGTGCATATATTAATCAAAATAAGGTTCATACTATTCACGAGTTTTTTCCGGCAGTGCCACCAGGATTTAAGATTATTGAAGTTCCAAAGCAAATAATATATTTACCGATCACTGTAAAAATTATCGACCATTTACAATTACGCATTGTTGATCAAAACGGTGACTTAGTAAATTTTCGAGGTGAAGTTATTACGATTCGCTTACATATCAAAACAGTTTGATAATGGGAATAGTTTACAACTCTAAGATTGGAAAAGGTTATATTAATACTCCAGTATGTCAGCAAGCGATCAGTCGACAACAAGTAACGAAACAGTTAACACGTCAAAACATTCAGTTTCTAAAAAGTCTAGGCTTAAAAATTATAAATCAAAAGAACAACGGAAACGTAAAAAAAATACAGTCAAAAAAATTAAAAAAGTAACTTATATATTTATCTGCTGCTGTCATTTGAAACGAGAAGAAAATGGAGGAAGTCCTTAGTGTACAGTCACCAGTAATTTTTGATGAGGCAATTTCACACTATGAGCTTCATGCTCATCAACCATATACCTCATCATCTTTCAATAATAGTGATGAAATTCGTATATCTATTCAGCATCAAGATTTATGCTTATTACCATCAAAAAGTACCTTACATATATGTGGTAAATTAACAAAAAATGATGGTACTCTGCTGACAAATACTGCATTTGTAAATAATGCTATATGTCACTTATTTGAAGAAATGCGTTATGATATCAATGGAGTAGAAATTGATAGATGTAAAAATGTTGGATTGACTTCTACGTTAAAAGGTTATGTTTCTTTTTCACCAAACCAAAGCAAATATCTTGAGAACGCAGGATGGATAGGTGTAACAGAAACAGGAAAAATTACTGATAATAGTGGAAATTTTGATGTCTCTATACCTTTGTCCATGATTTTTGGATTTGCTGAAGATTATCGTAAAATAATTGTAAATGTTAAACATGAACTTATACTGACAAGATCAAGAAATGATTATAATGCTGTTATACAAAGTTCTACTCAAGCTGATGCTGTGAATTATGAAAATTTTAAAATTCAACTTACTCGAGTAGAATGGCTTATGCCTTACGTTATGTTATCAGACAAACGTAAAATACAGCTTTTTAATTTTATACAAAAAGATATACCTATTGCTATGAGTTATCGTTCATGGGAATTATACGAATATCCTGTTCTTCCAACAACTGTAAAACAAATATGGACTGTTAAAACCTCTAACCAATTAGAAAAGCCACGCTTTGTAATTTTAGCTTTCCAAACGAAACGAAGAGGTGAGAAAAATGTAAACAATAGTCATTTTGATCACTGTAATATCACTAATGTCAAACTTTTTTGAATTCTCAGTACTATCCTTATGGTAATCTCAATTTAGATGTTACACATAATCAATATGCGCTTTTATATGATATGTATGCACATTTTCAAAGCGAATATTATAACAACAATGAAATAGATCCTTTGCTAAGTAAATCAGAATTTATAAATTATACACCATTTATTGTCATCGATTGTTCTAAACAGAATGAATCTCTAAAACAAGCTGCTGTGGATGTCCGTCTTGAATTTGAAACCAAAGAAAATATTCCTGCAGAAACCACTGCTTATTGTTTAATTTTACATGATCGTATTATAAAATATAATCCTGTTAGTGGTGATGTTAAAAAACTTGTATAAAAATTTATATATGTATCATTTGTTTGTAAATTATGAAAAATAAATAAATTATAAAAAAATTGAATTATCTTTTTATTACCTATCTTTTTATCCCCTCCTTTTTCTCTTAAGTTTTAAGAAATAAGTTGTGTTTATAAATCACATAAATTCTAAAATTACCTCAGTCTAATTGAAACAATCAACAAAATGGGTCAGTCAAATAGTACTAGTAGTAGCAACATTCCATACAGCAAACTTTCTGACAATAGTCAGAAAGAAAAACAAAAGCCTGAGTCCCAATGGAAAAATTTTACTGGTTCAAACACGATTTCATACACCAGACTATCTGACGATAGTAAAAAAAATGAATCAGCGTGGAAAAATAATACTAGTAAATATTCTACTAACACTCAATCCTTTCCCCAACAACAAGATTATAAAAGATTTAAGTAGTAAGTGAATGAGATAAAAATGTGTTGATATCATCATAAATATTCACAATGGATATAGCATACCCTCTGAACATCATATGAGGGCCCCATGCCCCCTGCAACATGACATACGTATGCATTTTATCGATGGAGTAAATGTTCAATGCGCCCTCTACAACCGGGCAGGCGCGGAATATAAGACTACTTATAATTAACAAATTTAAACACTATATGAATATTATAAAAATATTCTATATTCACTTACAACATAACATCACATGAGGGCCCCATGCCACCTGCAACATGACATACGTATGCATTTTATCGATGGAGTAAATGTTCAATGCGCCCTCTACAACCGGGCTGGCGCGGAATATAAGACTACTTATAATTAACAAATTTAAACACTATACGAATATTATAAAAATATTCTATATTCACTTACAACATAACATCACATGAGGGCCCCATGCCCCCTGCAACATGACATACGTATGCATTTTATCGATGGAGTAAATGTTCAATGCGCCCTCTACAACCGGGCAGGCGCGGAATATAAGACTACTTATAATTAACAAATTTAAACACTATATGAATATTATAAAAATATTCTATATTCACTTACAACATAACATCACATGAGGGCCCCATGCCCCCTGCAACATGACATACGTATGCATTTTATCGATGGAGTAAATGTTCAATGCGCCCTCTACAACCGGGCTGGCGCGGAATATAAGACTACTTATAATTAACAAATTTAAACACTATATGAATATTATAAAAATATTCTATATTCACTTACAACATAACATCACATGAGGGCCCCATGCCCCCTGCAACATGACATACGTACACATTTTATCGATGGAGTAAATGTTCAATGCGCCCTCTACAACCGGGCTGGCGCGGAATATAAGACTACTTATAATTAACAAATTTAAACACTATATGAATATTATAAAAATATTCTATATTCACTTACAACATAACATCACATGAGGGCCCCATGCCCCCTGCAACATGACATACGTATGCATTTTATCGATGGAGTAAATGTTCAATGCGCCCTCTACAACCGGGCTGGCGCGGAATATAAGACTACTTATAATTAACAAATTTAAACACTATATGAATATTATAAAAATATTCTATATTCACTTACAACATAACATCACATGAGGGCCCCATGCCCCCTGCAACATGACATACGTACACATTTTATCGATGGAGTAAATGTTCAATGCGCCCTCTACCGGGCCTCTCGCATGGTGACTTTGCACCCTACCTTACCGACGGACGGTAAGTAGTGCTCGGTGGGTAAGTGGCGCGGGAGCCGCTCTGGCGCGGTAGCCGCGCTGGCGCGGTAGCCGCGCTGCCCCTACTACTGATGTTTATGCGCGGTTTATGAGAGTTTCGCACGCCATCTACCAGCCGTTTCCCTTGGCAACGGTACACTCAGTTGCCCGTTTTGGGAGAAATTTTACCCCAAAATAACGTCCCGCAACTCTACCTGTCTTTGGGGCAGCGACTTTCTAAAGTGGTAGACCCGCTCTCTCAAATGTTTTTCAGTGAAGGAGAGCTGCGCGCGCGGCGGTTCAGCATGCGTTTCCCCCACTCACGGAAAGCAAATCACCATCAGCGGGTGAGACGATGCCTTACGGCCTGGGCGATCCGCGTGTCGCTGTTTTCGTGAGATGCGCACCATTTTTTGTTTCAGTGGAGGTATAATTTTCGAGAGCTCGCGCTTCGAGAGAGGTCTATGGTATTGGTGGTATTAGCACCAGAGATCGTCATTATTCGTCCGCAAAATTTTCTCGAATACTCATATTATTTCAGTAAATATTTGATGCAATTAAATAATTTTGATTAATAAACACGTTTCTCATAAAAACTGAGTCTTTAGAAGTGTTTTAAAACAATATTTGAAAAAATTATTCGTCGAATATTTTTTCGATTAATATATATATGCGAAAAAATTTTCGTCGAATATTTTTTCAAATAACCGATTATTTGAAAAAATATTCGACGAATAATTTCTCGAATAATCGGTTATTCGAAAAAAATATTCGACGAATAATTTTTTCGAATATTTTTTCAAAACACTTCTAAAGGCCCAGTTTTTATGAGAAATGTGTTTATTAATCAAAATTATTTCATTGCATCAAATATTTACTGAAGTATTCGAAAAAAATTTGCGGATGAATAATGCCGATCTCTGGTTACCACCTTATATTTTCACTAAAAATTAGTGAATATTTACTATTTTATTATTGAATATTCACTAATTCGGCGGTGGAACAATTTCAACTAATAATTAGTGTTTTTTTTACTAATTCAACTTTAGAGAGTACCATTTGATTTATTCATACTACAGTTTTAGTGCATAAAACATTCGATGCAAATTCGTTATTAAATAACTCCAGAAAAATAAAAATAAAAGCCAAGACTGAGGGACACCAATTCAACGGTTTAATTACACAGAGTTAATAATCACAGTAAAGAACAAACGTTACGTTTCCAAAATCCTACACTTCGGGGGAAAACGACTTCCCGATGAACTCTGCCTCTCTCTCTCTCTCTCTCGCGCGCGCGCGCGCGTACGCCTGCAAGGAAGAAAGCTCTCTCTCCCTTCACCGTTTTTCCGACTTCCCTGCGACGATATTCAATTCACCGAACGCGGCACGCGTACACGCGCGCGCGCGCGCGCGTGGAGAATTCGACGCCCTCTTATTCCGGCCATTTCACCTTCTCATTACGGACTGCGCAACTATTAATTATACGCGCTTTGACTCGAAGCAAAAGTGTAGAGCCCGCTCGGCAACGCGTTGAACAAAGTCATCCTCGAATCTTATGCACGCTTCACCTGCCTCGCACCAGTTCTTTCATAAATTCGCGAGTGGCTTTTCAATGGTTTTCTCGGTCCTAAGTGTAACGGCGGCTTCGTCGTCTTCTATTCTCTTTGGGAATCGCAATGCGATGCGCTGCCAATGTAAATGCCGCTGTATGAATAATAAATTTTATGCCGAGTTGCTTTCGACGAAGCGTCGTCGTCGTCCTATACGCACACACCCCCACCACATCGCCCTGGCTTCGCTACTTTCTTGCAAACTTCTCTCCTCTCCTCCCTCTTTTTTGTTATTTTTATTGCAATATTCATGTGCGGTAAGTGCAAGATGTTAAAGTTACTTCGACTTACTTTGTCCTTAAAACTGTACTTTCGGGCTGTATATAGGCGTCGCATGCGCTATACGTTCGTACTGTACGTTCGTTCTCATACAAAAGCGTGGTCCTGAAGAACTTTTTAAGTTGAAAGGAAGAACAAAAACTTTTTGAATGAAAACAATGCCTTTCAACGCAAATATTCTTTTCTTGCCAAATCCACTTGTGCACGAGGAAAAACCCCATTCATAAAAATAATGATTAATTTACTGTTGTATATAAGATAAACAGATATAGGGAAGCCACCCAGTATCGCAAATAATCAGTTACATTGCCAGACACACTAGAGACGCGCTCCCACTGGGGACCCGATGTTGCGTCGGGTATTGTCAAGAGTCTGGTTACTTAGGTCAAGAAAGCAATCGATTCCTGCGGTGATCGACCCCACAAACTGAATTCTTGCCAATGGTGCAGTGGTCAGGAGAGAGAGAGAGAGAGAGAGAGAGAGAGAGAGAGAGAGAGAGAGAGAGAGAGAGAGAGAGAGAGAGAGAGAGAGAGAGAGAGAGAGAGAGAGAGAGAGAGAGAGAGAGAGAGAGAGAGAGAGAGAGAGAGAGAGAGAGAGAGAGAGAGAGAGAGAGACTGTCCGGTGTACTTGGAGAGGGAAGGCCTCGAGGCGACAAACAGCCAACTGGTTCGAAATCAATTTTCTATGCGCCAAATGTGATTTCTAACAAGTTTTCAACTAAAAATTCAGCTATCAGGATTTCAGAAAGTTCGAAGTTTGAGCTAACTCTTGCATTTTGGCTAATGGCTTAAAGTGTTTTTATATACATGTTTGATGAGGAACAAATTGTGTCTTGAAATAGCAAAGCTCAGCGAGTTACAAATTCTAGTGTTAATTCGTCTCTACAATACAGTATAAACTCGAAGTTTATTGTGCTGAAACTGTAAACAATTACATGTTGCTTTGTATATATTAATTATTTCATAATATAAGCCTGGACGGGTCGTAGGCAAATATTTAAGGAGCAAAATGAGACATTAAACATTAAAATCGAATGAAAAATAAAAAGTTGGCAAATGGCGAAAGTAACTTTTTTACTTATTGAGCAGTATCTACGTGATCGATTAACAATTTTTTATCACAATAGTTTTTTTTCGGTTCAGAAAGTATTTGCCTTTCAGTAGGCTGTTCACATTTATTGGATAAAATCAATCAAGAAAACGCAAATACTTCTAAAATCTATACTCTTACAGTTTATCGCAATAGAGGCGAGGGTGACGCTCTTGGCGTGAGCTGAATGATACACGCAATCTTCCGGGACGCGTAGCGTCGTTGGCACCCTGGGCGTCGTCTTGTGGACTAGTAGCAAATTCTTGGCAGCTTCCGCTCCGTCACCGTTCGCTATTCACAAAAATTCCCATACTTAGCGCGATCCTCGCGTAATCGAAAAACAATGTTAACCACCACTAGATATCTTACCCCGAGTAGGCGATTATGAAGCTCCAGGTTGCAGAGTTACCTCACGCACGCAAATTGGCACCGTGTGGCAGAGGCAACTCGCTTGAGAAGGACCAAAACGCCGACTCTTTCAACGGCTCGACACAGAGAGAGCGAGTCGCGAGTCCGTGAACCCTATACGAGCGCGTTGCCTGCGCAAATCGCCAAATTTCCCCCTCTTATGGTGACACACACACACAAACAAATACATCAAGAGCACGGAATATGCCAGTCTGTTACACACTTCTCAAACGAATCATTTCTTAACGGTTAATGAATTCGTTTAACTATAAATGAACATTCATTTGTCCGTCTTCAAACGTCCGTTCGTTAATAGTTGATGACGCTTCTTAACAGTAAAGATTTTTTTTCTCTGTGTATGCAAAGAATGTTCATCGATATAAATAGCTGATTTTAGATACTGATTACTAAACCGTAAAAGGGAGGACATAGACCTGAGCTAAAACCAAATTTAAATAGGAGTCTATGTAAACTAATATCAGTATGAAAATATATAAAGCATTTGAATACAAATCGATAAAATATAAATCGACGAGTCCTAATAGAAAAGACGTATCTCGCGCGGTCCGATTATAAATCTCGTAACTCCTTAACGTTTCCTATCTAGTTACGCGGTTCATAATCGGCCCGTACGAGACATGTCCTTTTTATTAGGACCCATCGAAATAGTTGTTAGTTTGACTACTGAAAGTCTGATGTAATCTTGATTTTTTCACTTGTTTTCTCAAATTTCAACCTCATTTTGCCGGAGGTTCAAAAACTTAACCGGGGTAACATCTACTATAAAACGTCCCAACGACACAGGACCTAAATCCAGAAGGAGCACTTGCTTATAAAGTAAGTAAATAAAAGCAGAGGGAGGTGGGGTACGACAAATAGGCCAGCACTTGTTCCAGTACGCCCTGGCACTTAACGTTTTTCTTTTTTAGGCCACCGTCGCCACACCGACACTCCGGACTATTGACTTGCTCCCCGAGAGGGAGTAAAAGAGGGAGAGGGAGAAAGAGAAAAAAAGACCGTCGTTTTTCTCCACCTCGGTTTTGTTTTATCGGTTCGGCAGGGAATAGAGCGATTTCGTTCGTAACACGCACACACACACACACACACACACACACACACACACACACACGCGCGCGCGCGCATATATAGCAAGAATGCCCAAACATGTACACACATATATATTGTATACACGATGCGACGCGCCACCGCCATCGTCTTGAGAGCGCGGGCGGTGTTTTTGGTCGAAACATACCGAGGATGTGCCAACTCGTGAGTGAAGAGCTTTATTCCACTTGTCTTTTCCCAGCTGTCCATTACTTTTTATTTTCCTGACCCCCTTTATCGCTACTTATTTTCCTTATTTGATCACCGCTCCGAAATGAGCGAATTCACGACTTTGCGGAAAGAGTGCGCCGTATTTTGGCTTCTATTTTTATATCCTTTCGCCTTTATATATTCATCAAGACCGCTAATATGCTTCGAAATGAATTTCTTTAATAATTTTTTATGATGTCCGCAAGCTAAATTGATCTCATAATAATTATTCGGCCAATCAGCTTTTCCATTCGTGTAGATAACTTATTTAAACTAAGTATTTGAAATCAAACAATAAGTTTTCTCCGGTCTATCCATAATTGCTTTTTCAATATTTCCCTGTCCGTGCAGTCATTCTTCTTGTTTCATTCGATTCGCCCCCCTCCCCCTCTCTCTCTCTCTCTCTTCTCTCTGCGCTTAGACTGTGATAATGACTGCTAGTCACTGCTAGTAAACCTAACTTTATTTACTCTAGTTCTAGTATATATATTTGTTTTCCAATTTACAACGTGTTACTATACCCTGACCAAAGACATTTGCTATTTGTTATTGTTTTATATTAATTTATAATTATAATGTAACACAGTCATTTATTTATTTACGTTTATATATATTATTTTTACATGTAGCCTCGATGCGTACTGTACAAAAATTCTACGATATGTATTTGTAATTTTTACCGTCAAAGGTGAAATAAAGGGTATATCTATCTATTTATCTATCTATCTCTCTCTCGGCCACTCTTTCATTAATACTTTTGTTTTTTCATCCTTCTCCTCCGCGTTCGCGCACACGCTAGATCATCAATTATTTTTCTATCAAATCCTCTTCGATGTTTTCTGCTTTTATTTTGTTGCTTCTCTCTCTCTCTCTCATTCTCCCTTCGGTGTACCTTTTTCAATTTCACTCGCTCTCTAATAGAACTTTACACGCTCGGAAAATCCGGCACTTGTCCAATAAATTCATTTACGTAAAAAAAATAAAAAGGAAGCCGGACAAGGAGGAGAGAGAGAGAGAGAGAGAAAGAGAGAGAGTATCCCCTTTTTCTCCCTCAGTACGTACTTTTACATTTTTCCATTCGTGTCTCCGTATTATCCTTGGCTTTGTTCTCCGCCTCGTCTAATTTCCTTCTCTGTTTCCTCGACTTGTCCTTTTTCCTTCAACGCTCTCTCTTTTTGATTCTCTTTTATATCCTTGCTATTTGCCTTTTTCCTTTCTCTCGCTCTAATTTCTATCTCCCTTATTTCTACTGGCCAGCAGCAGCCGTGCTCGCGGACATCCTCCTTCTCCACAACTTTCTTTCTTTTGTTTGTCATAATCGTTTTTTTTTGCCGACATGACACGCTTATTTTTTCTCGGCCCCACGCTCGCGCAAACTGCTTTCCTCCTTCGCCTTTGCCACTGCACGAGTGAAGATTGCACGAGGCTGGCTCTATAGCCATAAATTAATTGGTCTGATATTGGAAAATCCGGTTAATAAATGGGAGTGGATCGCACGAGTTTCTCTCCCACCCTTTCCCTCCTATCCACCTTCCCTCGGCCGCGCGTATATATACACAGGGCTCCGCGCGCGCGTGTTCTTATCGGTACGCAGCACGAATAAAACCAGAGCGAATGGGAGAAACGAGAATGAAGTGGCTTTTGCTCTTTTCTTTTTCCTCAAGTACGATCGGAACGGCTGCGGGGCGGTGAGACGGGGATAGAGCAGCAGCCAGAGGGAGCGAGAGAGACAGAGAGAGAGAGAGAGAGAGAGAGAGAGAGAGAGAGAGAGAGAGAGAGAGAGAGAGAGAGAGAGAGAGAGAGAGAGAGAGAGAGAGAGAGAGCGAGAGAGTGAGAGAGAGTGAGAGAGACTAAATTGAACGTTCTATCCGGTAGCAGCGAGAAAAATCCTTCGATCGATACATCAAGCATATGCATACTCTATTTCGATTAATTAGTGCGCGTCGCTGTGATATACGTTCCCCGCGAAATATTGACTAGTTTTCCCAGCGGTGCTCATAGAGCTTTACAAAAAAATTCTAATTCCGTTTTTTTTTCATTCAAGAATTTCGGAATTTTCTACCGAAAGTCCCTTAGATTCATGCACAATATTATGGTATTGCTTTTATCGATATTTTGTGTCTAACAGCTAAGTAAAAGGATTTTTAACAATATACTTAAAAAACTACGTAATGTAAGACTAAGAGCCAATAAAAGAAGTTTTTTGAGGGGTAGAGATAAGTTGCTTAAAATCAGAAAAAGAAATAAAAATACCACTGCGCGATAAGCTTTACTTTCCAAGAAATCGATTCTACTTCATAGCATTGACACGCTGAACCAAGCGAACGTGATTGAGCAGAATGTACACAGAATACACGCAAATCAAACATATAGGATAAAAGGGGTGCTGAAAACAGAATTAAATTGAAGCGAAAAATTGCTTTGTAGCGCGCATGCTTCAAACCAAAATACTATATCGTAGGCTGAGAGTAGAAAGGGGACAATTCAGCTGCGCGCTAAAAAAAGGGGCCAATTCGGCCGAGCGCTAAGAAAGAGGACAGTTCACGAGCTCCTTTTTTTATCGAGTTTTTCTTTGCGAACCGCTGTCCAATTCCAAATATCTACATCAAATTTCATTTTTCTAACTAGATTTTTACATAAATACATGTATAAATGATTTCACACGGATTCTATGGAACATTTGTTGTGATCTTGTTAATTCTTTTTATTATTGTACACATAAAACTAATCTATGCGTTTTTTATGTGGAACCCTTTGTTTACAGAGCAAGTTTCTCGTTCAAATTAGAAAATTAATAAATGAATTAGAAAAATATCAAAATACATAAAACATTTTATTCCATAAGAGTATCATCAGTTTTACCTTACTTAAGTTGATTATAAAAAACTTAAAATTTATTATGTGAATCCTAAATTAGTTGAATGATAAATCTTTCACTTCATTTATAAAATTTTAAATATTTTGATTTTATTGCGTGCTTCGAAGAAATAGTAGGGTAAAAGACCCAGTAGATAGACGAATCATCGTTTAATTAATAAGTAACTTGAACTTTTAAGTTGAACTTGAACTATATATATTTTACTTTGAAGAAGAATTCTAAATTAACTCTGAATATAATTTTTTATTACGGCCTATCTATTAACAGTAAATTGTATCATTAATTAAAGGGTCGCCTATCTATTGGAATGTCGTCTGCTTTAACTGTGTCTATCTATTGGGTAGTTTACCCTATATGAATTGAACATCTCTCTGGCGGTTCTCAACTAAAAATTTAATGTACAAAAATTACTCGTGAATTGTCCCCTTTCTTAGCGCTCATCGCCGAGCGCGTGGCCGAGTTGTCCCCTTTCTCCTCTCAGCCGACGATATAAACTTAAATTTTGCAATTACTTTAATGAAATTAATTTTCGAAAAAATAGCATTTTCATTCTCAAGTTCAAACAATCTGGCTGTTAATAAATGCATTTTCTATGTCAAAAACTTTATCTCATACTTAGTTTAATTTACATGTGTATTAAGCGCGTTAACTTAGAGCTAAAGTTTTTCCAAGTTCCCCTTAGTCAGTCGACGTTAATCGAATTTTCGCCATCGTTTCTTCACGCCATCACGTGCGTGCGCAAAGTGAATACGTGGTTCCTAATTCAATATAGCTAAACATCCTCCGCTTGGTTAAAACCTGCGAGCCGAAGCGACTCGCTGAAAACGCGGTTCCGGGAAAATTTTCCTTGCGCATCTCCGTGTTTTCTAAATTATTGGAAACCGCCTTTTCTTTAAAAATAAGAGCAAAGAGAAAATGTGGCTACTCTCTACGATACAAGCTGATTTCGCTTTTTGTACCGCTAAAAAAAATGTAAAAAAAGAGAAAATTACCAGAAAAAAATCGTTCATTTACTTTATCCAGAAAATATACAGAGTAAAATTTGGCCATTGTTGTTTAATGTTACGTGTAATTAAAGATCGTGGCGTGTTTTATTAATACGCTATAATGAAATTACCATAACAAATGGGGGCGCCATTTAAGCTGAACATTTCAATTTATTGGTGTTTTGTAAATTGCCGCTGCTGTCCCCTCTGAGTTTAACAGCATTAACTTTATTTTACTTTAAAAGTTAAAGCGAGGAGCGCGCTTAAAGTACCATAGCTATAACGAGGAGCACTAACGGGCGAGAGAGGGAGAGATACGAAGAAACAGTCACACAAGAGGAATATAAGAGCCCTGGCACGCTTCTGAGGAGATGGCGAAGTGGAACGCGAGGATTTTGATGCGCGCTAGCACTTTGACGAGCGCACTACTACTACTGCGTAGGTACATTTCCCCGGGCCTCCGATCGCCCGACGCAGCCAGCGTCGGTAATCCCTCCTACAAGGAGATTTTATTGCTGTCGCCGTTCGCGTCCGCATACTGTCGTCAGACGCCTTCCTCTTTCACGGGGTCCCACTCGAGAGCCGCTGCAGAGGAGCGGGATATTCAATAACGACGCGAAATCGCATTTAGATTGCGCGAGAGAAGAATGATGGTGCGGCGGCGGTCGCGAGATATTTTCGCCTGCTTTTAAAATGCGCAGCGGGGGAGAGTTGATTTAAGAGCTGGGCGACGACGAGCGCTCTGCGGAATATGGATTCACGCGAGCGCGCGGCGACGATGAATCGACGAATCGAGATTCAGAGACTTCTTCATCTTCTTCTCCTTCTCTATACTATCTCTTTTTCTGCGCCCTTTCGTTCGAACGCTCTCAGAAGTGCCTCTTCTCCGCGTGCTATACGCGTAATATATATATATATAAATTATTCCCACAGCCGCGAATGAAAAGCCATTGTGCATATGGGATGAAGAGAGGCCCCTCGATGATGGCTTATTCTATAATACGGCATTTCACGCGCGCACATTTTTATTCGCACTCTGATTATTCGCATCGTTGATCGCGGGTCAGTGTCTGCTGGCGACGACAAGCTGGTAACCGGATATTTTATATACTTTTCAACGGTTTATATTTTCTGCCGCTTTATCAAGTGAAAAAGCCTTTTAAAATTGTTTGGTTGCATTAAACAAAACGCGATTACAAGCTGCCGTCGCTAAAATTTCAGATTGACGTTAACCATCGGTTTAAATGCGCTTACCGTTAACAAGCTGGAAAACAGCATTCACCAGTGCGCGCGCGGGAAGATAAGAGAGAGAGGGGAACGCATTACACTGAGAGAAATTTTTTCTCAAAATGTTTATATTTAATATGGCATTGTAATTATTAAAATATATATGCTAATAGTTACAATGCCATGTTAATAGTTAAAATACCATGTTAAACATAAACATATTCTTCTCTCAGTGTAAATGACACACACACACACACATACACACACACACGCACTCACGCACGCACGCACGCATGCACGTACGCACACACACACACACATACATACACACACTTTATATCCATGGGCGCATTTTGTTGTTTCTTTTTTTTTTATACTCCACGCGAGATGGGAATTTAAATTTCATAGTCGAGGGATACACTATATGTAAAAACAGCGCGCGGACGCCATGAGCGTCCGTCAAAACAAATAAATAACAATGTTGATGTTACTGAAATACTATCGCCGTGCAGTCTCTTTTTTCCTGTACACGTGTCAGTGCGATTTCACGCTCCGATCCTATGTCGGCGAATGCAAAAATGTGAAAAGTTTTGAATGCTAAATACCCTTTTTATTCTCTCCCTCGTTCACTGGTGAACGCTTCAGAGTCTATAACCCGACAACTGCTGTAACATTTGCGCGTAGTAACTGCAATCCCAATCCCGGCAAAGGATATAATTTCAATTAATATCCAAAACGTAATTACAAAATAATCTCCTCGGCGGGCGAGCGGGCGCGCGCATATATCGAACTGCGTGTGATGGCGCGGCGGTGGTGGCGGCGCTGTAATGTCGCTGGTGAGGTATAGCAGCGAAAAGCGAGAGAGAGGGGTGCTACATACGAGAGCTTGACTCTGCACGTGTAATGTATATTAACCAGGCACAGATAACATGGCGCACGGCTAACAAGGGGGCAAAATGGTAATTAATAACTTTCCCATGGCCAGGTGGACTACAACGTACAGGGGGCCCAGCAATTTCGTTTTTGATCCAAGCTCCGCAGTCTGCAAGCCCTGCACCCTGTCGCTAATCAGGCTCAATTACGGCGCGAGGAATGCTGGCCTGTAATTGATAGTATGTCAAAACGATCGATCGGTTAATGAGAAACGCGCGTTTGTGCGCACTCTGTCGGCAATTATTTTCTCGCTATTTTAAGCTGCCGTGCACCAGATCCCCGCCCCGCCACTAATACACTCGCGCGCCAGCTCGCTCTTGCATAATCGCTGTGTATTTTATACACTCTACGGTGTGTATATCTTGGACGCGCAATTTCATTGAATTAAAAGTCACCCCTTGTCGGATCTCGCGAATTTTCCAGCCTGAAACTGCAGCGAGGTTTTTCAAATAATTATGCAAAAATTAATTAGTTGCCCGTTAGAATTGCGTCGTTTGTAAACAAACAAGCGTAAATCTTAACGAGATACACCGAGCAGTATATAAACGAATCGCAAGGTTGCGCGCCCGCGCGGGGCAAATAATATATCACGAGCATTTCGCGCGATATGTAGGTTACCGCGTAAAACACGCATATATATATTCGAATAAAAAGATTATATGCAGAATAACGTTTATTCTCGACGGGACTTTTTCCTGATACTGCTGACATCGATTTTACGACAATACGTTAAACCAAAATGGCAAAGTCTGGCTGAAAAGAGATTGGAATTTAGAGATATTCATGTTCATTAACGCTTTTAAAAATACATTGACCAAAGTTCAAACGGGCGCTCGAACTTTCGGAACGTTAATTTTTTATCCCCATTCATGCATCGACAAAAGTGCGCTTCGCATTCTAGCGGGAGAGATAAAACAACTTTTTTCATAAATACTTTACGCTCGAGGACAATGCAAATAGAACGGAAGATTTAATGCGAGGTGTGAGTTTGCATCCCTTCAACAAACACGCATATGTCTGCATAACGAACGAACGAACAAACGCGTGTGCGACGCAAAAAAAGGATTCGAGCATCAGGCGCGCGCGCTCGCTCGCTTACATTAAAAAAACGCGGGACTAAACAAGCGGAAAAACATCGACCTCGAGCGTTATTTGCATGAGATGTAGGGGGTAAACAGATATCCCTTACCAGTTTACACGTACCACTCTCCGTTTCACCTTCTATTCGCACAGTATCATCCGTCTATTCCCACGTCGCACGTGTTTCAATTTCACATCCTCCTCTGCACCTCTCCCGAAACTCTGCGTATATGGAAACTCCTCTGCGTGCGTCAACCCCCTTGCGTCGCTCTCTGAAACAACCTTGGCCCCGCCGGCGCTGCTGCGCTTACGCGCGCACGCGAAAGACAACAAACTCGCGTAACGGCGTACTTATCATGTACACCTAATACCTATCCCTGCAGCAGCACGAAGTAATCAAAGCAGAAAAGAACAAGAAGCAGCAAGTGTCACTCGGATCTGACAAATAATAGCGCGCCGTGTGTTATAATATCACTGAACTGTCGAACAAGCACGTGCGGAAAAAGTGGGCCGCGAGAGACACTGCTGCAGCGACGACGGCAGCGCATAGCAGCCCCCGTGACCGGAATATACACACACGCGCACTCACACAGCGATAGAGAAGAGAGAGACACGGAAGCGCGAGCGAGCGAACGCGCGCACGCGATGCGGAGCGGGGCAGGGATGCTGCGAGACTGAGAGCCGCGATCGCAGCGCCCGCCGAGAACGGCCGCAGCGCGAGAACCCCTACGCGCGCGCGCGCCCAAGCAACCCCCGGAAAACCGAGCGAGAGAGAGAGAGAGGGACTACCTATCATCTGCGCGCGGATAGATATAGGCTGTCGGTACGTGCGCGACAGCCCTTTTTGCGCGCGGGTGTTTGGCGCCTTGGGGCCATTAGGCGCCGCACGCAAATAAAAATCACGACACGCGCGCCTAATTAGAGGGAAGATAGAGAGAGATGCTCTATTTCACACGCCGCGTTATAGCGGCCACCGAGTCGCGTGCTGCTTCTGACGCGGGCTCTCTCTGCGCGGGATTGGCAAAAACCTGGATCTTTATGGGAGGTAAGTGGAGAATTTTAAGTTCTTCGGGTAGGAAAATCATACACTGCGTTCTATAGCGCCATTAGCAGAGACTAATGATAGGGTAGAATTTTGTTTACGCTACGGCCTAATGGGGTGTATGTATATGCGGCAACGCTCTGAGCTGTGTTTACAATGCTACTGCATGTATGCATAAAGCGGAAGATTGACAAATGCTAATGCGTTTGCGTGCTTCTGTTTACACCGTAACTATGAAATTGATTTTTCCAAGTTTCGTATACTTTGATAGCTCCCTAATAGAAAAGCGTCGATGTATGCAGCGTATTAACGTTTTAACGCTACGGAATACGAACCCACCCGTCATAACAATAACAACAGCGCGAGCAAAAGAAACACAAACTAGAAGGCCTCAGGCGCAAAATTCCAAGAACGCAATTCCTTTTTCGAGTTTGGAAAATTAAGCAAACAAATTTAAATTTAGATATGTTTTGACTATATTACATATCTTTTGTAAATTTTTATTTTATTATAGGAATAAATCGATATCACTCAGTATATATATCTCATACTATAAATATTCCAGCCACTGAAAATCAATTGAAATAAATTATGTAACAGTTACAATTAGTACTGTCCCGGCGCGGCAGTCCTAACAATGTGGCAGGCACATTTAATATCTCGGTGTATACGAAAAGTCTTAAGGAAGTCGCAAAGATGCGGTGAAATCTCTGCTAGAGTCTCAATGATAGTTGGTCTCACTTTCTTTGCCAGTGGCAGAAGAGAGGCAAGCGCTGAAGGGACTTATGCAAATCGGATATGACAAAGATGGATCGCATTACGTGAGAGACTATGTTTTCTGTTAGACTGTTTTGCCCCAGATTAAGTATCGTAAGAGGCTTATGTCGCTAGAAGCAGCTTTTTTGTTTGTGTATACACGTTTTCTCCAACGACAGCTATAGTCTACTTCAATCTTTCTCTAATTCAAGTTCATACTCTGACGATTATGCTTCGAGTTCATGCAGGTGTGCATTGTTTTTGTTTACTGTTTTTCTTACATTATTTTATCAATTATTTATAAACTTACCAATTAAAATACACACATTTAAAAGTATGTAAACTACTTTATAAAATTTTTTAATAAAATGGTTTAAAACTCTCTTAAATATTGATATGAGCTTATCCGAGTTTCATGTTCATAAAGTTTATCTAATAGTAATTTCCGTATAAGTATTTCATAAAATAATTATTTTTTAAAGTAACTTTTAAGTTTTAAATAAAGTTCGTTCTGTAATTCTTGAAGCTATCTAAGAGAACAGAGTGCTATCTGCAAAAGTTTGGGTAAGATGTCGAAATTGCAAAATTTAATTCCAATGAAATGCATTTAGCTATAACTAGGGATAATATGCTCAGACAAGTAAAAATTATCTTTAAATGTTTGTCAAATAATTAGATTCTAAAAAGAAACAATTTTTTCCTTATAACAGATAAAGTTCTTTTTTTAATATTTCCGTCCTATAACAATTTCTTCACCTTAAACTAAATGACTCATCACTGATGAATGATACGACGGTTTTAACAAATGTGTTTCATTAGGTCTTGCCTAGAGCGGTCCGCGATGCTATAACTGGCCTCTTCGTATACGCTACCTCGTACAGTTACAGTTATATTACATCGCCTCTTTTATGAGACGCATAATAAACAGGATTCACGGCAAATGTTGGATAGTGGAGACTTTAAACGACCACGCAAATTTACTACAACATTTTTCCTTCTATTTACGTTAACTCGATCAATAATTTAAGGATACAATAGCATTTTTACCGTATAAAATTAACTTTATGCATTTTAGAGATACGCTTCGTGTAAGGATTCAAAGTTTATTACTCATATCATATATAATTATTTAATATATCATATCAAAATTTTAAATTAAAATATAATTTAGACGTATTTTATTTGAAAAATATTTATATATACATTTAAAAATTTAGTTATATTTATAAAAATGTAATTAATTTATTATACCGTTAATTAAAAACTCTGTTTATAAGGAATATAAATTTGACTTATTTTTAGAAAGAAGTAACCACGCCGCTTCTTTAAGTTTTCCTTCCTAATTGATTTCGCTTTCCAGTATCATTATTAATATCTGCAGATACGCCAAACTGGTACCTCTTGGCTTTTTTCATGAAATACTTGATTAAAAGTGTAGTTTATTTTATCGGATCAAACTTAAATACTGAAGTAAAATAAAATAGATGAATATAATTTTATATACTGTATTTATATTTATTTACAAAGTAAAAACGTTATAAACGCTTTTGATGTATAAAATAATGTATTCATTACGCCAATAGACATTTTAAAGGACATTATAGTTTATATAAATTTAAAAAATAACAATCGTAATTTTCATCAAATATTCATTAAATAATTACATTCTTGTAACTTCTTTTGTATCGTTACTAATCAATACGTAGTCGACATTTGCATCTTTATTTTCTTCGAAAGAATCACACTTTACGTATTCGTATGTAAGTAATTTTTTGTTCAAAGCTTTCTCGAGCAAATCCCACGAGGGTAGTTTATGGTCTTCGAAATCTTCCTCTCTTTCGTTGTTAATGGTAACAGTGCTACTCTTGACACTCGATCGGTATTTTAATGCCCTGTCTTTTTTCACGACTTCTTCAGTCCTCATTTTCGAGAAAGTGCTACTGCAACTGACACTATCCCATAGCGGTGAAGTTCCTAACATTCATGCAAATCAATCCAAATATTAAAACGATCAATTTCGATAAAAGATAAACCATAATAAATTTGTCATTATTACCTCTCACTGCATCCCACATAGTTGTATTGTGTCTCTTCAACCTTCCGCGTCCAATTGAAGCAACTGACGAACCCCATGACGTCACTGAAGTTGAATCCCACATGGGAAGCTGATTCCTGCTTCTTAACCCTCTAGTCAAGGTATCGTGAATCTCTAAAATTTCCTGTTCCAGCTGCAGTTGGCGGTCCATTATGATTTTCTGCTCCTGTGATCTTGGCGAGTCCTGAATCGGCGGCTCATACAATTTCGACTCCGACCTGTTAATGCGCAAAACCAAAGCATTAAATTGAGTGCACACAACCAGCCGAAAATTGTCTCTATCATTATTTCATTTCACGTCTATACTTCGTTAACACGCAACAGTCCAACTATAGAATCAAATCCAAAAGCGTGTGACATTTTTCAACGAAATAAGAGAGCGAAGCGAAAAAAAGCAGCGCTCGCGTCGTTAAAACTATACACGCTTTCATATTTCATACATCGATAAATTTGCCGTGATTTAATCTGGCGTATAAATCAGGTGTATATCTTTTGTAAAATTTAAATCCCAAGTACACTAAAGGCCATAAATCATAGACAGGAGGGGAGGGAGAATCGAACGTGCCGCGCGCACGGGCGCAATATACGCTGTGTAATACAAAGTCCGCCACAGTGCCCATGGCCATTCGCGAATAATTTCTAATCCCGCGCATGCGCACGCTCTGTGATGCGCTGAGATATAAAGTGAAAATGATCGACGCCCGACACGTCGGCTGCCTCTCTGACCCGGCAAATTTCCGGCGCGCCGTACTTCAAGTGGCCCTGCGCTCTCTCACGTACGTACAGCTGAACCATGAATTACATTATCGTGGCGTGCACGTGTGCTCGCTCTTGCGCACGCGCTCAAATTGGCTTATGCCGATTCAATTACAGCGTACACGCCCTCGATGTATTTCTCAGATTCGCGGAAGAGATGTATATCGGGGGCGCGACATCTATACCCGTCGGGGATGGGATTACCTATGGAATGATTTTTTATAGACGATAGGGGTGAGGTGCTAGTTATGCGGGCAGTTTGGTAGTGCCTGACGTAATAAATTTGTTAAGTACTAGCCCGCGTAATGCACTAGATACTGCGAAACCTAGTAGCCGATGAGTTATAAGCAAAGTCGGGCCGATAATGGGTTTATCGTAGCCAGAGCGAGTTAGCAACTTGCCACTGAATAACGAAAACCGAAGCAGATCATCGTGTAGATGAAATTTACCAAACATCATGAGAATGTTTTTCAAACTCTCATATTTATCCCGCGCGAATGTCAATGAAATATCGGAAATTTTTAATCGAGTTCGTTTCTCCTTAACTATGTTAATGTCCAGAGTCTGGCTTTACGTGGCTTTACAACTTTAACGTTGTATACATACGAAAAATCAATTAAATTTTTGATCATCAACATCAACTTGCGATTCGAAATTTCAATTCCAAAATACGTCGTTAAAGCACATTGATAGTCAAGCATTGTGTTTTAACGAAGTTAATACGCCCGCGACATCCAGTACGGATCGCGGCGCACCCGCGCGCATAACTCTTCAAATAATATCAATATTATCTGCAAAATGCAACAATTTGTTTCTCTCTTGGATTTAAATTCGTTTAATTTAACCGATGGCTTCGAAAGCTGCACGTGGCAATCCCATTTCCCTCTCTCGATATATATTTAAATAATTACAAACGCGGACTTTTCCCAGGCAGTCTGCCGCCACCACCGCTGCTGTAATTACGGCGCATAAATTGCGCTCCAGCCACGGCGGCCGCAGCAGAAAAAAAAAGATTTTCGCGCGGCGGCAACAAATCCGGCGCCTGCAAAGCCCTCGAAACGTAAAACTGGACGAACGAGCGGGCGCAGATAAAGATCGCGGCCTAATCTAGCCTCCCTCTCGTCCCGTACACTATAGGCGCAAAAAAAAGAATCGGCGCTGCACGAAATATAACCGAGAGCGTGAGAGCCGAGGGCAAATTCGATCGCACATGCTCGCCGCGGGGCTTACATCGCGCAAAATCGTGGGGAATATATACGTCCCGCGTACACGTACATAGATGCATAGGTACAAGCGCGTAGGTGTGCATGTATAGATGGATAGAGGACCGGTTAGCGTAAATGGGTCGGTTCGCGCCGTGGAAAACGAACGCGTCTCGCGCCCGCGCAAAAGCCAAAAGCAGCAGCAGCGCTCGGTGCAGTTGGATCTCCATCGGGTTCGTGCGAAATTGCCCCGGGCTTCGGCTCTCTCCCTCTCTCTGTGCGGCTTTTCCCCGCGGAAAACCACAATAATTCGACACGGCCATCGGCCGATTGTGCTCGCTCGGCCGAGAGAATTGGCCGAGGGCCGAGGGTTAAGGCGCCGCGCGCGCATTTTGTATTGCCTCCGGTTAGGAGTTGTCTCGATGCCCCCACGTTATATTCCTCAAGTTTGATATTGATTTTCTTGGTCGCATATTTTATATCGCTGCGTGATCATTTTAAATATTTGTGTATATAGTATATTTATAATGTCTATCAATCGCATTCTATTCATGATATGATCCTAGCGACGTTAAATTTTGAGAGCGTACGATCTTTTTATGGATACGTTGGATACGTTCATAAAGGTTTGCTGTAATGAAAACGTATAGGGTGACTACACCAGTATTGGAACAGTCACTAGTTAACGAACATTTTCTTTATATATATGAAAATATCAAGCTTCCTATGTACTGTTTATCTAACATGACGATAATTATCGAATCCTTGAAAATTTTTATTTCATTTTATATAAAGATTCTACCTAAAAGAAATTATCTTGTTAAGAATAAATTGTTAAATGTTCCTTCACTGCCGATGTATTGCTTCACGGGTGAAACGTATTTAGATACTAAGATTGCGTGTTCCTTTACCACTTAATTAAATAACAAAAGTTACAATTTCTTTATTCGTTCCTTCACTGGTGAAGTCACCCTAGTCATAATTTAAAAATAACTTGGAAAAAGAAGCCGTAAAATACCAAACCCATCGGTAAAATCACGCGCTATATACGCAAGCGGTGCGGTCTAGCCAGCTCGTATATCCGCGAATTATTGTGATATTTCATAAAATTACACATGGCCCTGGGCAACTGATAATTTGAAATTTAATCATCATATGCGGCGCGGCGCTACCCATCGAAAGAATCGCGCGTTAATCCCGTCGCGAATTATCGGATGCTGAACGGCGTGCAGCTTTGATTCCGCGCGATTGATTATTTGCTCTGTCTCTATGTCCATTCCCTCTCTTCTCTCGTTCGTATTTAAAATAGCAGCAGTGCCTTGAGTATTATCGGCACCGCACCATTGTGCCGTGTAATATTACGATCGATGAGAAAGGCGCGCCGAAAAATGAAGAGCGCGGTATACAGAATAATTCAATGCATTATTTAGTTAATTAATTAGTCCCTGACCATTACGTTATGGCGAATTTTAACTACGGACTTCACTAATCCCACTCAATCATTTATTTAAATAATTCGAACAGTAGTATATTATTGATTTATTAGCAATTACGGAATTAATTGCTCTGCGTCTAATAGCTGTATAAAGTTTTGTATTTTATACACTAAAAATATATAATCAAGAGCTCTATACATTTCTGATAATATTGGCATAATAATTAATTTGATATTTGATATTATTATTATTATCATTATAATTTGAAACACGGAAAGAAAAATTCTTTCGTAGAAATAGTGTTAAGATATATAAATAGACGAAAGAAATCAATTTTGTTCAATAGAAATACTATATCTTTATACACCATGCTTTAGAAGAAAGTAGGTCAAATAATTCATTCGAAAAATGAAAAGTAATTGAATCCCCATCATATAAAATATTGACCTTCATCTTAAAAGTATATTTTAAAGTTGGAATTCCAATTCAGTGATTAATCTTTGAAACCTCGATTATTAGACATTGACCATACCGTTGCGCGAGGCGATCGCTTATTTTCACCCCCTGTCACATTAACCACCTTAGCATCGAATTCCAAATAGACTCTCACAACAGTATATAGAACATTTTAGCTCAGATAAAGAAAAAAGCAAGCAACCTCGGTGTATAGAGTTGTCGAGGCGTGCCGGGCGGCTGGGTTGATGGATCCGGACAGCTGGCCCTTCTCAGTCGTCGAGCAGTCTCTCGCGACACCCGCTGCACGAGCTCCAGCATCGCCGTGCACTCGTCGCGCGGCAAGTGATGCGCCACCTCCTGCAGTACCTGCGGCAAAACAACAATATCAACCCTCGCCCGTCAAATTGCGCCGGCGTAAATTGAATTAATGCTGCCAGGCTAATAGGTAGATGAGGAGGGTAGTGCTAATGATGCGTTGCTCGATGAAGGTAGCGCTAGGGTTTATGAAGGTGTTGCGTAGGGGAGAAGTTTAATAATGCGCTCCTTAGTTCTTATATTGTTCCGATATTTTTTCCGGATACACCGACAGCAAATAGAACATTGTGGAGGGTACTATAGGAAATGCAAAAAAACTTATTGCGCCCGGACCGCAGCTGATTACACTGCGGGCGCGCGCGTTTGGCTGATAGCCTCTTTCTCTCTCCGGTTAAAACGCTGGAAGTTCGTACATATAGCGAAGTTATTAATTAAAAAACTTGCGCTTCGCGCAAAACAAGTTAACTTCCGCGCTGCACCGAACGAACTCAAAAAAGAAGAAGACGCTTACACGTGCGAGAGAGAAAAAAAGGAGAGAATGAACCGCAAAATCCCGACGCGAGCTTAGCTTACAGCGCACGGGCAACAAATAGCGCGTATATATAACGGCAGGGCGAGAGAAGACGTTCGGCGGCGGGTGCGAGCGCGATATCGAAATCCAATATACGGCGGACGAGCCGAACCCGCCCGGCGATACGGCTTATAGGCCAAGGCAAGCGTCCGAAACACACACACACACCCACACACACACACCTACGCATGTTGCTTTACGAGGAGCGGGTTGTCCCACATATGCGACTGCAACAGCGCTGATGTATTTACGACACTATCAGCACACAGCGCTGTAGTGTGTGTGTGTGTGTGTGTGTGTGTGTATCGCGCTACGGCGCAGCATAATGTTTTTCGGGGGGCTAATCGCGCCGCCAGCGTTGCGACCGTGATAACGAAGGAGATTTACGCAAAGGAGCGTGCGCACCCTCTCCTATATAGAGGAGCGCCTTAATTTCGAACGGGTCCCTTTAAGGAAACTGCGCCACGACGGCGGCGGCTCGTTTTAACGAGGACGAAGGGAGGGGAAGGCCGTTAATTTGCGCGGAGAGAAACTACCCGACAGAGAGAGAGAAGGAGGGAGCTTCTTTTACGCCGCCGCACTACTTCTGCTAATTCTAAGCCAGGGCACTGGACGCGCACGCTCGCTATCAGGAAATGAACTCTGAATAAAGAAGCGCGGTAAGATTAAAGCTAATAACGTTGTTAACAAAAGAATTAGCTGAAAAGAAGGCGCCCGGCTGACTATAACCGGTTCGCACTACTTCATTGAGGCGCGACCGGTTCGGACGCGTAGTTTCCCAACTAGAAAAACTCTATACCACCCTGTGCGAAAGGCATCATTGGAGCCTGCTTTACGGACACACACCACCACACACGGATACCGATATCCGTACTTACTGCGCTCTCCGCCGCCCTTGATGAAGAAGCAAGTGGCGGCCGCGCCAAGTTGAGGGCGCTACGCGCGCGCAGGTAATGTAAGGACTTCGTCTGCTACTCCACGTCGAGCCAGCTAATCCCGGAGGACTTTTGCCGCGCGCAAGTCCGGGCGGCTGCTGCCGGAAATTGGCTGAAATGGAAGCGATGAGTCCTCCCGGGAGTATATGATCCGGCCGGGGGTGGCTCACCTCTATCCCTCCCTCCTCCCCACTTGCTCGCTAAATAAAGTACGAATGGTTGCTGTCTCTGCCTCACCTTCTCCTTCGTCGTCCTCGCGTCTCCCACTCCCCACGCTCCATATCGTAAAATCCTCCGGAGGCTGACGTTTCATTCGCGATGGGCTAAAGGCGTATATATGTAGGAGAGCGTTTATCGCTTTCGCGCGACGTAACTTCCTAAGTTGACTAGTGACTCTACGGTATAGCGGTGTATAATAAAGTGACGGCGGGGGATATAGGGATATCGAAGATGTGACATTAAACGACTTCTTTTCTCGTTTAGTTTAAATTTTCTTTTTCGGGGCTAAAAAGAGTGTTTGGCACTGGTAGTATAGATGACATTTATTTTTCAATTGTTTATGAAACGACAGTTTTTTGACAATTTTTGACTATATTTTAATAAGAAATAAAAGAAGAAAAAGCGGGAACAAATAGATGATTTCCACCAGGGACAATTAATAATGTTCGTGAATCTCTGTTAACTATAAATTGTATAGAGAACCGTGCTCGTATAAGTTGTATTTTGAAATGAACAACATATAGGATATTACAGATTTCAGAGCACTTTGAGTATGTAGTACGAAGATATATACATGTAACTTGCAATTACGAAATTATTCCGGAAATTTCCAGATGCGCATATTAGCATTGCACTCTCTCAAACGCAACTGTTAATAGATGATGTTACTGCTAATCATCGGAACAGCTTGAAATTGCGTTTAAATTGAATTACATAAAAGCAATTAAATTCGCAAATTGAAAATTGTTGATATGTTCAATGTAAATCATCCATTAATTTATTAAAGCCGTGAAAGAGCAATAACAAATTGTAAAAAGTAATTGCAACCTTCCAACTGCAAAATTGCACTTCAAAGCGCTTTCTCCCTACAACCAAACGGCCTCGATAACTCGTTATATCACCATCCTCTCTGCGTATTCTCATATAAGCGCGATAATAAATTCATAATAATGGATCGGCCCCTCTCTCTACCTAGAATCGAAACGGAAAATCGTAATGAGCTCCGATGTCCAATAAGAGCCGGAGAATTTCAATATTCAATCGAGGGAGAGATAGCGCCGGTCGGGCATCGACATTTGAAAGCCAAAGCACAGAGACGCGGGCTTACGCCTTTGGCGCGCGTGTATAGTCGAGAGAAATCTGGCGCTCGGCGCGATTGCCAAAACTATACATTCTCCGAGCGACCCTGACCCAGTGTTACGCGCAAGGACCGCTTTTACCTTAAAAGCACCGGAACCAACACTTTGAGCTCTGGCGCGTCCTCTGTGCTCCCTTCCCCTTTGGGGCGGGCTTGCAGGCTAGCGCAAAGAGAATACCCAAGTGCGGTCGTCGCGGCCGCACGCGCGCACTTTTTCAAAGACACGTACTTTGGAAAACACTTCGAAGGACGGGCATGGGTATAGATTGAAAAATACTCTGCTCGCGTGCAGGGGGAACTTTGTAACGCGGTGTAATTGAAGGTAAAGTTCTTTAATTATGCGATACCTATTAAAAGATTTAATTCTAGCGACACGTAACTGCGAGTAGTACAAAGAAAAGTTCAGCGTTGTTGGGAAGTTGAGAATTAACAGGCCAACGCCAAGGTTATTTATCTGCATTTGTTATTACCCCCAACAGGACGTCAGGGCAGTAATGAATGAATGCCGACCGCGGCAGAAAATCTACATAGGGAATAATTAACGGCCTGATAAATCCTTCCGCGGAACCATTACCCGGCCTTTCCCTCCCCTCCTCCTACCGACAGACGTTCTCTCTAATTCCACGATCACAAACTTCGAATCTCTTATCCAGTTATTGGTTCCGGAGATTAATAGTTTCGCTCGGCGCTTTTACGTTTCCCCTCTCTCTCTCCCTTTTGAACGGCTAAAATCTACGAGGGAATTCCTTTCCGCCCTTTGCGCTTTTTATTGCGCGTCCAGCCGAATAAATGCGGTAAAACTGGTTTTCACGGGGGCCCCCGCCGCTGCAGCCGAGTGTCAGCTTACCCTCGTGGAAGTAACGGTTAGTGTGCGGAAAATCACACGATAAATTACAAGTTGCGGTTAACTTTTAGTGGAGAAAAGTAGTGTGTATGTGTATTTGCGAAAAAAAGTTGCGATAATTTTGCAAAAACAAGCGTGAAATAAAGTATAATGTTTCGGAAGAAGAGTAGCTACACGCATCGTGAAATCTGACAATAATAGCTCGGAGCACAAGTTTCATTGTGTGATTCCGCCGTCACAAACGGTAGCGCAACTTTACCTCCCGTGTACTATGCCCGCTAATCCGCCGGTTTTTTCCTCCGGTACTAGCGGGATCCTTGCCGTGGAATGGAAGTGGTGACGCAGGGGAGCGAGACGAAACAGAGAGAAAGAGAAAGAGAGAGAGAGAGAGAGAGAGAGAGAGAGAGAGAGAGAGAGAGAGAGAGAAAGTGGAAGCTTACACAGAGAGCGACGCGTGTGCATCAAGCCGCGCAGCTCTGGGACAGGCGGTGGCAACTCTGCGGGCTCGCGTAATTCTAACGGTTTGCCTGGATCCCACGTTTGCACACACAGGTACATACACACGGGTGAACTCGGAGTCTGTGTAACACGCCGTAACGTAAGTTTCTCGATTTGCGTCTCGGGTGGCGCGACGGTTGTGTTCGCGTTATATACAACGCCGCGCGAGAAAGAGCGAGCGAAGAGAGGAGAGAGGGGAAGAGGGGGAGAGAGAAGGAGAGACGGAGGGTACAGAGGGAGTCCCAACTGCGACGTCGGGGATGCGGCTTCCGTGGGAATTACTGTGCGCGCGATAGTTGCGCGAATCCAAGCCGGCGATTCAATCAAACTAGACTGCGGAGAAGCAAATAATCAAGCAGTCGCTTGGCCCGACCGACGAGTAAATCCCGGGCTTCTCTCTCTCTCTCTCTCTCTCTCTCTCTCTCACTCTCTCTCTCCTTCTGCTGCTTCCCATCTCTCGCTCCCCCCCACGCGATTGGCAAACGAGGCCGAAATCACTTTTCGCGCTGGCGAATTCGGAGCTTCATTTATACGTTGTACGCCGCGGCAAGAAGGCAAGAGCCGTTCTCGCGCGGAATACTGATGTCTGTACTACCATACCCCTGCATCCCCGATCGCTGCGTCGAAATACGAACTTTTATTCTTTATGCTGAAACTTCCGACAAATTTTTAACCGTCAAATATCTAACCAACAGTGATAGCTGCTTTAGTTCGTGTTAGTTTTTAGTTTGTAAAATGATTGTGAGATGTTTTTGAGATTATGTGGATGAAATATTTAACGTAAATTACACGTTGAAGTGTGTGTAAATGAAAATTTTTCTGAATTAAGAATTTTTCTTACTCGCCCACCCGAAAGTACGTACTTTCGGCCCGCATCTCCGGGCCGAAAGAGAAACTTTCGCATCCTCTTTTAGACCAACCGCGCGCTCTGATTGGCTGTAAGTGATTGGACCGGTGAGGCGTTCACCGGTCCTCGTACTTCTTTTTGTATTTTCGGCTCGTAGCAGCGAGCGGCCGGTGTTGCGTTCACCGGCCCAGCGAAAATAATTACTTCGATCCGCCGGCGCCGAGTGGCGGATCGCGACTTCTTGTCTGCGCGCAATACGACGCGTTATTGGATGTAAAGTTTTTTAAAATAGACCTTATTATTGTTGTTTTATGTAACTGAAGCTATTCTTCATTTCTTGACCTCAACCTAACCTTCTCCCGGATACCGTCGTCTCCCCGGGATCGTCGCTCCGAGACGACGACCATTCTAGTTCGGGCGCCAGCCTGTGTGGCTGTAGCAAATATCATGCCGTTCTTAGCACCCAAGTTTTTCTTATGTATTTTGACCTCCTGAATCCGAATTTCTTGGGTGCTTAGCTCAAAATTGCAAAATAAATTTGTTATTAACAATAAATGGCGTTTTTTAACGAAAATTCCCGTTTAAACTCAAAAAAAAAAAACTTTTTTTGACTTTATGTTGCATATAAACGTATAATTTGTTTATTTTACATAAAAAATTGAATAGAGCTTTAAAAAATATAAATTTTTGCTAATAATAAAATTTACTCGCACCTTCTTTATCGACCGAGTACCGCGCGACAGCTTGCGGAATTCTATTATACTTTGAACATATGTACTTATTTATTCTATTGAATATTTTATGGTGTGTAATAAAATACATAATAGATAATGCAAATTGAAGTATAAATACTTAACTGATTATTTGGATATATAGATTTCAATTAATAATAAATTAAATCTTACTTACCTTAATAAACTAACAAAGAAATACTAGCGGGAATTTTTTAATATTTGAATAGATATTTATAAATTGCTAGATAAAGAGAATATTATAGTCGATTTAACTTTTCATTTTATTTAAAACTATAAAACAATTATTAATGTATAATAATTATTTATAATTTACAATTTATTTATATAAACAATTATACGTATCGAAAATAAAAATAAAAATTAAATGATACGTATATATACGTTCACTTCGTTAAAAATATTTACTTAAAATATTAATATTACTAAGAGAGAATAAATTATCAACAGTAAATTAATATCTACATAAAATACGACCAATTTGCGTTATCTATTATGTATTTTATTACACACCATAAAATATTCAATAGAATATATAAGTACATATATATATGTTTAATATATATGTTCAATATAATATATATGTTCATATATATATGTTTATTATATATGTTTAATATATATGTTCACTTTCGTTAACAATATTTACTTAAAAGATTAATATTACTAAGAGAGAATAAATTATCAACAGTAAATTAATATCTACATAAAATACGACCAATTTGCGTTATCTATTATGTATTTTATTACACGCCATAAAATATTCAATAGAATAAATAAGTACATATGTTCAAAGTATAATAGAATTCCGCAAGCTGTCGCAGGGTACTCGGTCGATAAAGAAGGTGCGAGTAAGTTTTATTATTAGCAAAAATTTATATTTTTTAAAGCTCTATTCAATTTTTTATGTAAAATAAACAAATTATACGTTTATATGCAACATAAAGTCAAAAAAAGTTTTTTTTTTCGAGTTTAAACGGGAATTTTCATTAAAAAACGCCATTTATTGTTAATAACAAATTTATTTTGCAATTTTGAGCTAAGCACCCAAGAAATTCGGATTCAGGAGGTCAAAATACATAAGAAAAACTTGGGTGCTAAGCACGGCATGATATTTGCTACGGCCACACAGGCTGGCGCCCGGACTATTCTGAGTGGCCGTGCCTCGCGTCTAGCTAGCGCGAGTATTAACCCTTTCCGGCACTTGGAAAAGTCGAGTTCAACCGCGAACTGGACCTTTGTAATCGGGGTTCCAGAGAACATCAACCCCGGGTGCTTGTCGCAGAAGCAGCACCCGACGGCACCGAGTTCTAGGGATCGGATCACGGAATTGACCGAAATAGTCTCTCTGGCCTTTCGTTACAGCATATAGAATAATTAGTTGGGATAGATTATACTGTCAGAACTGAGCATTTATATCAGTGATGGAATTGCGATGTAGCCTAAGCGAACAAAAGAAACAGCGTAATAGAGACGTAAAAAAATGTAAATAATATGTAAAAATGTAAAAATTTAAAATATTGTAACTCTGGAGAGATTACGTTAAAAATGTGTGTAGTGTATAGGAGTGTCAAAAACGCAAGAGGAAATACTGTAAAACAAAGAGTAAAATGTATAATGTAAAGCGCGTTATGTCGGCTAAGACGTGTGTGTGTGTGTGTGTGTGTGTGTGTGTGTGTGTGTGTGTGTGTGTGTGTGTGTGTGTGTGTGCGTGTGTGCGTGTGTGTGTGTGTATATATAGATGGATATCTACAAATCCAGAATACTTTTAACTATAGGCGAGTATTTTTTTTTCAAGTAATTTATTGCTGTTATTAACTTGTCCTGCGAAGTACGGAAACTAGACTTTTGAAAGGTGTACCTTTTGAGACAGTTTTGTACATCCCCAGGCTGCGCCCCGCGTTGCACACTCATATGGATCACAGCATTTCGTTTCTAGTTTACATTGAAGTGTGCTTCGCAGGCCAAGCTAATACCAGCAATAAATTACTTGAAAAAATACTCACCTATAGTTAAAAGTATTGTGGATTTTTTCGTATGTGCAATTAAGTTATAGAATTTGAAATCAAGTTTATTTCTGGGTTAATTTTGGCTGAAATAAATAAATTATATATAAACTTCTCATGAATGTAAAAAAAAGAAGAAAATACGAGACAAATAACGTTGAAGATCGATTTGTACGGTCGAAGCATAAATTACGTAAGCAATGCATCGGCGACGAGGCGGAGCCTGCCGCAAAGATATCCGATTCACGAAGGTATAAGGAGATTCTCGTCGTATTTTCCAGTGTATATATACGCAATCGCGTAGACACACACATACACATCGCACACGGGTGCGGATGAGACGGGGCTGTGCAATTCTTATGCGGATTTACTGGAAGATCTCATCGTCGGCGCTTTCCGCATTCGTTCTCGAGCCGACTTGGGTGTCATTATATTGGTTCGTCGTTAGGTTTGAATTTAAAGCGCCGCCGCACCGACGACTCGAGATTTGCACACAGGATACACTGAATACGTTGATTTTACGCCTCTCGTCGAGACACGTCTATATAAGCGTGTTTCTTTTCGTCTATCCAAATCAATTTGATTTTTTTGATAAATATATTTTCGACTTTTTAAAATTAAGGCTTACAAAATAGGACAATGTTCTCAGCGATCTTATTTAATTTTAAAGGTGATGTAAACTCAGCGTCGGCGGAGAGCATGAGAATGAGGAGTAGGTTAGGATAAGTTGATAATTAAATAAATGTGTACAAGAATTAAAGTTAAAATAAATAAAATCCAAACGGTAGAGCAGGTGGATTAAAAAGATAAAAAAAAATTAAGATACAAAAAAATTGATCCGTGATACGTGGTCACGTTAGATGCGCGGGTTCGCGAGACTCCCCAGCTAGGTTACGAGCCATTTCCTGGTGGCACCGAGCGTGGCTCGAGACGTCGCCCCCTTTTTGCCCTTGCGCGGCCGGTCGTCCGCACTGGAGGGATTGGATACTCCTTATGCCCATAGCGACAGAGTCGCTGTTGGCGAGAGTAAAGGCGAGGGTCCGGTGGAGCGCGGAGGACGAGTGAGCTTCGAAATTCCGGAGCTGAACAGAATACCTCGGCAAGGGTTGGCGACGAGTGTTCGCGCGCGCTGATTGGTCGCCGCAAGGCGGCGGTATAACGGTCGGCAGATAGGCTGCGGCTGGGGTTGCGGATCGGCTCGCTCCACTCTCCTCGAGACCGATGGTGCGGTCCGGCGGCCAAGTCGTGACACGAGCTTCTTAAAGCTTTTTTAGATCGAGTGTGGGGCCACGAGTCGAAGGTGAGCTAGCACGAGCCGAAGGCGAGTGCGTTTGCGAACCGAAGACGAGTACTGCAACCACACGATGTCAAAAAACCCACTTAGCCCTTGGTACACACCATATTTTTTGTACCGCAAGTATAGATTTTCGCGTTTTTTTGTTCTAATATACTAAAATCGACAGCGGGCGATTTTGATTTTTTACCGCCCGCTACGACGAGCAGCGGGCGCTTCTCAGATTTTACCGCCCGCTGGTCGGCAAGCGGTCGCTTTCGGCTCTATTAATAGGTTCGAAAAACGCGAAAATCATGCTTGCGGTAGAAAAAGTAATAATCTATACGAAACAATTTTTTTTATAGAAAAATATTAATATTTACGAAAGTTACAAGCAATATAAAAAAAAAAAAATTGTACGCATTTGTGTGCTCTAGCAGACAACAAAGTACATTTTTGTGTGCCCCGTATTAATGTGGGTGTACACGTTTGTGTGCCCCACATTAGTGTGTCTTGATAATATTATGATTGCCAACAAAATTATTTTGTTAACTGTAGTGCATTTATAATCAATTTCTAACCCTTGTTTACATTGAATGTTAATTAATTCCAATACGGTAAAAATTGCTGAAGGTCGTCAATGCGATATGAAACAACGTTTGTGCGCAGACAACCTAACCTAACTTTTCTGTTCAAGCGCCAATACGAGCATGCTCGTATTGTATTTGTGCACACACAAATCTGGACAAGTCGTTTTTCACTGCCCTATTAGTAGACACCATTAATTAAATATTAAAATCAATTGAAAACCTTTATACCACTCTAACCTCAAAATCACAACTTTGATATGATTTTTCGGCACTCGTGGTATAAAATACCGTTCGAAACTAGTGCGTAAGTCGATTATTTAGGTGGTGTGACTTTTTCGCACTCGCTTCGCTCGTGCAAAAAGTCACACCAGCTAAATAATCGACTTCCCCACCCGTGTCGAAATGTACTATTATATTAAGGTTTATTATATAACATAATATTATTTTATGATGTAATCAATTGTATCCCACATTAAAATCCTACCGAAACATTAATTAATGTTACTTTTAAAAATGCCATTTCTTAGCAAGTTTGGACAAGGCAACACCGTGACACACCGCAAATCGTGAAACATATTTTTGAAAGTTCTTTTTTAATGTTATAGTAAATGAAAACAAATTAAGTAATTAATTCTATTTAAACTTAATTAACTATACTTTATGAAAAATAGTACATTACGATACGGGGGTGGAAAGTGATTATTTACCGCAGAAGAGACGTTTTTCGCACGAGCGAAGCGAGTGAGAAAAGTTGAATGCGGTAAAAATCACCTTACCCACCAGTGTCGTACCGTATTTTATACCACGAGAGCCGAATAATCATATTAAAGTTATGATTTTGAGGTTAGAGTGGTGTAAAAATATTTTAGTGTTACTTTTTTACTCGTTCATTTCTAGGATATGTTTTAATAATAGGGCACACAAATATGGACAGGCACACTAATACGGACCACTACCCTACGCGATGGTTGCGGACGTCAAAGGTGCAACTTATTAACCCTTAGGCGGCCGGGATTTATTCGATATTGAAAAGTTGTACTTAGTGGATTTTTCCATTGTAAAGTTCTGGAAAGGTCAAGTGGTAAGCGCTGACTATCAGGTGGCCCCGTACGGGGCCACCCCGATCGCCTGGAGCTTACATATAAACCTGTCCCGTCATTTCAGGCATTAAAAAACACGAGATTTATGAAAGAATTGGTCAGTATACTAGTTGGAAAAGTTATTAAAATAATTATAATTAAAATTTATCCCTACACTAAATACATAACAGTGTATTGTAACCCGAGTATGAACAGGCCTTGATTTTCAATAGACTTTTTTGTAACATTCACGTTTTGCAAATAACATAGATTTTCATTCTCTAAACGATAGATCAGATTCTATAGCTTTCATTTGAAAACATAATTAAATTTACACCGCGTGGGCCTTTATACTCCTCTATATCATAAACTCCAACTCGTAAAAGCATATGCTTTTACATATATATTCCCTGCATCAAAATAAACGAGTTATTTGTTGAAAATCATATGAGCTGCATACCATTTTTAACAATCACTCAGTTGACTAAATATTTTCCGAAATTAAGCAAATATTCGCGGTTTGCCTGCATATGAAGTCAATCGGAACTAAGCCCGAGCGCGCGAGTCAGGTGTGCAGCCGCGAGCGACGGTTCATCCGCAGGCAGAGGGGGGAAGGGCGGGAGGAAGGGGCCGGTACAGCTAGAAATGCAGGGAGGAGGGATGAAAGTCGTGAGCCGTGGGTTTTAGCGTGTAAACTCACCCGAAACTTGTTGAGGGTCACCAGAGCCGGAATCAAGCCACCGGGGCCCCTTTGCCGGCCGCGCCGTCTCGCCATCGCCGCGACGAGTGTCAAAGGACTGCCATCCCTCAGCTCGACGTGACCTGCAACTCCTAACAGGCCAAATATCGATTAGCGCGCGCTAGCGCTCCCGTCCTATTTGTCCGGATACTAACGCGCTTTATGTGTGTGTGTGCTGCATATATATACACGCTATAGTGCACTTTCGATGGCGGTGCACGCTGCGCCGCCCGTGCATCTCGAACTCAATCTATATTTCCTATAAATATTATAATCAAGCTGCCGCCGCTACCGCCGATAAAAAGGGAGAAAGTTATTTTTTTCTCTTCTTTCGGTTTATTTCCGCGCTCTCGTAAACATGTGTGTATATATACACGTATATGTATTCTGCTTTTTCATTTCCTGCACTGTTGGATTTATTTGAATATAGAAAGGGATAAATATTTTTTAATCAGAAACTTTTCTTTTTTGAGCTAGATTTATTTTTCCCAAAACATTTTGGTAAACAATATACTTACACAAAGGGCCTTTTGTGAAAAAAATTGGTTGTCTTGACGAGAAAAATGAAAAGCTATCGGTCAATCTCGGAAAATAATGTGGAGTAATTTATCAGCCCGTATACAAGTAAATGTACAACGAATATATCAAGGTGATGTCTTACCGAACTCGGACTATATCTACTGATGATCTATACGTCGATAGCTTTTATATAATCTCACAAACTTTACGTCTCATCAACTTTTTTATCAATTATCGGATATTTCAATAATATCGCTTAAGCCATCTTTTATCGTAGTCAAGGTCCACCCTTAGTAAACGAAAAAAAAAAATCACTCAAGTCATAAACGAAAACGCAAAAAGATATATACATAAAATGCTATCAGGAAAAAATTCTGAGCAAAGGATAAAAAAAATAACACACGAGGAAAGGGCTCTCTCGAATCACTTTGGGGAAAGCCTGAAAAATTGCGTTACTTATCTCGTCCGCTACAACCTGCCATTTGTAAGGGTCTGCTCGTGGTACGATATACAGAGATGCATAAGAGGAGAGAGCGAAAAAAAGCAAGGCGAGAGAGGAGAAAAGAACAAAACGCTTCCGTTCACTCCCATGACGAAGAATCACCGCTGAAATGAAAGTTGGCCGTGGTAACGAGCTCACGTAACCCAAATAAATCTCAATTTAGCGGTGGTATCCCTGCGCGTTGGGTCGCGCTGAAAAAAAGACCAAGAAAGTAAGATGGTGCTTGTCGTTCATTCGTGTGTATATACACACGGGGCACACGCATATCACTTACACGTGCCAAGATTTTCTTGCGTGAAGAGACTCGTGGATCTCGTCGTTTTATACGTAAGTTCATACGTGCCTTGTTAGGGCATAATTAAGTTCCTCAGCGGTGCTCTCGCCTCGAACGACGGTAGTTTTATGTGTCGTCTATATGGGGGTACGCAAAAATGCATGTCACTGCCTTGGACTCTGATGCGATTGCAGGTGAATTTACGTAGCTTGTAACGATTCATTTTTAAGTTTTTATACTTTCTCCCTTTTTAACGGCGTAATTTTACCGTATTATATTGTTAACAAACGAAATGAGAAAAATCAGTGTAATAATACTGTTTTTATTCATGTTTATTCGTTTCAGTACATTTCTGCTCGATAATTCGCATATTCCTAATGCGTTCTTTATTTACTCATTTCAACATCGAAATAAAAGTGTCTTTTAATTCGAAATGACAATTTTGATTGTAATAGTAAACACATTAAATAAATCAAGTAAAAATAAATCACGATTCTCGAAAATAACCACTTTTTCCAACGCATGCAATTACCATGAAGCAACAACGCCCAGCCCAAATTGAAACCAAGATACACAAGAGCGTATTATATGTCGCTATAGCGTGATATAAACACATGATCAATAGAAGTAACAGCAGCAGCAAACTCGCTCACCTTTGTTCGCCGTGGCGTCGGCCATGCTGCTTTCCCGGCTTAATCCCGGCAGAGTGTCGGTGGCGGTAATCATGCTCGTCCGGGCGATGCTCGCCCGTCTCACGGCGTTACCGATGTTCCTGGCCTTGCTCCAGGTCGAGAAGGAGCCCGGTCCTTTGTCGTCCGCAAACTTCAGCTGGTACCTTGATCGCGAGCGGCAAAATGGATCGTTTACAATCACGCGCGCTTCCACCCCACTCCCACCCCCTTCTGCCAGCCGCTCGCTAACGAGAATACGAGATGCCGTTAATGTGCCCGGATTAAAGCTTTGTGCGTCCTATAAACCAGAACCGAGGAAATTGTGAGACCCTGCGGGGTTATCCCTTACCGTCGTGATATCCATCGATAACCTTTTTTAGTCTTAGTATTGTCTTTTTTAATTATTTGCGCCGAAGAATCTAGTTAGTCAGAGG
The DNA here is from genome assembly GCA_036365515.1 of Torymus aiolomorphi. NCBI lineage: Eukaryota > Metazoa > Arthropoda > Insecta > Hymenoptera > Torymidae > Torymus > Torymus aiolomorphi. Next base: position 14,075,500 of record CM070875.1, read on the forward strand.
TACCGAAACTTTTTCTAAAACGTTTTGTTGATTACATGTCTAAGCCTGGATGGTTCTAGACTATATCGACGCTCCCTACGAAAACTAGCACGATTCTGATTGCCACGAAGACTAGTCCATTTCAGCGTTGGCCGCGAAGACTAGCACGCCCCATTGATTTGCGTTGAAGACTAGCCCGAGCCGCTTGATTGCGGCGAAGACTAGCACATTCCACTGCCTCTTATGTAAATTAACACGGTGACGCGAAGTGCTAGTTATCACGGCAAGCTTGCGAATCGTCTTACTTTTCGTCGCAAACTCGCGAATCGTGCTGCTTTTCGTCGCAATCTTACGGATTGTACTATTATTCGGCGCAAACTCGTGAATGACGCTAGTTTTCGCGGCAACCTCGCGAATTGTACTAGTATTCGCGGCAAAGTCGTGAGTTATGCTAGTTTTCGTTGCAGTTTTTTGAAATGTGCTAGTCTTCGTGAGGAGGCCAAAAAAGGTGCTAGTTTTCGTAGGGAGCGTCGATATGAAGTATTTTAAATCGCGCTTTATCTATTATTGATTAGGAAAATGACCTAGATGTACAGACAGTGAAAAAGTCTGGAATCGTGTCTTACTATATTCACTAGCACATAGAAATTACAAAAGATAATTTGAATAATAATTGTTTCAAATGAATATTATATACTCTGATTAAATTGGTTATTTATGAAGATGTAATATTTTATCAAGGGAGCAAGTGCACAAGAAGCATCGATTACAGAGCGAGAGAGAGATAGAGAGGGGAAATAGAAATAGAGGCAAATGGCAGCGGGGGGGGCAATGTAAATTTTATCGTTAATTTATATATCGGAGTAGCCTGCGAGTGGTCCTCGAGAAACAGACTGCGGTAGAGGGTAGGAGGTGGGGTAAGCGGCCGCGGCGGCAATCAATTTGGATTTGGCAAACAAACCTCAGAATCCTCTCCGGCGTGAGGAAGATCAACTTGAGCCCGTTGTCGGAGCGTTCGATCATCCTCGCGATGTTCTCCGCCCAGGCCCAGCCCTTCGAGAGAGACTCGACAATCCCATTAGCCGGCAATATCTCCCTCGCGCTGACCAGTTTGCAGAACAAGCCCAGCGAGCGCATTTCCGTGTTGCAAATGTCCCGACGCTTCTGCCAAGCCTCGGTTTGCCAGCCGTACTCGCACGACGCCGCAAACAGGCTGCACAGGTATTGCCCGAGCAGCGGGGCAAGGACCTTCTTGTCCTCCGCCATCCCTACACCGCAAAACGCGCGTTCAATTCCGGCCTTTCATTACATTATATTACGAGAGGGGCTTTCATTTACCAAAGTGAAGCCATCGCAGTAGCGTCTTCGCCATTATCGTGTCGTTCTCTAAATCGAGATAAGCGGTGTCCCGGTCCTTCCTTACGATGTCGATGAGCATTTCCGCCGATCGATCGAAGTAGGCCTTGGCGCAGCTTCGTTTGCGCTCCGCGCGATTCCTAATGCGACGGCGCTTTCGTCGATTGTTACGCCCGAGAGACAACACCGAGACCTGCTCCTTGGCCTGCTTCAGCACCAGACTCATAAGGTATATCAGGTTCTCGATGGGCTCGCTCGCTTGCGAGTAGTCCATCGACAGATTCAGAAAAGAATGACAGCCGTCTAACGTCTCCTGAAATATATTCATACGATCAATCAATACCTCGCTATTGCACCATTCTAAAGCACTTCAAGATATATATATGTCCATCTCTCAACACGGCTGATCCTCGAGCGATGCTATATCACGGCCGCAGCGGCCATGTAATCGCATTATCGGCGCGGATACCCTCCAAGTTGTATCGCGTGCGTTTTACGGGTTTTCGCGGCAGCGGCGACGTCGCGGCCGTTCGCCGCAAATGCACCGTGCAAAATATCCCGATGCATATAACCGAGTTATGGCCGTATTCGCGCACTTTTTACCTCGTGCCCCGTTTCCTTACCCGCGCGTTTTTTGGCGCGGCCCGCAGCCCCGTCGAAACTTTGCCGTGAATGGGTTCATTAGGTGGGCCTCGAGCGCGCATGAAAAATATTGCAGTTGTACGAACGCGTGGCCTGAAAAATATAGAAGGTAAAAAGGCGCGGATTGTCGCGCAATTTGCGAGAGGTACGAGGAAATTTTGCGCAAGGTTTATGATGTCAAGAGTTTTGTTTTGTGACTGGAAAGTTGGCGCGGAGTGGGGCTGTGAAAAGGCGTTATTGTTAATTACTGGAAGTTCGAGAATAAATCGGGGGACGGTTAAGTTTTCACTACTTCGAATGGTTCTTCAATTAAAACAAGTGCTCGCTTTATAATACATAAATGGATGAGCGCGAGAGTCAATTGACCACGCTCTGATGAATTATCTAAGCTGCTTCCACTGAGATAAAATAAACTTAGATATTCTCGGAATTGCTGATAAATTATTAGAATCCTCATCGCTATACATAATTACTTACACTCGCTCAAGAAACTTTCAACTCTTCCCTCTGTATATATAAAAAGCTTCGGTATAATCCGCGCACTTCCCCATAAATTCTCTATCACCACTTTTGAAACTCGCCACCTCAAGTGGCCCTTTCCAAAAAGGCCGGTAAAGCGATAAGCAAAAACTTGCACTCCGGGAGCGCGGGCATAAATGCTAAACCGCTCTTAATCCGGCATTAAACGACGGGCGTATAGGTATAATAGCCGGCCCGCGGAGTTATACGGCGCGGCAAGACAATCTCACGGAGTTTAGAGCCAGCCGTATAACTGAATCATGTAGGCGCGTGATATATAGGCATATACCTGGAGGAGGGAGTCCTTGGCGCGAAGAACCTCCCTGACGACGAGGCCGAGGTACTGCAGCTGCCGGGGCCCGTAACTCTCGGGGTTGTCCATGGTGCCGCGCGGCACCGACGCCATCACCTTCCACCAGCGCGCGACCAGCTCTCGTTCGAGTATCTCGCCGCTGGAGAGGTCGCGAGGCGGTCGCGTCGGCTTGTCCAGCCACTCGACCGAGTAGGCGTGCAGGGAGGTGAGGTAGGACTCCAGGAGGCGGCCGTCCGACGTGTACGCGTCGTCGTGGGGCAGTGTTCCACCTGGGTGATGCCAATACATCATTAGATTTAACTATGTTTTATAATTCAGTCATAGGGGAAATATAGAGATTGAAGAAGAAGGAAAAGGCTTGAGGATGATAAAATGTGCCTCATATATCCCGTTTTCATTCGAGCGATAAATATCAAGAACTATAGCTTTATATGTCCTCTCCTTCCCGCAGTTTACCCCTCCCTCTCCCTCCCACCCGTCGACCTTCCGCCCGCGACGCGCGCCCGAGTTTCGCCGAATGGAGTTGCGAGCAGCAGCATCCACAGATGAAACTTTTCCAAAGCTTCCCCGGCAATCATTATACGCCCGACGAGCACATAGACATATATGGAGCTGTACACCGTAATGAAACTATAAGTCATTCGAATGAATAATCGAGCTCCGCGAGTATACGTATATGTATAAACAGTAACGTGGAGGACACTACATATAGGTATTATATATACCTGCCAGGGCGTGATGCTCTTCGTTGCTACGAACTACTATATACAGCAGCAGCGACGCGGAGAAGAGATGTTTGGTCACAGTCGAGCGACTCGTTTAATTAATGCCGTCAAGACAATTCGGTTTCGGTCAGCGACTATACTGTCGCTATCCTCTGCTATAACCTGCACTCTTTTATTTCATTGTCAAACGCGTTCGCGCCTTTGCCGTGAGCCCAGACAACTTCCAGATTATTCAGCTTCGCCTTCTATGTCTCTTTTTCTGTCTCCTTTTTTTAAAATCTCGCCAATAATTGTATACACGAGCGCAGGCGTAAAAGACCGAGAGTTGAAATATTCTTTTTTTCTCCCCGGTGCACATTTTAATCGAGTTTCCATGGATGAATGAGAGGGGCCTTTGTGTTTGCCCACTGAAAGCTATGGGCTTTTTGCAGTGAAATTGACAGGAAGGATGAAATTGAATTATGCATTAAGGCGATGACTGAAAGATTTTTCTCGATAGTTGTCTTTTTTGTGCTAATTAATGAAAGGAATTATCATTTTGTCTCGTGATATCACTGCTTTGAGTGTAAAATTATTTCCCTATTTTCTTCACTTTTCGATATAAAAATATCGCATCCGCCTATCAATACCAGTAAAAATGTCGACGTTCACTCTCACGCCAGTTACATCTCTACATTGCGTATATATTTATGTGTAATAGTAATAGTAGTAATAGAAATAGTAATTTATTTTTAAAATATAAGTGCATACTGCTTCCAGCGTTTATTAATTGGCAAAGAATAAATGTCACTTTGGAAGACACACCGATCTAAGGCATTAAGCACATCATCCTTTAAAATATCCCTTATGGCCATAAGGGGGAAAGGCTGAAAAAGAGAGTAGCGCACCAATTAAGTAAGTCGATCGATGAACACATGCACGAACATGACGAATTTCTGAACGAGCGGCACTAGGCGCGCATGCTTTGACGCGGAACACTCCGATACTTCCGCGTCGCTGCTTTCGTGACCCCGCGCGGCAATGAAACTCCACGCTGATTCTCTGCACTCCTGTGCCATTCGTCTAGTGTAAATACGCAATTCACTTTGGATGGAAGCTTTAAGACGTCCTGTATACAATATACTGATTTTTACCATATTGACGTTTTATTCGTTATGTTTAAAAGTGTAAGTAAAAAATCCCCGAATAGTACGTGTTCATTTGTATTTCGATAATATTAAAACCATTGGTTCTTTCTTTTTTTTTAATTAAGAAGCATATTTCGTTTGGTATTCCGGCTGATGTTTGCTCTCAGAAAAAAAATATTTTATTGTCCAACAAAAAAATTTTCAAGTAAAACAAAGATAGCTCTCCGGCTTCTAAAAATATTTATGCCAAACTATCATATACAAAACAAATATTAATCGATTACGTGTACGTCATGTTAGCTGACCCATTTGCGAAAATTGTAACGTCAATAACGGCGTTATTTAACAGATTTGTTTTGTCGTTTTGGCCAATTTACTTCTCTTGTTATTACTATTAAGCTCTAACGATTGTCTTTAATTAGAAAATGGGGTAATATCAACCTTTATATAGGACCGTAAAGCCACTCTAAATGTTAAGAATTGGAGATTACCCTTGGTAATGTCTGATTAAGGGTATCACAAGGAGCCAACACACAAATACATACACACACACACATACACACACACATACACACGCGCGCGCGCGCACACACACACACACACACACACACACACACACACACACACTCAAACTACAAATTAAGATTTTTTGTTTTACATCGTGCTACTGTAAATCACAGCATGATATAACCCGCATGATGGTCTGTAACAAGTCTAAATTAGTATCGAATACAAAGCATCATTGTATTTAACCGTCCTGCGCCATAGTATATATGGGAAATACGTGTATTCGCCGACGAGATATCTAGTCACGTGGCGCAAGAGGGTTAATATCTTTTTGCATTTTTAATATTGACTCGCTTTTTAAAATTATTTCAAATCATTTATTTTTAGAGAGAATATATGTATAGATACCTTTGGGAAATTCGGACCTAATGTAAGAAGATCTATTAGCACTTAAAAGTAAATATTGACAGTATAGGTATAGTAGTTTTTCATTCAGAAAAAATATTTCTAAAATTGTTTCAATATCGGGTGCTTTTTCATAGCTCTAAGCAAGATGTTTTACAAAAATGGATGTTTCAACCTTTTATTCGTTTGTATTTTATTCTAAATGGAAACAAAAATCACTACATTTGTTATGATGTAGATAATAATTGAGTAAGAATTTTTTTTTCTAATTAATGATCATAATTATTAATGGCAACTAATGTAATCAATTAATACTATATTATAATTGAGGTGTTTATAATTATACAACATTTTCATAAAATTAAATTCAATATTTGCTTGTTATTCCCTACACGTGAACGCAAACTATATACACACCATGCGCGCACCATGTAACACAACAAAATTTCCAGAAATATATTACACCTCTTACGCAAACCGGCAACACAAGTTTTGCCTCGCTCCCGCACGCAAATTCGCAAACTGCGCTTCTATAGGTACCCACAAGATTTGCGCTTGGAATTAGAACGCGTACAACGCCGCGCGCTCGTGCGTGACAAATGACAACGCGCAAAATTCAATCGCGCACGCACCGCAAACTTTTCTCTCTGTCTTGGCACTGCGCTACAACAGCAGCGGCAGCGGCGGCAGCGGTGGCGGCGGCAATGGTAGATTGGTTGCGCATCGCGCGTTTGCGCCGCAAATCTCGCAGCCACCCCCGCCCCTGAATCAGCGTGACTTCTCTCTATCTCTCCGCACTCGTCCCTCCCTGCCGCGCGTGCATGCTACATGTGCGCGCGCACACGTACACACACTTACCCCAAACTATAGGTACGCGTTCGCATAATTATCCCAGAGGAGCGGATGCGTGTAGATTTAATTAAATAGTTTCCCGCGCCGCAATCAAACGGAGAAACAAGCGCGCGCCCGATTCGACCTGCGTATGTATGTGTACGGATGTGTATTCTTCCTGCCCTATACGACTGACAATGCTGAATGCACCAGTTTTGCGCAACCTGTCGCTCTCTCTCTCTCTCTCTCTCTCTCTCTCTCTCTCTGCGGTAACTAATCTCCATGTGCGGTGCAATGGTTTTTCGAATTTCGTTTGTTTGAAAATGATAGCGAGTTTGTTGACCCGGTTGGAATCGGTGCATGTTACATTTTACGTAAAATTTGAGCATTCTCAATTAGAAAGAACGTGACTTTAAAGTATAAATAGCGCAGCAGCTCCGTAGATTTTTGGCTCACATTTGCCAGTGGAGCCCTATGATAAATCACAATATAATTCATTAGGCAGTTAAAACATATTAATTCTACGATAAAGATAGAGAAACATTTACGTATATCAAACTTAGGTGATGCCATCATAGATTGTTACAAACGGAACAAATATCACACAGTTTTTAGTTAATTAAAAAAATATATATTTGGATATATGCAAAAGCAACAGATCATTCCTCTCCATAATAATGCACTCTACCGTTCTGTAAAGTTTCAAATCGATATTCCAAACTGTGTGAAAATGATAAATGACCAGCGAAATTATGAATTGGTTTGTAAATTTTGTTAAAATGTCATTTTTGAACGATTTGGAATATCGATTTGAAACTTTACAAAATGTGAGAATGAATTATTATGACGGGTTTTGCATTATATCCAAATGTATATATTTTTTTTAAATTTATTAAAAACTGTATAATTCGGTCGGCTTGTAAAACACCGTAGAAAATTTTCTAAGCTAAACTGCCATTCTAATAATATGTTTTCATACTACATTTGGTTTGATGGTATAACTCTGAAAGTCATAAATAATATCTGTGTTAGGCCGATATTGGCATTTTGAATCTATGTACAGTATACATGCATATACCGACACTTTAATACCTTCTTTCAGTACACCCAGAAATATTGACCTAAAATTTCCCAACCACTATAGATATTCACTAATATTAGGACATATGAAAGTTCGAATTCCGCAAAACTGGGCACAGAAATAAAAATTCCTGGTACAATGTCTGTACAATATTTCCAACCAGTGCACCAATTGATCATATACCCGACATTCCAACCACAGATTTGATTACTGTGAGTCTTGTAGAGCATATATATTAATATAGCAAGTTTTATTTTCAGATTTATGAAATTCTACGAGCGTTTGCTTTAAATTTAATGTATTTTATGGATATTTGTGGACTTACATTGATTTTATGCCGTCTCACGGCCTTACATACTCTCGGTGTACCATGTTGTCAGAGGAGTTTTCACCGGTGCACTACATAGCGATAAGCGGCGGTAGCAACTAAACAGAAGCGGTCGATCACAAGTTTTCGGTTAACGCCGCTATGCGTTGTATCGGTAGGGATTCCCCTGAACACATTGAAACACCGAAAGTCTAAGGCCGTGAGAGTAAACCTTTCGAATGACTCTTTACGGAGAGTCAAACTGACAAGGTTTGCCTTGCTTTTGATATCCCTTAATATTAGGAGTGACTTTTTACCGAGAATTAAATTGGCAAGGCTTGCCTTATTTGTAAAATATCCCTTTATAAAGGGATGGCTATTTACGGAGAGTCAAACTGACAAGTTGTATGCCTTTTTACTCCCTTTATAAAGGGACTCAAAAATTTTTGCAGATCTTCTGTGAAATGAACACGGATGAAAAAATTACAGAAAAGAAAAATAACTATTTAATAATACTGGAATACCTTGGGAATTGCATTTCCTATATATTAAATTAAAAAATTGGCAATATATTGCTACTATATTGGAAATATATTGGGTAGCATGTGGGAGCTATATTGCCAAATCTATTGGCGATATGTGTGAGATACCTCTTTGGCGCAATAATTGCAATATATTGGAAATAGTTTTGGCAATATAGTGTCAATATACTTCCCATATATATTGCCAATACATTAGCAATATAGTTCCAATAGTTTTGATTTCTATGCGGGATCTTGCTATTGGGTGACTACTTTTCGTCCATTTTTCCCATGTTAATTTCCATAAGAAAAATTGGTGTGCTGTTCAAACTGTGTCACAAGACCGTTTTCGTGTGTTCCAAAGTTTTTTCATGTATTGTGTGGTATATAGAACAAGAAAAGACGTATTGCAGAGGTGTACCTCAACATTTTTTTTTTCGTCATTTTTATGACCGGATTGAGAAAAATTGTACATATAGGTACGTGTTTCAAATAGATTAAATGTAATGATATTTATTAGCACGTACATTAAATGTAGATCTGAGAAGCTTAATAAATTATACTTACATAAAAAGAAAAGAATAAAAAATAAACATTACTTATCGGTTAAATAAGCGTGTAAGAGGCAGTAATCCTGTATCTCTACAAGCAGGTGCTATAGGGGAGAATAGAGTGAAAGAAATAACAAGAGCTATGGGGGTTAAGCGAGGAGAATTCGGACTCGGTGTAAGAGAGCGTGAAATGCCAGTGAAGAATGGAGAGAGCGGAAAGGTATAGGAAACGTGCAGCCCGCGCGAGGGCTACAGAGTCCATCGGGAGCATTGAAATTCGAAGCGTCGGCGGCGAGTCGATTGCTCATTACCTCGGGCGCATTGCAGCATCAGGTTGCAGCGGGGTTGGAAATAGCATCTCAAATTCTGGCACTTGAGGGCCCGCAGCAGCTCGTCCAGCACCCGGAGCACGTGCCGGGCGAGCGTGTCGGGTGCCCACTGCCTTAGGGGATCCGGTCCCGTGCGCTCCAGCGACCACCAGTGCGTTGCCCTCAGGATCTGCCTCGAGACTAGCCTCAGCGTACCCTATACACATCATTATTTTCTATTATCTTTATAAATACACGCATTATAATAATAGTAATGAAGCGATATAAAACTGTATGGGTAAATTGACAATGAGAAGCCCTAACATTAGAGCAGCTGTCACACTCGAGTTTCCGATCAATCGCAACTTGAAAATCCGGAAAACTCTCCCACCCTCTCGCGCGCGCGAAACTTGGATTATACGACAGTGCAATCGAGAACTTGGCCGGATAACTTTGCTCTTCTTAGCTCGAGTGCGCGAGCAAACCGGAGTAAAGGAACGGGACGAAAAGCGAACTTTCCGAGCGCTCGCTCAATGTTCGAAACAAAACCACCTCCCGGCTGCAATCACAAACCAATCGGCGGAGGGTGGGGAGGCGACGCGAGACACGGAATACGTTTATACGACTCCGCGAAATAGCTTTCGAATCATCCGATCTCACCGGCGCATTCCTCTCTACTTTCAAAGGCTGAAATATAACTTATTGAATGCTTTCTTAGGAATGATATTTGACTGTAACAAGTGTGTATTATTACTCGTCGAAAATTCAGTCTATGGTAATGTATCATAAATTAATGAAAAAATTCGATCTCACGTCCCCCGTGTGTATTGACATTGCACGTGAGAAACGCAACGTGTTCGCGAAGTAGCCACAATAAATATCGAAAAAGCCAAAGTACCAGGGGCTCCGTAATAAGAAGAAGCTGGAATGTGGCTACGTGCTTGCGGTGCTTTATCGCAACGACTGTAACGTTCTTTACGAGAAAGAAATTAATTTCGTTGCAGAAAGTAGCTTATTGACTTCTTCATTATTTATCGCTTTCTATTAATGCGCGCACGTAAAGAAAGTACGTATAGCCTTTTAAAGGCGTTCCACTTTTACCCGAACGAGTGAATAAGAGTCTTTAATATTATACCACATTCTCCATTTAATATCAATTTTAATTCTTAATCACTGTTCAGCATTCGTTTTACCTACAATAGTTCTAAAAGCGATTCGAATAGTTTACTTTTCCATTTAAAAATCTCGCGGCAATATATCCGGCAAAGTGTGACATAATAAAGAGCGTTAAGGCCTCATAAAAACAAAATATCACGACCTGGCATAAAAAAGCAAATCTTTCGCAGACCATTAACTCGGGCCCGGGCACACTCCCCCTCCGAAAGGTCGTCGACTTCCGCGACACATAAGGAATCCCGCGTCATCTGCACGCCTCTGCGACAAAATATTCAAATCCAAGATTACACGGACGCTCTCGATCACTGGAAATCCACTTAACAACTTGGCGCCACCGTATAACAAACATGCGTATTATGCGTCCACCGAGGCAACTTCATTGTTTATTCGTGTGCCTAATAACGCGGAACGCGTGGGGGGAAAAGGGAGTGCAGCGACCGGGCGCGAGGAAAAGTGGCGATCCCGAATCGATTCAACTTTTCTCATTAAGCATTCGTCCCGCTCTCTCGCTCGCCCGCTTCGAAATCGTTCGGCGCGAGAACGCGTCGCTGCATGAAAATGGGAAAATCCAGCGGCGGGAAAGAAATTGATGCCGCCGAGTAGGGGAGGAAGTCTGCAAAGCGTCGTCGAGTTAAAGTTTCTTTAAATGCAAAATTATATATCTTTTTCTTCAATGTTCAAGAGCACTGGTAAAAAACATCCGCTTTTTCGAGCAATAATAAACATAAAATTTATTTATGATTGTAAAAGTATCGGATGAATGGACAAAAAAAGTTATATAACATGGACCCTACATCTCGAGGACTCATCGACTTTAGCGCGCGAAGCCATAAAATATCGTTAGTCGCCAAGCTCGGCCAGTTCTCTCGAGAGCAAATCGAGCCCTCCCATGTCCCGCGTGCTCGTCATTAAAAGAGATCTCCTTCAGCATTGAAAAATTTAATGTCGACCGCTAAAAAAACGTGAAGAGGCGATCTCTAATGATTCTTTTAGTTTTGCTTTTTAGCTGCAGTCTGCATTCATCGTTTGACGTATTTGAGGCTAAATTATAATTTTTCATCCGGCGAACTGTTTAAATATTATAATATAAAAAGTGATTACATTTTGGGGATTTACTTATTAAAATACTGATTCATTTTTAATAACATAAAGGTTTTTATATAGAGACTTTTAATATTTTAATTGTTAATGCTGACATTTAATGCTCTTAATAAAACTGTCTAATGCAAGTGCGCACATTTGTTCTTTCTATTGCCCATTTGCATATTATCTTAATTTTTAAGAACGTCATTTTATCACTGAATATGATTATCGCGCACAATAAAGCTACCACCATAATAGAATGAGATAAAAGTATGCACGAGATACTTTCACCAAAGTATTCTTTATCTTTATAAAGAAGAAAAGGGTAAAACACAAAAACTAAAAACAATAGTTGAGAATAAAAAACAATACCTTTCAACGATAAATAATATTTTTCAAACAATAAACAGATCTCGCTTATTGAATTATTTAACTAACGTAAAAGTATGTAACATAATCAAACCTTTTAGATGGTATATGCAAATAATTCGTTCATGTGTATATGTATATATATATATATATATATATATACATATATATGCGTTCAATCAATATTGTGATTTATCAAGAAAAACCCTCGATATTGAATCCGAGCTTATTTTACACACGCAAATTCAGCTATACCGTGTACAAAGGTAGAAATATTTATTTTTTTCACTGGCTGAGTGCAGTTAAAAGTTTAGTTTTGTTTTTGTCCCCTACCTTGCGTTTGACGGAGAAATCGATAGGCCGTCGTCCCCGCAATTGATCCACTATATGAAACAGCGCGGATTCCACCATCGCAGGAACACTCTCGTCCGAATAGTGGTATCGCATCATCGTCTCTGCAGCGGGAAAGCGGATGCGCCAAAGAGTCGCGCGATCGTCGCAGCGTAAGCCCTGATGTGGAGCGATTGCTACTATGTACATACCCTGCGATTCAATGGCTTGGTTATCAGAAAAAAGGGCTTTTGAAGTTATAAATGTTATAGAATTAAAATGTTTCAGTCAACTCACAGTTTGTGCGGCGGTGTAATGTAATAACGCGTCGCAATGATAAAGTGGTATCCTTTTAGGATAGTCCGCATGTGAAGGCCAGGCTTTGATAGAGGCACCAATCAAAAGTCTCACTTCGATGTCTTGCGATCTTGATCCGTACAAACCTATTTTTAAGATTATTCCACTCTCGTCTTCGACTATGGCTACTCGATGATCACTAACATCAGGTAGATTCGATTCCGAGTTGGCTGATTAAAATAAAAAAAAGAACAATTATTATGGATTAAATTTTTACAATTAAGGGTTATAGTGCACTCATGTATGTATAATATACAATATTTTATATCATATTATGATGTAAAAGAGAAAACCGGTATTATAAAGGCAGCGGCACGTATCACAATACCAAATTAAAACATCTCGGAACTACTTGAACAAGTCGAAAACTTGCTAAATAAAAAATGCATGCCATCCCTCGTATTAAAGACAGCGCCAGATATCTCCGTCTGGGGTGTGTGGAGGCGCGCAACTTTGATGATTTACAGGACTAGCCAACTCCCCCCCCCCCTCTCTCTCTCTCTCTCTCTCTGCGCTTATTTTCGCTGCGGTCGTTATTTTAAATCACCACCAGTTATTATTAAGCAGCCTCGCGCTCTTGACTCGCTTCTTTTTTAATTTATAGGACTCCTGACGGATATCCCGTAGGGCGGACCTGAAAAACTAACGAACTAATTCTCTCCCGTAAAAAATGAGCGGCAACGTGTTTTCTATTTTCATAGTTGTTGGTTCATGTCACTTGTATAATTTTTCAAATTAAAAAGTTTTAAAAAATTGTCGGTTATTGTATTTCATAGTTGTTAGTACATGTTGTCGGTATCATTTTAAATAAATGAAGCGGAAATTTTTTTTATATGTTACTGCAATCACATTTAAACAAAAATCGATGAAGAGATAGCAAATTATACATTTTCTACCAAGAAAAAAAATTCAGAACCCACCAGAAGTGATATTGACTTTACAAGAATCAAAAAATGAAGCCCAGTGTTCCTAATTCCATCTTATAGGGCTTTTGTTGAGATATGGGCAATCTAATCTCAAATATGCACTATTTTGGTAAAAAATAATTCCTTTTCTATTGACTATCAGTTTGCAAGTATTTCAGCTAAAAAAAAAAGAAAAATGTAGTTTAAACAACATATAATATATATACTATAAATATACACTATTTCTGATCAAATGGCCCAAGACTTAATCTGTATAGACCAATTTTACTCAGAGATATAGCATTTTTAATTTCTTGTCATTGCCGTTACTTTTTCAGAAAACTATTCCATGGGTTTTCATGGGACAAGGTCAAAATTACTTGAAATTCATGCAGTTATGGCTCGAAGAGTTGAAAATATAACATTTTCTGAAGTAAATAAGTTGTAAATGCTTCATTCATAAAATTCATGAATTAAAAGTAGTTTTTTCCATAAAAAAATATTTGCTTCAGAAAATCTTATATTTTTAGCTCTTCGAGACATACCTGCATGAATTTCAAGTAATTTAGGCCTTGTCCCATGCAAATCCAACAGTTTTCTCAAAAAGTAACGCCAATGACAAAAAATTGAAAATGCTATATCTCTGAGTAAAATTGGTCTACAGATTAAGTCTTGGGCTATTTTATCAGAAATAGTGTATATTTATAGTATATATCGTCAAGCAGGGCGCTGCCGCGCCCTTTGATATTGCATGTTGTTTAGACTACATTTTTCTTTTTTTTTTAGCTGATTTTGGCCTCAGAAGCGACTAGGTGTAAGACCGCCTTAAGATACGAAAACGAGCAAAAATGATTATAAAAGTTGATAGTAAAAGCTCAAGTTCAAGCTTTGTTTCATTGAAAAATAGTTGCTGCTTCCTCCTAATGAAAGCTTTGTGATAGTAGAAGAAAAAATCTTCGAAAAAATATGTGAGAAATGGGGTTTAGTACGTTTGGAATCGAAATAAACTTGTGTGTGTGCGTGTGCGTGTGTGTGTGTGTGTGTGTGTAATTGAATGAACTATATATGACCGAATTAGTTAGTTACTTGATTTTAAGTTACCGTTTGTTGTTCAAAGAAAGCTAAAAATTTAAAGATTCAAAATATTTTTCAAGGCAAAATTCACTTTTGAAAGAATATAAAATGAAATAATTTCTCAAAATAATATTTGAAACGGTTTTGACTTCGCATTAGCACCTAAAACTAAGATCGTAACGAGCACAGCAAAATAAAACAATGTTGGTCCTATGATATGCGCCAGAAATCGTTGCTTTAATTAAATTGTTTTCCTCGCAATTAGGAGTAACAAGACAAATTTCGGCGCGAGAGGCGACAGCTGGAACGCGATCGCGAAAACTTGTACAGTTGTCCTGACTGCACTGCTGCGTTCGTGTTGCCTCTCGTCCGCTGCCATATACACTCATTTGAATAGCCAAAAATACACTTGACTCTACGCTGAATTATAAAAGTTGCATTTAAACTAAATAACCAAATAACAATTGTGATCGAATTTTACCCAGACCAAAAAAGACACGGTAGTGCTCAGGTTGCTTGAGAATCTTATCCAGTACTTCTGCGTCAACTACTTGGCCGGGAGTTGTGCAGAGTCTCTCGTCAGCTCCATTAATAGCGTCTGCAATTAAATTAATTTTCATAACTTTATATGAATGCAGTATTATGGTAATATTTGAATTATTTTTTAGTTAGGTAAATATAAATCGATTGTTTTACTATATATTCTATGCTAAACGACCTTTGCAATCTATATAATAATTTAACAGAATTTATAGAATTTAACCATTCTGTGATACATTTATCCGGATAGTAGATACTCATAATACATGATTTCAAAATTTCAATAACGTTCTATAATAAATAGTCTTTGTCATTTATGGTTCATCATCTCCACTAAACGTTAATCAAAATTACAATACTCTACGATAAAATTATTTGGAATTCCAAATTATACTACAATGAGTATTCAATAAATTTCGAGAACGAAGATTTAAAATTTTACACACACACACACACACACACACACACACACACACACACACACACACACACACACACACACACACACACACACACACACGCCGTTTTCGTACCTTTCACTTACCCAGTTTCTTCACGGAAAAAAATAATAGGTTTCGGTTAGCAACTAATTGGTAAAAATGGCCCATCTGTTCAGCATTGATAAGATGAAGCAATAAAATAGTTACAGTAACCAATCACTTGGTTGTAGTACTTATTTTATTTTTTCTAAGAAGCTAGTGAGTTAAGTCGATCTGACGGAGGCGAGGATTAGAAATAAAAAATTCAACGATTTCATTAGAAAAGGCAACGTTTCGTTGGCTTGGTCTGCCAACCTCTTCAGGCTACAATTTTTTATTAAACAGAAAAAAACAATTAATACAATGTAATTAATAGAAACTAAAAACACTCGCGTAATACAATAATTAATACCTTAAATTATAACGTGTGTTACGTAGTACACGATGTTAACGCAAAACACGAGATTGGTCAGTATTTATAGTATACACAGTAAAGGGTTGGTGTCTGTGTTTACAAACAAAACGCAGATACATATAGAAAGAAAAATCAAACGACAACAAATTTAATTTAAAAGTCTCAATAAAGGAAAATAAGACGTATTTAAAAATTTAACGTCTTCTTTCTTATTTATGTTATTACTGTTGCACTTAATGTGGATAATTTCTGACAATATACGTTTTTTGTAATTAGCTTCCTGATCTAGAATTTTGGTATTGTCCCAGTCAAAATCATGGAGAAATTTATTCCTATGTTGTGGAACTACTGATTCTATGTTGTTATTTTTTTGATGTTCGTTAATTCTGATTTTTATTGTACGTTTAGTTTCTCCTACATATGACGCACGACACGATTTACAAAAGAACTTATAAACTACGTTGGTCTTATCCCACTTTTTTGTAGGGTCTTTACCTAATTTTATTACAGAACTTAGACTCTTATTAACAAGAGGCAAAACACGGAAGTTATAAGGTTTGAGAATGGTTACAATTTTTTCAAAAATGTCATTGAACGGTAATGAAATATGGGATACAAATTCGTTTTGTACAATATTGTCTTTTTGGTTGTTCTCATATTTAATTTTGTAAAATCTTTTGTATGCATATTGTTTGATGAATCTCCGAGGGTAATTATTATTTTTGAGTAATGTAGTAACAATATTTAGATTTTTCCTATGAAATTTTTTATTTGATAATAAAATTACAAAAAACGTATATTGTCAGAAATGATCCACACTAAGTGCAACAGTAATAACATAAATAAGAAAGAAGACGTTAAATTTTTAAATACGTCTTATTTTCCTTTATTGAGACTTTTAAATTAAATTTGTTGTCGTTTGATTTTTCTTTCTATATGTATCTGCGTTTTGTTTGTAAACACAGACACCAACCCTTTACTGTGTATACTATAAATACTGACCAATCTCGTGTTTTGCGTTAACATCGACTTCATGTGTACTACGTAACACACGTTATAATTTAAGGTATTAATTATTGTATTACGCGAGTGTTTTTAGTTTCTATTAATTACATTGTATTAATTGTTTTTTTCTGTTTAATAAAAAATTGTAGCCTGAAGAGGTTGGCAGACCAAGCCAACGAAACGTTGCCTTTTCTAATGAAATCGTTGAATTTTTTATTTCTAATCCTCGCCTCCGTCAGATCGACTTAACTCACTAGCTTCTTAGAAAAAATTTGGGAGTGCGATATTTTACTCATATTCTACACTTATTTTATTTGTTTAGATTATTAATGCTGAACAGATGAGCCATTTTTACCAATTAAAATTCTCCCAAATACGAAAAAACACCTCTCAACCTTACCCTGTCTGACAGCAGCAGCCAGCAAAGCAGCGACCCTAGCTTTGACGAGGTCCCGCCTAAGCCTGCCGTCGGGCCCGATGAATTCCGCCCAGTCGCCGGCATCTCCAGCGCGCAGCTTCAACCGCGCGAAGCCCGGCAGACTGCCGTCCTCTTCGACGGCTAGTGGGAGTCCCTCTGCCGTGCCGCCCCCGGGCGTCGACAGCGCGTCGATTCTCAGCAGATACTCGAATCTCCGCTGCTGCTCGTGCAGTGTATACGTATAATACGTGATGTATATTGCTATATGTGCGTGTGTGTGTGTGTGTGTGTATGTGTGTTGTGTGTGAAAGAGAGAGTGTGTGAGAGAGAGAGAGGAGGCAACAGTGGGGCTATAAAAAGTCGAGTGAGGCCGTAAAAAAGAAGGGGGCGAGTGTGAGAAAACAAATCCAGCGTGCTCTCCACCTCTCCCGCCGCCCCACACACTTATCGCGTATATCGCCAGCCGATAGGCTAATCCCGCGCTTTTCGGTTTACATTCTTCCACTGTGTTCCGCGTGCTTTTCTATCCCTCTGTGTAATACGTACATACATGTATAGCCTTTAATATTTCAAGGCTAAACGAAACATTTCTCGAATTGATACATATATACACGCAGGCAGCCAATGTCCCCGTTTCGTCAAACCACAGCTTCATCAGCGCTATCCTCGCGATCCCATTAGCCGCACTAATATACACAGCCCCGCTCGGCAAACCGCTTTTTGATCAGTCGCCTCTAACGGCGCTCTCATTGTCGGCCGCCGCGCGTTTTCCGCTTAACTATCGTCAGCCATCCCCGCGCCAATCACTCATTTCCGTCGCGCGCTTTCTCTCTTCATCCTCATACCGTCATGTCATTGTTCGATTCTGTCCGCGCATTTCTCGTCGCCTTCCTTTTATATAACTTTTCCCGCGTCCATAAACCGCCCACTCGCATCCCTCGTTCGTTCGCTCGGTCGCTCTCTCAATTTATTTACCCTTTTCGTCGTTTCTTTCATACCCTTGTTTCCGCATTGACCGATGTTGCCGCTTCGGCCACCGCAGCTGCAATCCGTGCGCGGCCCAGCCGTGTCCCTTTTTTTCGACTTTTTCCGGTGCTACTCCCTTCGTTCCGACTAACTCGTCCGCGTCGCTGGACCTTTTCACTATTTTTTTTCCGAACTTCGGAAAAAACGTTTTGTGATGAAAAACCCGCGCGCTCTGCGCTGAATAATAAGCCCTGGTGAAGAGGGCAAAAATGTATTTTTCCGTTGAATAACGTTGATGAAAAAATTCTCTTTGATTCTGCAACTACACTGCAATTTATATTCACTTTCTGTCTTAATAAAATACGGTCAATGTAACATTCTCCTTTAATTAATTTTCTTTCCTATACTTTTTTTTCATCACTCTTTTTTTTCCCTGTATCGAATATATAAAAAGACGCCACTCATATACCGAAACATTTGGTCCCACTTATATACTATACCATTCATCGCCAAAATTAAGCCATTAAGCGTTTTGGTCTTACTAGCAGAAACCTACGCCTTTCAGCTTCATTCGAACCTCACACGAACACGGCTAAAACGCGAAATATTTGCCTCTTTCATCCTCTCGCTAATTCACGCGCGAAACGAATATTCAGTACACCGCGGGGCAAACGTGAGGGCGCGAGTTTTGTCACCTTGGTGCCGGCGTGTGTGTGCGCGCGTGTGTGTGCGTGTGTGTCTGAGTACCGGGAAAATTCTGAATAAAGCGAAATAAACTCGAGCTCTCCCATTAATATTGCAAAACTAGCGACCTTCGTTTCTCGTTTTTTCTATTTTTTACAGCCGTTCTGCGGCTCCACGTAGTACGATAACTATTGGCAGAGATATGAACCAATCAATGGTCATTCAAACATGAATCTAAATATTTTTCTATCAATAGGTTGTATTCACCCGAAACATCAAAAGATAATATTTATCTATTTTTTCATCATTTTCAAATTACACCGTCGTCAATGTAAAAATAACCTATATCTATATTTGAAAATTGACGTCCCCTCTTTTAACGAGGCGTGGCAACGCAATATTATTTATTTTGAAAGCCATTCCCACACACTTTTATTCTCCCATATTAAAGCGATATGACATTCGCTCAAGTATTATCGTTTTAATATTCCCGTTTATATATTATACGGATTGTTTATATATTATAAGTGGGCACGGCGCTGACAGGAATATTTGCAAAGCGATCTGTTCTAACACGCTCGACATTCCGACAAACACGTCGCTGCCGCGCTGGCACACGCGTGCATAATACAGCACACGCATCTATGTGGAAGCCATCAGTTAGCAGCTGACCAGCTGCGTGTGTGTGTATGTGTGTACACACACACACACACATATATATATATATATGTGCAAATCCGCGGACTACAGACAACAACTGGGGTACAAAAACGGAAAAAATTTTTTTTGAGGACACACCTACCACATAAGGTTTTTTCGGTTCTTTGGGGGTCCCCCAACATGAAAATACTCGTGTACACTCATTATCCGTTGCCAAACTTTTTTGCCGACGAAATCAATTTTTCTTATGGAAATTTAACATGGGAAAAATGAACGAAAAGTAGTCATTGATGATTAACCAATAGCAAACTTTTGAAGAGGCCAAACCAAATTTCACAAAAAAGCGATTAAAGTTGAAGAATAGAGCTTTAATTTGAGATGAGAATCGTTAAAATCGGTCGATTCTGTGCAAATCTAGGTGAAGTTGAAAATGGCGAAAAATTCATTTCATTTTCGTGACGAAAATGAGAGATATTTTTCAAACCCACGTAATTCTTCAAATTTTTGTCATTTTTCGCCATTTTCAACTTCACCTAGATTTGCACAGAATCGATATATATATATATCAACGTTTGATCCGTGCTTACTGCAAAATATACACTTAAAGGAAAATTGCAACCATCAGAAATGCCAAAAACTTGATCAGCTTTCGTGATACGGATGATGCTTCCCAGAGCGACAAACGCAATATAGAAAATAACGCAAATGGAAAACACAAATACGACGAACGTTCCTCGTATATACGCAATATAATATGTACAACGGGCTAGCTGTACACGCGTACGTTCTATCATCTGGCAGAGAGACTATAGAGAGAGGCAGTGCGTACAACCTCGTTCGCCCCGCGCGTATATAAGCAAAAGCGAAACGTCAGGACGCATTTCCGAAACGACCTGGACCCGACTTAATATACGCTTCTCTCTCTCTCTCTCTCTCTCTCTCTCTCTCTCTCTCTCTCTCTCTCTCTTCTCTCTCTCTCTCTCTGCGTGCGCTCTGCATGGATTACGCTGTTGCTTCGTATTTCATCCAGTCGACTTTCGCACTCGTCCCCGTAGTCGTATAGTCGTCGCTCTCGGAATGCCAATTTCAACAGAGAAATCCACAAAAGCGAGAGAGCTGTACAGTTTTTTTACTACGTATTAAACGCCCGGACGAGATTTAGAATAGGCAGAGTAGTATTTGCTTTACGAGACAGGCGAGAAATATAAGCTTTGGTTATTAATTTTTCTTCAAGTTCGAATAGAAAAGTAATTATTATTTTAAAGAAAAGGATTCGTGGGAAAATAAACGTAATGGCAAGAGGCAAACAAGCGCAGACGCGGTTGCAAATTGAACTAGAGAACAAAGGGAAGAAAAGGATCTGACCACACACGTAAAAGAACGGCGCTCGTGCGCGCACTGCATCACGGGGGTATAGGAGAGAATCAGTCACGGAACGGCGAGCACACCGGACTGTGGAAAGAAGAAAAGCCGAGCGCAGAAGAAGAACGAAATGGCAAATATATATTGAAAATGGGAAAAGAGAAAGAGACCGAGGCAGAACGAAAGGGGGTGGGGAGTTATCATATTTCCGGAGTAGACTCAGCACTCGAGCATTACAGCTTTCAATCTCCTCTCTCTCTCTCTCTCTCTCTCTCAATCTCTCTCTCTCTAGGGCGAAGGGGGCCTCATCATTCCCTCTTACCTTTATTCTCCGGGGCTCGTTGAGCGAGACGAGGAAGGTCGAGGCGAATCTGCGGTCGAGATTGCCCAGTCCGCCAACCAGCCGCTGGACCAGCCGCTCCACTGCAGCCTCGCCGCGCCTCGTTTTATCAGCGGGCCCTATTAAACATCATTTCCATCCTCATCGAGAAATCAGCGGGCGATTTTAACGCGTATACAGCATAGATACAGAGAAAGCAGCAACCGCTACGGGAGCGGCTGCGTGCGCGTGGGCTTTAATTAATTTAAGACCGCGCGGTATCGGTATATAGGTGGGATGAGGGGGCGAGAGGGCAGAGTAATCGAGGGAAAACGAGGTGGTGAGCGGCGGCCGGGCTTTTTCATTATCGGCGTATTGAAAAGAGAGACGCACAGCAGTTTTCTGGCTTCCGCGGCCGGCCGAGCGTGTATTAGAAGGAAGGGTTTCCTCCCGATGGGTATTTTGATATTTCGCCTTCCTCTCGGCCACACTCTATTTCTCTCTTTTTGGCTCTCGACTTTGCGCGCGCGTTGTTTGATTGGAAAAGAGGATTCTTCGCGGGAGGGGGCGGGTATCGAACCTGTGTATAGGTGTCGAATTCGCTCGACGCGCGCGAACCAAGGGCAGGCAACGAAGTTTATAACGAGAATACGGTTCCGGAATATATATGGCACGCTCGCGCATAGTCTCCGTACCTCCGCGCTTGCATATTGATTCTGTAGCTTAATGAATAATTTACCACGACAAATATTTCCTTTTAATCAGCTGAAAAGCGCGGATAACTTTGCAAAACTACAAGCATACCCCTTATACATTTGAATAAAAAAAAAAAAAAATTAAAAATATTCGCACGTATACTATATTTACCTTCGCAATCGGCCCTCGCCAGGTGCCTGAAATAATCGTTGAGCTTGTCGAGCTGCTCGGGCTTGAAGTGAAGCTTGCTCGAGACGAGCCTGAGCCCGTCGCCCATCATCGCCCGATGATGAGCATCGCCCTGGCTGCCGCTGTACTCGCTGTGCGCGCAGCCCATGATGCGGCTGAAAAAGCTCTCCGACGCCGCTCGGTCTCCTCCCGCACCTGCATATACCATACATCGAACCGCATTATAATCCAGCAACTCGTTATACTACAATTATTTGCGCCTGTGCGCGCGGGGGCGGCACACAAAGCAGAAGAGGCTCGCGCGTTTACGTAGATCAAAGCTTCCGCGGCTCGGGGACGGGGGGAGGTTACGCGGGTATGAACCGCTTGACAAAAGCCGCGTCAAAGCTCGCGATCGTCAATCCAATATATATATATGTATACGCATATGTATATTCGAACCGTTTGTTTTGGAGTGGAGGCATTCGTAGGTAGTTTGACCAATGTTATAGAGAGGAATTTCCCGGGCGTTTTATCTTTTGATTGTGGGTTTGAACGCAGCAAGTTTGCTAAGTTAATACATGCTGCTAAACCGAGTAAAAGAAGTTGAATGCGGGCGGGTATAAATTAAATTTCAAACCGAATTAACGCTGCTTATTATATACGTACGCGAAGAGCTAGATCCGAGAGCATTTCATTAAGCGCGCGGCGCATTATCAAACGGCTTATAATACGCTCCTCCGGAACAAGCCACCGTAATAAATTCACATTTGAAACTTTGAAATCATCAGTTTGCCCACCGCTACCGTAAGGTATATATCGTATACCATATTAATTGGCATAAACTTCAATATATACACACAAGCAACGCGCGCGACGTCGATGTTACTCCGTAATTACACTTTTGAGAGAGAGAAAGAGCACAATAAAGCCTGGCGGCGGCGGCAGCGGCGGCCTGCAGCGGTTAAACCATCATCCGACCACTCTCCAACTTTCTCTCTCTCTCGCTCGCTCGCTAGTTGTGTAACCCACGGGCAAATGAAAAAAAAGAGCAGCAGCCGAGCTAAAATTGCCCCTCGAAAATTACAAAGATGCCAATTCCGTATTCCGATCGAAGAATAACAAGCGACTCTTTGTTTATCGAAAACTCGGTAATATTCGCTCGAGGGTATGGTTTGTGAATGTGTGTGTGTATATAGCTGCTCCCTTGCACTCTACATACGTGCGCGCATGCATCATAACGCGCGCACGACTACGCATTTCGACTACGCGCGCTCACCGCTAATAACTTTGCTGTGGGGCTCCCGCTTGCGCGCACGGAATTGCACTAGCAGAGGCGCAAGCATGACGCGGACGGCACAAAAAATCCTCGTATCGCGATGAATTCTTGTTATACGCGCGCCCCCGCGCCAACCCGAAAGAGAGAGAGAGAGAGAGAGAGAGAGAGAGAGAGAGAGAGAGAGAGAGAGAGAGAAAGAGCCAAGAGCGCGCCTGGCTGTCGGCCACGCAACAATCAAATTCATCCCACGACTCTAATTGATTGAAAATTCCCGTGTCGCTGCTCGCGGCGCAGCAGCAGAACTTTCAGTGAGCTTTTTTTTTCATCTCCCTTGTGAGCTTTTTTTCCCTCTGGCTCTTTCTCTCTCCCTCTGTTGTTGATGTACACAATGAGCTCATTTCGCACTCTTTATTTTCCGCCGCACCGAATGGGGGTAAATTACGAGGGCATTAACGCGCGCCCGCGTTACGGGCTCCAAAATAATAGTAAAAGTAATTTTATTTTTCTTTTTTTTGGAGGCGGAAGTGGAGCGTGTATAGGGAAATATGCGGGATAGAGGATGTGTGTGCGGAGAGGAAACGAAGCGAAGAGCTCGTAGAAAAATAACTATTTTTATCGGGGATTATTGAGTTATTTGGCAACAGTAACAAGCTAACATTCTTTGAATAATGGCTTTACCATATATAACGGTCAAGTGGATGAGTTTTAAATTTCTTTTGCGCGTATGCTATATATGTACGCGCTTTTAAAACCGAATTTCATTTTAATTGAATGAAAGGATAACTTTACTGTGTGTTCATTGTTGCAATTACTAATGCGGTACATAACAATCCCGGATTGGATGTAATAATGCCTAATCGTTACAAATTACTTGAAATTGAACTCCATAGAATCGTGTTTACCTCCTCTGCTAATGGCGCTCGAGCGTTGTTCTTATGATTAATGAAGCTAATAGATTCTCATTATTATAGTATTCACAGCACACATCGTCATGAAATTACTCTCAAATAGATAAAAAGTATTACCCTACAAAGTCTAAAAAAACATGCATCGCACACTTGCACTATCCGCGGAATTAAACCCCGAAACGTGCTATTAATCGGGCAAAAAAAGATACACACGAAGATAATACAATACAACACGAGTAGCAAGACACAAGCGGCTCTCTCTCTCTCTCTCTCTCTCCATGATTACGCGCCATTTAAGTGCATTCCGGGGCAACGAATTATCCTCTCATGGCCCCGCTAAATGCAAGTTTCTCATTAAAGCCAGGATTTCCGTCTAAGCTCGGCCCCGTAAACAGCTCTTCCGTCGGGAAGGCGAAAGATTTCGGCGCGGCGGGAGGGTATAAGAGAAGGAGAAGCCGGAGGGGGCGAACGTAAACGCGAAAATGAATCTCTCGCGATTCAGCCCCGGAGATATACATATATATACACATGTATATGAAGTCGGAGCGAGGAGGGACGGGAGCAAAAATAGACGGATGCAAATTAGCGCGACGAAAAACTCGAGTGGATCCGGCTGGCCCTCGGGACAATCTCGTCCTGTAAACGGTTACTATTGCGACGTTAAATAAAACGGGGATAGAGGTATTTGTGTGTAATAAATAGAAGGTTGATGTATAACGAAAAGTGCTTCGGTTTTCTTTGAAATGAACGATAGGTATGTTGAACATTCGTTTTGTAAACAAAAACTCGTGTTCTCCCTTTCCGCAAAAACCTCGTAATTGGGCGAAAATGATTTTCTTGCTTCCTCGTGGGAATCCGGGGTGGCTTCCTGAACAAAAAAAAGGGACGAAGAGAGAATGGCGCTTGCACGCGAACGCGAGAAAGGGGAACTATAACTTATACTACTCGAAATTCACGTAAATCGACGTTGGAAGCCGCAGGAGCAATACACATCGAGCCTCGTGAACTGCCGCAGATTCTCGTGTCACCTCTCCGTCGCACGCTCTTTCCCTTTCTTCGTCCTCTTTCGCGCGCGCGCGTGACCTTCCTTTCCTGCACTTTGCGTGATATGGTGACAGGTGAGAAAGCAGAAAGTGTGTGCGTGTGTGTGTGTGTGTGTGTGTGTGTGTGTGTGTGTGTGTGTGTGTGTGTGTGTTTACTTGGGAAAAGCTTAATAGAACGCGAACGGGGAGAAAAATTACGCGAGAGGGGGTTGTTCGTTTTTTCTCTCGAGCCCTTTGTCGCCTATGCGTCATCTCTTGTACCAGTAGCTCGAGTTTGCTCACGCTTTATTACAGTGAGCTAATTATGTAAGCCGACGTTTTTGTACCGTTATGTGTACTTGTAATCGATACGAAGCTTGCACGTAGAAGGGAGCGGGATCGTATTTTTGCTTTTGTTCAGGAGTTTTCAGTAACGTTGTATTCTCCCGCGTAGAAAAAGTTGATATAATATGTTGCACAAAGTATTGATACATGGCTGCAATGTGAACAATAGTGAAGGCAATATGTTGTCCATATTACAGGCCGCATGTTGTCCTCGCCACTGTATTGATAATACTAATTTCTTTTAACGCGTGATGCGAGAAAGTTACTAAATTTCATGCCGCCAACCAAATGTCATTGATTTTGAGAAATAGTTTGAAAGGTCATTTATAAATCATTAACGGTATCAATCTATATCTACAATGACAGCGATAAGAGCAACTATCATTACAATGCCGTTTCCCAAGAGATTGAAAGTCTTTCTCAAGCTTGTAAAAAAAAATAAACTTGAATTCTCACCCTTACATATTATAAGCTTTCACAATGATCACTCCTGAAATACTTGCTCCTGCTCTTTCTTTCTCCCATCAGGCGCGTTAATTGTATTCCCCTTTATGTCGCACGCATACTCGCTAAGTGGGGAGATAACGCAAAATGAGAGTATCTCGTTTCAGCGGAGCGTGAAACACCGACAGTCGCGGCACATACGTTTGTCTGCAGGCGCTTATAATATATATACACACACCCGTGCGCGCGCGCGCACACACACACAGTATGTACATATACATAAAAGCGCGCAGTATGTTATGTACGTGTACACGGTTTATTCGATGCAGAACTTTTTTCATCTATTTGTACGCGTGTGCAATGTCGCGCGCACGTGTGCGAACCCGACATCTGAAGATGAAGGTGAAAAACAAAAGCCAATTATCGCGGGTATTGTTTTGTTGTGCTCGTGGGCGTTTTATCGTGCTTTTGTGTATACCGCAGCTGGCTATAAAGAAGTCAATCCCCTTGCCATTGATTTTCTTCTGGACGTATAATGAACGATCGAGTTAATGAATAATCATGAGAAGGATGCTTTGTTAAAGTTGATTAAATTATAGTGATTAACAGTTACACCGTGAGCGATGTATGTAATGGACAGAAAAGGTGTATGAAAATCGCAGTGACTCTCCGTACGCGATAAATCCACGTTTTTCTCACGTATATCCATATTGCCGAGCGGCGCCGAAGCGTAAGACCAAATCAGATGTCCCGTCCTACTCGTGCGCTACCGATCTTCCAGCAACTCCGCGCAGCACTACTTTATATCCAAGCTGCACTCGCGACCAACTACTCACTAATACCAGCTCGAAAAGAAGCGAGGAGACCAAGAGTAGGAAGAAGACTCACACTCACAGGCACGACATGTGCACACACGCGCCTCGAGGTGGGTATCTCGATCCTTGCGGAATCACATGACAGCCGCAGGAGTGCGCGGCCTGCAGCGGCGAGGATTGCGCAACGTGGAGCAGCAGCTGTACTACACTACGCACACGTGCGCGGGACGATATCTTGCGGGCGTCTGGCGGTGATGCGCGGTTTTTTTCGACTGCCCGCGCTCGCTCGCGGCCGCAATTACAAGTCGAAGGCCCTGCACGTACACATACACACATGGAGCCGACGACGGGGTATGGCACAATGGGAAATCCACGCTCGCGCGGACACCGACGCCGGAATCGCTTCCGATTCCAATTGTCCGCCGCGAGGATCGACTTCCGCTTTACACGCCGCGCCTATCTCCCTCGCGCTCTATACTCCTATACACACATTCACACACTCGCGGTCGTCGGTTACGTAGTCGCTGGCCCGTTGCATTATTGCTTGAAAGGCCGGCGAGAGAGAGAGAGAGAAGTAAAACACGGCGCTCATGCTGGAAATAAGCGCTGCATGCCGCGTTGTGTGGCAAACGATTAACAGTGTATGATTATTTCTGGAACAATGTGAGAGGAACATGCTCGCTTGCTCGCGGGAGCGTACCTGCTTTTTCGGCAAAATCATATGGCAGTGTTTTTATTTTATTTTATGGAGAATCATTTTGAGAGTTTTTACATAATTGAGTTGTATATATAGTCAATTTATTAATTATGATGAATAGATATTTTAATCGTGTATTTCGCATAGATTTGTTTCTGCTTTATAAAGTTTTCATCAAACATTCATTATTAAAATTTCATGTCAATCTATAAAGAGAACTCGTTAGTATCGATTTTACAAGAAGAATTCTCTAATTTAATAAATTACGTGGTTTTGATATACGTTTCAATGGCATGGTGTGGTTTGTGCACATAAGAATTATGCACATATTTATTGTGCACACTTTAGCATTGGAGTATACACATAGATATACACCAATGCTAAAGTGTGCACAATAAATATGTGCATAATTCTTATGTGCACAAACCACACCATGCCGTTTCAATGATTAAGTTTCTGAAATTTTGGATGTAAATTTGATATTCGATATTGTGTGTCGAGAATTCTCCGGAGAGTTTATAAAAAAAATTTCGGAATTTCTTTATATCAATCTCGCACGTATATTGTATATCATGTGTGATTCATGCATAATATACGAGTTTATAAAACTTTTAATGTAAAGTCAAGCAATGAGAAATAGCGTTTTATTATGAGCATTTTCAAAAGTTTTAATTTGAAATGTTAATTATCAATATATTTCATACTGTTTGTATGAATCAGTGAATAACCAGCTGCTATTGATAAAAATATTGATTTGTTGGAAAACATTTTCGAAAACATGAACAACACAATGGATTTCATTTTAAAAGATCATCAAACAGCGAAATAGAAATAGGGAAATGTAGACAAAGAATGCGTGTTCGGTAGTGTGGTTTACTTGCACATATGCTGCACTTTGTTTAGAACACAGTTTTACATATGTTCGATCACTGAATATGACTTTCTTTATCCTAGACTCGTCAGAAGAACAAAGAGTCCGTGTATCACGAATAACTGTGGTTAATGTTTTTTTTCCAATAGTGAATTTTTAATCGCTTTTCATTAAAAATATCACTTTTTTATTTGCCTTATTATACTTTTTTGTTATCAAAAAAATTCCTTTGAAAATTTGTATACATCATGTTGATAGTATACCTATAATAAACGATTCTTTGAATATGGATACTAAATTTTAGATACAAATAAATAGGAATATGATATTTCTATGAAATATAATCGTAAATAATAAAATATACATATAAATCGAAATATACCTTTGTTATGTAAAATCTTCACGCTTTTGAAAAAATGTCCAAAGGGAAACTTTTTGAAAAACAACGATTCGTCTGAATGAGATTTTGAAACTCAATATTTTACCGAAACATTTGTAAACAAAAACTCAAACAGACTCGTAAGCTTTCATTCAATTACACTTGATCGGCATTTTCGATAAAAAAATAACTGTATTATACGGACAATGCAGACTTTCACCTATTCAGCCTGTACAAACCAGCAACGGGTTATTTCCATAAATAGCTTTCTTACTTCTGAATATTATCACCTCATATTAAGGTGGTTCCCTGAAGATCAGAATTGATTCAACACATACTTGGAATTACACAAGTAGGTCAATAAAGACATAACGAATGTCATATCCAAATTTCAGAGCATTTTATCGTTTGGCTTCTGAGTAATTGCTGTGTAAAGTTACACGGATTACATGGGAGATATATCTATATATATCGAAACTGTCGCGTTATGTATCTGTTTACAACAATATCTAAGCAACGAGATTCAAGTCAGACTTGGAATTTTATGTACACATAGAATATATAATAAGGAATGTTTTCGCGCAAGAATGAAGTAGATTCATCGTTTCATTATTAAAATAGAGCGTCTTAAAAATATCGCTTTCGCAGACTTGATATGTTTCGAGAGTTATGTACGCTCAGCGCGCCAGCGTGCACTCTCTATATCTCTCTCGCTCAAAGCTGTCTGTCTCTCTTTTACCCAGGGAACCACCTTAATGGACAGTTTAACTGAGGTGACAAAAATAAAAAGGCCATTTGACAATCGCAAGTGTCTGCCGTAAAAGAGCATGCTCTTCGATTGATAGCACAGCAATTAACGTCAATAAGTATTAATCAGCGCAATTAAGCCAACAGCGCCCAATATAGATATGCGAAACCTCAACAAGAGGTATATTCATCAAAAAGTTGCACCGCAGCAGCAGCGGCAGCAGAGCACTTGCAATCATCGCAAAATTATCCCTCTATTTGCCGGGCAGCGCACGAAGGATATAATAATCGCACGCTCATCGCGTGCATAATCGAAATGCGCTATGGCGCGGCACTTGAGCGCATTGCACACAATTTCCCTTTATGCATCACGCGGATAAATGTGTACACCGAGAGCCACGAGGTTGAACATATAGGTACGGTACACACACAGACACACACACACACACACACGTGCGCACGGGGTAAACGACGCAAGTCGTTGAGAAAGGGAGAGAGGTATGAAAATACAGCGCGCGGACAGTTTGTGCGCTGCGGCGAGAGAACAGCAATTCGTTTCCGCCGCTCTAAATTGAATCGCGCCAGGCGCACTCGGAACTACCAGATAGTCTCTCTCTCTCTCTCTCTCTCTCTCTCTCTCTCTCTCTCTCTCTCTCTCTCTCTCTCTCTCTCTCTCTCTCTCTCTTCTTTCTCTTCCTTTTTTTACGGAGCACAAGCCCAAGCCAACCAGCAGGGGTGTGCAACCAGAACTTGTTCCTCCGCTTATTAATTATAAAACGGGCAAAAAGGCTTTTCAGGCTCAAGGCACACGTTTCTGGAACTCTCTCCCCTCCTCCTTGCGCCACTTACCATCCCTTTATTCTTTCAAGAGGGCGGTGCGCCGGCACCTCTTCGATCTTGATGCCTAGCCTTTCTATGTGGGTACTAGGAGCTGCCAGCATGGGGATCTTTACCTAGAATAGTATTAGACTCTGCGGATTAACTTTGATCTGTGATTTTAGACTAAGCAGCTGTGATATTTTTTATTTTTATTTTTTTCTTTTA
The DNA here is from genome assembly GCA_036365515.1 of Torymus aiolomorphi. Classification (NCBI taxonomy): domain Eukaryota; kingdom Metazoa; phylum Arthropoda; class Insecta; order Hymenoptera; family Torymidae; genus Torymus; species Torymus aiolomorphi. The sequence continues at coordinate 14,106,229 of CM070875.1, forward strand.
ATTGAAGGTCCACGTGTAGGCCAAAATGTTGTATTTTTTCTTTCTTTTTATGTATTCTATATATTTTATATTTTATCATATTGTATTTCTTTTATTTTAACGTATTCTTTTATTATATATTATCTTATTGTATTTTATTGCAAACTGCATAAATTTTGTATTGATTGTTTTGCCACGAAAGCAAATAAACGACATCTCTCTCTCTCTCTCTCTCTCTCTCTCTCATTTATATAATAGAGCAATGTCCTTGCCACGCGCGTGTGGATCTCTCGCGCGCCCTGATTTTTCGCTTCTGCGAAATTGCCGATTGGGAGGAAGAGGAAGGAGAAAAAGGAGAGAGAGAGAGAGAGAGAGAGAGAGAGAGAGAGAGAGAGAGAGAGACGGACGGTGATGTTATTTCGGCTTCTAGTCCAGGAAAACTAGCTCAAAAAGGGATCAAATTTGACCATGACTGTTTGTTAACCGGATTCTTTTAGTTTTCGATGGTAAAAACATAATGTATATAATCGCAACTCGAGAAAAATGTATTTTCATTGTTTAAACAATGCTCAAAGTTGTAAAAAATCGTTTTTCGCTTATAGTTTTGTAACTATTGATCTGACAGCCAAAAGTCCCAATTGAAAGTTGTAGATATTAAAAAGATCTATCGAGTAAGCCGCTTACCGAAACGATATCTTATTTAGTTCATTAGTTATTGCAAATAAACCGTCTAAAATCGCTATTTTTTAAATTATCAATAAAAAATTCAGATTTTGTCATTGAGGCTCGAAAAGTACTTTTAAAAGTAGGTATTACCCCCCTTTATTACCAGCCTTTAAGCCGAATCTGAAAAATTATTTTTTAAGGCTGTACGTTAATAATTTACAAAAAAAAATTTTTTTTACAGGAATTTCTACGTTTTAGAGCAGTCGTACAGAAGTCTGCAATAGCTCATTTTAATCTTAAAGAGTTGTACTTTCATGACAAAAAAAGACCTAAGCAATTAAACAATTAACAGTTGCTTAAAAGTGGCTTTAAAAAATGTATTCCGAAATATTTATAAACAATTGACTCTCACGGTCAGACTATTATAGTTAGAAACTTCTCGACTTCATATTCGTAAAGTACGAATTTTTAAAGAAATTTTAAGCCCTGAATGGTTTCTCTAGCAAAAACAGAAGCTGAGATAATGTTTTATTTGTAAAAAATCACTGCGGCCTTATTTTTCAACATTAAGGAGCGAAATATGGTGCTTTGCTAAGTTCGATAGTTGTTCTAATAGTAAAAAAATTTGAATGTTACTTATTTATAACTGCATGCGTGGTTGATTGATAAAGACAAACGTTTTTACCGTCGCGAGCCGCTCGCAGCAACGGAACGCGCGCGGCGGCAGCTTAGCGGTTGGCGCTCCGACTCCGCTCGCGAATTTCGAACGTTCATACATGAAGACTATACATTTTCTCGGATTCTATTAATCGGAATTTCATTATTTTTTCTTTTTTCAGCATAAATCTGTGAGTCCGTTAATTATTATATTAATTTCATTAATAATATCTATTAATATATTTTGCTTCCTCCTAGAGGAAGCTTTGTGATAGTAAATTTTTAAGTTGTTGTAAAAACATGTTATAATAATTGTGTTCCGAGCTGTTAGGAATCAAAATACATATGGTTTTTGAAAAATGTCTGTATGGATGTGTGTGTGTGTGTGTGTGTGTGTGTGTGTGTGTGTGTGTGTACGCCTGGATCTCAACTTCTACTCGGTCGATTTTAACCGGACAAGTCTCATTTTTTTTGTTTTTTTTTGCGTGATGGCGGGTCAAAAATCCGTTTTTTGATTGGGGCGATGCGTTTTTGTTTTTTTTTTTCAAATTTTCGATTTTCTCAAAACTGTTTTTTGATTTTTTTTTTATTGATAGGATCGAGTTATTCGAATCTGATGGGTAGCGTTCGAAAGAGAAATAAAATACCTATATTTTCTAAAAATAGTATATTACGACACAAGGCCAGGAAGTTGGATTTCCTGGCCGGCGCCATTTTGACGCCCGAGGCGAAGCCTCGGCTTCGCCTCGGGCGTCAAAATGGCGCCGGCCAGGGCATCCAACATTCTGGCCAAGTGTCGTATACTATTTTTCTTCATCCCCCGCCGAAAGTACGCCCATATAGTTTTGATATTAACTAATAAAATAGCGTTGTTGGTTGCTAACTACGGCTCGGCCATATGTATAAAAGACCTGCTTCAGCGCCACTTTACATATCGCGGAGCGTAAGACTCGACTTCTCCTTTTTTTGATGCCCGCCCGACTTTTGCAAAACCGAGGCGAAGCCGAGGTTTTGCTGGCCGGGGCGGGCATCAAAAACACTAGCAAAAGATGCTTAAAAGAGATGATGGACCAACAATATGTACATACTTAATTGATACTCATTTCAACTACAGAACAACCTCTCAATAGTTTCTCTGTTTGTCTTTTTCTATCCCATAAGCGATACATTATAGAATGAGAGTCAAAAAACTTTCACATATAAGTACATATTACACCATGTCTTGAAACTCAAAATGTAAACATCATGTCTATATATGTATAGAAGCTTTCTGACAGCGTGTATGCAATATAAGAACATAATTGATTATCAGAGTTATAAATATATTGTTCAATATATTAATAATAACGTAAAATTAATTTAATACGCCTATATCTTTTCAATTTTCCGATTTTACAAATGATTTTCTTGTCATCACATTTGGAAGGATCAGCATAGTTTAGGTTACAACACGTGCGCTGTCGCGGACGTTGCCACGCAACGATCAACAAAGAGCGGCCACAAAAGTCGCTCTTCCCGGCGCGAAATCGAGCCGGGAAGACCGTACTTTCGGCTACGGGATGAAGAAAAAAAAGTTTCTAGCTATCATGGTTCTTTTGTTATTAACAAAAACGTTGTTTTTTTAGAAGCAACTCCTAAACTTAACAGTCAATTTTTTTGAGAAAAATCATGATAATACAGAATATAAATAGCTATAATCTGTTAAAATTTGAATACATTCTGTAGGCTTGATTTTGAGTATAAAATTGAAAAATGAAAAAAATCAATTTTGTATGTCCAACGATTACAAGAGTAAAATTGCTACAAAATTCCTTTTAGAGGTAGATTTTTTATAGTTCTCTGTCGAGTTCTTTGGGCAAATTGGTCCATAAATTTCAGAGATATTTGAGGTTAAAAATTTTTTGACATTTTTTTAAAATCGTAATTTCTCGAGAACGGCTATATGTATCTGAATGAGAATTAAAATATCTATATTTTCTAAAAAAAATTAATTTTCTATCTATCACGATTCTTTAGTTATCATCGAAAACAAAAACGTGTTTTTTTTTATAACTCATAACTCCGCTACGGCTACCTACCGATACGATATCTACCGCTAGGTGGTGTGGAATGAGGAAACGTCATTGAGTAGGCATACGATGATTTTTTTTTAATTTTTAAAAAACCAACCAACAAAATCAATTAAAATGTTTAAAAATTATATCTATTATAATCTATTATAATTATGAATTATGCATTATGAATGCATTATATTCTGCATTATTATAATTTATTTGTGAGTTTATGAACTTTTTTAAAAAAACACGTTTTTGTTAATAACAAAAGAACAATGATAGCTATAAATTTTTTTTTCTTAAAAAATATGAATTATGAAATATAAAAAGAACACGTTTTTGTTAATAACAAAACAACCGCGATAGCTATTTGTTTTATTATAAAACATAGATATTTTACTTCTATTTCAAATGATAACTTTATTTATCAGCTCAAAATTTATATAAATTTGATATAAATAAATAATAAATAAATAAATAAATTTAAAAATTAACAATTTTTAATATTCATAAATGAATTTAATTATAATTATGCAATAAATTTTTTTAAAAATTATAAATTTTGTTATTAAAAATTAATTAAAGGAATCAACAAATTACGGTTGAGGAAGCTACGGGCCAATGAAGCGGTTTTTGAATGTAATAATAAGGTCGCAAAGCAATAAAATAACATGAACTTTTCAGATATTAAAATCTTATTTGCAATAATAATTTCTTATTATTATTATAATTAAGTATTTCATGAACTAAATATAATAACTCTATTTTACCAAGAACAAACTTTATCGAAATAAATTGAACCAATACTATTTAATAATAATAATCATATTATTTTTTCTTATTTTAATTTACTCCGTAAATTACTGTTAGTTATTTATGTGTATAATTAGTCGAAAATTTACTTAGGGTATATTTTGAATAGTGACTGAATTAAATAGTACTTCAATATTGTCATTTTAAGTAAATGTCATTAGTTAAGAACCCTAATTACAGTAAATTTCTGAAGAACCGAAATTTTAGTATTATTTAAAAGTATCACTTAAGATAAGAAAAAATAATATGATTATTATTATTAAATAGTATTTTCAATTTATTTCGATAAAGTTTGTTCTTGGTAAAATAGAGCTATTATATTTAGTTCATGAAATACTTAATTATAATAATAATAATAAGAAATTTATTATTGCAAATAAGATTTTAATATCTAAAAAAATCATGTTATTTTATTGCTTTGCGACCTTATTATTAAATTCAAAATTTTTTGCTATTAGAACAACTATCGAACTTAGCAAAGCACCATATTTCGCTCCTTAATGTTGAAAAATAAGGCCGCAGTGATTTTTTACAAAAAAAAAAAACATTATCTCAGCTTCTAATTGTGCTAAAGCAACCATTCAGGGCTTAAAATTTCATTAAAAATTCCTACTTTACGAATATGATATCGAGAAGTTTCTAACTATGATAGTCTGACCGTGAGAGTCAATTGTTTATAAATATTTCAGAACACATTTTTTAAAGCCACTTTTAAGCAACTATTAATTGTTTAATTGCTTAGGTCTTTTTTTATCATGAAAGTACAACTCTTTAAGAAAAATGAACTGTACGACTGCTCAAAAACGTAGAAATTCCTGTCAAAAAAAAATTTTTTTTTGTTAATTATTAACGTACAGCCTTAAAAAATAATTTTTCAGATTCGGCTTAATAGTTGGTAATAAAGGGGGGTAAAACCTACTTTTAAAAGCACTTTTCGAGCCTCAATGACAAAATCGGAATTTTTTATTGATAATTTAAAAAATAGCGATTTTAGACGGCTTATTTGCAATAACTAATGAACTAATTAACATATCGTTTCGGTAATCGGCTTACTCGATAGATCTTAATATCTACAACTTTCAATTAGGACTTTTGGCTGTCAGATCAATAGTTGCAAAACTATAAGCGACAAACGAATTTTTTCAACTTTGAGCATTGTTTAAACAATGAAAATACATTTTTCTCGAGTTGCGATTATATACATTATGTTTCTACCGTCGAAAACTAAAAGAATCCGGTGAGAGATTGCTGTTAACAGTGATGGTCATGAAAAATGCTAGTTTTTCTGGACTATCCATCCCGACGAGAGAAGCGTGCGCGCACAGCACACGTGAATATACATATATACATTGTAGGGATGACTGGATTGGCCGGGAAAGTGAGAAAAAAGATAGCGGCGAATGGGAATTGCGCGATGGACGAAAAGGCGGAATCTGATTTTTTCATGTAGTTTGAGTATTGCAGTAGTCGACTCCGCTACGCGTAGGTTTATAAATAATATCTTTTGGGAAAGAAACTTTTATTTCCGACTCTACTATAATGGCCACTTTATTGCCGAAAAGCGGGACAAAGTATTTTATTCCCGCTAATTTATTTTATTCCCGCAAATGCGATTTTTTGAGAATTTTTTTCTCGGAAACTACACATTTGATGGAAAATCTTTAAAGGACATTTTTCTCTTAGAAAATGACGGGGAAGAGCCTGAAAATTTTTAAACCAAAATATATAATTTTTAAAAATTTTTTACAACAATTTTGTTAATAACTATTTTTTTGGCCATTTTTCCGCAAAACACTTTGCAGATTCGGATTCAGGGGCGTAAAAATACACAAGCAAAACCTTTGTGGATCAGTTATGGACCTGTCACTGCCGGTATTGAAAATTGCTAAACTAAAAGATGAAAAATATGAAAAATATGAAAAGTATTAGTACTTGTTTTGAAGAAACTATATCTTATATTTCTTGGTGCGTAAAACGTGTATAGTGACTATACTTAGTGAGATCCGAAAAGCGGCAGGAAGCGTCATCTAGCTACATGGCTGCGAAACTCCGCGTTGCTCTACGCCACTCCGGAGTCCGAAGAGCGGTTGCGGAGTGCGGACTGCAGAGTAAGAATGTGCCTGCATCAAGCGCTTTTTTATATATAGATACCTATACCGGCTGTAGCTCCGCAACGCAACAATACACACATCGGAGCACGCAAGTGCACGCTCGACGCAAAGTGCAAAGTGTGTTGCTCTCTGTCTCACTCTCCCCCTCAAGAATGGCACGTCGATAATAGATTGCGCGAAAGGCATAAATAAAGTCTGGACCGCGAAGCCGTCCGGACGGACACCATGGCTTCGACCTACATCAAAGACGAGCAAGGTATAATATCACGTCCACTGAACGCCGCCCTCCAAAGCGTTCCTATTTATAACCTCAAAAATGAGGTAAACAACTGCGGCTTTTCTCGATTGTTGCCCGATTACCTCGACGCTCGATCGACCCGACTGCACTATTAATATCAAATTTCATCTTCTATTTTCCCCACAAACGATGCCATGTTACCATTTCTATATGTCTTACTGATATATCTTTGTAATTCAAATTTTTTCCATTTTTAAATTCCATTTTTAATTGTTCTATTACTAAATATGTTTGGAGCATGCGTAATAGCGTTTTATCAATTTCGTGAACCAAAAACAAATTCGAAACTCTGTTACTTTAATTTATAATTCAATTTATTCTACCTAATAGAGGTGTCTTCAATTATTGTCTTTTATTGAGATTTTGATAAAAATATAAGGAATCTAGATTTTACTGTAAAAAAATTAATTGAAGCAATTTAATGTCAAGGAGGAACTTTCATACCAGCGAGTCAAAGACCAGATGGGACCTGGAGGAAACCCAGGAGGGTAAAAGATGGCTATGTACCTCAAGAAGAAGTACCATTGTTCGTATTTTATTTTAAATCTATTGTCTTACAAGCTTAGATACTTAACACTAAGGAATCAAAAATTGTCACTAATCTACGAATTATTTAAACAGGTATGAAAGTAAAGGAAAACAATTTGTAAAAAATAAACCAGCGTATCCTGTTGGTATGTCAGCAGAATATGTGGCAGCTCATAAAGCAAAAAAGGAAATGGAAGCATCAAGAACCAATCCAATTCCAGGTTTAGTTATACAAAATGAAACAAAGAAAAAGAAAAAGAAAAGTAAAAGTAAAGGAGGAGGTGGAGGATCAACATCAGCAATAGCAGCTGTAAGAACAGGAGCAGTAGCATCTGTAACAGAAGATCTTGCCAAAGCAACATTAACAGAAAAGCCTTCAGCTGTGAAAAAGCCACAAACTGATAATGAAAAACCAAAAGCTTCTAGTGATAAATCGAAATTAGTCACTGCACCAGCTGGCTCTGGGACCCCAAACAAACAAATATCAACAGTAGATCCTTTAAAAAGGTTAAAGAATCTCAGAAAAAAAATTAGAGAAATTGAATCGTTAGAAAAGAAAATAAAGAGTGGAGAAATAAAAAATCCTGATAAAGAAATGCTCGAGAAAGTATCAAGAAAAGCCGAAATCCGACAGGAAGTTAAAGAACTTGAAGCTAACCAATAAAAATAATTATGCTTCACGTTGGAGCATTTATAAAATGTTGGATTTTATGAAAATACCATTTTATGAACTTTGACCAAAAAACAAAATATAGAATTGTGGAATATAAAAAATAAACTGTTACTATGTGATTACTAAATATATACTTTCTACACTGTATTTACTTAATACTTAGGTCAACTTAAGTCATATTGACATGTATAAATTTATACTTGAAATGAAAAATTAAAAAGAACCATTCAAACACTGATCTATTTGTGTATTTTTGGAATCAACTATTAATATCAGATTTTAGTCTGTAATAATAAAACAAATGCTTTGTTTATGACAAATGAATAATATTCATATATTCTCAATGTTCAAGTCATTGCATTGCATTATACACATTAAAAAGTGTATATAAAAATTTCTTGCTCTAAAAGTAAAATAAATAATAAAGTAAAATGATTACTTGTTGTTGTGTTAAATTATATGTTATAATTTTACTCATAATTTTGGCTCTTATTCCTGTGGCAATAGTGTTTATTTACAATCCAGAACTACTTGGCATAAATGATGATAACAGTACTATAATTAAAGAAGTTAGAAAGGAAGTTAAAAAAGAAACAGACAAATTGGTTGATAAACACTTATCACCACTTTTATAAGGTAACACATTATAATTAAAATTAATATAATAAAAATTTATGTTTTGTTATAACCTATTTCAGATTTTTAAAAAGAAACTCAAGTTTACTGATACAATGTGTTATTTAATGAAGTTTATAATCTTTCATGTATACTTTTACGGCTCTTTATATTTTATTTACTTTAATTTATAAAACAAATTTAACCATACAACTAAAAATAAATTTCTGTTCACAATCACTCGAATTGCATTATAAATATTTTAAATGGGCAATATTAGTAAATGCATTTTAATTTATAGCTATAAAATGTTTTTATTAAAAATGAATTTATGCAAATTTTAAAACCATTTCACGATAATTGAAGTTTGTACACACATCAATCTTGTTACTGGAGCCTGAAACAGACAATACTTTTTCTGGTTGTTCTTGATAAATTACATTATAAACTGTATTACTAGAAATTGGAACTTTTGCTAATGGTATTCCTTGGTATGTTAAATGGTAAAGGTATGGCATTGTTCCACCAGTTATAATTCGATCTTCATAAATATCAGCTACGTGAATTCCCTCATCAGGAAGATCAAAAACAGTAGCAGCTTCCATTGTTCTAATATGCCATAGTGACAATTTGGGACCTCCACCACAGAGCTAAAAAGAAATTATTTACTTTGAAGTTTAAAGAAATAGATCAATTTAACTTTAGTATTATTTTATTTATGTATTTATATAATAATTTATTTAAATTAAATACATACCAGCCAATCTTCTGTAAAATCTACAGCACCAATCCATTTACCAATTTTTGGTCTTGTTACTTTGCCATCTAAGTGTGGTTGTAAGATATTTGTATTTTCTTTATTGCGAAGATCCCATAACCGAACAGTTCCATCTTCTCCTCCAGACACTAACTGTTTTCCCCTATATAAATTCAATAATGGATAATGATACAAGTGTCAATTAAATGTAAGTATAAATCAAGTCTACTGTACTTACGATAATGCTATACTATGAATAAAGTCAGTATGACCAGACAAACTACTCAATATTTTTCCATTTTCCAAATTAACCGCATGAATTTTATTATCGCCACAACCAGCATAAATTACATGATTTTCTTTGGAATATAATAGGCAATTAACATCTGGTTTTTCAAGATTATCTCTAAAATAAAATAATCCAGTGAAAAACTTAATTTTTATAACATTTAAATTATTGCAAAATGCGAACCTACTTTTTAGATGGTATTTGAACAATCCAGGATGGTTTGATTTTTAATGATTTAGATGAGGTAACTATTTTCCAATCCCATCCAGCAATTTCTCCACAAGTTCCAGTTACCAAAAAGTTGCTTGTTGTTAACATACTTTGCACTTGTTGATCTGGATGAGCTTTGAATTGATACGTAGGGCCCAATAATTCTTCATTGTCAGTTTGTCTGGGCCCAAGCGTAGATAACAAACTAGAAAGAAACATTAACATCAGATCAGATGGATTTTTTCCAAAAAAGCAAGTTATACTTACTCGTATACTGAAACGTCGCCATATATGTTGCCGGCTAATAAATATTTTCCATCAGGAGAAAAGGTTTGACACAACACAGTGTTATAAAATAACTTAGAATTAAGATTTTCAGTCATAATGTCTATGAACTTCATTGAAATGACAGATGAAAATTTAAAATAATCCTTCACTTTTTAAAATTATCATAAAAGTATTATAAAGATTGTTATTTAATTAATGTATTACTTGTTTTTACTCAATTACATTTCCATACAAATGAATGTTTACAATTTATGGACTTAGGTTATGTATTTGAATTTCAGGCTTATACGCCATCTTTCAGTTACAAATTCTACTATACTAGAGTTCGACACGCGCGCTTCGCGCGCTGATTTTTTTTTTTAACAAAAGAAGCTGTATAATTAATGAACGGTTTCTTTTTTATTTACAAGAGAAATGTTAAGGTTGTATGGGTTATATGTAAAAAATAATGTCAGATCAATAAAGTTTCGTCAGTAGGTCAATAATATCATTATAAACGTCTCTGCCAAAATTGTAGTTTAAAATTAACGTGGGTTCTTATGGAGATTCTCTGAATATGGCTAGACTCGTCGTAGTTATTGAAAAAATTAAGTTGAAAAAATAGTGTTTAGTTCTTGTAAATTTGTGTATACGTAAAAGAAAACCTTTGTAATCGATTGCAATTGAAATGAATTGCTTTTGCGAGCTAGGTAATAAGGCGTACAGTCATACTAAAAAGTGAAAGAAATGAGCAATACAATGTTCTAAAACCGATGTAAAGTTTTCTTCATAGTTCTAAAAAACATTTTACATATTTGTTTACTCTTAGTACTGTAGAATATTAGTGTTTTCGATGAATTATACGACCAAAATATTTGTCTTAAATTTTTAAATGAGACCTTACGGCCAATACAACCTTAATGCACTTATTTTGAATTCATTTAAACATTCATCAAGCTATGTTATAGTTTTATTGACTAAAAAATGTATGTATGAAGAAGTATTTGTTATTTTAATATATGATTTGTCTTTATCTTTTGAATTTAGTTCTAGTGATTCATAATTCCATTCCATAGTTTCATGCTTTAACAAATTTAAAGGTTCATTCAATTCTATATTATCAGAATGTCACTACAATGATAAAGATTAATCAAGTTCAATTTCATTTAAATAAGCTTTTTTCATGTTGTGATTTTGTTCAATAAGTAAAATTGCCACTAAGATAGATAAACAATAACATAATTATGAAAATATCTGTTTTCTGTGTTTAATAATGTTAAACATATAAAAAGGCAAAGTGAAAGTATAAAATTCAAGATGAATATTTTTATGTTGAGAAAACCATGTTTTTAATTTTAACTAAATAAAAAGATCCTTACACTAATCCGACCATCATCACTAATAAAAAAAACCGCTCCCAATATACATTGGCACTTAGCTTCCTCAAACTAATATATGTATTTATTCCTCTTTTTAATTTTTTATATGACAATAATTAATTGTATTATACAAAAGTTTCTCTATCTATCAAATATTGTCTGAAAAACGCTATTCGAAAATATTTTTAAAAAATTTTCAACCTCAAATATCTTTGGTCGTGACAGTTCGATTTTTTTGCGCAATGAACAGTTTGAAGATATAAAAAATCTATATCCTCTATACCAAATTTCAGTAATTGGTTTTTATTCTTGTCATCGTGTGTCAGTGAAAATGCGTTTTTTTTTTAAATAATTTTTTTCTCAAAAACAAATGAAGATAATCTCTTGAAATTTATACCAAATATTATCTTCAATAAGCGTAATAAGTAAATAAAATGTTGAGTCGATAATCAAATATTTTTTGAAAAATTAATTTATGAATTATAAGAACATTTTCCATGACATACTAAAGATAATTTGAAAATTAAAAACAGAAAATGTAGATAGTTTAAAGATTTTTTGGTTATAAAAAAAAACGAAAATCGATAAAAAATTAAAACCGAGTATTTTTTCGGGACCAAGAGAATAAGCTTTGTCCGACGAAAATAGGTGAAATGGTTTTCGAGATATGGAGTGTTTACACACACACACACACACACACACACACACACACACACACACACACACACACACACACACACACACACACACACACACACACACACACACACACACACACGCAGGCACGCACCCGCGCGCACGCACACACACACACACACACACGCAGGCACGCATCCGCGCGCACGCACGCACACACACACACACACACACACACGCAGGCACGCACCCGCGCGCACGCACACACACACACACACAAAATTTTCTCAAAATTGACAAATTTCAACATTATCGCCTTAAACTATTTTTTTGAACATTTTTTTCTCGAAAATTTTTGTCACCGACAAAATTTGTCAATTTTTGTTGCAAAGCTTCCTCTAAGGGGAATCAAAATAGATATAAATTTACATTTCTACTAAAAACAATAAAATAAAAGTTAATATAAACATAACTCTGTTTATCTATAAAAGTCCCTCTAAAGCCATTTAAAAAAAAAAAAACATTCCCTATATAAAAAATATATATGTAGAAATATAACGTAGAAAATTAATTCAAAATTTACCAATATTACTTTTTTGATCAAATAATGAATAAATATTTTTTTTTAAATAAAAATTTTTCATCGATTTATCAATTGATTATCAATTTCTATCAATTAATATATATCATATTTTCCCGCTCACAACACATGCGCTATCTCTATACCATTCCACCATAACTCTAAGGGTGTCTCTATAACCTTGCGCGTGCATATGCCCTCCCGTGTATAAGGTATACCTATATATAGTGCTCTCCTATAAGGTATACCTATATATAGCGCTCTCCTATAAGGTATACCTATATATAGCGCTCTCCTATATATAGGTATACCTTATACACGGCGAGCGCACACGCGCGCGCTGCACCGGCTGCACGGTGTAGAGACTCCCTAAGTCCCTATAGGGCATTTGCGCATGCGCCAAAAAATTCGAGATTTCGAGATATTCGAGATATTCGAGAAAAAATCAACATGGCGTCGCAACATGGCGTCGACCTGGTCGACCATGCCAAGGATGCATTTTTTATAGAGGGACTAGCGTTAATCAGCGCGCTACGCGCACCACTGTTTCGTCTCTTGTTTCTCTCCTTTCGAGATTCGAGACGGATTCGATTATTCGAGATTTCGAGATCGTTCGAGGGCAAAATAGATTATCTCGAATGCTCAATTTATATAAGGGATATCCCGAATTCCCGTATCCCGAATTCACGAATAGAAAATTAGAAATGAGGGACTGTCCCATGAAGTAAGAGAGAAGGAGACGACGTCCAGCCGATCGGCTTTTACGGCCGGTACAAATAATGATGAAACATTTTCAGCGGATCTTTTTTCGATAAATTTGCATGAGAACCGTAAATAATTTATCTATATAAATAAAGTAAAATGTAAATAAAACCCTTCTTTAATCTTTAAGAAACCCGGATCTCAATACCTTAAAGAGCTTTTAATTCCCAAGCGGGGAACGATCAACATATGTCATTTCGTGCTATGAATTGTCAGTTGAAGTAATAGCTCAGGTAGTTAAGGCGCACTGCTTTGCCAGTTTCTTTTTGCAGGACTCGAGTTCGATCCTAGGCTCTGAAATTTTTTTTTTCTTTCAATAATAATTTTTTCAATTTTTATATACAAACATTATTTTAAAATAATTAATTTAATTAAAAATAATAATATTTGTATAGTATTTTTTTATTGTTTCTTTAAAAAAATAATAAATGTATTATTTTATTGTTAGAGGCTTGTCAGATTTTCGTGTAATTAGGCAATTACAATATGAAAGTTTTATTGTAAACGTTGCGAAAAACCATTTTTATGGAAATTGTTTCATAAAATAATTATTATTATTCGTCAATAGTTATTAAAAATAGATTATTAATATAATTTTATATGTAACAAAATATTAATTCAAGCAGAATAAACAACAATATACAAGAAGAAGGTAAGTAAAATACAGCTTATGCATAGAATGTTTCTAAAATCTTTTAAGTATATATAAAATAAAAACAAACGCGTCGAGAGCTTCTTTAGAAAATTTTGCGCCGCTGATACTTAGGAAATCATCTCGCGGCGGCGGTTGAATCCGCGATGTAAACATTTTCTTCTCAGTTTTAAGCTGGACGTATTGTATTTTAGAATTGTATTAAAAAGGCATTTAAAATGATGGATTGAATAATGGTGTACTTAAGTAATTATTTTATTAATTTGCTAGCGGATTGTGTTGCAGTAGTGTGGCTAGTTACAATGTATTTATTTTATAACTCTCTCCCGCTCCCCTCTCTTTCTCTCCCTCAACATATGTCAAACTCTGTACCAAGAACTTTAATGAGAGCCTAAATATTTTTTTTAAACAATCAGTAAAACAAATAGTGGCTAAGGCAAATGTATGAGTTTTCTCTGTATAATTAATCAACATCTGTCACACTCTGAACCAAGAACTTTAATGAAAACCTAAATATTTTTTTAAAACAATCAGCAAAACAAATAGTATTATTAATGTAACAACACAATTTGTCTAGTCTTTTTATTTTTTCTAGTCTCATCTATTCAATAAGCACTCTCTACAAATGGTAATAATTTTTTCATGACTGTACTAATAATAATAGTGTTGATATTTAAAACTTTCTACGAAAGTGTAAAATAAGGCAAGTATAGAAGTTTTTTCTGTATAATCTATGTATAATCTAAATATAAAACTTTCTACGAAAGTATAAAATAAGGCAAGTATAGACGTTTTTTCTGTATAATATACTCTTCCTCTCTCTTCCCCGCCCTCTCTCACCCTCTCTCCCCCTGCCCTTTCTTCCTCTCTCTCTTAACATCCGTCAAACTCTGTACCAAAAACTTTAATCACAGCTTAAATATTTTTGTTTAATACAATTAACATGTTTAAAAAAAAAAATAATTCCTTAAGTACGTTACGTACGTTAATTAAACACAAGAAAGTACTGAAATCAATTATATTGTAGTCAAGTACCCATAACTTAACTTGACTGACATAATACAACTTTTCGTACCTACTCAAAAATATTCAGCTAGCGGGCATGAAGTACTATTTAACACCCAAGAGGCGTAATAGCTCTCATACTCCTACAAAACTTTATAGAACCTACGCACTTTACGTCCGTGTGGGCAAAAATTATTTAAATTATATATAACTATCTTTTACTTCGTCGAGTAAATGTATACTGAACAAATTATATGTATGTAGATTCAAATTCTTCATTGCAAATCAAACAAACGAAAGTTGTGAAATCAATTACCGATAGTCAAGTAATGCAAACAACTCTCCGAAACAACTGTATGACTGATCTCAGAAATATATTATTCTAATTTGTTCATTCTTCTATACAAATTAAACACAAGAAAGTACTGAAATCAATTTATTGTAGTCAAGTATACCCATAAGTTAACTTGACTGAGATAATAGAACTTTTAGTACCTTGCGTGTAAAATTACATTTCACGCCCACGTTGTAACTTCAAAAATATTCACCCAGCAGGCATAAAGTACTACTTAACGCCTAATAAGCGGAATAGCTCACATATTCCTACAACACTTTATAGAACCTACGCACTTTACTCCCGGGTAGACGAAAATTATTAATTAATTACTATTATGCCTTCTTTTTATTTCTAAAATTAATAAGAATTTTATCAGATATTTACGAAGTCAATGCCTATATAAAAAAATTACATAGTTACCAACACATCCCCATTTTTCATTATTTTTTCTCAATTTTGAAATTTCTATAATATTACGCATCTTGGGAGGACACGAGAAGTCTAGAGCTGCTCTAGCAGGGGTGGTCGTCCAATCTTCCATACATACTTGGCGGGCCCGACGGTTTGCAGTTTAAGGTGTAGACATTGTCATTTTCATATGAATATTCATACGTTTAAAGATCAGATAAAATGTATAAATCAATTGCTTCTAGATATTAAATACTGATCCGTGAATATATTACTCTTTTTAAATAGAAAAGTCCAAACACAGATGAAAATTTCATATGAGATCTCATATGAGAATATCGGACATCAGATCCCATATGAGATCACATATGAGGTCCCATAATATATAAAATTGCAGATGACATAACATATATGAGTCTTATCTGATGTCATGTCCGAAATACTCATAACATGATGTCTTATCTGATCTGATGTCCGAAATACTCATATAAGATCTCATATGATATTTACACGCGGGAAAAGGATAAAAATAGGTGGCTCATAAAATAGTTAGTAAAATTTAAAGCTCTTTTGAATAGACTATGAATTTATATGTATCTTTTTATTTCATTCCCATATAAAAAAAGACGAACACAAGGAAAAATATTTTAGGTAATAAAAGTAAATCATGATTATGCACACACAGTACATGTAGGGATATTATATTTAAACGGTATTTATGGTGGACTTATAGGTATATGCAAAAATCTAGTATTCTACATTTACAAAGCTCACCGGTAAACTGCAAACCGTCGGGCCCGCCAAGTATGTATGGAAGATTGGACGACCACCCCTGCTAGAGCAGCTCTAGACTTCTCGTGTCCTCCCAAGATGCGTAATATTATAGAAATTTCAAAATTGAGAAAAAATAATGAAAAATGGGGATGTGTTGGTAACTATGTAATTTTTTTATATAGGCATTGACTTCGTAAATATCTGATAAAATTCTTATTAATTTTAGAAATAAAAAGAAGGCATAATAGTAATTAATTAATAATTTTCGTCTACCCGGGAGTAAAGTGCGTAGGTTCTATAAAGTGTTGTAGGAATATGTGAGCTATTCCGCTTATTAGGCGTTAAGTAGTACTTTATGCCTGCTGGGTGAATATTTTTGAAGTTACAACGTGGGCGTGAAATGTAATTTTACACGCAAGGTACTAAAAGTTCTATTATCTCAGTCAAGTTAACTTATGGGTATACTTGACTACAATAAATTGATTTCAGTACTTTCTTGTGTTTAATTTGTATAGAAGAATGAACAAATTAGAATAATATATTTCTGAGATCAGTCATACAGTTGTTTCGGAGAGTTGTTTGCATTACTTGACTATCGGTAATTGATTTCACAACTTTCGTTTGTTTGATTTGCAATGAAGAATTTGAATCTACATACATATAATTTGTTCAGTATACATTTACTCGACGAAGTAAAAGATAGTTATATATAATTTAAATAATTTTTGCCCACACGGACGTAAAGTGCGTAGGTTCTATAAAGTTTTGTAGGAGTATGAGAGCTATTACGCCTCTTGGGTGTTAAATAGTACTTCATGCCCGCTAGCTGAATATTTTTGAGTAGGTACGAAAAGTTGTATTATGTCAGTCAAGTTAAGTTATGGGTACTTGACTACAATATAATTGATTTCAGTACTTTCTTGTGTTTAATTAACGTACGTAACGTACTTAAGGAATTATTTTTTTTTTTAAACATGTTAATTGTATTAAACAAAAATATTTAAGCTGTGATTAAAGTTTTTGGTACAGAGTTTGACGGATGTTAAGAGAGAGAGAGGAAGAAAGGGCAGGGGGGAGAGAGGGTGAGAGAGGGCGGGGGAAGAGAGAGGAAGAGTATATTATACAGAAAAAACGTCTATACTTGCCTTATTTTATACTTTCGTAGAAAGTTTTATATTTAGATTATACATAGATTATACAGAAAAAACTTCTATACTTGCCTTATTTTACACTTTCGTAGAAAGTTTTAAATATCAACACTATTATTATTAGTACAGTCATGAAAAAAATTATTACCATTTGTAGAGAGTGCTTATTGAATAGATGAGACTAGAAAAAATAAAAAGACTAGACAAATTGTGTTGTTACATTAATAATACTATTTGTTTTGCTGATTGTTTTAAAAAATATTTAGGTTTTCATTAAAGTTCTTGGTTCAGAGTGTGACAGATGTTGATTAATTATACAGAGAAAACTCATACATTTGCCTTAGCCACTATTTGTTTTACTGATTGTTAAAAAAAATATTTAGGCTCTCATTAAAGTTCTTGGTACAGAGTTTGACATATGTTGAGGGAGAGAAAGAGAGGGGAGCGGGAGAGAGTTATAAAATAAATACATTGTAACTAGCCACACTACTGCAACACAATCCGCTAGCAAATTAAAATATTGGTTGCAGATAAAAAAGTAGCCATTACAGTAATTTATATATTATGGTTTCATATACGGTAATTCACAGAACAGATAGCTACTCTGAAACATTTGGCGCCCATCACGATAAGCCAATCACTATATAATAATTACATTATATTTTCAACTCTTAGATTCGTTGAAATTTTAACTAGAAACCAGTTGAATTAATAACCAATCAGACACATCTTGCAAAATTAAACACAAAAGTTTATGAACTAAGAATCATTGAGAGAAAAAAGCTTTCTCCATTCTTTTAAAATATAAAACATCTTGAAACATCTTGAATTTCTGATAATAAAAGCTTCCGTAACATTCTTGTATACTTTTTGAAATAATTATCTGAATCTTGTGTAGAAAAATATTTACTGAGAACTCCTCTGAAACATTTTGACGTCTCCCACCGTGAGAAAATTATAAAATTAGATTAACTGAGCACTTTTATCCGTAGACATTTTCACAATATTTACTGAGAACTCTTCTGAAACATTTTGACGTCTCCCACCATGAGAAAATTATAAAATTAGATTAACTGAGCACTTTTATTCACAACAATAACACATCATTTTTTCTTTTTCTCTATTTTATTGTTCACTTAACATAATCTTTTAATTGATGTTTAAGTAAATAAATATGCACAGCGCCAATATCAACAAAGTTTCTTGAAGTATAGACAAAAATGTTTTTTTTTAACCAAGGCTCTGACCAATATTTTAAATTCTGATTTTAAGTAGAGGTTAGAAATTTGTTATCAACACTTCATTTAACACATCATACCGATACTTTATTTTATTTATAGGCACCCATTGCCATAAGCCAATCACTATATAATTACATTATATTCGACACTTAGATTCGTTGAAATTTTAACTAGAAACCAGTTGAATTAATAACCAATCAGACACATCTTGCAAAATTAAACACAAAAGTTTATGAACTAAGAATCATTGAGAGAAAAAAGCTTTCTCCATTCTTTTAAAATATAAAACATCTTGAAACATCTTGAATTTCTGATAATAAAAGCTTCCGTAACATTCTTGTATACTTTTTGAAATAATTATCTGAATCTTGTGTAGAAAAATATTTACTGAGAACTCCTCTGAAACATTTTGACGTCTCCCACCGTGAGAAAATTATAAAATTAGATTAACTGAGCACTTTTATCCGTAGACATTTTCACAATATTTACTGAGAACTCTTCTGAAACATTTTGATGTCTCCCACCATGAGAAAATTATAAAATTAGATTAACTGAGCACTTTTATTCACAACAATAACACATCATTTTTTCTTTGTTCTCTATTTTATTGTTCACTTAACATAATCTTTTAATTGATGTTTAAGTAAATAAATATGCACAGCGCCAATATCAACAAAGTTTCTTGAAGTATAGACAAAAAATGTTTTTTTTTAACCAAGGCTCTGACCAATATTTTAAATTCTGATTTTAAGTAGAGGTTAGAAATTTGTTATCAACACTTCATTTAACACATCATACCGATACTTTATTTTATTTATAGGCACCCATTGCCATAAGCCAATCACTATATAATTACATTATATTCGACACTTAGATTCGTTTAAATTTTAACTAGAAACCACTTGAATTAATAAGCAATCAGATACATCTTGCAAAATTAAAAACAAAAGTTTATGAACTAAGAATCATTGGGAAAAGAAAGCTTTCTCGACATTCTTTTATAGTAGAAACTCATGATTGCCATACATCTTGTATCAGTTTATGAACTAAGAATTTCTGATAATAAAAGCTTCCGTAACATTCTTGTATACTTTTTGAAATAATTATCTGAATCTTGTGTAGAAAAATTACTGAGATCTCCTCTGAAACATTTTGACGTCTCCCACCGTGACAAAATTATAAAATTAGATTAACTGAGCACTTTTATCTGTAGACATTTTCACAATATTTACTGAGAACTCTTCTGAAACATTTTGACGTCTCCCACCATGAGAAAATTATAAAATTAGATTAACTGAGCACTTTTATTCACAACAATAACACATCATTTTTTCTTTTTTCTCTATTTTATTGTTCACTTAACATAATCTTTTAATTGATGTTTAAGTAAATAAATATGCACAGCGCCAATATCAACAAAGTTTCTTGAAGTATAGACAAAAAATGTTTTTTTTTAACCAAGGCTCTGACCAATATTTTAAATTCTGATTTTAAGTAGAGGTTAGAAATTTGTTATCAACACTTCATTTAACACATCATACCGATACTTTATTTTATTTATAGGCACCCATTGCCATAAGCCAATCACTATATAATTACATTATATTCGACACTTAGATTCGTTGAAATTTTAACTAGAAACCACTTGAATTAATAAGCAATCAGATACATCTTGCAAAATCTTATATATCACTATTTCCGTGTTTTAATAATGCTAGTTTACCTTTAGAAATCATAGGGCCAGTAAAGCATATCCACAATTAAAACACCATAAAGTAGAACGAGGCTTGATCTGCTAGAGCGAATATTATCAGCAACAGTATTTCTATTTTTTCTACTACAGGAGGTTGCATGCTTTGACAGACTTGAACATAATTAATCTTTTGGTGGCCTTAAAATACAAAATAATAATTTTGAACTCTTCTATGTTACATACTATTTAAAGATGATCTACTTGTCAATTATCCTTGTTCTGATATCTCTGTAATAACAAAAAAAATATTTCACAAAGTAACAATACTTATATTAATAACATTATTTTTTTTATTTTATAATGATAGTTTGCTACTTATCTGAAAATATATCTGAGATATACCAAGTCCATTTAATATCTATCGAATTTCAATGATGTAAAAAGTCTTGAATATAACTTGTATATAAATGATGATTGTATATGGACCAATGCGTAATATTGAAAGTTTTATGTATACATAAAATAATAAGGTTAGGTTGGTTGACCAGATATATATATATATATACCATATACGGATTCTCTCTCTCTCTCTCTCCGTCGCTCTTCTCTTTCCCCTCTCTCTCTCTCTCCGTCGCTCTTCTCTTTTCTCTCTCTCTCTCTCTCTCTCCGTCGCTCTTCTCTTTCCTCTCTCTCTCACTCTACCCCTCACTCACTCTCTCTCTCTCTTTTGCCAGTCGGTCGGACAAAAATGCTATACTATGTACCGGTCGGACAAAAATGTATAGTTTGTGCGTACTGAAGAATATGGAGATTCGGAGATTCGGAAATAGTACATAAAAATATTCAGATCTCTAAATCTTTTGAATGAGACAATCTTTTTAAATGAAACCTTTCGATTTGAGTAGAGCAATGAAATGGCTTTCGATTAATAGGGATATGTTATATAGTTAAAACTAACGCAATAGGTATATAATCGCATTGAATTTCTCGTAAACATCCATTTCAAAGTATATAATCACGCGGTCGTCCTAAGGCTCTTCTATACTTGCCTTCGGAACGCTCCCGCGTTCCTTGATTAAAAGCTTATTGTATTTAAAAAGTTATAGTATTAAAAAATACTCTTTAATTTTTTATATGTTAATTAATAAATGTTTTTTAATATCAATCTAGGTACTTTTCAAACTCATTAAATTAATTATAACTTTATTATTAACATAAATATTGTAAATAAATTGTCATTTTTCAAATTTTATATTCACTAATCCATTTAATTATTAGAAGAAGAAATTAAAATGTCTAAATTTATTTTTAAACTAAATTTTTTATTTTAAAATAATCTTTGGAAATAAAATTTGAAAAACATAAAAAAAAAATTTCAGAGCCTAAGATTGAACTCGAGTCCTGCAAAAACAAACTGGCAAAATCAATGCGCCTCAACTACCTGAGCTATCACTTCAACTTACAATTTATAGCACGAAATGACATATGTTCATCACTCCCCGCTTGCGGATAAGAGTTCTTTACGGTATAATTGAGTTTCTTTAAGTTATTATACATTTTTATGTTATATAAATAAATTATTTACAGTTATCATGCAAATTTCTCATAAAATGTCCGCTGAAAACGTTTTAGTCTTTCTCACTATCGGTCATAGTCATAGGTCATAAATCATGCAATGTGGATTCGCTGTCATGGATCATGGCTACGTAGTTCAGCGTTTGTCGCGAAGGGCGCTGAAGCCAGTTAGTGGTGACTATTCCGCCGAGCGAACCTGGCTATCTTTTGCAAAAAAAGGGGTTACACTTTTGCCTGTCAGAACGTATGGAGTTACGTCTCCTTCTCTCTTACTTCATGGACTGTCCACATAAAGGACAATGTACATAGGGTGCGTCTACTGTCACGACCCGAGTCGGGGTCTGAGAGCAGAAGGGCGCTTCTGCAATGGTCGCCAGATTGACCAATTAGAATTTGGGAACGTTGCTCAATTAAACGCTAAAGCGCACAGAGTTGGGGGTAAATTGAAATAAACACTCACGAAAAGATTTAAAGTTAATGATGTAATTTATTGAAATAACTTGTAATTGAAATTTATAACGTTAACAATTAATAATAGTTCGTTTTAACGTGTTTGTGACTCTTTATAAACTTATTTGACAATAAGATAGAGCCAGATTACGCGTAATGATGCAATACTTGTACTAAGCTTTAAGAGTACTTGGCAACTTCTGACTAAAGCTCAACGGCGCAACGTACACAGTGGCAGGAACTAGATTAGTTGGCCTCGATCCCAACGTACACAGTGACAAGCACTAGATTAGCTGGCGATAATCGACTGGAGAGCTTCTGGGCGAAACATACACAAGTGCAGCAGAGTACCAAGCTAGTTGGTAGGTCTAAAGCTACGAAGCGCCTCATGTGCTCGGTAGCGACTGACTCTGGCGGCCCGGGGCTCTTCTTTTATATCCTGGACGCGGACCTTAAACCGTTGACGAGAGGGTATGGGAGGAGCCAGTTCTTCTGGTGGCGAAAAGCTGAATCTTCTTGAAGTCTGTTCCGAGGCCTGTAGGCTGTAGGTGCCTAGAAGGGCTGAGAGCTTCCCTCTCTTCTCTTAATCACGGCGAGCTTCGTGGTGGGGGAACACCTATGGATGCTCAGATCCTGGCCGAAAATCCCTTCTTGACTTGCGGCGCTTGTGCCTGCCTCTTGATTGGTTCCCCTCTGTAGGCCGTTACGTTGTGATGTAGTAGCTCCCGGTTGGTAGTGGGGACAGTACGATGTAGAGGCTGTAGGGCGCCAAGTTGCCTCATAGGCCTCCCCCACTCCGAGGTAGAGAGAAAGTGGAGAGAGTGGCAGTGGAGGGGCGTCAGACCCGAAAGTAGGGTCGAGAGAGCTGAGCGGTGAATGACGGTTGGTGGCGGAGAGGGGTTACTAGTCTTTGATTGGCTGCTACTCTGCCAGCCGTTACGCTCGTAGTCCCTCGAGTTGGTTGCGTCATGGACCCATGAGCTGATGCAACGTTGCCCAACGAATTCCAAGAGTTGTTGACTGTTGATGACTCATAGCTCGTTCCTTGCCATGTTCAACCGTCGTGCATTCCAGAGGTCCTTCACTAATGGCCCTTCTCTGAATTGGTTGTGCTGCTGAGCCGTTGGCTAATGGATTCCGGGGATTGATTGTCCGTTGATTGTCGTGCTGTTGACTATCCTCCTATAAACAGAGCTTTACCCTACCTGAGCGAGCTCTTCCCTAGCTATTATTATTATTACAGTTCGTCTCGTAATTATTATTTATTATCAGAATAGTTATTAATTTAACCGCAGATTACTATCGTTATTTATTGCTAAATCCCAATTTGTTCGTTAACGCATTGCTATACGGGCGCAATTATTATTTGTTAAAGTTAATTAGTTAACAAATTGAGTATCGCTTGTTTATCATCAATTTCTATTCGAGTTATCGTTAATTACTTGTTTATAACTTGGTTAATTAACTAAACAATGTATAGATCAATCTTTGGTATTTATTTAAATTATCTTATTCTTTATTTGTGGGAATGTTCCGGAATATTGTAGGGTGATCCTAAAGGGTCTGCCCACACCTTAGAACATATACTATATTGTAGTATATGCTCTAAGGCCCACACGCCACCACACACCACTACAATACACCCCACCACACGCATAGTCCGGATATTCCACTCCGTTCCCCCTCGTATACCAAGTTACCGATTGAGTACAGAAGAATAAGAAATGCGACTGCCTCTCATTTCTATTACGCTGTCAACGCTGTATTCTTTATTGCAAATTCCCAAAGAAAGGTGTACTTATTTATTGCGAAGATGAATTAAAATATCATCATTTATTGTGCACTGTAATCATATCAGGAGCTGTGAAAATTTAATTATGAACTACCCTTGCTTGTGCCACTTGCATACAAATAGTACACCATAAGTATAGTACACCGTAAGTGCACAATAAATGCTGATTATATTTTGATTCATCTTCTCCAAAACAATAAATTTACATACACCTTTTTATACTTATACACCTTTCTTCGGGGATTTGCAATAAAGAATACAGCGTTGACAGCGTAATAGAAAAGAGAGGCAGTCGCGTTTGTTATTCTTCTGTACTCAATCGGTAACTTGGTATACGAGGGGGAACGAAGTGGAATATCCGGACTATGCGTGTGGTGGGGTATATTGTAGTGGTGTGTGGTGGCGTGTGGGCAGACCCAAATACAACGATACCCGTTCGCGTGAACGCAGTTCATAACAGTTCCCCCATCTTTTAAAACTCGAACCCATGGTTCGGGCTTTTATCGATTTTGAAATTCGAATTTTCGCGCGCTTATGGGGCTGTACTTGTCCTCACCGCGAGTCCTAGTGATGGAGCCACCCGCACAACTTCAAATGCATTTCCTCACCGGCATACCGATATAATGAGTATCGCAACCCAAAGATGCCAAGACGAAAATTGTCTCAAAACTCTAACAGACAACGGATAGGAGTCTCGCAATAATTTGTTTAAATTTAAAGGTTGAAGGTGAATCTATAATGAAACGCGGGTTTAATTATTAGTTTTAAGGGACTTAACTTCGTTCAGATCAAATATTTCTTTCAGAAATTTTTACACAATAAATTTTGGAGTATTAGGAATATTATAAACCATAGCGGAATAATAGAGATTGTTATTAAACCAAATAGCACATTTTAAAACAACTTTTTTCGCTATTTTAAACCTGTATTTTCAAATGCAAAAGTTGTTTAACGAATTTTCGAATTTTGCGATTTGATTCGAACTACTATATTCTTAAACGCCTAAGGAAGTTTTTTGGACAATTCCAGTACTCTATGCATGGTTGCTAAATAGAATTTTTCGTGATTGTTACGATAAAGGCTGTTGAAGGCCGCGCGCCACGGTACACATGTTACTATGTGCGCACGATACGATCACGAAAAATGGTACAAATTTTTAACAACAATACATAGACTACTGAAATTTTCGTGTCGTGCGCACGTCGTGACACGTGTACCCTGGCGCGCGGCCCTCAACAGTGTTTATCAAGGAGCGTGGGAGCGCTCCGAAGGCAAGTATCGTAACAATAACGAAAAATTCCATTTAGCAATAATGTATAGAGTACTGAAATTTTCCAAAAAACTTCCTTAGGCGTTTAAGAATATAGTAGTTCGAATCAAATCGCAAAATTCGAAAATTCGTTACACAGCTTCTGCATTTGAAAATACAGGTTTAAAATAGCGAAAAAATGTTTTTTAAAATTTGCTATTTGGTTCAATAATAATCTCTATTGTTCCGCTAAAGTTTATAATATTCCTAATACTCCACAATTTATTGTGTAAAAATTTCTGAAAGAAATATTTGATCTGAACGAAGTACTGGCAAATTGAACAGAAAACTACATTAAACTTTCTTTTTCGCATTAAAAATAAATAAATAAAAAAAAAACAGTTTATTGGGATTTTTAATAAAACTAATAAAGATGAAAGTTTGATTTCTTCACAGAAAAATGCGCATTTCAAGTCTTTACATGCCTGTACTTTAAAAAACGAGATTTGCTCAATTTTCAAATTCGGATCGTTGGAGAATACTTTTTCTGCAAAATCGCGGCATGTCCCTTTTCGTTTCAAGGCCCTCAATTGATTTCCAATTTTACGTAATTGATTAAAAACTACCTATAATTAAGTATGTGAATTTAATCGACGACTTTCGGCGATATCGTACACAAGTATTTTATACACGACAATAGTGTAAAAGTCTTTAAAATATAATAAAATTCTACACAAATGAAGTCTACACAGAGAATTTCGGCATAAAAACTATTTATCAAGATAAATTGTGTACAGTTAAAATCTACATTAACATGATCTACACATGATGTAGATTTTAATCGTGTAATCTCCCGCGCAAAAAAATGAAGACTGGCCACCCTACTGAAAAAACCCTTGTGTGAACCCAAATGTGTACCCACATGGGTTCTTACAAGAGTTCCCATAAGCGTTTCCCAATGAGTTCCCACGTGGTTTCCCACATGGGAAACCATCTGGCTAATTGACTGGGGATCCCATGTGGGGACCTGTATGGGATCCCCGGAGAGTTGATGAAAATTAGTTTGCACACAATTTATTTAAATTATATATTGTTTAGTAATGCATTAAATATTGTATAATAAATTTTCGGATACCATTTTATGCTTTATTAGATAACAAATTTTTAATTCCCATTGTAAAGGGGATATCAAAAACAAGGCAAGCCTTGTAATTCGGACTCTTCGTAAAGAATCATTTGCACGTTTGAATTACACGGCTTATATACTCTCGGCCATCCCGTGTATCCACAGAAAGCACTACCGGAGCGCAGCATAGCGGCAACAAAGGAGAACTTGTGATGGGCGGCTCTCGGTAAAGAAGCTTCGGCTATTTATCCGCTATGTGGCGCTTCGGTAGTGCTTTCTGTGGATGCACGGGATGGCCGAGAGTATATAAGCCGTGTAAGTAAAACGTGCAAATGACTCTTTACGAAGAGTCCGAATTACAAGGCTTGCCTTGTTTTTGATATCCCCTTTACAATGGGAACTAAAAATTTGTTATCTAATAAAGCATAAAATGGTATCCGAACATTTATTATTATACAATATTTAATGCATGACTAAGTAATACTTAATTTAAATAAATTGTGTGCAAACTAATTTTCATCAACTCTCCGGGGATCCCATACAGGTCCCCACATGGGATCCCCAGTCAATTAGCCAGATGGTTTCCCATGTGGGAACTCATTGGGAAACGCTTATGGAAACTCTTGTAAGAACCCATGTGGGTACACATTTGGGTTCACACAAGGGTTTTTTCAGTATGGCAATATATTGCTCGGAATGTGAGCAATATATGGGATATGTCACTTCCCATACATGGCCGAAATTTCTCCAGATTGCTTTCCGTACTCTTTTCCCATATATGGGGGAACTTTTGGGGACTTCTATATGAACTGATAAGAATTTTTCCATCGGTCTTACAGTCTTACAAATTAAATTAAAATAATTAATATTTATGGCAGTCAGATTGCCCTTGTTTATAATCACCCCCGCAGAATCTGAAATAAAAACTTAATTAAAATCTGGAAAAAACTTTGTTAGCAAAGGACGATCTGACTGCCCACCACCACCACATTGTCCGACGTTTCGAGCCTGCTCCGGCTCCTCCTCAGGGACTGAAATAAAACCCGCGATACACCTCCTTATATACCATGCACCCATACCCCCTTCTTTTCTCTTACCCCACCACCCTCCACATTCACCTCTCCAACTTGCCATTCTCACTTAAATTAATAAAGAATGATAAATGTTATCTAATTTACTTGACTCTATCATTAAATTTACATTATTCCGATTTCTTAGAATGTGAATACTTTCAAGGCTTTCCCTCTTATATTTATTCTTAATCCCCTGTTCCAAAATATCCACACTCCCAAAATCGAAAGAATGCAAACTATTTAAACAATGTTCTTTCAAACCCGATGTACAACTTGAGCTGCGTAAACTATATTGATGTTCATATATTCTCTTTTTCAAATATCTACCCGTTTGACCAATATAACAACCATTACAATCCCTACAATTAATTTTATAAACAACTCCCGATTTCAAACATTTGTTAATAAAGAATGATAAATGTTATCTAATTTACTTGACTCTATCATTAAATTTACATTATTCCGATTTCTTAGAATGTGAATACTTTCAAGGCTTTCCCTCTTATATTTATTCTTAATCCCCTGTTCCAAAATATCCACACTCCCAAAATCGAAAGAATGCAAACTATTTAAACAATGTTCTTTCAAACCCGATGTACAACTTGAGCTGCGTAAACTATATTGATGTTCATATATTCTCTTTTTCAAATATCTACCCGTTTGACCAATATAACAACCATTACAATCCCTACAATTAATTTTATAAACAACTCCCGATTTCAAACATTTATTAATAAAGAATGATAAATGTTATCTAATTTACTTGACTCTATCATTAAATTTACATTATTCCGATTTCTTAGAATGTGAATACTTTCAAGGCTTTCCCTCTTATATTTATTCTTAATCCCCTGTTCCAAAATATGTATAATGTAGACTTCTATATGTATAATGTAGTTTCGAAGTCGCCACTAGGCGGCGCACGCCTGATGTATGGCGTAACACATGGATAAATAGGAACCGTGCGGGTATATAAGGAAGTATGAGACACTGGATGGGTGGAAGCCAAGGACAAATGCAGACACACCAGATTTACCTTGATCCCCTTACTAATCATTTTTCTTTCAGGATCACATCAAGAAGACGCATCTCA
The DNA here is from genome assembly GCA_036365515.1 of Torymus aiolomorphi. NCBI lineage: Eukaryota > Metazoa > Arthropoda > Insecta > Hymenoptera > Torymidae > Torymus > Torymus aiolomorphi. The sequence continues at coordinate 14,135,119 of CM070875.1, forward strand.
TACACTAAACTCTCTCTCTCTCTCTCTCTCCTTTCACGCAAAAAGAGACGCAGCGACGTTATGCTGGCGGCTGATATTCAGTGCACCTCAAAACCGCAACGAATGCCTGACCGGACCGGCTGGCGGATGCGGCGTCTCCCTCTGGGTGAATCTTTTTCCTCTAAAACTTTCTGCCGCATATCACCTTTACCCACCTATATAAATTACTTATCTATTTTTTCTGTCTAATAAAGTCATTCTACGCGCCTCAACAACTAACTTAAGATAAATGGGTTTTTACTCCTAGCGAGGTTTTTCCCCATTCTACACTCCACATAGTAGTCCAGCCATACAACCGTTTTTGTTCTATAACTTTTGATAGTGTGGAAATGCCCTCACAGGGTAACGCACAACGTCCTCTTTTTGATTTCCTTCTTTAAGGAGAGGTAACTGGAATCGCCCAGGCTCCTCCTACGTGGATTCATTTCTACGTAAGGGGCTCCTGGACGGTGATCCGGGCAGGCTGTACCTCACTGGTAGGGGGCGACGGAGGGGGCCCCCACCATCCCTTCTTTCTTCTTGATCTTCTTTGGATGGGTGGGCGGGACCAGTGCTTCACTTGTGTGTGTGTGTGTGTGTGTGTGTGTGTGTGTGTGTGTGTGTGTGTGTGTGTGTGTGTGTGTGTGTGTGTGTGTGTGTGTGTGTGTGTGTGTGTGTGTGTGTGTGTGTGTGTGTGTGTGTGTGTGTGTGTGTGTGTGTGTATATGTATATATCCATTTCAAAGTATATGTAGCACGGGTCGCTCCTTTTAAACTTCTATACTTGCCTTAGGAGTCCCGCGTTCCTTGATTTACAAAATTTGTTGTTAATGAGGAACTGAAAGCAACACTTGCCCAATACATGGGCCATAGGTAATCCCAACTATGGGAAAAAGGTACGCAGCGCAACATGGAGAAATTTTGGCCATGTATGGGAAGTGACATTCCATATATTGCCCACATTCCGAGCAACATATTGGCCAGTCTTCATTTTTTTGCGCGGGCTATCTCTGTGTAAACTATGTGTGTGTGTGTGTATGTGTGTGTGTGTGTGTTTTGAAAATTGATATTTGAATAGACATTAACTGAAATATTACTCAATGAAAATGTTCGAATTCTTTATATTTTAAAGTGTTTTGTCTCCCAAAATACAGACCTTGTAGAAATAGTATATATTACACAGAAAAAAATTTAGTTGTAAACTTTACTTTATTTATAAGGCATGGTGTGGTTTGTGCACATAAGAATTATGCACATATTTATTGTGCACACTTTAGCATTGGTGTATATCTATATCTATGTGTATACTCCAATGCTAAAGTGTGCACAATAAATATGTGCATAATTCTTATGTGCATAAACCACACCATGCCATTTATAAGAAAATTTATTATTTAATAGTAGCGCTGGGACACACTCGACATGTGGGAATTTTTACTGTTTTAAATAGTCATTTTTATGATTTTCGTAGCAAATTTTAATTTGAAATAGTAAACTTTATTATTATTATTATTATTATTATTATTATTTATTATTATTTTTCTTTTATTTTTTTTTCGAAATTTTGGATAAGCTCCATTTTCGAGAACAGATATTTAACAATAGCATGTTTATTACTGTAAAAGGGCAACAAAGTGCTGTTGAATATACACAAAAGTAATTAATTAACAACAAGTAAAATCTAATTATTTATAGATTCCAGCACATTTTTTTAAATAACACAATGAATTTTTTCTCCTTACAATTGAGTATTTCAAAATTTTTCAATGCTGGATCTTTAAATAATTGTTCAAGGAACAAAACAAGCTTTTGAACATTAGAATTAAATTAAAATAAAAAAAATCTAATCATGGTATAACTATGTGAATAATGAATAATATCTGTATGTGCAGTTATATAATTTTGGGTTTAAAATTTTTTTCCAGTTTATTAACTCTACTTCTTTAGCATCTATAATCCCGTACATTATCAAATCTTAGATAAGTAAAATAAAAATTATTTTCTACAAGGTCTGTATCTTGGGACCTTAAATGAAGTATTACTTGTGACAATGCTTTGGCAAATAAAAACAAATATATAAATAGTACATTTCGACACGGGTGGGGAAGTCGATTATTTAGCTGGTGTAACTTTTTGCACGAGCGAAGCGAGTACGAAAAAGTCACACCACCTAAATAATCGACTTACGCACTAGTTTCGAACGGTATTTTATACCACGAGCGCCGAAAAATCATATCAAAGTTGTGATTTTGAGGTTAGAGTGGTATAAACGTTATATATATTTAATTAATATCCATTAAAGAAACATGCAAAGCAAAAATAATAAATACCTGATATCGCAATTAGATATTTCTCTAAAGGCTTCAGAACGTCGAAAGGTGAGGAGATCAAAATAAAAAGTTCGATACAAGAGTTATCATAAGCATCAGTATTTTTATTAACAGTGTTACACGCACATCATACATAGAACAACCTTTACTGATTATAAGTATCTAGTACCCAACACGTGTATAGAAAGGGCCTTAACTTCGGTTTGCTTGTTTGTTTGCGTTTTTTTTTTTTTTTTTTTTTTTTCATATTTTCATTGCAAGTCGTTATCTGTATGCCATGTCCGTGTTATATTATTTTTATTTTGTTTCTTCTCCTCTCACGTATAAATCACTCGCTCTTGTTGAAATTCGTGTCTGGATCGTCATGATGTCGTTTGATCATACGGGGGAGGCGGAAGAAATACGATAAAAAAAAAGAAAAAAAAAAGAAAAAAATATAGAACAACAAAAAACGAGAATTCATAAATAAACGCCCACGCGTTTCAAGTGTAAAAATTACAAAGTCTATTGTATATTACTGCCTCTAAACGAGCACGCGAGATGCTAAGAAACTTTTGCGAATGTCGCAAAGCATGGAGGATTTTTTCTTTACTTTTGAATCCTTGTCCCCTTAAAAAGAGTCGAAAAGTCGAATGGCTTACAGTAAAGAAAATGCAAAATCACAAACTCGTTTGATGACGTCACTCATACGGCACTGGAGAAAGAATTTATTTAACCAAACAAATTCCGTATGCTTGCGAGTACATTCTCTTAATATCCACACATGATTTAGAAGCTAGTGAAAACAAATAAATTCTTTTCTCAGTACTAAGACAAAATCACATTTGTCTTAATCTTGCATATGTTTAAGAAAGATCACTTAAAACAGTACATAAGAAAAATTAATTATTTTTCCTTGATCTTCGTTCGCTTCGTTAGAAGATGAAGCCCATAATTTCGACGTAATTGTCGTTTACATCGAAATGTATTCCGGACATCATTGCGTACTTAGGAAGGTCACTTTAATAATGTGCATACACAAAATTTTCCCACATTAATTTTGACTCAACAGCGCATAAGTGTTTTCTAAGATCATTGAATTTTCACCGAAAATTCGTATATTTATAAGATTATTTTATCCAAGATCACAAGATCCCTTCTGCTTTCATTTACAAAATTAAAGAAATTTGTTTCAAAAATTTAATGTTTAATTTACTATTCATTTTCAAGTCAAGATGTTGAAGTTTTTTCAATAGCCTTTAGAAAACATTCAATTCAAACAGAATTTGACTTGCAAAATACAAAAGCAATTTAATTTGGATCTATTAAACTGTTTTTGCATCAAAGAATTCTTCATTTCAAGTGAATATTTTCTCTGGATCATTAAAAACTAATTTTTGCACTCTCTTTCATCTATTATTATATTTTTTTTTCCTTTACATCATACATGTATAACTAAATTAAAGAAAGAGAAAAGTGCAGTGTAATTCTTTGAAAACAAGTGAATTTCACAGAAATAGTACTTTAACTATATTTCTTTATAATAGTGCATTGATCTAATATAGTTCACACTGGACATCAATAAAAAGGGAGAAAGTAAAACATACAACTTCCAGCGTAATAATAAGAACAAAAATTGGAGCCCTCTGCTACAGAGGAGGAAAGTCTATTTTCTCTCCTTTTCTTTCCGTCTCCTTCCCGTCACTTTTCTCCTCCCCTGGCGCATTCTACTGAGACTTTACGTTTAATTTTGCCTGTAATGAATATTATTACATGCTTGCATGTGTCGACTTTATGATCTTTTACTCTACTTCCTCTTCAGCTCGTTTTTTCATTATTCATTAAAAAATATAAAACGCTCTCTGCGATCTTCGCGGAAGATTGCCTGTAATACGAATACACTCTTCTTCTGTCTCTCATTCATATGTGTATTAATCACGTTTTTTTTTCGTTTCTTTGCTTGCATTCTCAGTCCCTCGAACTTTTGCATATTAATTGTTTTATTATGTCTTTAATTCTAAAGCCAAAAAGTCTTTCTCCCTACAAGAAAACCTGTTTAGAATAAAGAAATAAGATCAAATTTGTGTACATAAATGTAAAATATTGGAAAACGAACGTTTTCTTGCAGAGAGAAATTATTTTTATCAATCTTATTTGAACTATAATGTTAAAATTGTTTCTGCCATACTATACTTTGCATGTAAGTAATGCTTATTTTCCAAACGCGTGCGCACGTATCATTCTTTTATGTATGTAAATTGATATATTTTAATATCTATGCAGTTTCTTATTCAACGCTTGAAATAGTTTTCAATACATCCTTAAGGAGGGCGTCATTTAATATTTAACGTAGAAATCGAGAAAAATGAATACTTCTATTTTAATATTTTTCTTAAAATAAATCATATTTATTAATAAAATTGCTTAAATTGGTTAAACACTTTTAGTAAATTTGTAAAAATCATCAATCTACTTATGAAAAATCAATATCCTCTCACATTGTGCATATACCGTTTCATTCCTCTCAAGTTCCCTTTTGGTCGCTTTTTGGCATTTATCAGGATATCTCTTTCATTCGTTAACTTTTTTCTTTCTTTTAACGTGCGCCGGCGCTCAGCGCTCGAAAGAAATTGAAATACACGCGAGTAGCTTAATACACTGGGCTATACAATGCGTACTTAATGAGGAAATCCTTACAAGAATTAATCTTACGGATACATTATGTATGATGCTTATGAGTTTATGTGCTACCATACTAAAGAAAAAACATACACCATCGTAAGATTATTTATTAATATTATTATCATCATCACCTTTTTTTTCTTTACTGTCGTTGTTGCGAGAATCCATTGATTTTGTCGTTTTGTTTATATGCTTCCACAAATGAGCTACTTCAGTACAGTGATTATATGTTACATCATCACAGCATTACTTATTAGAAAAAGGATTAATCGGACTTTTAGGGTAGCGTTTATTTCTTCAGGTTTTGCTCTTTATTCTAAAATAGTTAAATGACAAGTCTTACACAATGTTTTTATGGTTTGGTCGCTAACTTTCTATACATACATGTGTCGCATATAGAAAGGTTTCAGACAAAAAATTCTTTGTTTAAGACTTTATTCAACTTTTCTTCTTGATAATATAGGTTGTTGAACTCCAAGCATTAATATTAATTTATAAATTTGTAGAAATTTAGTGTTACCTCGATCCTGTAAATTACTTTTGTGAGTAAATTCGAAATTCAAAGGGTCGAAGAACAACGGATCAATAGCTCAGTTCTCTCGCAACAACGAGCTTAGTAATGTCAGTTATTCACATTCTTCAATATCATTTTCTTTTATTTATCTTTCCATACCTTTCATATATGATTTTATAATTTGGTTTTAGAAGCGACAATAAAAGAAATTCCAAACGAGAAACGAATTCAGAACGTGAAGAAGCAAAATACTTTTGCTTTTATTTCTTTTTTCTTTTCACTCATTTTTTAAGCATACTAAAAATACATCATTTTAAGCTAAATATTATGCAATTATTGGAAAACCTCCACTAATTCTATGCAAAGTATAGCTTGTAGATTATTTATCACCTTAAAGACCCGAAGACGCCTTTCGTGTCTAATGCGCAAACTCTTGTAATTCGAAGAAATTAAATCGTTACATAAAAAATAAAACGAATAATAGATACTCTGCTATCATTGAATTACACAGCTTAAAGTTCATCAAAATTTCATTTTTTTTCTACCAATGAATTATATTTGTCGCTCAATACCAAATTTTACTCAACATTACGTATTTACAATTGAACGCTCCATTTTTTTGTATTTAAAAAAATTTTTTTATTTTAACTCCAAACTCGTGGAAGATAAAAAAAAAATAATATTTATATTCTATAGCATCAAAAAATCTTGCATGAAATTGATTATTTGTCCTACCATAACTCAGCCATCATTTTTTTTTTGCACATCAATTTTCATTCGATTGAAATAAAAACAAAACGTAATTTCCCAACTCAAAACTATTAGGGACACTGGTGAAGCTTATTTCAATATGGATCTGAGTTTGAAATAATCTTCACCGAATTCCATTTAAATTTTGAATAGATATTTCATTGAAAACTGAAATAGTGATAAGTTGTATTTTATAAATATCTATTTTGACTAGCCTTCACTTTAATCGTATTAGTTAATCGTTAAAACCATTACTCAGTTAATGTTATCTTAAATCAAGCATAATAATGCAATTAGACATTCCAAAAAATACTATAATAAAAAAGTTTCTTTTACAAAATAAAAATACTACGAAATAAATAGATGATATGTAATGCTTATCAATTAGAAGTAAATTTTGCTTTTAACGATTAGCCAATTCTATTAAATTTAACTTAAAAGAAAAATGTTTTAAAGAAGTTTATAATTTAATTCTCTTATGAGGAAACGGCTACGCGACGTATTATCATATTTAAAAGCGCTTCAATTGCTAAATAAGAAAACGTATCCTCACTTTATTTGCTAAACCTGGGTGGTCGACGAAGTTGATGCATCAATTCAGTTCTCACTGCTCTGGCATAATTTGGAGTAGTGTACTGATCGGTCATAGTAATCGGACTTTGAAGACTTTGAATGAATAATGAATCCTGTATCTGTCCAACAGCCGGCGCTTGATACTGAAATTGATTATTGGTTAACTCTGTGCCTGGATAATGATTGGGTTGGACAAAAGTTGTGCTGTCGTACTGAGGAAAAGACAACGAATTGTCAGAGAATTGTTGTATCACTGGAGTAGTCGGGTGGTAGCTCGCTGGATCATATGTTTGAAATTGGTTGAGTTGGTTCGCTGAATATGACGAAGTGGATTGAGAAAATTGACCAGTTTCGGGAAACAGTAAAGAGGCCAATGTTGGCTGGGGAAAAGAGTCCGGTCTAGGGTAAGGCGACATATTAGCAGTTATATTTAATGCTGACGTGCCGAAGTTGTGATAAGTCTGTCTCCCAGGTTCCAACTCCTTCAAATTTAATTGCATCATTGTGTTTAAGGTTGATTTAGATTTCAAGCCAATATTGAGATTTATATCGTTCTGTTTTGTTCTAGCCTCAGTTACAAAAGGATGTCGTACATTCACTATGCTCTGAGGAGCACATAGTGGAGGAAAGTTGGTAGGCGCTATTTTAGGTAGTGAATTATGATGATCCAGGGCTTTTCGCGCGTCTGCATAGACACTGGTATTATTGTTACTTTTGAGATTGCTGTTACTTTCATTGCGAGAGTATTGGGACGTAGCAATTTGATGATTTTCACACGGTCTATCAGACGTTACTTGATTTGAGAACCTACGCGTTAAACTTGTTATTGATCTTGTCTTATAATCCTGCTGATTGATAGCATCATCTTTGTCATAGTCTGACTGGCAATTGTTAAATTTTGTGCCAAGCTCATTAGTAAATTTTTTGGTGCAGTAATCTTTAGATTTGGTAAGTTGGTCGTCGGACGGAATATTAACCGAACAATTGGTGCTTCTAATGGTATCAAATCTTCCGACGTTAGATTTCACTTTATCCATAATTTTGTTATTTTCATTAGCGCCAATGTTAGTTGATTTTTTATTGTTATTTGTCACTGACAAAATTGTGCTGCAATTTGTTAAAGTCTTAAGCTCAGTAGTATTGTTGGTAGTTTGCAAGTGCGGCTTAACTGCTCGATTTCCTTTGCTTATCCCAGATTCTAGCTTACCATCGAATTTGTTGATTTTTGAATTTAGCGCTTGATTGTCGCCGCAGAAGAGTTTGGCGCGAGCTTTGTTAGTTTGACTTCTAGATAATATGTTGTTGGATTTGCAGTTGACGGCAACGAGTGGCAGGGGCAAAGCGCTGGCTCACTTTTTGGTCATGATTTTCAAGTATTCCAGAGCGTTTTGAGCAGCCGCAGCTTGAGCATCTTTACTTGATGAACCAGAGCCGTAGCACACTGCAACCGGTAATGTTGACAGTTGCACAAGACACTGGCACTTTCCTGTAAATCATTAAAAGTCTTTAAAATATTTGTTTATGACAGTTCACTACGTTTTTAATAATACATTGCATAACAAGTCACTAAAGTCGCAGATTCTTCCCGCGGGTGAGTTCACTGCCCGAGCGAGCGTAGCAAAGCGAGGGCAGTACGATCACCCAAAGGACTGATCGACTTTAGTTCCGTGTTACATTATGTACTTAGTACTTTATTTCCAACTCCACTGAGGCCATTTTGTAGACTTGAAAAATTATTTTATATTTATTCGTTATAATTCTGTTGGTTTTAACCAAATTCATCATTAAACGTAAAAATTAGACAATCCCGTATGGAAAAAAAGAAATGTATGAAACCGTATACAACCGTATAAAAACGTATAAAACTGGATCTAAACACTGGTTTTTGGACAACTTTATACGTTTTAATACGTTTTGATACGTTTTAATACGGTTTCATACGGTTTCTAACATTCTAATACAGTTTTCTACGATTTGCAACGATTTTATACAATTTCATACGGTTTTTTAAGTTTATAAAATTTATAAAACGTAAAAAACGTAAAAATGTAATTACGTTTTTATAAACATAAAAACATAATTTATTTATTTTTCTATTTAGTTTTTTTTTATTTTGTATGAAAATGTATTAAACTGTATAAAAATGTATAAAACCGTATAAAAATGTAATAAATTTGAAAAAATCTACGGAAATATACAGAAATATAAGTTTCCTATATTTTATTACATTAACCTTTTTACAAACTTGACATGGAAGAATTTCTGAATTATAAGAAAATGTCTGAAAATGTATTAAATTGTATAAAAATATATTAAACTGTATAAAAATGTATAAAACCGTATAAAATATGTCCAAAAACCAATAGAAAGGTTCATTTTTATACGTTTTTATACGTTTTCCTACGGTTTCATACATTTATTATTTCCATACGGAATGTTACTTTATTCTCGCCTTCAGCTCGGGTGGCAAATTTCACGAGCTTTGGACTGTCCAAGTTTTTTCCTATCTAGGTGCGTAATATTGTTAAGATATGAGGTACATTTATATTAGAGAGATAGAAAGTGTATGCGCATTGCGCAGCGCTATGCCGCGAGTAAAGCAGTAAGCGTATAGCGGGAGTGACCGGGAGCGTTACTTGGATGTCGTCCTCCACACGAGACGGTTGTATAAGAGAGAGAGAGAGAGAGAGAGAGAGAGAGAGAGAGAGAGAGAGAGAGAGAGAGAGAGAGAGAGAGAGAGAGAGAGAGAGAGAGAGAGAGAGAGAGAGAGAGAGAGAGAGAGAGAGAGAGAGAGAGAGAGAGAGAGAGAGAGTTGTACAAGAATTTGAATAAAGTTTGTCATTGTTTGTGTTATATTAAAGAGTGGTTTATTTGAACAAACCCTTTGAACTATTTCGACATGGTAGAAGAGTTCCTGGTTTTTATTTAGTATGGAGCTCTTTCGAGAGCGCTAACATATTCAAATTCTGTAAAGAAGAAAGTGCTTTTAAGTTGAGTGCGTGGTAAGCGCAAGAATAAAGGAAAACGGATGGGTGAAAACGAAAAAAAGTTAGTCGAAATTAAGAGTGAAAGTGAAGAAGAGTTTTTTGATACAGAAAATATAAAGAAGTAAAAGAGGAAGTTCCTTTTGAAAACAAGATGGCATCGGAGAACAAAGGATTCACGTTGCAAGTATTTGATGGAACACACTACGACAAATGCAAGTACAAGTTAAAATTGTTCTTAGAATGTAAAGAGTGTAGTGAAGTTATTGAGAATAATGAAAGACCGACGACGATAGGAGAGGACGACTGGAAGAAGAAAGAGATAAAAGCTAAAAATTATATTGTGAACAGTATTACAAATACACAACTAGAATTAATTATTTCAGAAGAAAGTGCAAAAAAAAAATGATTGATAAGTTAGATCAAAATTATTTAATTAAAAGTAGTGCTGTGAAATTGTTATACAAAAGAAAACTACTCGATTTGAAAATGGAAGAAAATGAAAACTCGACAGACATTTATAACTTTGAAAAATTAGTGAATGAAGTAAATAATGCGGGAAAAAAAGTGACAAAGGGAGATAAATCGAATTATTTTTTTTAGCACTGCCTGAAAGTATGTCGCAAAGATGGTATAGTAGATAGTTTACCGGAAAATGAAAAAACAGTGGAATATGTAAAGTCGAAACTAGCATTAGAGTTTCAGAAAAGACAAAGTACTAGTGAAAATCCAAGGTCGAACGCTTTTGTGTTCGAAAAAAAGAAAGAAGAAAAGAAAAGGACATGTTATGTATGTGGTGGTGTAGAACACATACAGTACGATTGCCCAATGAACAAGAGTTCGTGGAATCGAGGGACGCCACACCGGGGAGGCGGCAGAGGCCAGTCGCAGCAGCGAGGAGTTCTAACCGGCGTGGCAGTAGCGGTAATAGTCCGGGCGCTGGTGGCCTCTGAGTATTTTTTTCGAGGTCCCCTCGGTACCTCGGTTTTTTTTTATGTTTTTTGGGTCGCTGAATCAGAATTTCGAGGGTACCAGGCCGAAAAGTGGTCAGGTTATTTATTATTAACATTTTTTATAAACAATATAAAAAATGTTATATTTCGATTTTACAAAAATACCAAGCTATTCTCTGTCGTTTTCTGAGCAAAAATGCTTCTTATCAACTTTTCCCTCTGACCCATAGTTCCCGAGAAAAAAATTCCCAAAGTTTGAAAAAATGTGATTTTTTTAATCTTTGGGAATTTTTTTCGCGAAAACTGCCCGGTCGGAGAGAAAAGTTGATAAGGACAATTTTTGCTTAGAAGATGACAGAGAATCGCTCGGAATTTTTGAAAATTGAAAAAATATTTTTATTTTAATTTTTATAAAAAATGTACAAAATAAAAAAAATTTTTTTTTTCAATTTTCAAAAATTCCGAGCGATTCTCTGTCATCTTCTAAGCAAAAATGGTCCTTATCAACTTTTCTCTCCGACCGGTAGTTTTTGAGAAAAAAATTCCCAAAAATTCAAAAAATCACATTTTTTTCAAACTTTGGGAATTTTTTTCTCGGAAACTATGGGTCAGAGGGAAAAGTTGATTGAAAGCATTTTTGCTCAGAAAATGACAGAGAATAGCTTGGTATTTTTTAAAAATCGAAAATATAACATTTTTTATATTGTTTATAAAAAATGTTAATAATAAATAACCTGACCACTTTTCGGCCTGGTACCCTCGAAATTCTGATTCAGCGACCCAAAAAACAAAAAAACCCCGAGGTACCGAGGGGACCTCGACAAAAATACTCAGAGGCCACCAGCGCCCGGACTATAATGGACAACGTGGCCGAGGTACAAGAGTCTACGAAGAAAACAGTCAAGGTCAACAGAGCGCGAAGAATAATGCAGCGTTCAGCGCATCAGTAGAGGTTATGTCTGCGAACACTGAGAATAGTAGTGTAAATGAAAACAGAATAGAGTGGATTTTAGACAGTGGACCATGTCATAAATAATGAAAATTATTTTAATGATTCGATTGTATTGAAAGAACCGATTAACGTAAGAGTAGGTGACGGTAGAATTTTGAAAGCGACTAAAGTAGGTCAGGTAAATAGTAAATTTAAAACGTTTAATGATAATGTGACAAGTATTGAAATGAAGAATGTTTTCTATGTTAAAGATATGGACAGGAATTTAATTAGTTTTGGTAAAGTAACTGATAATTATAAAGTTGTATCAATTGGAGATAGTTCTAAAATATATAATGAAAATAATAAATTAATTGCAATAGCTTGGAAAAACAATAGAATTTATAAAATGACTAGTTCTATTGAAAGAGTTAAAGAATCTAATTTGACAGTTAAAAATGATAAAATGACTTTAAAAGAGAAGTGGTATAGAACGTTAGGACACGTTTACTTTAATTACTTAAATACTATGTGTAAAAATCATATATTGAGAGTTTGTCTAAAAAGATGGAATCAGATTATTTTAAATGTGCTACGTGTATTGAAAACAAAATGCACAATATTCCCTTTGATAATAATAGAAAAAGAGCAAAAGACATTTTAGAGATAGTACACCTGATGGACTATCAGGTACATTTATTTATATCAGAGAGATAGAAAGTGTATGCGCAGCGCCATCACGCGAGTAAAGCAGTAAGCGTATAGCGAGAGTGAGCGGGAGCGTTAGGAAGAAAGTACAATAGGTTCCGTGCTTTGCTCCGTTCCCTGCTCCATGCTCTGCGCCATCTGTGCCATGGTATCAGCATTCAGCTGATTGGTTATTCTATTAGAATCTTAGAGCATATATATATCTAAGGTCGGGATGGGTGGAATCATCCAATCAGTCGAATTCTGATACCGCGGCGCAGATCGTGCAGAGCACGGAGCAGGGCACGGAACCTATTGTACTTTCTCCCTTACTAAGTTACTTGGATGTTGTCCTCCGCACGAGACGGTTGTGTTAGGGACTGTTCATAAATGCGCTGTGCTGTGCCGGAGCCTTTCTACAATAGATTCAGTTCAGTGTTCAGTTCAGCTGTTCAGCTGTTCCGTGGTCTGAACGGATCAAAACGTAAGTTTTCCGTCTACCTAGTATTGTATTACCGATGATTATTAAATTAATTATACTACAACGTGCAGCTTTGGCGCAAAGTTCTATATACTTATATATCGTTTATACCAGGTGAAGTTGGGAATTTGATTTTTTATAAAAAGAAAATTATGAATTTTATGATAATTAATTATCTTTTATCTGTTTAGAATTCCATTATTTATATTTATTGTTATTTTAAAATAAATTTGATAAATATGTTATTTATTTAAAAAATTATAAAATAATCATGTGTTTTCAAAGCTACAAAAATACCTAAGTACTTATTATGTATATTGATAAGACCATTAAGAAACAATGGATATAAAGGTAATACAATAAAAAAAAAGTTTAACAGATAATCAGACCTTCATAATAATCAGACACCATATATTACTTTGTAACAAAGTTTACTTCAATTCATGATTAAATATTTAATACTATATTGGAAATAATGGAATACTAAATTTACAACAAACATGCATGCAATCCGTTTACTTTTCGAAAGACGAAAATGGTAATGAGCTGTCTGCTTATCAAGAACAACTTGCTTCTGCAGGTATCTAAAAATTCGAAAAATTAAACCTATTATTCTGCTTAACGAATAAAATGAGTATATATCAGACAGAGAGAATTCTATCTTGAGATTAAGGCTCCGCGGAGCAAGAGAAGGAATTTCGGAGGTCCTCATCTTAATACCGAGTTGGTCGAGAATGTCGAGATTGAGAAGACGAAGATTCTTAGCTTAAAGATGATGTCGCTTTTGTAGAGATGACCATTGGTAATACAATACTAGGTAGACGGAAAACTCACGTTTTGATCCGTTCAGACCACAGAACAGCTGAACAGCTGAACTGAACACTGAACTGAATCTATTGTAGAAAGGCTCCTGAGCGGCTGTGTTCTGCGCTGCGCTGTGCTGCGCTGCGCTGTGCGTTCCGATTTTAATAACGGAGACGCCCACTTATATTTATAACCTATGACCAGGTTCGATACATGGCAGTTACTATGATCTTGGTGTATTTTAGGTACTGTATTTTATGGAGTTTGATAACCAGTAACTTTACTTCATTTCAATTTTTTTTTAGCAAATATTGTGGTAGTAAAATGTAAATAGATTTTTTAATTAGTATTTTTTTTAACAAAATAACTTGTAAAAATACTTTAATAATCACGATAAGAATAACTGTAAGAAAAAACTTGCATACAAGCGGGGCGATAAGTGTAAAAAGATGTAAAATCTATACATTTGAAAATAAAGATAATTTATAGAATTAATACTTTAATAATTACTTTTATTAAGAAATGAGGTAAAGATAATAATGGTTATCAAACCCCATAAAATACAGTATCTAAAATACACCAAGATCACAGTAACTGCGATGTATCGCACCCGGTCATAGGTTATTATAAACATAGGTGGTTTTTCCCTCCCTCAGGGCCCTTTCTACATATGTGTGTTCTGTCTGTTCTAGACAACTTATCTGTGGCTGTCTTTGTATTACATAAACGGAACAGATCTATCTGTCTTTGTCGGGAATGCACAGAGCACACAGAACACATAATATATGTAGAAAGGCCCCACAGAGAGAGAGAGAGAGAGAGAGAGAGAGAGAGAGAGAGAGTCTGGTCGTCGTAGGCGTGCGCGTCCGCTGAGTCCGGTTCCAGCCAATGCGAGAAGCGAGCGCATGCGCTCTTACCGCGGTTGATCGGCGCCGTAGGTGTACGCGTCCGCTAAGCTCGCTTCCAATCAATGGGAGAAGCGAGCGCGTGCGCTCTTATCGCGTCCGACCGCGGCCGACCGCGGCTGACCGTAGCCAAACGCGAGTAAACGCGCTTATGTATATAGGGCCTTAAAGAGTGGCTTATTTGAATAAATCCTTTGATCTATTTCAACAAATATATTATTTCACCATACCCTGGGGTCTTATTACGAAGCCAAATCACCGGTGAGAAGTGAGTTGGTGAGATGGTGAGTTGAGGAGTTGGGAGAATACTACTATCGCCTGAAAAAACATTGGCTATTTGTATACTTTCGCGCATTCAAATGTACTTTATGTCACTACTCTAACCTCAAAATCACAACTTTGATGATGAACATAATTCATCATTCGTAATTCATCATTCTCCTACGAAGAAAGGTCGTTATAAATGAGAAACTTTTAAAATTGTACACCCAATGGACATTGATTCGTGTGGAACGTGCATGGCAAAATTCAAAATTCTGCAATCCCATTGGACAATTCAAGTGTAACCATTAAGGTAGCTCCGGCGTTTTTTTAAAAACATAAGATTCTAAAAATAAAAATTCTAATCGAAAGCTGAGAGTGCGTTCACAGTGGCAGAAATACCGTGGCTGGTCCTGTGACATAAAATTTTATCCTGGCGCATATGCTTTTCTTCGGACACGTAATCCTACAATACCCCGGTCCAAGAACACGTAACGAGGTTCATTGGTTGGAAGCGGGCGATTGGTCTAAGACGACCAATGAGAGAAGCGAGCGCGCGGACCCGTCCGAGATGTGTGCGTATGCATTCGCGTGTAATGTAGCGAGGGCCTTAGTATCTACATGCGCACGTAGCGCGGGCTGCTTTCGAATCTAGGAAGCATTAAAATGTCCCTAGGCTATACGTGGCTAACTTCAGCCGAATTGTAGCCGAGGCTCGAGCCACGGTAAAGACCGATGTTCGATTGGGCCTCGCGCCGCGGCAAACCCGAGGCTCGAGCCGCCGTAAATCCGAGGTTCGACCGAAGTTACTACCGAGGCTAATCCTAGGCAAACCCGAGGCTTACCCGAGGTCCACCATTCGCCCGAGGGTCATGGGCCGAGGCTCGCCGCTCATCCGAGGCTCGTGAGCCATGGCTCACCGTTCACCCGAGGCTCATGAGCCATGGCTCGCCGTTCACCCGAGGCTCCGAGCCACGGCTCGCCGCTTACGCGAGGTTGACCCGAGGTTGACCCGAGGTTTGCCGAGGTGAACCGAGGCTAACCCGGGCTCGTCGCTTAAGCGAGGCTCCGAGCCACGGCTTGCCGCTTACGCGAGGCTATCCGAGGTTCGCCGAGGTGAACCGAGGCTAACCCGGGCTCGGCGCTTAAGCGAGGCTCCGAGCCACGGCTCGCCGCTTACGCGAGGCTACCCGAGGTTCGCCGAGGTGAACCGAGGCTAATTGGTGGCGCAGCGGTAGTCTGGATCGTGTAAGTGGTAACGTAGGAATGCGGAATGTGGAACGGCGTGCTATGTTTATCTTAGCGTATGCAGGTTATGATTGCTCTTACTCGTAAGGCCAATCATCATAGATATATTGAGATCGATTGTGGGTTAGGTTAGCGAGCGAGAGAGAGACTATGACTCCGACTAAGACAAACCTCGGTGAAGATGAGTTGATGTGAACATGCAGAAATACGCTTTAGCAACGATGGAGAAAAAATTAGATAAGTATTACTTATTATTTAAATTGTTTATGTATTTCAATAATTCTGAAAACAATAAAATACTTTTTCATAATTATTGAAATACTCAAAACATTCTTCGCCAAATATAAATTATTATTCGAATAGATACTTTGTGTGTGTTCTTTTTTATTTCAGGAGATTTTGCTTTTTATAAATAAATAAATTGTAATGCATATGGATCAAAGAAGTAAACTAAACTGAAAGACAGCTTCACGTGCATAATATTCGTGCTCTCCTTGAAGCAGATGGTAAATACTCTCCTGGGGTCGATGGCTACTTTGCATAGTTTTCGCACACAGTCTTAGCACACAAACTTAGCACATAATGTGTGTGAAAAAACTGTTTGGAATAAGCATTGGACATTGGCACAGAGTAATTCTTACTTAACATTTGGTAAATAATTCTAAGTACATCTGAGGACTTTTTTGTCAAAGTGGCATTTACTACAGAATATAAATACTTAAAACACACTGAGTTGTATGATACGTGAATTTTTAAATGATTTATGGATCCAGTATTAAGATGAGAAGAAATTTAAACAATTTTATTATGTATCAAGAATACGCGATATTTCATTTTCACTCACGTACACTATAAACTTGATTAGAGATTCTTTTCACATTAATTCTGGATCCACAGATCATTTAAAAATTCACTTATCGTATAAATTAGTTTGTTTCAACTATTTATATTATGTAGTAAATGCCACTTATATTAAAATACACAAAATGACGTATATTTTTTCACTAACAGAAAAGTCCACAGATGTACTCCACTAGAGTTATTTCACAATTGCCAGCTAATAATTACTCTGAGTCAATTTCCGATGTTTATTCCAAATTTGTGTCACACATATAATAAACTTATGTTCCAAAGTTGCTTTACGTACAGACACTGGATCCATTTAATTTATTCTTTTTGCTACATGTCTTGTTTAAAATGTTCAAAAAAATTACCTATATTTCACTAATGTCAAAGTCCACAGATTTATTTATTGTACTGCATCATGAGTTTATGTCGTAAAACTCAGTGATTTCATGATTAGGCGATGTTTCATTGTCACTCGCATACATAATAAAATTGTTTAAATTTTTTCTCATCTTAATACTGGATCCATAAATCATTTAAAAATTGACGTATCATACAACTCAGTGTGTTTTAAGTATTTATATTCTGTAGTAAATGCCAGTTTGACAAAAAAGGCCTCAGATGTACTTAGAATTATTTAACAAATGTTAAGTAAGAATTACTCTGTGCCAATGTCCAATGCTTATTCCAAATAGTTTTTTCACACACATAATGTGCTAAGTTTGTGTGCTAAGACTGTGTGCGAAAACTATGCAAAGTAGCCATCGACCCCAGGAGAGTATTTACCATCTGCTTCAAGGAGAGCACGAATATTATGCACGTGAAGCTGTCTTTCAGTTTAGTTTACTTCTTTGATCCATATGCATTACAATTTATTTACTTATAAAAAGCAAAATCTCCTGAAATAAAAAAGAACACACACGAAGTATCTATTCGAATAATAATTTATATTTGGCGAAGAATGTTTTGAGTATTTCAATAATTATGAAAAAGAATTTTATTGTTTTCAGAATTATTGAAATACATAAAACAATTAGGTGTTTGAAATTTCGAAAGTTCATAGTGAACGAAAGATTTTTGCCATTTTCAAATTTAGCCGAATTTGGCTACTTAATACATTTAAAATCGGATAATAACTGTATTTCTTCACTTCTCACTCTTGCAGTCACCAGTAAACCACACTCCGGGGAATTCTAACCAGAATTAGAAACTTTAAGTTAATATTTCGTTCATTATGAACGTTCGGAATTTCGAACACGTAAACAATTTAAATAATAAGTAATACTTATCTAATTTTTTCTCCATCGTTGCTAAAGCGTATTTCTGTATGTTGACATCAACTCATCTTCACCGAGGTTTGTCTTAGTCGAAGTCATAGTCTCTCTCTCGCTCGCTAACCTAACCCACAATCGATCTCAATATATCTATGATGATTGGCCTTATGAGTAAGAGCAATCATAACCTGCATACGCTAAGATAAACATAGCACGCCGTTCCACATTCCGCATTCCTACGTTACCACTTACACGATCCAGACTACCGCTGCGCCACCAATTAGCCTCGGTTCACCTCGGCGAACCTCGGGTAGCCTCGCGTAAGCGGCGAGCCGTGGCTCGGAGCCTCGCTTAAGCGGCGAGCCCGGATTAGCCTCGGTTCACCTCGGCGAACCTCGGGTAGCCTCGCGTAAGCGGCGAGCCGTGGCTCGGAGCCTCGCTTAAGCGACGAGCTCTGGTTAGCCTCGGTTCACCTCGGCAAACCTCGGGTCAACCTCGCGTAAGCGGCGAGCCGTGGCTCGGAGCCTCGGGTGAACGGCGAGCCATGGCTCATGAGCCTCGGGTGAACGGCGAGCCATGGCTCATGAGCCTTGGGTGAACGGCGAGCCATGGCTCACGAGCCTCGGGTGAGCGGCGAGCCTCGGTCCATGACCCTCGGGCGAATGGTGGACCTCGGGTGAGCCTCGGGTTTGCCTAGGATTAGCCTCGGCAGTAACTTCGGTCGAACCTCGGATTTACCGCGGCTCGAGCCTCGGGTTTGCCGCGGCGCGAGCCCCAATCGAACATCGGTCTTTACCGCAGCTCGAGCCTCAGCTACAATTCGGCTGAAGTTAGCCACGTATAGCCTAGGGACATTTTAATGTTCCCTAGATTCGAAAGCAGACCGCGCTACGTGCGCATGTAGATACTAAGGCCCTCGCTACATTACACGCGAATGCATATGCACACATCTCGGACGGGTCCGCGCGCTCGCTTCTCTCATTGGTCGTCTTAGACCAATGGCCCGCTTCCAACCAATGAACCTCGTTACGTGTTCTTGGACCGGGGTATTGTAGGATTACGTGTCCGAAGAAAAGTATATGCGCTAGGATAAAATTTTATGTCACAGGACCAGCCACGGTATTTCTGCCACTGTGAACGCACTCTGAAATTCCAAACTATTTAATGGATTGTGTCTCGAATAAGGTCACCGACTAAATGAAAAAGGAAAAAAATGTTGAAATTCGTTGAAATTCGTACTTTTAATACAGGCTCTTATGGGAGAAGAACAATTTTTAAGTATTAATTTTCCTGTTGTGAGTTGAAAACACATAAGTTCTTCAAAAACAAACGTGTAAATAATTGTTTATTATCTGTAGTTTACAATGATGTGTTGAAAACTGACCATCACCGACAAAATTTTCAAGAAATCTTTATGCATAAAATAAAGAACCGTTCTTCCTATGTATAACATACACTAGTAGGGCCGTAGCATTTGACCAGTATTAATAAATAACTTTCTTATTTTAACGTTGCAGGGTGCTCAAATGGTTAAGAATACCTTACAACTTGTCATTAACTAAATGTTATTACAATTTCGTCGATTCTCTAAGTAAAAATGCAATGCACCCTACAAGCGCGCCGGAGCCATCTTAACTCTAAATTGGAATCGTCCAATGAAATTGCAGGATTTTAAAATTGACTAGACACGTTCCACACGAATTAATGTCCATCGGGTGTACTTTTAAATAGTAGAAAACATGATTTCGGCAGATAGAAAGAGTGAAAAAGGTATTTTACTCTTTTCCAAAAAGAAAAATAATTAAACAAAAAAAATATTGTCGGGGGATGCGAGTTCCACGTAGAAAAGGGAGACACACATACGTGCGACAGTAGGCGAGTCAATTATTCAAAAAGGTGTTAAACCCAAATAGCCAGAGAAAGTAAAGTTGTCTAAAAAATGAGTTAGGCACGCGTGCGACCATAAGTAAGCGAATCGATTAATTAAATAAAAAAGTCTTAAACCAAAATAGTCGGGGGACGGGGCGTCCACGCTCAAAAGGGATCAGTGACGTAGACGCACGACAGTGAGCGAAATAAAAATATTTAAAAAATTCTAAACTTAAGGTGGTTCTCCTCGGGTACTACAGTTTTTAGCTGTGCGAGAGCACAAACTATACCATGGGCGTCGATCTGTCTCTCTCGGTCTCGTGCACGTCGTTTGCTATTAGTGTTTATAATCATTAATATCTCTTTAAAAAGATTGGCTTGACACATATTTGATAAACTTAATAAAAAGAGCCGAATTTCATCTTTCTTAAGCTATGTTTTTCTTTTTGAAGTCCAGTTTTTTTTATTAGTAATATTATTTCTTTCTGTCACAGTTGATACAGCACTCGTTTACTCTCATGTAAAAATAACCATTTTCAAGAATTTTTTTCTCAAAAATTTGTTCTGCAATGTATGTAAACAAACATATGGTATCATTTCTGTGAATTTGAAAAAGATTTGTATATTTTTTTCAGAAGCTTTTTCAGTTTTTGCAATATGAAGAGAACTACCTTAAATAGCATAGAGCTGGTACGCGGAGTCCACGCAAAAAAGGGAGTTCTTACGCAGACGTACGTCAGTAACTCCATTCTTTCAAAAAGTCTTAAAGGCTCCCGTCGCCCGGCTATTTTAGTTTAACTCCATTTTTTACGTGGACCTCGAGATCCCAGGCTATATTATTATGGGTTTAAGAATTTTTCAATTAATCGACTCGCTTACTGTTGCATAACGTATGCGTAACTCCCGTTTTTACATGACCCCCCCCCCCCCCCCCCGAGTATTATTCGCAATTTATTAACTAATTATCAACTATAAATGCAGGCTGTGTTTATACATAATATCTTATCAGCATTCTCATTTTTATATATAATTTCTTTTACGTGCTAATGTGTTAGAAATAATGCAATAAGACTTTTGAAAAAATATTCGAAAAAAGTATTCGACGAATAATTTTTTGAATATTTTTCAAAACAAGTGTAATGGCCTAGTTTTTATACGAAACGTGTTTATAAAACAAAATTATCTCATTTGCATATAATATTTCCCAAACTAAAAATTTTGCGAACAAATAATGCCTATCTCTGCTGACACGCGTTTTGTTATATTTCTGCGTGCTTTCTCTTTAATGGGGACCTCGCGTCCCCGGTTTCGAAATAAATTACAGATACTTAAACTTATACATGTAACAATTTACAAGGTCACTTATAATACTAGAAGCACACATAAAATTAACTAATATATCATACCCATTAATCATATTAAATAAATATTTTAATCTTAACGATAAACAAAAGTCATATTAATTTATTATTAGGGTAAAATTATAATTATAATAATTATCAATTAAATAATTACATAATTACGCAACAATAATATTAATATTAAGAATAATATTAAAATCCTTCTTAAAATATGTCAATATCTAAACTTAAAAATAGTTAAATACGATTCGTACGGATAAATTTTGAATTTCACACGAAAATATTTTAAGAGAACTCATTTAATTTGCAACTCCTCAACTCCTGTCTGATCTCATGTAACTCATCGACTCCTATCAAGTGAGAAAAAAAGAACGATAGCAAAAGAGTTCTCACTCAACTCACCGTCTCACTCAATTCACATGGTTTATCTCACCGAAAAAGTACTAGAAAATCTAAAAACATCGTGCTCGCGCATGCGCACATCCCTATTTTCAGTACATTCTCCCCAACTCACATCTCACCGGCTTCGTAATAAGACCCATGCCCGAAAGTGGTATTTTCGGCCTGGATATGGCGAAAAATAGTACACGCACCACGTAATATACTATATTTCCTCATATGCGGGAATAAAGTATAAAAAGAGAATTAGATGCCACTTCTGCCCCGCTTTTCAGGCTATAAGGTGTCCATTATTCGCCTCGTTAAGACCAGCGTCAGCGCCCCTCGCGGCCAAAATTCCAACTGCTTATTGAAGGATAAACACAGCTAATTAGCACCCGTATGGAAAAAAAGAATGTATGAAACCGTATAAAACCGTACAAAACTGTATAAAAACGTATAAAACCGGATCTAAACATTGGTTTTTGGACAAATTTATACGTTTCAATACGTTTTGATACATTTTAATACGGTTTCATATGGTTTTTAACATTTTAATACAGTTTTCTACAATTTGCAACGATTTTATACAATTTCATACGGTTTTTTACGTTTTATAGAATTTATAAATCGTAAAAAACGGAAAAACGTAATTACATTTTTATAAACATAAAAAAATAATTTATTTATTTATTTTTCTATTTATTTTTTTTTTTGTATGAAAATGTATTAAACTGTATAAAAATGTATAAAACCGTATAAAAATGTAATAAATTTGAAAAAATCTACGGAAATATACAGAAATATACATTTTTATACGGTTTCCTACGTTTTATTACATTAACCTTTTACAAACTTGACATGGAAGAATTTCTGATGTGTAAGAAAATGTCTGAAAATGTATTAAACTGTATAAAAATGTATAAAAATGTATAAAACCGTATAAAATATGTCCAAAAACCAATAGAAAGGTTCATTTTTATACGTTTTTATACGTTTTCCTACGGTTTCATACATTTATTATTTCCATACGGGCATGAGCGGTATACGAACCAAAGATTATTTAATTAAAAAATAAAATAAGTAGTGATCCGATGAACGTCTTAAAATCATTTATTGATTTGTCTGATATTATCAGATATATTGGCAATGGAACAAGGCCTTATGTGGAAGGCGAAAGAGTTTATAAGGCTAATCATATAATATTTTGTGGGTTAGCCAAAGAAAGTAATAATTGCTCAGCAGAGATAATAGCGCTGTGCCTAAAAACGTCGGGTTTACAAGAACATTTCATGTTTTCTTCAAGTGGCAAAAATGCTTCAATTCTACAGCTTCATACATTTTTGAAGCTGTCTGTTTTAGCTTACCCCACTGTTGTTTTAAATCCGTGCAAGATGCATCTTGAATAATACATGATGGAGTTCTTAAAAGAATTAACACATTTTATAAGTAAATGCTTTAAATATTTACTCCTCATTAAGAAAATAAACAAAACAATAATTTTGAACTGACTTGTGAAGGTGAATTAAAACTGGAACGGAGTGTTTGCATTTTCCCAAAATACCCGTATGGAAATAATAAATGTATGAAACCGTAGAAAAACGTATAAAAACGTATAAAAATGAACCTTTCTATTGTTTTTGGATATATTTTATACGGTTTTATACATTTTTATACATTTTTATACATTTTTATACATTTTTATACATTTTTATACAGTTTAATACATTTTCTTACAATTCAGAAATTCTTCCATAACAACTTTGTAAAAAGGTTAATGTAATAAAACATAGGAAACCGTATAAAAATGTATATTTCTGTATATTTCCGTAGATTTTTTCAAATCTATTACATTTTTATACGGTTTTATTCATTTTTATACAGTTTAATACATTTTCATACAAAATGAAAAAAAATAAATAGAAAAATAAATAAATAAATTATGTTTTTATGTTTATAAATACTTAATTACGTTTTTACGTTTTTTACGTTTTATAAATTCTGTAAAACGTAAAAAACCGTATGAAAATGTATAGAATCGTTGCAAATCGTAGAAAACCGTATTAAAATGTTAGAAACTGTATGAAACCGTATTAAAACATATCAAAACGTATTAAAACGTATAAAGTTGTCCAAAAACCAATGTTTAGGTCCGGTTTTATACGTTTTTATACAGTTTTGTACGGTTGTATACGGTTTCATACATTTCTTTTTTTCCATACGGGTACCAGCTTTACAAGAGCACACACAATGAATGATATTTTCATCAGCACGTATATTTGAAGAGATCTTTACTCTTATTTCATGAGGAGATTCTTGTAAACCCGACGTTTTTAGGCACAGTGCTATTATCTCTGCTGAGCAATCATTACTTTCTTTGGCTAACCCACAAAATATTATATGATTAGCCTTATAAACTCTTTCGCCTTCCACATAAGGCCTTGTTCCACAGTTCCATTACCAATATATCTGATAATATCAGACAAATCAATAAATGATTTTAAAACGTTCATCGGATCACTACTTATTTTATTTTTTAATTAAATAATCTTTGGTTCGTATAACGCTCATGCTAATCAGCTGTGTTATCCTTCAATAAGCAGTTCGAATTTTGGCCGCGAGGGGCGCTGACGCTGGTCTTAACAAGGCGAATAGTGGAGATGGGAATACATTCTTGAATTCCAAGAGTTGACGCACAAAGGCAAGCTTATTACCTAATTCCCGGTCAAATTTCAGATAAATCTATTAAAAAATAAAGACGAAATTTGAAAAATCGCAAGATGTCATATTTTGAGGTTAATATAGTAATATGCGACGTTGCGATTTTTCAAATTTCGCCTTTATATTTCAATAGATTTATCTGAAATTTGACCGGGAATTAGATAATAAGTTTTCCTTTGTGCGTCGACTCTCAGAATTCAAGGAAAAGCTTATAACCATTAATATTTAATTAAAAACATTGTGGTCGGTACGGCAGAGAACTCTGCTGTTATATGCCATACCCTTAATTGAGATCGAGAATATAATGTCCTAAGAAATTTGCGTAATTTGATCAGTAGAAGTTAAAAAATATAGTTTTTCATAACTATCACAATTTTGCTTTTAATTGCAATTGTAAATATTCATGTTTATTCCATATATCCTTAAAAGGATCATTTTTCTGGTTTTAAGGTAAAGTGGTGTGTGTAAGATATAAAATTAATCTTTTTTGAAAATTATAATTTCTCATAGTAAAAAATTCTCGCAAATTTGATACGATAATTAACAAAATAACAAAATTTTGCTAACTAACTAAATATGAACAGTGATTGCTACGTAAGTACCATATGTTTAAAAAGTCATTATAAAAATACCGATTACAACGTTCGATATCAATCTTTATAAAGTCACAGGTCAGGCAAACAATTTCCGTCAGTTTGTATTTTTGTAAACAAGTCGATGATTCTAAGGCTGTACTACTTATATAGCTGTGGAGAGGATGCGACTGCTAAGTTTTAGATGGGAAATCGCGCAGCCCGTATCAATTTAAAGATACCGCGAACTGGGCCCTTTCTACATATGTGTGTTCTGTCTGTTCTAAACAACTTCTCTCTATGTCTGTCTCTGTCTTACATAAACGGAACAGATCTATCTGTCTTTGTTGGGAATACACAGAACACACAGAACACACATATGTAGAAAGACTCCTACCCATTCTACAGTGAATGAGCCTATATATAGGCAACGAAGATAGACCTTAGATTTACAAATTTTGAGGTTAACTAGCAAGCGATGTCGACACTACAATCTGCAAAAGCTTCGTTGCGCAAAGAAGTCGCAAATATCATAGGTAGATTGGACAGTAACGAAAAGAAACGTCAATCTGATTTAGTATTTAAAAAGGTAATATTATATTGCATATAATATTTAAATGCCCAACCCTTCGTATGTAACCTAAATATTAACAAGACAATTTCTTTAATATTATCAGAGAATAAAGAATGTATTATTTTAGAGATAACGTATTTTATATTCTCTGATATTATTAATGTTACATCGTTTTCTGGTCAAAAGATGCATTTTGTAATTAATTTAAAAGAGCTATTTTGAGACAACTACAGGAAACTCAAGTAGTTGTTATCTGATTACTCTAGTCATTTACATCATACATCATTTAATAAAATCATTTTAAACAATTTAGTTAAATTTATCTTTATTTTTTAATAAATATTTTTTCTTTTTATTGCAGTTAATTTCCTTGCCTGAATATAAGATAAGTAACAGAATCTCCTTATACTTAAGTACACTTGATGAAATCGATACACTGCCTATATTAAAGGATATATTTGCTAAAGGAAAAGAAGCTTTTGTTCCTCGTTATCGGAGTAAAACAATGGAAATGGTTAAAATTCATTCCATGGAAGATTATCATAAATTACCATTGACTAAATGGAATATTAAACAACCTGATTCACAAGAAATCAGAGAAAATGCGCTTGAAACTGGCAAGTATATCTATCTAATGGATTAACTATAATATTTGTTTACATCTTGTTGATGTCTTATTTATGTCAATATATATCTATATTTCTAGGAGGATTAGATTTAGTTGTATTACCAGGAGTAGCATTCACGAAAAATGGAAAAAGATTAGGTCATGGTATGGGATATTATGATAAATACCTTGAATCTATTGCATTACATGAAAAACGAATGCCATATTTAGTAGCTGTAGCATTCAATGAACAAATATATGAAGACATTCCAACTAATGAAAAAGATATTATACTTGACATGGTTTTAACACCAGGAAACGATCTGTGATTCTAATTAAAATAGTCTGTGACTATTTGGTATAAAACTAAACGAAAAAGTTAACTGTATAGACATATATAAATGTAAATTTTCTTACCAGTAATAGACTTTTCTTCAATGTCAACATAAGTTACTTCAAACTGTTGCTCTGAAGCAATTTCTTGCAGGAACTGTACTAAATTTACATCTCGATCATTCAAACAAGTGTTCTGTAACAACATTAAATTCAAGTTATTATTATTTAGTATTAACATTAAAATTTATTTCTTATCCTTAAATGAAATTAACACTTTCAGGGTGGCATAACCCATATATGGGTCATGAATTATTATTAATTTGTTTCATTTTTATGCTCTTTAAAAAACGCTTCCCAAAAATAAAGTTTTTACGACTGACTGTTGTATTTTTTAAAATCTTAAAAAATAGAAGTAACATTCATAATTTTATTTTTTATTCATATTTTAATCTTAAGTTTGAAATATTATAAACACTGTCTTATGCATTAGCCGACCTGAAAGTGTTAATCTAAAATCTCTAAGATAATGTACCCACCTGCAGCTCAAAGAGCTTAACACCTGTGGAAGACTTCAAATTCTTGTGGAATTGTGAAACTTTATGACTGTGTGGGGTAGTCAGTGTAGCAATTTTACTATCTTTTAGATCAGCATAGTGAGCATTCACATTAGCATTTCTTTGCACAATCTATAACGGACAGTTGACATACAAATGAGAATTATCTATAATCTATATTTAAAGGAAGTGGAAATGATCAATGGATGGTTAATCTGTCAAGAAGAGCAAAAATAAAATAATTTAAGAAATTATCTTAATAATTAAAATGATAAAGTGTCCGTTATAGATTCTGATGGGATCAGGAGCAGAATTATTTTTTCAATACTGACAGACCAAAAAATCACTTCCACTTTAGTTGCTCATGTTCACACACTCACACAAATATTTATATGCAAGCTATAAGGACACAATGTTATAAATCTTAAATTGGTTTAGTTGTAATCTAGTAATTATCAATATTATGAATTATTATTAATATTTAAACATTATTTTTTTATGGTTAAAACATTCTTATTTGTTATATATTCACTATTTTGCAGTTTTAGAGTTCTAAAGTTAATCCTTAGCTGGCACATGGAGTCATAAACGATCCCAGCCCCAATGTGCCAGCTAAGGGTTAGTAACAATAAATTATATTTATATTCAAAATACAATTATTAACAATTATCTAAGTAAATAATACACAGTATTCAGTTCCGTTTATACAGATGCGTCAAAATTAATGTTTAATTTCCAATTTAATCTTAGCATCAATTAAAAATTGGATACTGTTTTTTTTCTTTCTTCTTATTGATATAATTGTATCCTTAGAACCAAGCTTTTAGCTATAACTGGAAAATTTGAAATAAAGTACAGAAACAAAAACTCACCTCATCTTCATCTACACCCTGTGTACGATTTGTATTCATATCTTGTAGAGATTGCCACATTTTATGAGCTGCTTGTCTTTTAGCTAATTTCTTACTTTTCCCTTGACCAACTTGACGATATTTGAGAATAGAACAGACAATTGTAAACTGCCTTTCATGAGGTAAGCCTTCTTCACCTTCCATTGAATACTTTGGTGGTGGCCAATGACGAGACATGCACATTTCTTGTAGTGAACCAATTGGATTATTCACAACTTTTTCTTCACCATAACTACTTTGAATCTCTTGTATATTTTGAGAGCTTAAAGAAAAGTTTTCACTTCTCACAAAACAAAAACATTAGTTATTATTAATCAGTATCAGATTATAATAAATAATTTAAAAATTTAGATAATATATAAAAACTCACTCAGGAATACTGTTTGACAGTGGAGCCTCAGTATTTTCAGTATTTATTCCAATCAATTTATCTAGTACTGCTTTTGCAGCAGCATGCTTAGCTTCTTTTTTGGACCTACCGGTCCCCATAGCTGAAACAATTGGATCTGCTTCAATAGAAAGATTCTTATCACTCATTTTTATAAATAAAATTTAATTTCTAATTATTTAAAAGTCTGAAATTCCATTTTATCTTCTTAATTACGAATAAAAAGATTACCAAAAAAATGTTTAAAATAAGATTAACTATAATGAAATACAAACCAACAACATCAGCAACGGTGACACGATAGCGAAATGTTGGCTCATGTATAGCACCTTCAATTTGAACAAGCTCATACTTGGGAGTAGTGCCTCTACGAGATAATAATTCTTGTAAGACAGACACTGGTGTCTTATTTGGTAAAGCTTTCATTTCTAATCTGGCAGCCTCATCAAGAGGTAGTGCTTCTGACATCAGAGCATGCATTGTAACTCTTGTTTTGTTACGGCGATGTACATTATTGGCATGATTTGGAACCACACCACCAACCATCATATTTCCACCAACTTGTCGCAGTTCTTCCATGCCTCCATCCTATTTCACACAAAATTTTATTTGTTTAGTAAGTACTTGTATCAAAAATATAATTTTTATTTTTATGAAAAACATAATCTTACCAACATGTTGGAACCTACTTGCTGTCTTAATTCTTCCATGGTATTATTCTGAAAGAAAAAAGAAAAAATTATATAAATTTTTTTACCTACCTAATAGTTAAGCAGTAAATTTAGAAGAGTAGTAAGTAGTCTTATTCAAAATACAAAGGGATTTAACTTTAATTTTATTTTAGATATGAGTAATATTTGATGACTTGATTTTTACTCCAAAATGTATAATGAAGTCAAGTATGTAAATATTGGGATGCCCAAATATTGTAATTCTAAAATTAAAATATGATGAAATAAAAACAATAAAAAAATGTTTGGTTGAGACAACAGTAAATACTTAACATATCATTAATTATAATTTTAACTGAACTAGTAAACCAAATGACAGAAAACTGAAGACAGTGATAAAATATGTTTTTAAGATAAGCAGCAGTGGTGAAATTCCCAAATGCAAATATAAACAAATAGGGTCACGGTAAATCCCCTTGCAAGTAGGCGGTACAGAACATCTTTCCAAAAAATCAATCGATCACAATTCGTACCCGGCGTAAAAAGGTAAGTAATTCAGAAACAACTCCGAACCGAAGGTCGCGTCGAGAAAGTCTGCAAGTAAGTAGGTGATTGTCAAAAATTGTTTCCCTGTCGCGCTTTCCTGCCACGGAGACGGACAAAAGTTGTTGCCGAAAAGTGTACAGCCGACTATAGCTGTTACCACAGAAGCCGGCTCGATCGCTCAAGCCCGTCGGCCATTTTTGTCGCTTGTATTAAAAGGCTGCGTTATACTTATAACATGCATCTGCATGTAACGTGCAGCCCTCGAGCGCCGACGACAGAATGTCGCTCGTGCTCTTTTCGTGTCAACCCCTCGCATGCAGCTAAAACAGACAGTCCCTCAACGCCGGAGAGCTAGTCTTTCAACTTCCGACTGTCAGGACGTGAATCTGGCATACCCCGAGCTGCTGCTGCTGCTGTACGGCTGACCGGTTCTCCTCTCTTTTTCTCTCATGCGCATCTCTCTCCGTCTTGCTATACACGATCGACCGCAACCGCTCCTGTGTATGCGTGTACATGTATACCTATGTGTGTATATTTTAAAGGAGCGCCGCCGACGGAGGAAGAGAATCGGCGAAAGGCAGGTGCCAGAGAATAACCTTAGCAGCCGAATGTTCTCGTACTCACTGTGCTCCGACGGACGTTGCAGGGTCGTCCCCGTGGCTCTCGATTGTGCTATGGGCTCTCTGTAGAGGTGGATTGGTATAGCAGCTCGCTGCTCACTGCTGCTGCTACGACTACTTGCTACCCGCGCGGCTGCTCGACTCCGATGTGTATGATTGATTATATTATGTAGGAATAAACTCTCCGCCCGGCCAAATCTTCCTATGCGAAAAGCGAATCCCGCTTTTTGTGACCGATCCAAGTCTCACAAAAAGCTTGATCCGTTTGACGACGGGAAAAAAATGGTTAGTCGAGACTACCGGAGACTACTTCCTCGTTTGCGGCTCTCTTCTGCGGCAATGATATAGGCGGAGAGTAAGCGCGTATGCGCCGAGCCGCCGCTGCCGCTCTGCGCCCCCTCGCAGCCGCACACACACGGCAGCGGCACACGCTCGAATGATCGTCTCACTGTGATTGTGATAGTATTAATACACATCGACACCACTTTGGAGCACGCGCGTCTCACACCGCTTTCCTTATACTTTATACACAATACGTATACACCTAGCAGCTCGCGCTTCTTCAGCCTAATATATTCATTGCTAGAGTCGCGGTAGAGCTATTCGTCGACCGCGAGTTATCTTTTCCAACGATGTAGGTACTTACTACTTACTAGCTAGTAATATCATTCAGAAAGATTTTCTGTGAAGTCATTGAAGATGAGCATTTGAATGATCACTTTTTAAATATGGTATTTGGAAAAGTTGAACGACGCAAGGTGTCATCAATATAGTTTGGGAACGTCAAGCGCTAATCTCGTGCGCCGTAAATAAAAATTTAAACGATCAATAAGTATTTCACGATTGTACGCGTTTTCATTACCTTCCGCGAAAATATTAAAAAAAAAGTATTCGTTTCCTCTTATATGTAACATTTTTTGTATTGCATATTTGATTGATATCACAAGATTAGATAACGAGTTGTAATAATCGGTTACTAGTACATATAAATGTATAATAGCAGTATAAATACGTACAAGATATATTTAAACTTTTTTTATTTCTTTAATTCTCTGTTTTATTTAAAATAGAAAAATGTATAATGACAAAGAAAAAAAGTAAGACGCTGTTCGCGTTTCATTGCCTATATAGTTATTATAGCTCTTTAAATTTTTAGTTTTTTGAATTACAATAAATCATAATAAATTTTTTTATTCCTTCTTGATATTTATATAGAATTTCATTTTATACCATTTCTGCACTATTTTTTATTATAATTTTATTAAGTAATGAAATATGTTAATTCAATGATTAGAATAGTATTAATAGATTCAATTTCACCAAATTAGTTTGTGATATCAAATTATAAATTCAGCTTTTTATGAATTTTTTTTTTATTTTAATTATCACCCATTGAAAGCAACTATATGAATCATTGATATCAACTAACTTAACATTTTTCTAAATAAAATAATTAATACATTATATTGTTAGAACAGGTCTATTTATACATAAATTCCTTTTCAATCTGGTAAGAAATGGAAATTTCCAGGTCGAGTATCTGTATTATATATATATATACGTAGGAATTAAAATGAATAATCAATAACAACAGCAACGGAAAATATAGATTGTCGAAAAACCAGAAACACGCATATTAAAAAGAAGTCTATAGATAGCTCGGCATATCGACCAAACAAACTAGGTCTCAAAGTTGGCGCTTGCTCGAAGAGCAGCCAATCGCAACGTCCGTCGCCAGCGTCGCCGGAAGTTTGGTACCTTCTCGCTACTGCGCAGCCGCGAGTACGACGAGGACAGAAACAGCGGCCTGCTGCCGCGCTAAAACCAAGCCGTCGCGGCTATATCTCTGTCTCTGTCTGCCGGTCGTTGCGCCTTGCGCCATTACGCTGCGCAGAGTCGACGGAAGCATCGACACCCCGGATAGCGAGAAGAGAGGAAGCGACGCGCCACTGCGTATTTCTCACGTTTTCGGCGAGCACTCTACGACGGCACGCTGCCCGAAACGTTTTCTTTCAGACTTTTTTCTTCCAATCGTTGAGTTTTCCACACCATCAAAGCCTGAATAGTCGAGCAACGACGTAACGCATCAATTTGTTTGCTGAGAGTATGGATGACGGCAAGGTAAGGCATGGTCTTTTCGAGAAGCTTTTTATACCTCGCTGCGCAAAGGCAGACTGCATGGCCGACTACGAAGCATGTATCGTACTTGCCCACTTTACTGCGCTGCCTTGATGAATTTCGTGATTTTCATCTAATCTTTCTGTTTTGTACTTCTTTGTAATTTCATTGTCCCGCATGAACGATTTATCCCTTCAAATTTTTTAGCATAGCACCTAATAGTTGACTTCTTTACGATATAGCTTAATCCATCGAAATGTAACGCAGTTAGATATTTTCATATAGTTAAATATGTGTCTTTTTCTATCGATATAACAAAAATAACTCATTAACAAAGTTTATAAAATTCGAAAAAAAAATTTAATCTGCATAATTGTAAACAATTTATAAAAATGCATTATTTAAATGTGAGTAAAAGTCAATTTGTTATTTTTATTTTCTCATTTATTAACTCTATTGTTGTACTACTCTATTATTATAGCACGATTAGCTTTCAGTTTCTTATAAGCATGTTAAATAACATTGCATGGTGTTGCATTACAATGTACATCTTGTACTTTTAAGCATATGATGCCTTACTCACAGAAGCGAAGTGGCAGCCGCAGCCCAAGTCCAAGGCGATCAAGAGCAGATGACGACATGCAGGAGTCACGTTCACATTCAAAATCCAGCAAATATAGAGAACACAAAGAGAGTAGTAGAGCCGTAAAGAACTACTCAAGGTCACGTAGTCATTCTGTTACTCGAAGTAGAAAATCGTACCGCAGCTCAAAATATGAAGGACGCAGAGGTGCTAGTAGAAGCCGTAGTCGATCACCATACAGAGGGAGAATATCGCGCAGCAGATCTCGATCTTATTCAAGATCAAGGTATTCGAGAGAGAGAACTCATAGTCCTCTGTCTTCAAGAAGACGACATGTTGGAAGTAGGGAAAATCCATGTCCAGGCCGCTGTTTAGGGGTATTTGGTTTATCTATCTGCACAACGGAACAGCAACTTTATCACATCTTCTCTAAATATGGACCAGTTGAAAGCGTTGTTGTTGTTGTTGATGCAAAGGTATACTCTGTTTTGTTATAAAGATTAGAGCAAATTCTTAAATTTAAATCTGAACACATATTTTTGGATAATTTTTTTTTAGATCAATATACAATTATAGATATATATTATTGGTTTTAAAATTCCAAAAATATTATTACCAAGTCTAATTTAAATTTAGAAATTATAACTTTAAATAAATTTCTAAAAAATCTAAAAAATTTACTAAATGTCTATTGTAGGTAGATTGTAAATATAAT
This sequence comes from Torymus aiolomorphi, assembly GCA_036365515.1. NCBI lineage: Eukaryota > Metazoa > Arthropoda > Insecta > Hymenoptera > Torymidae > Torymus > Torymus aiolomorphi. The sequence continues at coordinate 14,168,862 of CM070875.1, forward strand.
GAAGAAATTAAAAAAAAAAATTGACATGTTGGTTTAAACTAAAAATTAATTAAAAAATGTTCAAATTCTATAGACTAAAATCACTACATACTCCTGTCATACATTACTTAACGAAAGGTTTTATTACCCTCTATTTGTTGTAAAAAAAATGATGGGGGAATATAAATTTAGCCTGAGATTTAGAACACATACAATTAAGAATAAGTTATGTGTTAAAGGCCTTAGGCAACAAAATAAAAAAAATTATAATGCTTCCATAAAAAATTTAAATGAGAAATAAATACTTCTAATAAAAAAATATTTTTATTTCAGACCAAACGACCAAAAGGTTTTTGTTTTGTATACTATGCATCTGTAGAAGATGCAAAGGTAGCAAAAGAACATTGTACTGGAATGGAAATTGACGGACGACGAATTAGAGTAGACTACTCTATTACGGAACGAGCACATACTCCAACACCTGGAATGTATTTGGGCAAGCCTACGTACTTATATGACAGCCGCGGCGGTAGTGGTGGCGGCGGCGGAGGCGGTGGCAGCGGTGGTGGTGGTGGTGGCGGTGGAGGTGGCGGCGGCTGGGACGGACCTAGAAGAAGGGAGTAAGTTATAGCAATCTCGTCTTAATTATTCAATTCTTCACGCCTGTTTCAAAATGCATTATAATTGCCTTGTCCATTAATGAGAGACAAAGAGCAGTTTTACCAATGTGTTATTTTTATATTTGTGTATTAATAACAATTTTATTTAATTTGTTATCTGTTATTCGTTTATAAAATATCAATTTATTTACTATGTTTTTTCAGCTATAACAACCGAGGAAGCTACCGTCGTTCACCAAGTCCATACTATTCAAATCGTCGGCGTTCGCGTTATGAAAGATCTAGATCACGCTCCTATACACCACGTAAGTCAGATCGTTACACGCATAACGGTTATGATTCAGGCAGTTCACATAAAAAAAAGACAGCATGGATGTGAAAAAGTGAATAATGATATCATCTTTTCAACTCTTTGTTTTTAGAATTATATAATTTTTTCAAGTATAATATAAAAATGTATTAGAAAAATATATTGGCATTTCTAGTATAAAACAAAGGCTAAGTATATGTATATTTATATACATATATATTTTCTAGTGGCTCAGTTGAAATTTATTCTTGTAAACTGCCTGCTATATATTATTTAATATTTTCTTTTAGAGAAGGGAAGTTGAAAAAAATAAATATGAACGAAAGGGAATGAAAGACTGAATGAAGTGTGAAAGAAAAAGAGGTATGGAAGAGTAAAAAATTTAATAAAGTTAAAAACAATTATTAAGTGCAACTCCCTATAACGTGGATGAAAAATTATTGTTTTCGTTGCTTAATGGATTTCAGGTCGATATTAAGTGAGACGGGTTTGATGCGAGAGGCCAGGTGTTGGGAGCCATTTGTCTGACTTGATCCTTTGACCCAACTTGACCCTATTTTCTTCTATCTATGTAATCAGGGTTGTAAAATATAAACTCTACATTCTGTCACTATTCTCACCTTCCTATGTAATGCGATTAATCTTTGATACATATTATTCAAGTTCATATAATTATAAAAAGAAAAAATATGAATTTAAGCTTATATTTTTTTGCATAAAATAGAAAGGTCAGAATAGACAAAAATCTTTATTTTCAAAAGTCAAATTACAATTTTTATAAAAATAGAAGAATTACTCGTTTTATATGATAAGATCAAATTCGGCGGTATTTTGTGTAATAAGATTTAAGACTATGTAAAGGTTGGAATATAGCTGACCAATTTTCGATCATGTGTGCTGCAATACTTTTTTATTTTAATAGTTTGGCAATTGGTCTTATTAATATTCCAACTCTCATGCGTATTATAAATACTATACGACTTCATTTGAAAATCAGTCTTAAATACCTTTCTTGGTACTACTAATAAAAGACAATGTATAAAATCATCACTTACTATCGTAATAACAGAAAAAAATAAACGTGAATCAATAGATGTAAGCTCTCTAACATGTTTCTTTGTTTATAAGGTTTTGAATCAAGAGGTATTGGATGATAGAGGGAAGTTTGCAAGTTTCACTCGCTCAGAAAGAAAGAAAGAAAGAAAATTGAGATTTTTTGAAAGAAAACAAATGAAGATGATATTAAAGAAGATTTTAACTTGAATCAATCAAGAATCTTCGAAAGATTTTCGCGCGCTTCTAGTACGTGACAAAGAATATGATCAACTCCAAAAACCGAAATGTTCTATATCCGGTCGACAACGAAATTCAAGTTTCGAAGTCTTTGAAGATCTACAAGCTTCAATGTCAAGTCAAGAGTACAATGAAATAAGGGGTTGTCTGAACTTCATAGTTCTATTGGGGATGAAATATTATCTGAATGGTTGATAAGTAACAAAGAAAGCAAGTTTCAAGATTCCCGAAAATCTTTTTTTATAGGTAGGGAGTGAGCAAATAGTGCTCTTTCTAACTTGATACGATCATATTCTTTATCAACTCTTTAACTTTTTTTAAAATTTTTTTAATTGACAAAATTTTTAACAGTGAATTCTTATCAAATTCATATTTTCTGTGCTACATATGAATCCACTGAGTCATCCATCCCTCCACCATTCCAAGTACCTCGTATTCCTTATAATCCTTTAATGTACGATTTCCAATAATAATCATATAACTTATGATCACTTTAAATCTGTAGATGATGAAAATCTATAAATATGTTGAATTTCCGGATTTTAGAAAACGCTTTGAAATAATTTAATCAAATAAAATAAATCTTCATTATTTAGTTGAATGCTATGTTACAGTTTCGTTTTTTTTCTTTTGTAAAAGCCAAATACCTACATTCATAAAAAATGTCTGAATCTTATTTGATGCGATTTTAAATCGTATATTTTAATTTAACGTTTTATTCTTTCTATAAAAGCAAAAAAAAATGATACAAAATTTTTTTTTTTTTTATTTTAACTTTCAGTTCTTAATTAAATGCAAGCCATAAGTAATTAATCTAGAAATTCAACGTTTTTTTTTCTGTTGGTACAACTATCTATCTTATAAAAGAAATATGTCTATTGATTACAGATATTTTTCTTTGAAATCTTCATTAAGAAATTATCAAGACAGAATCATCAAGAGCTTGCTGAAATTTGTAAATTGCAAACTTATTTACTTCGAATTTCATAAATTCGTTATTTTTTATATTTATGAGATTCATAAATAATTTCAGTTTTTAGAAAATTAATAAATATGGTTATTAATAAACATCTCTTTCATTAAAACTTCCCCAAAATTCACGTCGTTTCTATCAAATATACTAATATATTTGAATAATTTAATACGTAAAAAATAAAAAATTGGAAATTTGGTAATGCAAGTCATTTTCATAATTGCAATGATGTACTAATAAAATTTAACATTTTTTAAATCTAAAAAATAATGACATTTACATCTTTATTTAATTCTTGTTACCCTTTAAAGTCAATTCTTTTTGTTTGTTTCACTTGGGTGGTGCAGATATATTTTTTAATAGTAAAATTGTTCATTTCTAGATATTTGTTGCTCGAGTCAATTCTATCGATATTCGAACTTAGAGTTTAAAAAATATTTTGTAAATTTTTGGCTTAAAGGGTAATTAAAATTATTTAATCACTAATTTTGTAGGGAATTCGTATTTCGTTACATTGTGAAATTCGATCGAAGAGCCCTCTACATCTGTGAAAGCGTTCTACCGGTTCTACTTTGCTGTACTTATTTTGCTATTGAATTACCAGAGAATTAAGAGGTTAGAAATCGAATGTAACCTGAATCATTTAATAAACTCCTTTCGAACATCAACAAATATTGGGCTTGTTTATTTCTTATAAACCCAACCTGAAAAATCTTGTTAAGGTATATTCAAAATGTTATCTGCTATTGTAAAAGACCACCAAACCAAACAAGCTGTAAGAAGAGAGAAACAAGGTATGTTACTTATCATCAAGTACATTTTAGATATTTTTTATAAAACCTTATTTTAATTTAGAGCAAAAGCGAAAAGAAGCAGTGCAGGCTGCAAACAACTTGACCCAAGCTCTTGTTGATCACTTAAATGTTGGGTAAGTTACTTTGTTGTGTTTTTAAATCTAATATGATTCAACAAATGTGAACAATTGTCGCAATAGGGTAGCACAAGCATATTTGAATCAGAAAAAACTTGATGCAGAAGCTAAGCAATTACAAACTAGTGCAACAAATTTTGCAAAACAAACACAATCTTGGCTTCATTTAGTTGAGTCATTTTCAAGTGCTTTAAAGGAAATTGGTGATGTCGAAAACTGGGCAAGAAGCATAGAAGGTGATATGAGGACAATTGCTACAGCTTTAGAATATTCTTACAAAGGTTCCTAACTTTCTATTAATGATTTGAAAAACTTTAATTTGCTTAAAAACATATTTTATACAATTTTAGCGACTCAAGAAGCACCAGCTCCTACATCTGCTTAAGAAATTTCACATTCCATTCCACTATAAATTTATCTAAATTGTACATTTTTTTTTATTTCTTTTGTATTTAAAGATCAATCAATTATTATTAAATTATACAAAACCTTATACAAATATTATTATGAATCTTTATAACAATAAATTATTTGTTCTTCAGTTATACCTTTATTTCATTATTATAGAGTTAAATAAGATAATATTTACCATTAAAAGGTCAAGTAGTTTCTTCAAAAGAAAGAATTACTCTTGATCAATTTAAAGTTTTATATATATGTATATATATATATATATATATATATATAAAAATACCTATAGGTAAATGACTTTAATAATAAACAATGTTTAAATAAAATCAAACAAATATTCCAATGACATATTAATAAAATAAATGCTAAATATGTTCAGAATTAATAAAACTGATTGAAAATATTAAATAAGGTAAGTCGAGGTGATTCAGTTCGAGGTAATGGCCAAATAATTACCTATTCATTACCAAATTAGTTTAGCATGGTAGTGGTAGTTATCCTCATGAAATACATAAATCATCCAATCAGTTTCAAGGAATGTTAAATATTTTGGCATGACCGCATGCATACTCAGTAGAACCTTATATATTTTCTCCATCTTCAAAAAATGTAATGCCTCAAAAACTAACATTTCACAGTGAAAAAATAGGTTTTGGGTGGTTAATGGCTCGGACACTTAAAAAGGAACAGATAAAAAGAACAAGAATTACATGGGTTTCTATATCTATATATATATACATCTTGTTCCTTCTGTATCTCGCTATTCCTCATATATATAGATATAGAGACCCATGTAATTCTTGTTCTTTTTATCTGTTCCTTTTTAAAGGGCGCTACAGGCAAAAAGAAAAAACAAAAGCACAGGAACAGATATAAGATTAACATGGATATGTATATCTATATATATGAGGAACAAGAACAGCTAGAAGGAACAACTAGATCTGTTCCTGTAGCTGTTCCTGTTCCTCATATATATAGATATACATATCCATGTTATTCTTATATCTTTTTCTGTGCTTTTGCTTTTTCTTTTTGCCTGTAGCGCCCTTTACATGGATATGTATATCTATATATATGAGGAACAGCTACAGGAACAGATCTAGTTGTTCCTTCTAGCTGTTCTTGTTCCTCATATATATAGATATACATATCCATGTTAATCTTATATCTGTTCCTGTGCTTTGCTTTTTCTTTTTGCCTGTAGCGCCCTTAAGTGTCCGAGGCCTAAAAACCTCGTATACGTATTTTTGACAATGTATGCATGGATGAACGTAAATGTGTATAATCAAGTTTCACGTCTATACTTATCTTAAGAGTGCTGTCTACCCCGATCGCAACGCCACATACTGTCAAAAGTGTTTTTTGTCAATTAAAATAATTTGGGGCAATTATAATATAAAATTTGAGTTTTCGCACGTGTATTAGGTATTAAAGAAAACATTAGAACAGTTTTTACAAACTAAAGTCAATCAATAAATGCGTATTTTGTAAAGAAACGCGGGGAGCAGCTTACCGTAACGCCCACTGGACGTTTGATTTTTCTCTACAAAACACAAGTTCATTTATTGATCTAAATTCATGAAACTTGTTTAAACGTAATCCTTATTAACTTCTTATGCACATGCCAAAACTGAGTTATGATGAATTTAAAATTTGTAAGTACACCTAAATTAATGAAAATACGTAGATGAAGTCATCGGGGCGCTGCAATCTATTCCGGAGTTGGGGTTTAGGTAGAGAGCACTTAAGGGGGTCCGAAAGTCAATTAAAAATTCAAATTTCGCGCCACAATATAGCAGACAAAAAAATAAGTAATTTGCCTATAACAATTAGTAAAAACAATATTACGGAAAACCAGGACTGCATTGCCCTCCGTTACATTATTATCTATCATTTTACAAAGTTTGCAATTTCTACATAAATATTTCGCTGAATGGCATTTGAATTAGTTGATTTTGAGACATTATTCAAATGCCATTCAGCGAAATATTTATATAGAAACTTCAAACTTTGTAAAATCATAGATAATAATGTAACGGAGGGAAATGCAGTCCTGATTTTCCGTAATATTGTTTTTACTATTTGTTATAGGCAAATTACTTATTTTTTCGTCTGCTATATTGTGGCGCGAAATTTGAATTTTTAATTGACTTTCGGACCCCCTTAAGAGTGTTCAATACAAGATTAGGGAAATAAAATCAATGGAAATGATTTACATAAATCTCTACTGTATATAGATCCAACAGATACAAACGGAAGTGCAGAGGATGAACGTGACGACGTACACATACTGAAAAAGCTCAGCTGATTATCAGCTGATTGTTAGCTTATAATCAGGTGAAAATCAGGTTAATATTTTCATTTATTATTAATTAATATTATCATTTATCATTGTTAATCTTAAATTTTTTATATTTAATTTTTCATTCCTAAATTATGACAACTAATTCAAAACTTCTTTACCGTAGCGTTTACATTATATCAACATACATTAGTTGATCGTAGATTCAAGTAAATGAATAATAATAATAATGAATAATAATAAATAATAATAATTATTTGAATAAATATTTAACAAATTGGGAACATAAGAGTCATGAGAATTGTGAGAAACATGAGAATCATATGACAATCACATGAAAAATCATATAAAAATCATATGACAATCACATGAAAAATCATATAAAAATCATATGACAATCACATGAAAAATCATATAAAAATCATATGAAAATCATATGACTTTATGGCGTGATTTTGGGGATGATGATGAATTGATAGACATATGTTTTTTTTTTAACAGGGTTACGGTTGCTAGGGTAAAAGTGGGTATTACCGCGGTTTTTCAGCACGGGCGTCTTATAGTACACGAATTAAAAGCTTTACTCGATGATTTAAGTTGAATTCTTTTTTTAACTCTTCTTTAACTTACCAGAAATGCAAAAATGACTCTTATCATATGATAAAAAACATATAGTTAATTAATAAATGCAATCTAAAAAATAGATCGATCTGAGGCTGATATTACTGTGGGTATGATTGAATTACCGCGGGGGTTTTACCGTGTGTATAATGGATTACCGCGGGGGTATTACTGCGGAATTTTACCTTGAGCTTGTTATATTATTTATAATTTTACAACAGAAAAAATGAACTAATCTGTATATTTTTACATCATATTTCATTTAGAACATAGCAGTTGGCAAATGTTCTCATATATATTGTAGACTTCTTGATTTCACCGTTTTGAGGTTACGTTGGACCAATGCCGCAGTAATACCAGCAATCGTATTTGTATACAAATTACGGTATTACCGCGGATGGCCAGACAATAATGTAGTATATTCATACAAATCATGCTTTATTCTCTTTTTAAGACGATTTTTTATATTAATTAATATTTTGTATGATCGAATAAATATTAAATGCCGAATTATACTATGAAAAATGAAATTGCAGAGCGTTTTTCGTCGATCCGCGGTAATTGTAGCGTCCGCGGTAATACCCACATTTACCCTAGCTGCTAGTACGGAAATCACAACTATATTATATTATAAGGAAGTATTAGTTATTTTAATAAAATTAATCTCATAAAGTGGTGGTCTAGTAATAAAGTGAACCTAATAAAATTATTTCTAATTTTATCAATTTTTTAAATAATATATAAATCTCTAAAATAAAACAATAACAAACGTTAAAAAGCAATGTAACCTAAAAGTAACATAATAACAAAAATAAAAAAAATATTGACGAACAGTTAGCTAATGGTTGGTGAACTATCAATAATTAAAAGCATCGAGTGCGTGGCCTAGGTCTTTGGGGTAGCCGATGATGGAGTCTAGGTGGTGCGCTCCATTGTTGTTTGCGTTTAGATCTCAGGGCGCATCTAATCCCTATTGAAAAGACCCTTGTGTGAACCCAAATGTGTACCCACATTGGTTCTTACAAGAGTTCCCATAAGCGTTTCCCAATGAGTTCCCACATGGTTTCCCACATGAAAAACCAACTGGCTCATTGACTAAGTGCGCTCCGTAGTTTTTGGTCTCGATTTAGATGTTGGGACGTATCGAAAACTTGGTGGACGATATATGAAAACTATGGAAACCATCACCTAGACACCGTCATCGGCTCCCACATAGCATGAAAAGTTTTGATGAAACCTTTCAAGAAATATTTCATGAAAAGCTTGCCACAACCTTGCTGCAATATTACAGAAACCTCTCAAAAATATTTTCAGTAAGATTTCAAGAAACCTTACAGAAACATTTTAGAAACTTTTCAATTAATGTTAAAAGTTGACCATCAAAATACATTTCATGAAATAATACTGCAAGCTTTTCTAAAGCTTTCATGAAATCTTTCTTACAACGTCTCTGAAAAGAAACATGTAATATTTCATGAAATATTATGGAAAGGTGTTGAAAAAATTTCTCAAAAAGATGCTTTTATTCCTACAGAACCATTCAAGAAACATTATTAAAACCTTGCAAAAATATTTCACGAAAGGTTGTAAGGAAACCTTACAAAAACATTTCCTGTATCATTGTCTGAAACGTTTTAGCAAAGTTTTCGATACATTTTTTATGCGGAATAGACACCGTGAAAAAGCATTTCAAGAAATGTTACTGCAAGGTTTTTCAAAGCTTTCGAGAAAGTTTTCTCGCAAACATTCTCTGAAGAAACATTTCATGAAATATTACGAAAAGGTTTCAAAAAGATTTCTTGAAAAGATTTTTTTATGAAACTGAAAATGTATAAAATATTTCCGAAACCTTTCAAAAATATTTCACGAAAGGTTACATGGAAACATTACAAAAACTTTTTCTGTATCATTGCCTAAAATGTTTTGGCAAAGTTTTCGCAACGTTTCTGATACGCAATAAACACCATGAAAAAGCAATTCAAAAAATGTTACTGCAAAGTTTTTCAAAGCTTTCCAGAAAGTTTTCTCGCAAACATTCTCTGAAGAAACATTTCATGAAATATTACGAAAAGGTTTCAAAAAGATTTCTTGAAAAGATTTTTTTATGAAACTGAAAATGTATAAAATATTTCCGAAACCTTTCAAAAATATTTCACGAAAGTTTATAAGGAAACATTTCAAAAACTTTTTCTGTATCAGTACCTAAAACGTTTTGGCAAAGTTTTCGCAACGTTTCTGATACGCAATAGATACCATGAAAAAGCAATTAAAAAAATGTTACTGCAAAGTTTTTCAAAGCTTTCCAGAAAGTTTTCTCGCAAACATTCTCTGAAGAAACATTTCATGAAATATTACGAAAAGGTTTCAAAAAGATTTCTTGAAAAGATTTTTTTATGAAACTGAAAATGTATAAAATATTTCCGAAACCTTTCAAAAATATTTCACGAAAGGTTATAAGGAACCATTTCAAAAACTTTTCCTGTATCATTGCCTAAAACGTTTTAGCAAAGTTTTCGCAACGCTTCTGGTACGGATTAGACACAGTGAAAAAGCAATTCAAGAAATGTTACTGCAAAGTTTTTCAAAGCTTTCCAGAAAGTTATCTCGCAAACATTCTGTAAAGAAACATTTCATGAAATATTACGAAAAGTTTTCAAAAAGATTTCTTGGAAATATTTTTTTATGATACTGAAACTGTATAAAATATTTGTGAAACCTTGCCAAAATATTTCACGAAAGGTTATAAGGAAACATTTTAAAAACATTTCCTGTATCATTGTCTGAAACATTTTAGCAAAGTTTACGCAACGTTTTGGTTACGAAATAGACATCGTGAAAAAGCATTTCAAGAAATGTTACTGCAAGGTTTTCCAAAGCCTTCCCGAAATTTTTTTGAAAAACTTCTCTAAAGAAACATTTTATGAAATATTATAAAAAGGTTTTCAAAACCTTTCTTAGAAAAATTTTTTTATGATACTGAAAATGTATAAAATATTTGTGAAACCTTTCAAAAATATTTCACGAAAGGTTATAAGGAAACATTTGAAAAACTTTTTCTGTATCATTGCCTAAAACGTTTTAGCAAAGTTTTCGCAACGTTTCTGATACGGATTAGACACAGTGAAAAAGCAATTCAAGTAATGTTACTGCAAAGTTTTTCAAAGCTTTCCAGAAAGTTATCTCGCAAACATTCTGTAAAGAAACATTTCATGAAATATTACGAAAAGTTTTCAAAAATATTTCTTGGAAATATTTTTTTATGATACTGAAAATGTATAAAATATTTGTGAAACCTTGCCAAAATATTTCACGAAAGGTTATAAGGAAACATTTTAAAAGCATTTCCTGTATCATTGTCTGAAACGTTTTAGCAAAGTTTACGCAACGTTTTGGTTACGAAATAGACATCGTGAAAAAGCATTTCAAGAAATGTTACTGCAAGGTTTTCTAAAGCCTTCCCGAAATTTTTTTTGAAAAAATTCTTAAAGAAACATTTCATGAAATATTACGAAAAGGTTTTCAAAAGCTTTCTTAGAAAGATTTTTTTATGAAACTGAAAATGTATAAAATATTTGTGAAACCTTTCAAAAATATTTCACAAAGGTTATAAGGAAACATTTCAAAAACTTTTTCTGTATCATTGCCTAAAACGTTTTAGCAAAGTTTTCGCAACGTTTCTGATACGGAATAGACACCATGAAAAAGCATTTCAAGAAATGTTACTGCAAGGTTTTTCAAAGCTTTCCAGAAAGTTTTCTCGAAAACATTCTCTAAAGAAACATTTCATGAAATATTACAAAAAGGTTTCAAAAAGATTTCTTGGAAAGATTTTTTTATTATACTGAAAATGTATAAAATATTTCCAAAACCTTTCAAAAATATTTCACGAAAGGTTATAAGGAAACATTTCAAAAACTTTTTCTGTATCATTACCTAAAACGTTTTGGCAAAGTTATCGCAACGTTTCTGATACGCAATAGACACCATGAAAAAGCAATTCAAAAAATGTTACTGCAAAGTTTTTCAAAGCTTTCCAGAAAGTTTTCTCGCAAACATTCTCTGAAGAAACATTTCATGAAATATTACGAAAAGGTTTCAAAAAGATTTCTTGAAAAGATTTTTTTATGAAACTGAAAATGTATAAAATATTTCCGAAACCTTACAAAAATATTTCACGAAAGGTTATAAGGAAACATTTCAAAAACTTTTTCTGTATCATTGCCTAAAACGTTTTGGCAAAGTTTTCGATACATTTTTGATGCGGAATAGACACCGTGAAAAAGCATTTCAAGAAATGTTACTGCAAGGTTTTTCAAAGCTTTCGAGAAAGTTTTCTCGCAAACATTCTCTGAAGAAACATTTCATGAAATATTACGAAAAGGTTTCAAAAAGATTTCTTGAAAAGATTTTTTTATGAAACTGAAAATGTATAAAATATTTCCGAAACCTTTCAAAAATATTTCACGAAAGGTTACATGGAAACATTACAAAAACTTTTTCTGTATCAATGCCTAAAATGTTTTAGCAAAGTTTTCGCAACGTTTCTGGTACGGATTAGACACAGTGAAAAAGCAATTCAAGAAATGTTACTGCAAAGTTTTTCAAAGCTTTCCAGAAAGTTATCTCGCAAACATTCTGTAAAGAAACATTTCATGAAATATTACGAAAAGTTTTCAAAAATATTTCTTGGAAATATTTTTTTATGATACTGAAAATGTATAAAATATTTGTGAAACCTTGCCAAAATATTTCACGAAAGGTTATAAGGAAACATTTTAAAAACATTTCCTGTATCATTGTCTGAAACGTGTTAGCAAAGTTTACGCAACGTTTTGGTTACGAAATAGACCTCGTGAAAAAGCATTTCAAGAAATGTTACTGCAAGGTTTTCCAAAGCCTTCCCGAAATTTTTTTTGAAAAAAATTCTTAAAGAAAGATTTCATGAAATATTACGAAAAGGTTTTCAAAAGCTTTCTTAGAAAGATTTTTTTATGAAACTGAAAATGTATAAAATATTTGTGAAACCTTTCAAAAATATTTCACGAAGGTTATAAGGAAACATTTCAAAAACTTTTTCTGTATCATTGCCTAAAACGTTTTAGCAAAGTTTTCGCAACGTTTTTGATACGGAATAGACACCGTGAAAAAGCATTTCAAGAAATGTTACTGCAAGGTTTTCCAAAGCCTTCCCGAAATTTTTTTTGAAAAAATTCTTAAAGAAACATTTCATGAAATATTACGAAAAGTTTTTCAAAAGCTTTCTTAGAAAGATTTTTTTATGAAACTGAAAATGTATAAAATATTTGTGAAACCTTTCAAAAATATTTCACGAAGGTTATAAGGAAACATTTCAAAAACTTTTTCTGTATCATTGCCTAAAACGTTTTAGCAAAGATTTCGCAACGTTTCTGATACGCAATATCCCACATAGCATGAAAAGTTTTGGTGAAACCTTTCAAGAAATATTTCATGAAAAGCTTGCCACAACCTTGCAGCAATATTACAGAAACCTCTCAAAAATATTTTCAGGAAGATTTCAGGAAACCTTACCGAAACATTTTAAAAACTTTTCAATGAATGTTAAAAGTAGACCAGCAAAATATATTTCATGAAATAATACTGCGAGCTTTTCTAAAGCTTTCATGAAATCTTTCTTACAACGTCTCTGAAAAGAAACGTGTAATATTTCATGAAATATTATGGAAAGGTGTTGAAAAAATTTCTCAAAATATGTGTTTATTCCTACAGAACTATTCAAGAAACATTCTTAAAACCTTACAAAAATATTTCACGAAAGGTTATAAGGAAACCTTTCCAAAACATTTCCTGTCTCATTGTATGAAACGTTTTAGCAAAGTTTACGCAACGTTTTGCAAACGCACTTCAAGAAATGTTACTGTAAGGTTTTACAAAGCTTTCCCGGAATTTTTAGCGCAAACTTCGTATAAAGAAACATTTCATGAAATGTTACGAAAAGGTTTGAAAAAGATTTCTTGGAAGGATTTTTTTATGAAACTGAAAATTTAAAAAAATATTTCCGAAACCTTTTAAAAATATTTCACTAAAAGTTATAAGGAAGCTTTCAAAAACACTTCCTGTATCATTTTCTGAAACGTTTTATCAAAGTTTTCGCAACGTTTTGGATACCAAATTGACAGCGTAAAAACGCATTTCAAGAAAAGCTACGGCAAGGTTTTACAAAGCTTTCCCGAAATTTCTGTAGCAAACTTTCTATACAGAAACATTTCATGAAATGTTACGAAAAGGTTTGAAAAAGATTTCTTGGAAGGATTTTTTTATGAAACTGAAAATTTAAAAAAATATTTCCGAAACCTTTTAAAAATATTTCACTAGAAGTTATAAGGAAGCTTTCAAAAATATTTCCTGTATCGTTTTCTGTAACGTTTTATCAAAGTTTTCGCAACGTTTTGGATACGATATTGACAATTTAAAAACGCATTTCAAGAAAAGTTACTGTAAGGTTTTACAAAGCTTTCCCGAAATTTTTCTAGCAAACTTTCTATACAGAAATCCTTTCTCGAAATGTTACGAAAAGGTTTGAAAAAGATTTCTTGGAGGGCTTATTTTATGAAACTGAAAATGTGACAAAATATTTCCGAAACCCTGCAAAAATATTTCACGAAAAGTTATAAGGAAGCCTTCAAAAACAATTTCTGAAACATTTTGTGAAACCTTTTAGCAAAGATTACGCAACGTTTTGGATGCGATATTGACATCGTGAAAACGCATTTCAAGAAATGTTAACGCAAGGTTTTACAGGGCTTTCCCGAAATTTTTCTCGCAAACTTTCTATAAAGAAACCTTTCATGAAATGTTACGAAAAGGTTTAAAAAAGAATTCTTGGTAGAATTTTTTTATGATACCGAAAATGTAAAAAAATATTTCCGAAACCTAGCAAAAATATTTCACGAAAAGTTATAAGGAAGCTTTCAAAAACATATCCTGTATCATTTTCTGAAACGTTTTAGCAAAGTTTTAGCAACGTTTTGGATACGATATTGGCATCGTGAAAAGGCATTTCAAGAAATGTTACTGCAAGGTTTTACAAGACTTTCCTGAATTTCTATAGCAAACCTTCTACAAAGAAACATTTCATGAAATGTTACGAAAAGGTTTGAAAAAGATTTCGTGGTAGGATTTTTTTATGAAACTGAAAATGTAAAAAAATATTTCCGAAACCCTGCAAAAATATTTCACGAAAAGTTATAAGAAACCCTTTCAAAAGAATTTCTGTATCATTGCTTCAAATGTTTCCACAATGTTTTCGCAATTTTTTGACGGTATAGACATCATGAAAATGCATTTCAAGAAATGTTACTGCAAGGATTTACAAGGCTTTCCCGAAATTTTTAGCGCAAATTTTCTATAAAGAAACATTTCATGAAATGTTACGAAAAGGTTTCAAAAAGATTTCTTGAAGTATTATTTTATGAAACCTGAAAATGTAAAAAAATATTTCCGAAACCCTGCAAAAATATTTCACGAAAAGTTGTAAGGAAGCCTTCAAAAACATTTTCTGAAACATTTCCTGAAACCTTTTAGTAAAGTTTACGCAACGTTTTGGATGCGATATTGACATCGTGAAAACGCATTTCAAGAAATGTTAATGCAAGGTTTTACAAGGCTTTCCCGAATTTTTTTCGGAAACTTTCTATAAAGAAACATTTCATAAAATATTACGAAAAGCTTTCAAAAAGATTTCTTGGAAGTATTTTTTTATGAAACTGAAAATGTAAAAAAATATTTCTGAAACCATGCAAAAATATTTCCTTTCCCGAAAAGTTATAAGGAAGCTTTCAAAAACATTTCCTGTATCATTTTCTGAAACGTTTTAGCAAAGTTTTCGCAACGTTTTCGATACGATATTGACAGCGTATAAACGCATTTCAAGAAATGTTACTGCAAGGATTTACGAAGCTTTTCCGAAATTTTTCTCGCAAACTTTCTCTAAAGAAACATTTCATGAAATATTACGAAAAGTTTTCAAAAAGATTTCTTGGAAATATTTTTTTATGAAAATGAAAATGTAAATAAATATTTCCGAAATCTTTCAAAAATATTTCGCGAAATGTTATAACGAAATCTTTCAAAAACATTTCCTGTATCATTTTCTGAAACGTTATTGCAAAGTTTTCGCAACGTTTTCGATATGAATTGACATCGTAAAAACGCATTTCAAGAAATATTACTGCAAGGATTTACGAAGCTTGCCCGAAATTTTTCTTGCAAACTTTCTCTAAAGAAACATTTCATGAAATATTACGAAAACGTTTCAAAAAGTTTACTTGGAAAGATTTTTTTATGAAACTGAAAATGTAAAAAAATATTTCGGAAAGCTTGCAAAATCATGTCACGAAAAGTTATAAGGAAGCTTTCAAAAACCTTTCCTGTATCATTCTTACACGCCCTCCGGTCTTAAAGCCATTTTAACTCAAACGTAGATCCCTAACTTATCGGCACATAAATATTATGTTTTTTATCACATCTAAAAAAAAATTTTAGGAAAAAGCGTTTTTTCACACCCACCGAAATTGGTTTAAGCATACTGTATTAAATTTCCAAATGATTCCATCCATTAGATTTTTCCAAAAACGCTTTCCAAATTAGTAATTAACCCGAACAAAGCATGAAACATTTCAAAATCCATTTTATAAAAATCTAATTAATGCAATGATTTAAAAATTTAATAGGGCATTTCACTTAATGTTATGTCGGAGAGCATGAAGAACGCTTTTTCTAAAATTCTTGTTTAAATACGATAAAAGAATTAAAGTTTAGGTGCCGGTAAGGTAGGGATCATGTCGGTACTTCACATGGCCTTAACAAAAGAATTAGTTGAGTCTATTAAATATCATAGTCGAAAGTACTCAATATGTTGTCTTCTAATCAAATGTTTGTAATTTTTATTCAAGTTTACTCTATACTTAACTAAAATTAAAATTTTGTACGGTAGAAGCGTTGCGTAGCGTAGTGGTTAGAGCGTCAGCCTTGTAATCCGAGAGTCTCGAGTTCGATCCCACCTTCGGTCAAAATTTTTTTCTGCGTTTTTTCTGTAAGATAATTTGTAAATGCGAAATTGCGAGCGATAATTAATATAAATTAATGCAAATATATAATAATTTAATATTAAAAAACATATCTGATATAATAACTATTCATATATATTAAGTTGCAGGAGTTCAGGAAAGATCATCAACTTGAAAAGTCTACGAGGAAAAAACTTGTTTTCAAAATTGTTAAAAAATATTAAAACATTTCTATTTCCGATTTCTTTTGAAAAATATTTCTTTAAATCTTTTTAAAATGTTTCAAAAACCTTACTTGATGGTTTTGAGGCCTCTTAGAAACTTGCGTAAAACATTGTCGTATCCTTTCAGAAATATTTCACAGAACTTTTCAGGAAACCTTTCCAATATCTTTCACAAAATATTTCTTGAAATATTTTTTAAATATTTCAAAAACCTTATGTGATGATTTGGCAACCTCTTAGAAACTTGCGTAAAACATGGTCGTAACCTTTCAGAAATATTTCACAGAATTTTTCAGGAAACCTTTCGAAAAATATTTTTGTAAATCTTTTTGAAATATTTCAGAAACCTTTCGTGATGGTTTAGAGACCTCTTAGAAACTTGCGTAAAACATTGTCGTAACATTTCAGAAATATTTCACAGAACTTTTTCAGGAAACCTTTCAGATACCTTTCGAAAAATATTTTTGTAAATCTTTTTAAAATATTTCAGAAACCTTTCGTCATAGTTTTCAGACCTCTTAGAAACTTGCATAAAACATTGTCGTAAAATTTCAGAAATATTTCACAGAACTTATTAGGAAACCATTAAGATACCTTTCGAAAAATGTTTTTTTAAAACTTGTTGAAATATTTTGAAAAGTTTTCGTGATGGTTTTGAGACCTCTTAGAAACTTGTGTAGAACATTGTCGTAACTTTTCAGAAATATTTCACAGAACTTTTCAGGAAACCTTTCAGATACCTTTCGAAAAATATTTTTTGAAAACTTGTTGAAATATTTTGAAAAGTTTTGGTAATGTGTTGAGACATCTGAGGCACTTGCATAAAATATTGTCACAACCTTTCAGAAATATGTCTTGTAACTTTTCAGGAAAAGCTTTCAGAAAATATTTCCAGAATTCTTTTTAAAACGATTTAAAAACCTTTCATGAAATTTTTGGGCATCTGAGGCACTTTCCTGAAACATTGTCAAAACCTTTTAGAAAACTTTCATGTAACCTTTTAGGAAAGGTGTCAAATATATTTCAAGAAATATTTTTGAACGTTTATTGCACGGACATATGAACCTTTTAGAAACCTTTTTCCGAAATATTTTTGCAAGGTTTCCAACCTTTCATGAAACCTTTTGAAAACCTTGCAGAAACATTTCGTGCTATGTGGCTACCTTGATCACCTAAACCACGCATGAACTGCATTCCAATACCTAGAGCCAAAAACCTACGGTGTGTACCATCTAGACTCCGTCATCGGCTATGCCAAACACCTAGACCACACATTGAATGCATTCCAACACCTAGAACCAAAAATCTATGGTGAGCACCACCTAGACTCCGACATCGGCTACGCCGAACACTTAGACCACGCATTGAATGCATTCCAACACCTAGATGCAAAAAACTACGGAGTGCATCACCTAGACGTCGTCATCGGCTACCCCGAACACCTGGATCACGTATTAGAAGCGCCCTGATATCTAAACGCAAAAGACTACTGAGCGCACCACCTATATAAGACTCCATCATCACCACCTCAAAGACCTAGGACCACTCATTCGATGGGTTCCACTATTTACTTTTACAATTATTTAATACAAATAACGTCAAAAATAAAAATTTATTTATTGTTAAAAATAAAAATTAAACTTAATGTATAAGTTACATGTTGAGGGTGTTTTTGCATGCTGTTACTAAGGCTCATTCACAAAAACGTCGAGGTACGTCCATTCATTTTGCAAATGAAAGGATTTTGTGGAGTCTCATAAAAATGTAGGACTTGCATTTCTGGTGCTCCTCTTCCAAGTACTTATAATATAGAGTTCATCGAAATACAAGCTTTGTTATGCAATAATATATTCGTATTCGTCCTCTTAAGGTTCTGTATCGTCCCTGCCAAAAGTTTTTTATAACGTTAAAACTGTGTGATAAATAATTATATTCAAATGCAATTAGAATATGATAAGCTTTAAAAATTAGACATCGATGCAAAATTAGACCAAATTATGCGAATTCTAGAATTTTGCTTCGATTTCTGATTTTTAAAGCTTATGATATTCATCTTATGTTTTTGCACCAATCGTAAGAATTTAAAATTGGTCAATATTTCATATAGTTAATTATTGCAGTTTTAACGACAAAAATTAACTTTTGGCAGGTACCTTGAGGATCATAAATAAGAAGCTAAGAAGCGGAGTGTTGGTGCGGTGAACGAAATGAAGTGCATACATAGTTTATTATATATTTTAGTTTGGAATGTTGTAAATTATGTTTGTGAAAGAAAAAAACCTTTCTGAAATTTGCAGGAACATATAAGTTTGCAATAAGATAGCTGAAACTAATATTACTTCAGAATATTTTAGAATAAAAAATTTTAAACATGATTTTGTAATATTAGTTTTTGAGTGCGACATATTTTCTAATTTTAAACTTTTTGATTTCATCCCCATAAGAGATCTGTATGAAGCCCAATATCTTCTAGATATACGTACCTCTAACAAACTTTTGACCATATGTTATAAGCAATTGATCTTTTTGTTATAAAATATTTTTAATTTTCTGTACTTCTTATGGATTTTATGCAGAACCTACATATATGTATACGCATTCTTTATTTCTTATTTTAATTAGTTACTTTTTATCCGGATAACATTATTCATTTATAATATTTTGCAGTATGCAAAACACTTTTTGACAGAATTATTCTATACGTGTTTTTGTATAGTATTCATTTACCAGTAACATAATATTCTTATATATGTTGTCGCATGACAAATGAAATCAGGGTTTATAATTTTCATCCGCAGTTGTGCAGAAAACGTAAATAATAACACGGGAAATAAATGTTCATAACGATAACAGAGATGATTTGACGTCCAATACAAAGTCATTTGCCGTTAAAGGAAACAATAGGTATATACATGTCTATGCGCATTCGACGTTAAATGACACTTGCATGCAAGTGCGCGTGCGAAATAAATAAATAGCGCGGAAGGACCTTGCACCCGTACGAGGCGACAGATTCACATTCAATAGGCGTCTCACTCCGTTGGAATATAATTATAGCCTACAAAACTTATTTCCCCATTGCAAGGTCAAACGAATAGCTAGATTTCAAATTATTCATTTTGTTGCATAAATTAGTACTTAGCAAATTCTTTATATCATTCTGACATTTGTAATATTAAAATTAACACTGACTGGAATCAATGAGACATTTAAATACTACTGTATAAATTAATCTGTCATAGTTAAATTTAAAAGTATCAGAAAATATTTCTAAATATTCTTAGATTTATGTTTAATGGGTGGTAGACATAAAAAATTTAACTTTACTACACTTCGCAACGATAAATGTGTGGAACGTGATACCAAAGTTATTATGTTTCATAATTCGTTGAAACTATAATAATATAACAAAAACAAAAAAAAAATATTTAGCCAATATTTTACAAAAATAAGCCTATATTTTTTTATGTAGAATTTTAGTTTCCAATTTATTCTGTATTAATAATCATGGTACTAATTTTGGAAGAAAAGTAGGAAATAAAGCTAATAAGAATTCCAGTAAATTTAGATATAGTGATCGACATACATGAAAAAACGCTGAAAATCGCTTGGAAAAGGTCTAAAAAATAGTGAACTCAACGTGACGTTCATCCGCAACCGCGAATTCTCTCGGGAATAATTATCCTTCTAGATAGAAGACTATTTCGCGGCCTGCGCGCTTCTCGGAACGATTATTGCAACCTTCATCGAAAGTCGTGAAGGCTTGATTCCATCGTCATCTTACCGGAGAAGACGAGCGCAAAACTTTTTCCCTTTCGATATCGAATCTGAATAAGCATTTTTCCAATAGGTACTAAGCTTTACAGATTTGGTAATAGACCCTTTTATGAATTTTTATTTGTATGTTACCAGCTTGGGCCTATCGTGTGCTTAACGTTATTACTTTTTAATGCGTTTCGATTTACTATTTTTTTTTGCCTGAGAAATGATGATATTATAAGAGCGATTTTACGTGACAGTTTTTTTTAATGATGCAAGTGTAAATTTAAATTCAATTTAATTCCAATCTTTGCTTTTTGTGAAAAAAATTAAACGATATTAGTTAAATTGTATCACATTTTTCTGCAGTTAAATTCATGACTAATATATATAAATAATTGTTTCAATATATATTGCACACAAAGTAATGCGATTTTCATGGTAATTTTCGGTATACAGATTTATTACTATTAGCACTCTCCACACGAGATACTTATTAAGTAAATTATTTAAGCTGATTAATGCCTGTACGTACAAGGGACGACAAATAAGATCATTTACGTAAGTAACACTTTTTATAACTCTGATTATGGATCAAATTCATTATTATCAGAAGTTTCAAAAGCAAACACGGTTCTAATTAAATCTCTTCACGTATACACCAGCGTCACCGCCAATAAAGTGCAAACATTTTACGCTATCGCTTTCACAGCCTTTCAAAAGGATTTATCACGATCAAACATACGTTCAGATAGTAACTTCCGGTAGCCATCCCCCGATGCACTGAGCTCAATGAAATTTATTGGCTTAAAATAACATTTTATAGCTTTCATGTTGTTAAAAGCGATAAAGGCCATCAACGGTTTAAGTTTGAAAGTAGCAGTTGATGAATTTTGAAGTGTGGGTCATCTATAGAATATTTGCATAGGATACATATTATGCTGATCAATTATAAATAGTTACAGTACCGTTTGATTTTTTTTTAATTAAATTGCGTTTGCAAAATATGAATAAATTTTATTACTATTTCAGTTTATTAAAATTTGCTTTTATACTTTTCTTTCTTATACTTCTACCTGCGGAGTAAAATTTAATATTTTTTAAAATATAATTTATGACAACAACTTCTAACCGTATATTAAAGAACATAAAACACAAATTGAAGTATTGTATTATCTTCTGTCCCGCACGTATATCCACTTTATTAAATGCTAACATTATTCTGCTCACGTATTTTTTAAGGAGCGTTTCGTATTTTCATGTACTATAATACTTTTGACATTGATTACTTATCAATTTTTCTGTTATTAAATCATATAAAACTAATTATTTCTAGAGAGTTTATGATCAAACAACTTATTGTTTAAAAAGCACATTGAAAGTAAAAATGGTTTTTAAGTAACTTTTATGGCTGTTTGTCATTCGCTTTGTTAAACTGTTATAGAAGTAATATTTTTCTTGAAACGAGTATAATTTAAATAATATATGAGGAAATTTACATCAAAACTGTTAGTTTTGGCGTCACAAAACTGCTGAAAAATTTTTTTAGGAGCACACTTGCCATAAATGATTTTTTTCGTTCTTTATATCTTAAATTATGTAAAAATAATGTTGAACAAGTGAAAAAACTTTTGTGACACGGCTTTGTTTACTTAAAATGATTTTTGAAAAATGCTCAAAAATGAGATTTCTGGAAAAAGAGATAATATATGTATATACTTTGTTTATATAAATCTGATGGTAGTAATGGACGAATTTTTCATCCATTTACAAAAATAAATTAAGACGCAATAGGGAAGATAGAGGAAAGAAGAATAAAAGTAGAGAGGAAGAGAGAGAAAGAGGAAGGGAGAAAAACTAAAAGTGGGCAGGAAGAAAGGCAGAGAAAAAATAGAGAAACAAGCGGATTGGGAGAAAATTTTAGAGCCATGGGAGGCGAACAAATCGGACGCGTGGCCAGCTAAAACGGGGAAGCAGATCAAGAAGGCGATATGGGCCGCACAAGGCCTGGGAACATTAACACCATCTGCACCGCACACTGCAAATTTATGAGACAGCGAGCCGCAATAAAAAAGAAAGAAGAGCAATGAGGACGACACTTGACCGTGCACACAGACGTTTTCTTTATATACGTATGCAGGCAAGGACTGACTTAGTAAGAAAAGTCAAGGCCCAAGCATACCTATACTGTGTAGCCTCAAATTTACCAAAAACAGGAAAGCCGCTGATATAAAACAGCGGAGAGACAGCTAGGCACCTCTTTTTCACCATAACACGCAGGGGAGCCGCGGAAATATCACATGACACCAGGACGGAGAATGGGTCAGCGAGACGTCCCTGTGACATTTAAATACTCTGCATGTAGTCTCGCAGAAATTTTCTTTCAAGAAGAGGACTTTTGACATCTTTATGTTTTCCTCCATTGAGCGTTGAGCGTACATCAGAAAATGCATGGCAACGGAGGTGGGAGTCAACCTTATGCACTTTTCCACAAGGGGGAAAAAACAAGTGTTCCCCTAAAACAAGTGGGCCTGAGTGCGCAGTAATTTTTTGGACTTCTTCAAGGGCGAAGCGCTGCCCGAGAAACTACCAACACCAAGACTCCCCGACAGTGAAGCGCTGCCCGTGCCACGTCGATTTGAACGCCAGCACCGATTTTGCCAGGACATCGGAGGGACGGTTACCTCCTGGAGTGGATTCCTGCGGAGACCTGCCGACGACGACCACGAAGCCAACCCTTCCACGCGACGATCCCCTGCTACGAGATCACCCGCCACAAAGGAGCAAAACCATCGCGAAACTGAACCACCTACCTTCGACACGACGATCTTCCCATAGCGCGCAGATTGTTCTTTGTTAGAAAGGTATTCATTTTTGTAATTTTGGGTTTAATAAATTTTATCATCAGATGGAGAAAGGATTTATTGCTTCTTTTCTCTGCTACGAGAAAGGCGAAACGCTCAGAGCGTCGGCCTGTAGCAAAGGGAGATAAAGTCCTCTGATTCGCTCCCTTGGTCTCTGTAACCTGGTTAGGCATAACGCTTTCAGGCGTTGGCTATAAAAGACAGGGAGATTCGGTACGCCCCATAGGAGGCCTGCTAGACATGGTAGCTTTTTATTTAGATTCCGACGTAACACGGTCAAATAGCAGAGGCGTATATTGATACTCAAAATCTAATGTAAATTCCATTTAAAAATTTATGCGTATCCGCAAAAACTGGGCGTGCTTTTGACTTCTATCGATGTAAGCTCACAATTTTATTGTTGAAATAAGTAGTGTTTTTGTTTTTAAAAGTTGTAGTTAATAAACATTATTATGAATGGAAAACCCGCTATCATCCTTCTTATTATAGGTGGCTTGAATATGTGAACTCGCTTCGTATGTAAAGAACGCCTCTCTAGATCACTGACGCATAGTAAGTCGAGTGTAATCATTGAGCGATGTCTAACGTGTATAAAGGTTGAAATCCCTGCACAAAATCAAGTTTTCAAAAGTAAATAGATTATGAGATTCTATATTAATTTTAGTTTCAAATTTCCAAAGCTTCATCTACTTAAATATATGTTGAATATAAACTTTTTTTAATATATATTAGATCTATCTGATCGTTTTTTTTGAAAAGGTATTTTGATATCTGCAAGTTTGTATTTAATAAATACTTTTATTATTCCATCGTGTATAAAACTACATTTTATAGAAATATTACGTTAAAACTTATTTACTTCTATACTTTTCTTAATCTATTGTAACCAATTTTTCACCACTCAAATGTATCACCACTAAATTAGAGTTATTTATACTCAGCATGAGGCATACTGTCCGTGACATACAAGGATAACCGCAGAAAACATAAACGCCACATGTAAACCACAAGGAATATTACACTCAATCTTTCTGTTAACAATATGTATGTAAGTGACGTATATCTAGCTATTAACCGACTTTAATATTGATGCATTCGAAACTCTAAAATTATTCAATTTTTCGTCACCGCTCGTAGGTATGGTCATGAAATAAGAAACCGAAACGTAGATTATCTGAAAAACAATAAATCATATTCAAAATTGAAAACAAAACTTCTTGCTTGAGATACATAGACTTTCTTTAAAGTGGGCATTAATCCACTAATAAAGATTCTAAGTGATTTTTGGCATCTCATCATTATAATTAGCTTATAATCTATTATTTTGCGACAATCTTTATAGAATGTAGAAGAATATATAGTATTTATAATACTGTTATTCTTTAAATTATAATAAATTATATAACGTTTGTATCTATTTTTAACAGACTCTTATAGAAAGAAAATTGCTTTCTCAAAAAGAAAGCTTTGTAACGGTGAAATTTTCGGACTTCAAGATTTCGATGATTTTCAATATTTCTAAGCTCCCTGAGTTAAAGTATGCATTTTTAAAGAAAATGTCCGTATGTATGTATATGCGTCCGAGAGAATGCAATTTTATATTGAAATATATAATTTGATGTAATTTAATTATTCTCTTTGAGAAAGCATTCTGCGGGTTTTTCTCATCATTTCATGAAAATCGATAATTTTTTTCATAAACCACCTAGAGTATAGCATTTCAGTTACAAAATCTTATTGTGTAATAAAATTATTAACCCGGCAAAAAATGATCCATGTATGGCCATACATACTCATATATAAAAATCTGCATGGACATATATGATTATATGATACGTGATTATATATAACCATATTTGATCATATATGGATTTTGTCTCTATATAAAAACACATGGTTGTATATAAGCAAGTATAGTCATACATGACTATATATGGACATACATGGATATATATAATACTTTTGTAAGTCATCTTTATACGTGTCCATATTCGTCCATATATGAACATATATTATATACAAATATGTAAAACCGTGTTCGACCGTACATGGGCGTACATGGACGTACATGAATGTATATCGATTTTATCATATATGTATCATCATATATATTCATATATGACTATATTTGCTAATATACAAGTATATATGTTTATATAGAGACGAAATCCATATATGATCATATATAATCACGTATGCTCATATATCCCCATGCAAGATTTTTATATATGGATATATATAGCCGTATATGGATCATTTTTTCCCGAGTAAGTTACCAACAAAAACTTCAATTTCATAAAAACCGAAATTCATGCTTTTTTCACGCATATATACCGCATGCTTTGTGGTTAAATGATATTGTACTACTATAAATAAAAATTTGCTGGTCATTTGACAAAAATAGTACATTATGCAACAAGTGCCCAGTCGCTACGCTCGTGCGACAAACACGCCTCGTGTGGGAATCACCTATGCGCACGCGATGCGTATACGTACTATTTTGCTAAAAGTTCGAAATGCGAGAAACATACACTTTGCGCACGCTAAATAGGCATGATCAAAATCGAGCTTTGCGCACTTTTTAGAAAAAAATATTAGTTTTTCCCCCCTCGAATCGAAAATAAAAATAATATTACAGATCGAAATTCTTTATGCCAAGTAGATTTATATCTTTATATAACTTAAATTAACTTTGATAGTATAAAGCAACTAAAATATACAGTGTACATATAGCATTACGTAGTTAAAAAATAAAGCTGTTATTTGTAGATTTTTTCCGATCTTGTAGTGCCAGGTGAACTAGGTGTTGAAAAAAACTCTAATTTTGCTTCTTTTCATCAAAGCGACGTTTCGTCAGCATTATGGAGCGCTGACTTCATCAGGCTAAAAATTTTATTAAACAGAGTTACACCAAAATTTACACAAAGATTCACAACTATTCTTAAAAATTATTTACAATGTTGATTACCTTATTTAGGTATAATAATTAGTTAACAACATTGTTAACCCGTCGAGAGTTTGTAAACTAGTATTTGCACCATCGTGCTGATGAGTCAACGGTGGAATGTAGTTTTGAAAAATATAAATTCGGAAGGAAGAGTATTTATAGGCACAGCTGTAGCTGTCAAATCTAGCACCTACATTTAGAAAATACTCCATATCAACAGTTCCTAAAATTAAAAAGACTTTAAATTCTGTGATTAAATTGGGGAAAGATAGTACCAACAAACTTGAAAAAACAAACGTAGTGTATCAATTTCAGTGCAAAAACTGTCCGACCGTCTACACCGGTGAAACAAAGAGAGCATTAAAAACGGACGGATAGGAGAAAGAAAAATGTAGAGAACGTTATGAATTACCATCAAGAATCGTTGAAACATGAGTTTGATTGGGAAAAAGTTAAAATTTTAGACATAGAGACGAATTATAAAAAAAGACTAATTTCATAAATGATTAACATTAAATTAAACAAAAACAGTATTAACAAAAAAGAGGAGATTTACTCATTAAATACAGCCTATTTTCCAGTATTAAGAGCGTTTAAATTCAAAAACTAGAAAAACGTATATCTGTATATGTATATGTTGTCATATGTGTTTTTGTTTACGTTTGACAGCTACAGCTGTGCCTATAAATACTCTTCCTTCCAAATTTATATTTTTCAAAACTACACTCCACCGTTGACTCAGCACGATGGTGCAAATACTAGTTTACAAACTCTCGACGGGTTAACAATATTATTAACTAATTATTATACCTAAATAAGGTAATCAACATTGTACATAATTTTTAAGAATAGTTGTGAATCTTTGTGTAAATTTTGGTGTAACTCTGTTTAATAAAATTTTTAGCCTGATAAAGTCAGCGCTCCATAATGCTGACGAAACGTCGCTTTGATAAAAAGAAGCAAAATTAGAGTTCTTTTCTGAAAAAAAAATCTACAAATGACAGTAAAACATGGAGACCGATAAGAACGATCTAAGAAAAAATAAAGCTTTTTTTATTAAATTTTTCATAAGATAAATATAAAATTCTTTTCTGAAGGACCATAGACAAATTACGCCACATTCCCGATTATCTCTAGACCTCACTTCTTTAATTTCCTGAAAAGCTTTTCTATTTCCGTCGAATGTCTGATAAGACATTCGTAACCAGAAACTCTAATAAAAAAGAAATAACGTTGCAATTATACCTTAACGGCCTTATTAATTAAGTTTGAAGCTGCGTGCATACCGTCGAGAGACATCACACCTGGTGCACGTAAAAGCCTCGGCAGCCTTATACCTTCGTAAACACGAGTCTCGCAGATTTTCCTGAGTCCACGCAGTGGGGGGGTACTGCTCTGACGCAAGCACAATAGACCCTTAATAACGCGATTCTCAGCTCTTCTCTCGCCATCTCTTTCTCGACTCCTTTGAGCCGCCTCTCATAGACACACACACACACACACTGCACACACACGCGCACACATACACGCGCGCGCATACACACGTATGTCGTATATAGGTACCTCCGTTGTGTAAGGAAATCCCAGGGGAGAAGCGAAATTCGCGTCATTGCGATGAATATCATCGATTCATCGCATATATACGTGAATATACGCGCGACTTTTAAAGCTTATTTCCAATTGTCGTCGGGACTGGGCGAACTTTTTTTATTTATCGAGGCCGTATATTGACTTGATTGTGTATACACCGAGCTCTGAATGTCAGCTTCTGAAGGTACTCGACATGAAGGTCCTCGAAGGAAATTTGTTTTTCTCTATATTTTCAAGGATATATTAAAGGCATGGGCAACTCTATTTTGATCTTACAACATATCCACCTATTATCCTTGCACAATATATTATTATTACAGAAGCATCTCTCCCACGTATAGAATCAAGCGTCACGCGTTACAAGAATTAAAGTAAAAAGAAGGACAATCGCGCGCACAAAGATTATTAAACCGGCCGGGCGATTAAAAAGGATTGCGTTCGCGAAGGTCTCCAGAATCCAAGGTCATTCAGGAATGTTACACTTTGATTAGGGCGCGAAGTCATAAGTTTCGGGTTAATGGCGCTCGACGCTTATGAATTTATTTTTACGGCCTACGCGAACGGTCGGGGGTGTCAGCGTCGCTGCGCGTTTAGAGCGCAATTACGCACATAATTAATGACGTTGATGCTCGATGGGCTTTGCGAGACAGTGGCGTTGACGAAACGACACGCGGGATCACGGCTGCAATCCGTCAATGACCCGTCGCCGCCGCCGCCGCCGCCGCCACACTGCTGCACACGCGCGATAATTAAATGCAATCGCAGCCCGGGATTTTCCTTAGCATCGAACGTTGAGCGCAAATAATTATTCCGTTACATCAATATATACTACTGCGTTTGTGATATCCCTATGTGTAAAGTTTCTAAATTCATTAAATACTGCTGAAATGTGCGTCAGTGCAGGAGCGATGTAAAGGAGCGGAGCTTTAATTGACAATAATTCGTTGATGAAAAAAAAAAAGGCAACAAGGAGGCCTTATAAAGAAAGTAACAGACGTCATCGTATATAACCGCGTAATAGCGCAGGCGGCGCTCGAGATAAAGAAAATCGGAAAACGCGTATTTAATTCTCCTCAATAAAGCAGAATTCGTAATTATGCCGTGGCGGCAGGAGGTGGCAATCCCGGCCTCGCGGAATGGTCACGCGCCTCAGCTCTTCTCTTCCTTTTAATTCATTCCCGCACCTCCTCCGTATATATTTGCTTTTTTCACGTTCGCAGCGGCTTAAAGAGAGCCATTCTCCTCCGGGTTCCTTTCGACGTGTCTCATTTCTTGCCGTTCTCATTGTTGCGCGTACATCGTAAACCCTAATTGAGCCGTAAAAAAACGAGCATCGCGCTCTCTTTTTCTTGATAGGGGAAGTATAGGGGCGGGTCTGCATTCTTGGCGTTTCGGAGGCGACACTCGTTCATCATCGGGCCTGATAAAAACATGTCTGAAAATCGCGCGGCCGGAGCGAGAGAGTAACTAGGATCGTCATTTCTTTAATTGTAGCCGGCTTTTAAGTCAATCCTGCCCGAGAACAAACTGAGTTATGAGAATCTCTTGTTAGGTTATGGAATTTTATTAAGATTTTATTGGATTATTTCATTTTTTTCATTTGATGTTGAGATTTTAAAGGACTAGGCGAATGATGATTGGTTTACACGAGATATACAGCTGTTACAGATTTTATTTACTTTATACAATTTTCGGTGAAGATAAGTTGTTTAGATATTGTGTTCTTTATTTCGGGTTTGAGATTATTTTTTTTATATATATAAGCCAACAGTCAAAAAGCTTATGGTATATTAAACAGTGGCTACAATCTTTCAGACGCAATGCAAGCAACGGGAATTGACAGTGTAAACAGCTGCCAATCGTCGTTGAGAGATTCCGGCAACGGTAGTTCGTGAACGTCTCGGACATCCCGTTCTACCTCGTTTCTAAGAATGGAGCTCAATCCACGTTTCACCAGAATGTGAACCTGAAAGTATTTTTATTTGAACATTGATATGAACTATATTTGCATTTTCGTGTGTGATCAGTGTGAATTATATATAATCGATATCGAAAAGAAACATTTATCGGTTTATGAGTTAAAAGCTTCTGTATAACAAACAGAATTGTGCATAATCATGCGTAATCATTGTTGTATTTTAAATGGACTTTATTGCTACAGTGATGTAATTAAACTTTGAATTATAAATATATTCAATACAAGTACTGAGTACTGTATTTACTCCGCACACACACACACACACACGTATACTGTAGTTACCTTTGTAATAACTTTTCAAATACTCACTCTATAATCGAGATAATTGCACTGGTAGAACTTATTGGCGCCCGTCTTTGGTTTGCATTTGGCCGTTGTTATGTATCTCGGGTAGTGTCCCTCCCCAAGATGAACGAGATTATACTCCGTTACGCAGCCGCAAATTTCTCTCCATTGAGAGACCGATTCCGCTGAGTTGATTGACTGCAACTATAATGAGAACTGTATAAGTGCGGTGAAATTTTTGCTCCCCCGAATATGTTCATATTGGCATTCTCTTCTGTCGCGAAAGGTATTTCCCTGTATATAAAGCAATTACATGCGAAAATAGTTTAGGTTGTGATTTATAAAAAAAAGCTTTTCCTATGGCGTGATTGAATTTTTCCGCGTAATATGGAGGTTAATTTTTCAAACGAGAAAAGGTTTACAAAGTGATTGTAATGTCGATACACAATTATGAAAAAAAAAACAGGGTAAAGGCCAAACTGTAAAGGAAAACTTTTCTGTAATTAAGTTATAATTCACATTTTTTGTGACGCTTACTGTGAATGTAAAAAATATATCGTCTTTGTTGTCACGGTTTTCTAAAACAAACTTGCAGAGGTATAAACGAACTTTTCTTAATAAATATTAATGGAGGACGGCGTTTATCTCCGTTATTAATAAACTGCGCTAGAATTCATGGGGCAGCGGAAATTATGATTGTTGAAAAATATTTTCTTCTATAGAAATTCACAATGCCGCATATCAATCGCAATAAAAGCCAAATTAATTTCTTAAGATTTCAAAAAAAAAGAACGCACGTAGGGTGCAAATTTAATTATTTTTCTATAATCAACCTGTATGAAATTTAGGGAAAATTCATCAGGTACCGAAATAAGTACACGGAGAAAAATGTTGTAATAAAAATTACTATTTTTGATAGTAGACATGGGACAGACTCATTTTCTCATTAAAAGTAATAAAATTTATAGTAAAAATTACAAAATAAAAACAATTTTTACTATAAATTGTAGTAATTGTCATGAAAATGTCAATCCGTCTCACGGTCGTCGGTCACTACCGAAAATAGTAATTTTTATTACAAACTTTTGTCCGTGTAAGTTATAAGAAAAAATCGATTGAAAATCAACGTCTGTTCAAACTCGGATTACACTACTCGGCATGTAGACTGAGAAAAATGTACATAAATGTTACCACTATATCGTTTCGTTGTCGAAATATAGTTATAGATCCGATAAAGAATATCCCTGCTGGAAATCGTTCATTTTTTTCTAGCCATTTTATGGCGATTTCGGTCAACTCGACATAAAATGGCTAAAAATTGTTCAAAAATCGTTTCACAAATGGGAGAAAAATGGACTATTTCCAGCAGGGACTATATTATAGTAGTAGTGACAACCACAATTATTCTAAATGCAACTATGATATAGTAACTTTTACTATAAAACAATGTTGTGTGGCTATATTACACTATACGTATTGCAAAAGTAACCATATTTTTTCTCAGTAATTAATTATTTTAATAACATTGCTACTTAGACATTAAACTTTAAGTAATGGGACAGATTTTACAGGTTGGACTTTTAAAATGAAATTGTAATTCTCCCTCCTCCACTTGAAATTTTTCAAAACTACTATCTTACATCTAGCATCGATTTTTGCAGCATCAACGCCCCGCGGCCTATATTTCCCTCGACACTCTCGTTGCATCGGAGGAGCGAGCGATCGCGACGAAATCGACGCAACAATCACAGAAGCGCAGAAAAGTTATATCGAGAGTATAAAGGCGCGAATTGCATGCGGGTCGCGACTCACAGCACAATACGCTTTATTACCCTGGGCATGAGTCGTCGCTGCTCGACGGCTTTCTCGGGAGCGATCATGCGCTTCTCGGCGAAGAGGGAGCACGAGCCGTCCAGGCAGTCGTCTTCGCCGAAGCCGTCGCTGTAACTTCCAATCGAGGCGAGACGCCCCCTGCTACAAACCACCAGCGCCAGCAGTGTCACCTGCGAATTAAGTTATTGATCAATGTTTTGCTTTATTTTTTCACGGTGTTATATATGTATATAGATGTAATGGAAGGTGGGGCGCAATTCAATGGCTCGGATTTTCCTTGACCCCTTTGATCAAATTTCTCAAACGTGTGTTTATTGTATCGAAATATTCGTCTACACAGAAAATGTAAGCTGTTTTTTTCTCATTTTTAGATTTTATGACATAAAAACACATCGCGTAGTATATACACTTTTAATAGCTGGTAATATTTTAAATTTTTAAATAATTCAGCAGCTTAAGAGCTGGATTCTCTCTACTTTTCAGCGATAAAGCCAATGCATAAATTTAACTTTCTCATGCTCGATAACGCCGTTATTTTGCTTTTACGTTTTGAATAATGTCGTTCCCATAACAATTTGCTTTTATTCAGCAAGAATTTATCCTCTTCAAAAACAGTACTCCTATATGTGCTCGTTTAGTTCACGTATAGGCAAATGCGTATAAATATTTTTTTGCCTTATAACTGGGCCAAATAGAATCAGTTTTTTCAATTTGCACGCTGCCATCGACTTTTTACATGCAACCAACACTGATTTTATGACGTTAACAAAAACACTCACGAGAAAAGTACACCGTCTCATTACACCGGAGTCGTCTGCATGGTACGGAGCTAAGAATCTTGATGAGGACGATCACCAAGGATTCGGAGCTTTTATAGGATCCCGAAGACGAAAAAATGTCTTTTTCCCAGGTAAGCTTAGCGACGTCAGTCTCCGTACAATGAATCCATTAATGACATGCGATACCTGCGTATCAGCGTCAGCTATTTGTGTCTCGGTTTTCTTCTTAATGGCCATCCGAAAATACTCCATTCTGTTTGTAATAAATATAAAAGAAAATTTCTTTGCAAAATCCGCATTCGCGTTCCATCCACAGTTAAAAATCCAAACCTCTGGCAATGATATAATTTCTCAGGTAATAGTGTATAAGACTAACTTTTTCATCTTCCGTCAAAAACTTATTCATATTATCATCCGCGTCATCCAATTCCAACTCCCGATAGGACCTAGCAACTTTCGAGAGATATATCTTTTTAATTAATGATCGGCATCCCCGCCTACTCGTGACGAGAAATCACCTCGTCGCGCCATCATCGTATCCCTCCGTGCAGCACGGCGGTGCCTAATGGCTAAATTCATTCGATTAATTTTGATAGCGCAGCAGCGCTGCATTATATATCTCGCGACGTAAAAAGAGAGAAAGAAAATAGTACCCACGGGCAGCTACAGCGAGAGAGAGAGAGAGACTTTTTTCCGCCTCGTACTTCTATTTCCATCCACGCGCGCTGGCCATAGAGGGGCGCAAAGAATGCGTGTGCGTGTGCCTCCCTCTTTCCCTCCTTTCCACCTCGCACACGTTAATTCAATGTGTGTGTGTGTGTGTGTGTGTGTATATGTGTGTGTATACACACACACACGCGCACACACACACACACACATACACACACACACACACACACACACACACACATTGAATTAACGTGTGCGAGGTGAAAGGGAGGGAAAGAGGGAGGCACACGCATATATATATATATATATGTAGGCGCGTGTACACGACACGTAGCCGTATATCCATGTCTCCAGGCGTCACGTTCTCGGTGCACCTTCTGCAGCGCCACTAAATTTTTGCTATGTTTTCCGCGAAAGCACGCGCGTATGGGCGGATGTAATATAATCACGTAACGTTGATACGATAACCTCGTAATTGATATGATTTTTATGTGCGTGCGCCCCTTCGTGATTAGCCCGGGGAGTTAATAGATAGATAGAGAAAGAGAGAGAGAGAGAGAGAGAGCGAGTGTGTATGTGTATGCATGTATGGGAGTATATTATATATAGTAGACGTGGGGAGAGAGGCGCGCAGCATTTTTCTTCCGGTTTACAAGGGGTTCCGCGGGAATGACGCACAACCGCTACTCGGTGTCTTATCAGGCAAATGAAAACATCTCGCATTAAGATAATAAAAATTCATTTTTGCCCGGTTACGGGGAAGAGACTGCGGGTAAGGGATATATATGGTACTTTGCTGGAATGTTAATTTCATCTGGTATAGGGTAAATTTTATGCCTTTGGAGTTGTTATGGAATAGATTAACGATTATTTTAAATCAATTCCACATTCATTTAGATTCCGGGAAACGATAATGGTTAAGATGGAAGCGTAACAGCTATAAGTGTGTCCCAATAACCATGACGAGAATTCTCGATGAAAATTATCATACATATATTGTATGGTCGCCAGCCCATTCTAGTAATTTTTCTGACTTATATAAGACGTGTCGTCAAGCGATTGTATGAGATTCCTTTGCGTCACTTGGATTCCTTTACTTCATTATACTTATATCTCCTGTAACATATCCTTAAATTATTATGTTTACTTCATACTTGTTGAGAATTTCGAAACAAATTTTACGTCTGACCTTAATACATCAAGACCTTATAGATATTTATCACTGAAAAACCCATTTTAAAATATTCATAAGTTTTTCCTTCATCGCTTAGCAAAGGGAATTTCGAAGGTTTCGAATTAAAATTAAATTTTCAGGTTCAACTTTTAGAGTCCATATTATCATTTCATACCAGAAAAAAATTTAATTTAAAAGGTCTCCCTTTTTGGATAAAGCAAAAATTACGAAAATTTTGTTGAATGTCGGCGTTTAATTAATTAAATTAGTTTCTAGTCAAATGTATTCAATAAAATATGAATTGCTTTTTTTATAGCTTTAATGATGGTACCACTAAAGTTCTCGATATTATTGCCGTGAAAAAAGTATTGACTGAAAATTTTTGTATTTTCAGTGCAGCTCATGTAAGTAAAACTTATATACTTAGAAAGTTGTTCTCCTCTCGAAAACGCTATTTGAAAACACGCAACTCAAAGTCGCCGCTGATTTACTTCCTTTAGATAAGTCGATTTATCTAAAGAAGTTTTCAGAGCCCAGTCATACACGGACATACCACGTGCAAACCATCAGAAAATCATTATATGTGTTTAGTAAGTACGAGTTATCAAGACTTTTTCGTAGTAGTTTGTTCTTTATAGAATACTTTTTCGTGTGAATAAAGCTGATTTAAATATTTGCCTCTTTGTACCATGAACTTCTGTATACTTCACATATTTCCGCACTTGTTCCGATAAGGGGCTTTCAGAAATTTATTCAAATTCATAAGTATATTATAAAAGATCCTCAAACAAAGTATTAAAACACCACCTAGGGATTAACATTAGACATACTTATATAATTCAGGTATATTTTTTAAAATAGAAATTTATTTAAGTAGATAATCCTGTTGTTTACTTAACAGCATTAAGCAATTATATTGTTAAAGTAATTTGATATATAGACAACCTTGCCTCCTTTCGCTGTTCAAAACACATCACACAGTCTCTCCCGCCCTCTGCATCATTAACCTAGATATGATATTTTCTCGCACTTTCACCCACGGTTAATTAAAACAATTGAATTTCCCTCGAACAGAATAGCGCGAAGAAAAATCTCCGGCGCATCGCGCGGCGATGTACGAGGATAATTGCGCGGAAAGACGCTACAATCAATCCTCCGTATTTTTCACGATCCACTATAGGGGAGACCGGGGCAAGTTGGCATACAGGGTAGGTTGGCCAAATGCTAATAACTCGTGATTGGAATAACAGAGAGCAAAGCCAAGTAGGAGCAAATTTTAGATTTTAGGAAATATCGGATAATTCGTTAAAAAAATTATGATTATCTATTTTCACTTAATGGAGATTATAATAATTGCTTTTTTATAATATTAAGACTTTTTATTTTGTTGTGTTTCAATTTTTAATATTATTAGCCTAATTTTTAAATTAAAATGTACCCTTGGGGCATGTTGACTGATTTGCCATTCAATCACTTCACTATTTGATAAGAATGGTTTGATATAACATAGAATAACAACGAAAACTCAACAGCGCTTTATACAAGCAGTGGTAATGAGAGTTGGATCATTTACAGTTGTTAACTAATTGTAGCTTACTTTGTTGTTCAATTATAATGTTATGTGTTTAATTGTTTTATTTAATGTAATAATGTCGTTAATTCTTGTATTTTATTCTAAGATTTATTGTCGGTGAATTTACCCCAGATTCATGGCCATCCTAGCCCGCTTTTGGGGCAGGTTGACCAAAAATAGTTTAATTAGAAAATTTATTATAGTATTTTTTGAGCTTATCCTGCTAGTTTGAGAAAAATCATAAATATTCTCTAGATGGAGTACTTTGAAATATTGAAAAAGTTCTGTTCATTGCATAAAATATGAAAAGTCGGCCAACTAGCCCCGGTCTCCCCTACTTACTCGCGGCTCTCTCCGCTGAAGCCCGGGCCAAATTAAAGAGCCAAGGAAAGCCGCGGGCGCTCTTGCGGACTTTTCGCTGGGGGGAAGGAATGTATTTCTCTTGTTACCGCACGCGCGCCTCTCCGGGGAATACAAACATTTCTTTGAGAGAAGCGCGGCTTTTTCCCTCTTTTCTCTGCCCCGCTAGGAGCCATATAAGACGACCCCCCGACGCCGCCGCCGCAGCCGAGCAACGACATGTGTATGCTATGTAGTTGTCGCATACGCGGGTTGCGGTTACTAAGCGAATTGCAGACGCTCATCTTTAGGGATATATAAGATATATGTAGTGGAGCATCTAAGAATAATATAATCCAATTATATAGCGAGATTAGTGAGGATTATTGCTATTAATAGGTGAGATCTTAAAGCGGGAGATGTCGAATGCAGGTTGTGGGATTTGAAATTTCGAACTAGTCGTACATAATAGTCGTTATTTCGCTGTAATAGATGTAATAATGTTAAATGCATGTTTTTAAATTAGTGAAACTATACTGTAACGAGTTTGATAATATCTGATCCAAGCTTTCTCCCCTTGCCTTTATCTACTGCTTAGGACGCTCACTAGTTAAAAATCACCGTTCCTTGAAAATTTATACAATAATTACAATAGTTCTCAGAAATAAAATATGACTTTTATATAATACTAAGATATTTGACGTGATAGAAAAAAAATTTTAAAATAAAATTTGAAAGTTTACCAGCGTAAATACCTATTGCTCAGGAAAGTCACTTTAACCTTCTATGGAAATTTTTATTTGTCATTTGATTTTAATGGGGTAGGGTTCATTATCATCTTTGTCTAATTTTAGGTACGGATTACGGGAAAATAATTCAGAATTGTTTAGGAGTGAAGCAAGACCTTTATTTGTTTATAGGTATGTCATTATAATGTGGCATTTCAGATTGTAAACAATATTTGACTGTTACTCCTGTACCTGAAATTTAACAAGGAAGACAATGATTCCTATACCGTTAAAATCGAATAAAAAATAAAAATCCCCATAGAAAGTTAAAGTAACTTTTCTTTAATGAGCAATATTTGAACTTGTAACATTCCAAATATCTAAGTATTATATAAACGTCATATTTTATTTATTAGAACTATTACAATTATTATATGAATTTTCATTATTATAGATCATTTTCAGCCTGTGAGCGTCCATGAGATCGCGCAGATTTCGTGCTTTGTATATTTAATTAAAGTATATTTTTGTATAATCAATGCTGTGTCTATGTTATTAAAGTACGGATTTGTTAGTATTTCCTGGTTATTACCCGCATGTGATGGATTGTATAAATATATTTTGCTAAAGTACTTCATGTTTATTGAACCAGAAAATTACTGTGTATGTATAAGTAATCAGCTTAATTTGTATTTCAATAATAATAAAATGCCTAAATGATGTTTATAAAATTTCTTGGAAGGTAATACGATTGATTGCCGTCAACCTGAAAGTACTGTTAATTTTATAATAAAATTAATAGCTGATTCCTGTTATAATGTTTGTACACAAACACGCCGAATTGACAGACCTAATTAACTCTATTAGTATCTAACATGCCATCAAATGGAAGCTACACGCGTACCTCATACACAAGCAAAAAAATCCCAAAATAGCAAAATTTCTTTGAAGCCCAATAAAAATGGCTGACGTTGCCACAGCATTTTGCGCAAGCAATCGCCGTAATAAAAGCGATACTTGGCGAATGCCACAAAGAAGGCTGTAGCTCTTTAAGCCAGAGCACGAGCTGCACTTTGACGTATAGACTTACCTGCAGTGCCTGCGTACTTGGAGAACAAATGCACCTTTAAACTGTCGGCCGAGGATATTTCGCCGCGAAAAATGTCAGCCACGAGAGGCGTAAACGACAAAACAAAGGTTGAGAATGTGACCTTCGGCTTTTTCTGAATTCACCAATGCTCCTCCTCGCTCAATCGCGTTCCAAATTCTAATACGATCCGTTAATTGAATATTAATGTTTTGAAGTAAAAAGAAAGGTTGATTAGAATAATACGTACTTTCCAAACACAGCTTTTAACTAGTTGCTATTAGGGAGCTGATTGGGAGCATTGTTTTTTTGCTATTAAAAAGTGGTACAGGTCTCTAGTCGGTCAGACTCTACGCTGAGCATTAATAATAATACCGTCGCATCACAGATATTCGTGAACGAGGCAAGGCTGCAATCATCTTTGTGCCTGCACGGTGATATTAAAAATTGTGTCTTTGAGTTTGCGGGATCACGTCTGGAAGATGAAGGAGCCTAAGCTGGAATAAGGTGATTATGACATTCATCGAACGTACAATGGACGCGCGATACCTTCTTACGCTTCGTTGTAATATTATTTACTATTTTTTTCATAATAAACTGAATATTAACGTGAATTTGTGATGTTAAAAATGGTCTTTTTAAAAAGGTGGCAAAAAATTCTTCTAAAAACTAATCAAATATAGATCGAAAATGATGCAATAATATTTTGTATATTTTTTAAGAAAGGTGTGCCAGTTTGCATTCGTATAAGTTATTTAATGCAACTATTAAACTACTACGACTACGCAGTAAAGTCAATTAAACTTCTTTGTTTATGTGCTGTGTCTTTCTGCTACACGTACAAGTGTAGGTTAAGATAGTCCATATATTAACTATTTCATAAGAAAAGATGACTCCATATCTAAAAAGTTTTTGTATAAATAAAATTAGGAGAAAAAGAGGACCTAGAAAAGGACAATTGATAAAAAAATATTGTTAGATAAAATGGAAAATGCTCAAAAACTATTGACATTATTTGAACAATCATATAGTAATATTTCTTGTATTTATTATTAGAACGAGTTGCGTCGTTGCTAAGTATCGCAGTGTATTCTAAATTAACCTACGAGATATCGCCAACTTTAATACTTAATATTTTACGATTTTGGCTGACAACCTGTACTTTTCCTTGCGTATTTTAAAACCTTATATTAAAATTTATTCAAATCTCATTTTTCAAATTCGTGATAGATAATTCCTATCCGTTAAAAAGCTTTTCACTTTGAGTTTCCTTAAACCTTCAGGCCATGAGAGACTTTTTTAATGTTACAGTTGCCGTTTCAAAATAATTGTTCTCTTATTTTTCCCTGGCATGGTGACCCGAACTTTCGAATACAACTTCTACAAGTATTAATTGATATATATGGAAAGTTTCAGTAACCCTTTAGAAAATATTAAAACCAATCGAATCACCTTAAATTCAATCGGCTGAGTTTGAAAAACATATTTTTACAAACTTGCGTTTGTTTTTTTAATCTTTTGAAAATTCATAAAAATTGTTTTTCGTAATATTCCTAGAAAAATCAATATTGAATTGATTGAAGTATGCCTCTTGTACTATTACTAGATAGATAAAGTGAATCTATTGATTTTTCAGAGTTTGTTTTCGAATTGTTTTCGCATATTGTATTTGTAAAGCTGCGCGCTTCAACAATGGGAAACAGGCGGCGTATAGACAAACGGTTTATACATAAGTTTATCTTTTCTCGTACTCGACGGGGAAGTTTGATTAGCAATTTAAACTTTTGTAAATTTAGTAATTCTGATAAAAGTAGCTGCATAAACTATTAAATCATCTTCATAAAGTAAGAATTTGGATTTTCTCGGAAAATTGTATTCTTTTTTTTATCGTATAGAGGAAAAAGTTTCAATTTGAATGTGAATAGTAAAAAAGAGCTTTATTTATGAATACATATATAGGATCTGCTACATCATGCAATTTATACACT
The DNA here is from genome assembly GCA_036365515.1 of Torymus aiolomorphi. Lineage (NCBI taxonomy): Eukaryota > Metazoa > Arthropoda > Insecta > Hymenoptera > Torymidae > Torymus > Torymus aiolomorphi. The sequence goes on from CM070875.1 coordinate 14,209,166, forward strand.
AATATTTCGCGAGAAATATCATTAAATATATAAAACCCATTCACGTTAATCGTTTATACTTTTTTCTTAAAAAAGAAATTTCCACATACGCATTTTGCTAATCATTTTCTTCGCAAGCATCATTTCCCAATGACAAGAAATTCGTCTGCTAATTACCGAGATTTCGCCAATTACGTTCAATCGATCCACCTTTAAAGCCTAAAAAACTATACCATCCTCAAAGAAATTCATTATTAAAGAAATACGGTCGCGTGAAAAGCGCCGACACTGTCTAATAAAAATAAGAATTGCCGCACTACAATATATCTACGTACGCTCAGCGTGATAGATCCCGAAAATTCAAAAGCGAAGAAAAAAAACAGACACACGATACGATCGCTCAAGAAGACAGCAAGAAGAAGAAGAAGAAGAAGAAGAAGAAAAATTGGCCAACTACCACCTAATCGCACCAGCCCATACGCAGACATATCTGTGTGAGAGTGGGCGAGAGCGCCTGTTGCAGAGCGAGCGCGCTATATCACCTATATAGCATCGCCTTTATCTAATCGACAGAGAGTAAAAGCGATAGATAGGCCCCGCGCGCGGGTACAAAGTAGGTGGTTGCGCCTCTCTCCACTGCTCCGCCGGCAGAGGGGGAGCGAAGAATGGCAAATGGCGCGTATTATTCGGGGCGCCGGTCTCCGTAGTGGGGTGTACATGCTATACGCGTACGCGAGCGCGCGCGCGCAGAGTCGAGAGTGAGAGAGACGCCCTCCCGGCGCGATCGCGCTATATATTCCAAGGGGGCACGAGGCGCGCGGCACACTCGCTCGCACTCGCTATAGACAGACGCGCAGCAGCAACAACAGCAGCAGTGCCAGAGTACAAGTCTTGCCTGCTCCCTCTTCTTCCGTCTTCGCATAAGTACTCGACGAGAGGTTCGCTGTGCCTGACTTTGGATTCCCTCCTGTGGCAAGCAGCTTGCACAGCAGATGATGACGATGGGCTGCTACAGAGCGGCCTCCTGCTCGATCGCTCTGCTGGCCGGCGCGCTTCTTTGCGCTGCTATTCTCGTTAGCGATGTTGCTGCTTCGCCGCTCCCGGTAAGTACCCATACCACGTCGCGCTTTGTGTCTCTCGGCCCATTCAACGAGCCTCGATAAACATTTTTTTTCTTCGGCACTTTGTACGTGGGAGAAATCATAGTTACACGTGGAAACCAGCAGTTTTATTTAGCTTAGGACGTTCCTGAGACAGTAAAAAGTTGTTTTTCAGAGATAAATTTTTAAAGTTGCGTCACTGCACGTGTCGCAGTTATAATTTTTCAAAAAGTTTGCAAAGCGAGCGACTTTTTATTAGCTTTACACGCTTTACGGCGAGTACGGCGGGAAATAGAAGCCGGGCAAGTGTACCCTGTTTTCTCCCATTCGTAAAGCCACATTGAATTATATGAGTTAATGCAGTTTCAAATGCAGATATAAACTTTCCGCCGTGCGCACGCACGAACGCTGAATTATAAGTCAATTGTACTATTCATTTTTGAAATATCACTTTCATTAGTTTGAGAAATAAAATTTTGTGATAATTAAGTTTAAAGTTAGGAATTTGTATAGTGCGCCAGTAGCACGGGAGCATCTGCTCGTTCCCGCACGCGCGCCGCGTATCCGGTGCTGACTTCTTCGATTTTCAATTAAAATTTTTTGTCGCAAATTCGTTAAGGTTTTGAAAAAAAAGCCTTGGGAGATCTATTCAGTTTTTTACTGATATAGCGAACGACGTTTATAATGATTTTTATAATAGATTTAATATTCAGAATATTTTTTTTTTGCGCAGTTATATATTCGTGATGTTAGCGTCTAAACGTTAAGTATCACTCATAAACGATCTTCCTGTATTAACGAGAATCTGCCTGTCGGAAGAGGATTTCCGCTAAAAATAGGGCCAAGAGGATATCTTCCTATGGAAGGAGGAATTATCATACAACAGGAAGTCAACCTTCCTGTAGCGGGATGATGATTTTCTCGCACGAAGATTTTCTGGGGAGGGATTTTATTTGAAGACAGGAGGATCGTTTTTCTGAGTGTATTAGATAAAAAAGATAGGTCACCTCAATGTTAATTACCTTTTATATGCCTCCTTTTTATCACATGTGTGAATGTGCGACATTTTCTAAAATTTTTATCAAAAGTCTGTGTAGATTTATTTCAAGTTTCTAATAGAACGAGATAAGTAAGTTTTGTGGCCGGGCAACTCCGTAATGATACTGTAATGTTCAAAAAGTCACCGCCATAAACTATGACACATGTTCTATGAACAAGTTGCGGGTCTTTTTAGTCACGTTCAGCTACATATATGTATTATTTCATTTTGAACTCTCGCTGCTCACAATGTCACTTCCGTTATGCGATATGCATACATACTTCTTAGTTAGACATTTTTCAAATAATACTATAAAAATGAACTTACGTGATAAGAAAATGTAAATATATTTCCGACGTAGATATAAGCGTGACACCTTAATTCCTGCAGTTATACCTTATAAGTAGTGACGGCGAAATTTCGGACATATTTTTTTGTGCGCGCGAATAGATGGTACAGCGCGCTCAAGTATATAATCAAGATATGAGTTCAGAAGTTATGCGACGAGTTTTATGGTTGTTAGCTCGCACACCATACGAAACTTGCTACTTTTTCTAAGCGGAGCGAGAAAAAAGCAAAGGCCTTCTTTATGGCTTTTTTATGTATCTCAAACGATCACAGGGGAAATCGAAAAACGTAGGTACTTGTAAGTAAATGGATTTATCGTGCAAAGTTAAATAATACCTATTTTTCGAGATAAATTGCCAAGAATTCTACCAAATTCTCCACTTGTTGAATGAGACATTCATATTAATATGAGCAAAAAGTAAATTTGGAAAAGTATAAAAATAATTTCCGATGTATAGTTTGAAATTTTTCGACTTAACGCGAACCGTTGCGCGTGCCTTAATAAATGAATATTTTGAAAATTACACACCATAGCGAAACTAGGACGTGAATCATCAAACTTTTATTACATATAGTTTTTCGAATTTCCGAAGCTCATGAAAAGCTAATGAGGAGGCAGCGGCGCATCTTTGCGATTCACCTGGACGTGCTTGTTTTTTAATCGATACATCTTCGGCGGCGCATATATGCGTGGGAATTCATTTTCACGCATGGGGTTGAGCCATGCGCGGAAGTCGTCGCTTATGTCTCAACGAACTTTTCTCATGCATACTAATACAAAATGTTCCTCAGGTCAATTTAAAACGCATCGCGCGCGCACGTACACTCCCGCGTAAGTTTTCTTTGCGCAACTTTCGAAAAATATCCGCGCGCGGCCTTCCCTCGTAACTCCGCGCGACGCAACGTAAATATAACGCCTATACGCATTTACAGCGGCTGTCGGTACCTTTCCTGGCATTTCCACGTATTCGCTACTCTCTAAAGTTGAATTAGTGAAAATTGCTCCACCATTTCAATTAGTAGAAAAAACTTCTAATTTATTAGTGAATATTCACTATTTCATTTAGTAGTTTATTAAAACTACTATTTTGATTAGTAGTTTTTACTAATTTAATTAGTAGTTTTTAAAAAATCACTAATGAAATAGTGAATATTCACTAATAAAATAGTAGTTTTTTCTACCAATTGAAATGGTGGAGCAATTTTCACTAATTCAACTTTAGAGAGTAATGGCCCTAAAAACTCGGGTACAAAAGCAACGCGTATAAGGCCGTCGGTCGCGGTAATTGATTATCCAAGGGGGCAATTATCCCCGCGGCCTTATGCTCTGCGTGCGTGGCGTTAAGATCGGAAACTCGAGATTATGACCAGCGGGCTTGCCATTTGTCTGTTTAAGGTGCGACATTTCACGACTCGTATAAAAAGTATATACGCGCGGATAAAATGGGGATGCGATAATTGTGCGCGCGTGTGACGCTCAATCAGCGATAGGGCGAGAAATTATCCTGTGTAATCGGTTTCTCTGCTTTTTTTATTTTAATCGGTCTACGCAGTATGTATAATCAGCGAAAAAATTCCTCCCCGTCGCCGGGAACTTTTCCGCGCAACCGCACATATAATTGGCAATCTGATTTATTTGAATAATGACATTGCTGAAAATGGCTAGTTTGTTTTTTAATGGGACATTACGTTTGTTTCGATCGCTCCTTTTAGAATAGTTTGGAGTGTCGACGTGTGCAATTGTGATGCAGCGTTTTTGAAATACTTCAAAAGTCAAGTACTCTCTAAAGTTGAATTAGTGAAAATTGCTCCACCATTTCAATTAGTAGAAAAAACTACTAATTTATTAGTGAATATTCACTTTTTCATTAGTGATTTTTTAAAAACTACTAATTAAATTAGTAAAAACTACTAATCAAAATAGTAGTTTTAATAAACTACTAAATGAAATAGTGAATATTCACTAATAAATTAGATGTTTTTTCTACTAATTGAAATGGTGGAGCAATTTTCACTAATTCAACTTTAGAGAGTACACTTTATGGAACAATACTTAATATTATAGAGATTTAGTTGTATTGATTTTAACAAAGCTGTGTATTTAAAAGAATCTATCTATCAGTTAAAAGCGCACGAAGCCTTTGACATTATCCCTTTTTGTTCGAGATTATGCGGGGAAGGTTTTATGTATTACTATTTTTTAATCAGTCTTTAAGATTTTAATTCAAGCAAATCAAATATTATTCAAACTGAATTTACTTGATTTACAAAACGTGGTCAAAAAATAAGGTATTCCTGTATATGTGCTTTAATTAAATTAAACTTTATTTATATCACATTCAGAGAACGGGAATCCTATATTGAAGTTACAATTTTTTTCTGAATTTTCTTGTTTATGAAATGTCTACCGTTTTTGGAAATGTTAAACAAAGCTATAGAAGGAAATTACTTTATTTTATCGTGATTATCATTTTAATACTAATAATGTAGTACTTCATCCAACTACAGTTTTATATAAATGAATAAAAAACATTTATTTTTATTGATTTTCGTCGAGCTTTTTACCTCGCTGCGCGTTAATTAAAAAATTGTCTATATATTACTCACTCTCGTTGTAAATTACGAAAAGTTCGTTTCATTATTAAGAAAATTATTGATAAAAAGTCCGCTAGTTTTTTTTCTATCAAATGAGCGATCGATATTTATTTTAAGCTTCTACCTAGCACATTTACGTCATATTTTTATCCTACTTTAATTATTATGTTGGCTTTGTTTTTCCTCGCCATCCGCTTCGTCCCGATTAATTTTAAAGTATGATATGAATCTGGAAATCAGTAGCCAGCCAAATGAGCAATATCGACTCATTAATTACTCTATGACAGTGGAACAAAAACATGAGCTCGCGGCTTATCGTACTGTCAATCTTCCACAACGACGACCATAGTCAGAAGTCCACATTCAAACAAACCACTATAATATCATCCTTAATATTCGCAAACAAAATAAGACGAGTCGTTAAACACCCCGAAAAAGCAACCGCACTTGAACTTTGCGGAGAGATCAACGCCAGATCCATTCTAATCGTGTAAACCCTAATCGCCAGGCGGAATCGTTAAAAACATGTATATATAGTCCGATCGGCGATCGCGGATACGTGCGGATAATAAAAAGAGAGTGTGCTGTGCTGTGCAAAAGTCCCGTGAGAGAGAGGGAGAGCGAGGGAGAAGAGAGATTGACCGGCGAGGCATGCAAGGTCGAGGGTGACGGAAGGTCGCTGGCGTCGCCTCGGTAGCACACATATACGTGCCTCACGCACTATGCAGTGGGTATAAGGGTGGCGAGTGCATAACAAATTGCACCCCCGAGCCGAGATTCCGTCGGCAGGCCTCATGCATTATTTTAATGCGATGCTGCCCGCGACAACAGGGGAGACTAGCCTTCTTTCTTCTTCTTTCTTCTTCTTCTCTTTTTTTCAAGGCTTTCTTCTTCTTCTCTTTTACAAGGCTTTCTTCTTCTTCCCTTTTTTTATTTGGCCGGCCTAAGTGGCCTCGTCACTGCTGCTGCTGCTGCTGTTGGCTCACGGCTCTTCCGGGCTGACCTCTTATCTATAGGTGATGCGCAGAGCGGTTCAGAAAAATTTGTCTACATGCCCCATTTCTCAGCGGGGACGCTCACCCCTGAAAGCATACTGTTTCGAAGCATCTTTTTTTCTTTTTTTTTTCTTTTAGTGAAGCAGGCGGACGACCAGGGGACGGGGATATTTATTCCATTCATTTTTCTGTTTCAGACCAGAGAAAACGCCCCGTACACAGCGACGGTGTTCGCGCATCCGGAATATTTGGAAGCCGTGGCTAAGGAATTGGAGAAAGAGGGTAAGTCAACTCAAGCTATCACGAGATACGTGACTTTTATACTTTCATTATTAAGTAAAGCAATTACAACGTTCACGTAAAATGTCCAAAAAAATAATAACACGTGTTCCGTCTTTAAACAACTATACTGTGTTTGTCTATTTCAAAAAGGTGCTTAAGGTTAAGGGGCTTCTTGTAAACTTCATCGCCGCGCTTTCATATAATTAATTTAATTATATGAATACCGTTATTAATAAAGCTGCCACGGGAGCTGCTTTCCGTAAGATCGCGCTAAGCGCTATTAACGCGGAAAGTGGCGCGACGTGAGAAATCACAGTTTAGGACCATTTGAACCCCGTACATTTTATCATACGGCAGCGAGGCAAATCTTCGCAATTTACGCCTGACGTCTGGCGCGCGACAAGACAGGCCAGTGATAAACAAGCGGATACTTATAAAGCCAGCATCACCGGTTTCTGTGGCTGTTATAAGAGGAAATCGAAAGCTGTTTGTTATACCCAAGGTGGTGGTGAGAGTTTTGTGATGTTATCGTAATATGCTTTACCCCAAGGGCATTGACGAATACATTTTATCCCACAATTAAAGCTTCCTTCGTGCCGATAACTGATCGTTTTTCGAACGCGTCAGCGGAAGTCATTCATTTCCCAAAAGACAGCATCAATTTTCACGATACGACGAGTCTTAAACTTTGTTCGCTTCTTTTAAAGATTGATAATTTTCAGGCGTAGCTAAACGATTTGTGCATTATTTTTCGTCTCTCTCTCCCTTAATTACTAACCAATTGTTTTCCTGCCTCAGCTCACATCGCCGTCCGTCTATCTCTCACCCATTTATTTCTCTTGAAATTTTTGCGAGCAGTCAGCAGCCAAAAATCACTCGATCACCTTCTCGCGCGGCGCGATTCATCACGCGTAAGTATCCGGTGACGAATCGCTATGGAGGAAAAAATTTCATGCAATCCCCGAGAGCCGTTCTCATCGTTAATAAAGTCGACGTCCGTGATAAATAAATATATATATATATATATATATACACGCCGGCCGCCACGGCCGCTGACTGACCGCTGACTGCTCAATGATCTTATCCATCCCGGCGCACGAGAGCGCGCTCTACGCGGGGTATATCAACCTTTTCACTCCTTCGTGCCGAGATTCATTTCATGCGCCGGTATAACAAATTCTTCGCCCGCGCGAGACAGCCGAGCAAGCGAGACGCACAGAGGAAGCACGAAGTGGCGACGCGATCGTTATTGGGGCTGACCGACGGGTGATAGCACTACTTACGGTCGACATGCGCGCATTCACCGGAACGCTCTCCCGCGCGCGGAAGTCAACTTCCATTCAGACGGCGGCTCATTGTGCGTTTAGCTTCCTTTTCAATGCGAACTTTTTCACGCGTGACCGGCGCCCTCGACGCTCCTTTGATGTAATCATGGTTTGCGAGCGAACCGGGGAAAGGTTGTATGCTGAAAGGTTTTTTTGATAGATTAGTTCGTTATTGTGGCGTTGTGCAGGGCTAGAGTGGTTGGAGCTTTTTGAAAACTTGAAATTTTCCGTCAAAGGCCAATGAATTTCAGATGCAAATGATTCGGGGTTATAACACACCCCGTGTGTTATAATTATTTTCATTATTTAGAATTTTATGTATTCAGTGGCGTAAAGTTTTTTAAGCTCCAGATGTGCCCCCTCTCAAGAGGAAAGTTTTCTTTCATGTAAGGAAGGGCAAGGAAATTATTTACCGAGATTGCTTAAAAATGCAAATATTTTCCAGCGGCAGAAGTTTCGTAATAGGGAGGCTTTATAAATAATTACATTTATTTCATGTAATTTGCGTATATTCTCTTATTTAATTATAAATAAAATTTATATGATAATATTATTTATTAAATGATGCGCGGTTCTAATCAAAAACTTTTCAAATGGCTTGTTCATTCATTAAAATCTTAATTGTACGAATGGTTATGAAAATGTTGACTTTGTTATTAAGATCAATACAATTGAAATCAGTATTGTGTATTATGAATGGTATGTATATATGTGATGTATGCATGAGGTATTGTGAATGAACATTATTTATACTTTTTATTTATTTAAAGGTGATGTGTGATATGTTTGAAATTAAGAATGACGTATAATAAATTACATTTTATTGAATTTATTATATATGATACTATAATGGAAGCTTAAATTAATTCATTTGAGATTTTGCTTATTCTCTTAAAATTTGCATTAAAAACATGTAAGAACAAGTGGAATGATGATCTCTTAAAAATTCATGTGCACAAAATTTGTTGTTCATCCAATTCAATTCCAAGATAAAACGAATCAAAGTTTTACAAACTAATGCAAATTGCATTGAAGAACTAGCATAAACTTACTTATAACTGTTTCAATTTTTTAAAAAGCAATTTAAAATTCCTTTTATAAATTTTTTCTTAAGTGCCCCAATAAAAAAGGTAAAAAACAAAATTGCCTTATAACGCAACTGATAAATAAAAGATTTTGAATAACACAATTAAGAAACATTTGATCTACATAATTAATGTAAACATGAATACACGTCGATTTTTACTAAAATCTAATTAAAGAACAAAACAATTTTTGAAATTGTTCGTATATACATATATTTATCCACTCCCCTTATCTAGAATGGAAAAATTCCGCCAAGCAAGCAAAGCTCTTTTTCCGCAACTATCACGGACTGTCGAGAGAGCTCAGCAGTAGCGGCGTTGTTTTCTCTCCGCGGCTTGCTTGTCGTTCGTGTCGTAAACCGTAATAATTAGGGCCACGCCCGCTATACAAGGGATGAGCGCCCTGTGTTATACGCGTCCGGTTATATCAGCGGCCGCGCGCGAGCCCGTCACTTTGAAACAGCCAATAAAAGCTCTGCCATGTACACGCGACTGATACATGTGAAAATTTGCTAATTAAATTGTACTTATACGTATTTGGGGGTCGACTTAACAGCGCTACTAGGATATATATAATAATTGTTCTTTCATATTATAGGTGTCTTTTATAGACGTAATATTTTAAAAGTAGTTTTATAGATAACGGTAGAGCACTATAATTATACCTGATGTAAGTTTTCCATTTGTTGTAGGTTTGTTGCGCAATTTTAAGTAAATTAATTTTAAATATTTTATCAAGCTTCGTGTAACTTTTCTTAGCGATTGATGAAATTACACTAATTGAATAGCGGTTTGAAGGCGATGCTTAGTCGTGACGAAGAAAATGCGCGTAGTAAATACTCTGTCTTTTTATTTATGATGAAAAGAGATAGAAAGCGCTCGAGAGTAATTAAGTTTATAATAAAATTAATTAAACAAAATTTTGAACGCGATGTTACTTATGACAAAGAAAATGCAACTAGTAAAAGCTCTGGTATTTCGAGATAAGATGAAAAGAGAAAGCGTTCGAGAATAATCAAGTTTATAATAGAGGCGGTATTATACTTTAAATGCCAAGTGCGAAATTGAAGTAACATTCATCGAGAAGTATTATCCTAATTAGTTGTACATTATCTTTCGGCGTAATGTCGATTCAATTATAACTCTGTACGTCCTATTATATAGAGCAATTGAGCTCGTGTATATGCAATCGATGTGTGTAGCTTCTGTGTGTTATGACGTATAAACCGAGAGCGGCGAGAGCTTAAACTGGCACGCATTACTTCATATACACACGCGGGGGGAGGGGGGGGGGGCAAATCGGCGCGGTCATAAATAAGGAGTTTACCTGGAATAGAATCCGTTATTGCGCGAGGCAATGGAATCGCGTTTGAAAGCACTTGGGATACTGAATACTTTATAGCTTATATTTCTCTCTCTCTCTCTCTCTCTCTCTCTCTCTCTCTCTCTCTCTCTCTCTCTCTCTCTCTCTCTCTCTCTCTCTCTCTCTCTCTCTCTCTCTCTCTCTCTCTCTCTCTCTCTCTCTCTCTATATATATATATATATATATATATATATATATATATATATATATATATATATATATATATATATATATATATATATATATCTACACTCCTCGGTTGTGAAATTCAATTGACCGTACGCGCGTGAATCCGTCAATTCGTTTCGTGCTCACGTCTCCGGTAAAAAAAGGACACTCGCTTGTGCGCTTTATTGTTATTATATTTGTATCGATGATTTTTCGAAAGCGCGCCTCGACACAACTGAATTATTAAAGCAGTAGAAAGAAACAAAGCTTCCTCAAACTCACCGCGGCGTTCCCGAATCAATCGATATAATATATACCCTAATGGAAAGCCCCGATGAAAATGTATTAAGCACATTCATTATTCATATTCCCGAAGAATGCGCCCTTTCACTTTCACGTGTATAATATCAATTTAAGGATAAATCGCTCTCCGCTACAAAAGTGTCACCACCGCGAAAATTTTCATCCACGAGAAGCCGACTATACACAGTGTGATGCTGATCCGTGGACACGTGCACGCGCTTCTTTTTCGCCCTGTAACAATTTGTCGTAGCGCGGGGTCCGAAAACAATGTTAAAATCGATCCTTTTAAAAGCCATAGGCGGGCCACCAGAGGGGGGAAAACGTTTACGTCGTGAGAGCGAGAAGCGCGCTTCTCGTCGCTTTTGAAGCCATTAAATTCCCATTAATCAGTTCAAGCGTGGAATGTCCCCTGGTACGCGCTCGCGTACACACCTATACACATAGATGGACGTAACGACATCATCATATCGTTCGCGTATAGACAAGAGAAAGCGCGCGCGCGCGTGACATCACGGGGGCGTGCGAGCGTGTTTCTCTGTGTGTGTGTCGTCACGTGCGCGATCGGACGTATAGTCTGGCCGAAAATCAAAATCTCAGCAGCGCTTCACTGCCGTAGGAAAGTCGTGAAACGAGCAGGTATAGTCAGCGGGAGGCAATTTTCTTCTACGTCGATTGACTCTGCTCCTTTGGGGATAATAACAAAGAGAAGATTTTTTATCAACTCTTGTAATGACTTATAGGCTATTACTAGGATAATTTTTTATGATACTTTCACTTTTTCCTAGGAACATTTATTAAATAACCGTGCAATATTTGACTGTGCTGTGTATCCTTTCTCTAAATTTAATGACTATGCAGGAATTAATGTATATTCTACTTTGTTAACAGTTAAAAATAAAATTCTATTCTATTCTATTCTATTCTATTAATATAAGCGTTCAACTAATTCTTCTCTGTTTTATTAGATTAGAATTAATGTTAATTACATGTTTGTTTGTCAAACGTATAGTCATGGATTTGTACGAGTAGCAAGCCGTCCATTGTTACCATTATAATATTAGAAATGTGTAAACACCGCTTCAGCCACAGTTTTTAGCGAACATGTGCACAAATTTTACAATTAGATCTCGGAAAAAAATATTGTCTTGAGCAAACAGCATTAATAGTGCTTACCTCATACAGTAACGGCATTAATTTTTTTGTTATTCGCGAAGCTTTTATGGTGAAAGAGTTTTGCACGCGTGAGATAAGAGGTTCTTTCAATTTCACATTTTTTTACCGCATTCACGTGTTATTAACGACAGCCGTTAATAATCATAAGTGTGAAGTATACGGAAGTCGTAAATTTAGCAACCGTGAATACGTATTTTTATCGGGATAATTAAATTACGGATTTCGGCAAAAACTACGTATATTACCGGAACACTTTTACGACGTATATTAAACAGGAAAATAATTATATGCCATCGTAAAGATGTTTTATTGATACGCATAAGTTATTTCTCTGAAACATACGTGCTTACATGAATCCTGGTTATACGAAGGCGTGCAAAATGCGTGCAATGAATAGACTGATTAATTGGCTGGCGACATTTATACGTGGTGGTGGTTGCTTTATTACTGTAAACGCTCGTGTGAATAACAGCTAACTGCGATCTTCCCGTAACAATGATATCGTGGCTATCTTCATTAATATTTATCACACGCGCGTATTCTTTCCGACTAGGGAATACGAGCGACTGCCGATATGAGCCAATCATGTATCTGTCCTTAATCAATGATCACCGTCACTTTCGCGCAAACTCAATATTTTCATAATCATAATATCTTCTCGTTTTCTACAAAATTGTATATGATCTTTGAAATAATATATTTTATCACAGAAGATTTTTTACTTGGTCTAAATTATATTGAAATACTGTTTAGAGTGATATGAGACTTCCCCGTTACTGGCGATTTTGAGAAAAAATCTTTAACACACATTGTAATTTATTATTGTCTCAAAATTCAAAACTAAATGAAAAAAAATCAAGTCTTTGCAATCGTCGGTAACGGGTGGCCCTCACGTCACCTGAACGTAAATTAATGAAAATATTTGGATTTCCATTGTGTCGTCAGTGCTTAAAGATTTAATGCCTCTCTCACCTCCTTGCTTTCGTCCATTGTTCCTTCACGTTCACGCTCGTGAACCTGAAAATTGTGATTTTATATGTATACCACCGTGTGTCCCCATCACTTGCCGTCATTTGCGATTCGACGAAGAAAATGCAGAGGCAAAAGGTAAGCTATTGCAAAATTTTCTATAATCGAAATTTATGTAACGCCGCGCGCCTGCTTACATATGTACAGCTACTTTCGCTTTATGCAATGACACGCTTACTCGCTGCTTTTTATTCCTTCTTTTATCACGACCCCCCCCCCCCCCCCGTAACTGCAACTTTACTACTCCAGCGAGTAAAAATACCGACGCGCGAACTTTTGCATAAAGTCTTAACGGAAATTTCAACAACCTCCGAATGTCCTTAACGTAGTTTTCGAGCGCCTGAATACGCTGTTAAAAATTATTACCGATATATATATACTTCCCACGCGAATACCAAAGTACACTTTCATTACAAATTCTCCTCTGAATGTTATCTCCGTCCATATAAGATAACCGTGCCTTCAGAGAGGGGTTAATACACCTTTATTAGTTCCCTCCGTGCTCGAAATTCCTTCATGCGCCTGCCGACACGCGTACGTTATTATATTATTTGCATAAAGAGCATAAATTCCCCCTACACGTGCTAGAGATGTCAAGTAGCGATGCTGGCAAAGACCGCAGAGGGGTACCTGTGGCGTGGCTTTCCCTCTCGCTCGCCCTCTTCTTTATTAAAAATAAAGCAAGCCCCTACCTCTTTTCGTGCCCAGCACTTCAATTCACGCGCTTTTCTCGCTCCACACATACTCACGCGAGCGAGAATATAACATTTCAGAACAGTTTCGCATTTTCAGTTTTTTTGCGCATTGATTTGAATACCCCGCGACGGCTACTTAGTCGCGCGGCGCACGCGAGATGTGTTTTAAATTTCTCTGCGCGCCGCTGGCTTTTAGACAGTTTGACGGTTTTAAACTGCGGCTGTATCAAAGATTTTTTCTTCCTTTTGCACGTGCACGCTTAGAATTTAATTAAGTTCTGCGTATTTTGTATAATTTAATGGGGGGTAAAAAACGCGGGTTCGCACATCTAGCACGCGATTCGTTTCTTCGATCCGATGTCATAATACGCGTTTTCCCGCAGACACTGTAAATTAGTCCCAATTAAAATAATGAACTACTTTTGTACACGGGCGCTATGCACTTTTTAGTTACGCAAACAAGTCGGTCAAAGTTCGGGGCGCAAGATTGCATTGGGATAGTAAATACGTATTAGCGAATCCCAGACACTGCACACAAACAGCGCTGCATTTATCCTTATTATCCCATAGCTAAAAAGCTCGCCTACATGTACTCCCGGCTTCTCGTTATTAATTCCGGCATTTTCGTTTGAAAAACTTTGCAGGAATGTTCCAGTGCTACTAAATGAAAAGAAACGTGGTTTTGTTCAAGGTCGCTATATAAAAAAGGGAAATTTTGATTTTTGCAGGTTCGGCGATGATGCCGGCGCACGCCACTTGGTGGATCCGCTACCAGCAGAAGATGCAGAACGACCCGATGTACCAGCGCGACACGTCGATGCACGGCAACCTTGACCAAATCGGCGGTGGCAATCTGCTGAGGCGCAACCTCGATGCGATCGGCGGTGGCAACCTCGTCAAGCGTAACCTCGACCCGATCGGCGGTGGCAACCTACTGCGCAGCATCCAGTTGCAGGAGCCGCCGGCGGCGTCGCGAGATCGCCCCTACCTGTATTATTAGAATGTATATAGGAGTTATGCATAACCCGACGTCGAGACCGATCAATACGTATACACACATACATACACACACGACGCTCTGCTATTATATATGCTTGTTTCGGCCTTTCTTCGCGTTTTCTGCACATGAAGTTTTGTTCGTTATAGAGGGAAGACATACATGGGTTGTATGCATTGTGGATTGGTTTATTAGATTATTAGTTTCTTCGCAGTCCGAAAGCATTAGCTTGATGTACGCGATAACGGTGCATGTGTGTCAGCCCCGATGTCAACCTGTCACAAAGATAAACCTGTTTAATCAGTCGAGTGGCGATAGTCCTATCATATCAACAGTGAATCAAAGCAAAGATAATAATCATGTCTACCCGTTTTTTTTTTAGTAAAACATACACATTGTTTGCCGAAGCGAGCCCTTATTTTCTGTAACGAAACAGTTTTAATTTAAACTTGTTATGTATTCCTATAAAAAATATAAAATTCTTATATGATGACTAATAAAAAAAAAGGATAAAAAACAATGTATTTTTATATAACTATACGTACTTTCATGTGCAAATTTCTCACAGAAAGTGAATAAAATATTTTACCTCTCTGCAGAACGCTAGTTGATTTATTTCCCAGAAATGTCTCTCTACATCTATATCCAATCAATCCGTATAAAAAAAAATATATATAAATATAAGCTTGACCTGTGTGCGGACAAAATTTAAAAAACTTACAGGTCTCTTTTCTCGGAGATATCCTTTTTATAGTTATAGTTTTGGTTTGACAGGTGCTGCCGCACTGAAGAGCCAGGATGACGGCGGCCACATGACAAGGAATTCGCGAAATGACTATGAAGGCACCGGCTACGGTCATAATAAGAAATTCAACGGTCACAGGTGACTATATTTCGCATGTGAGCGAGAAAGACGTGCGTGCTTTTAGTTTTCTTTTTCTTTCTCGACATTGCTGCTCTTCATTGCCCTCGATTATTTTATGTGCATGACCCTGGCACCTGGTAACTTTTTAATTGAATTAATTTATCCGTTATATGGCATTAATTATATTAAAAGTTTATCTTTTAGTTGCGAGTCACACACTCAATGTCGAAATTCTGCGATTCGTGTTTCCTACCCTCGAACAGTTAACGAGCTGCTCCTCCTCTCTTTTTTCATTGCTGCTATAAAAGATAATCCTATTGCGTTTTTTGTCCAACGTCATTTTCAAAAATTAAAATAGACGAAATAAATTTTATCATTCTCGGGATAGCACTCATTGGATACATTTAATAACATTAAAATTATGATAACTCCCGCATTATTACGCTTACTTATTATTTTATACATTATTTTCCACTAATCCTAAGAACAAGAAGGCAAACAACACGACCCAGTAGTAAAAGTCCAGCTAGAACCAAACACAGTCTCGCCGGACGTTGGGGGGGGGGGGGGGCGACAACGCAACATCCCCTGGGGAGACAACAATATCGCGAAGTTATATGATGCGATTATGCATATTAGCCTAATTCGGCAAAAGACGCGACTTATTCGTCGTCGCGCCGTAAATTAAGCCTCCCACACGCGGCGCCGGCAACAAAATGGTAATTATACCCTCACGGGTCGTTGAGTGCGAGCGCGCGTGAACGTGTAAAGTAGTTTTAGTTGTAAGCGCGAGACCAACGTAAAAACCAAAGGGAAAAAGCTTGTCGAAGCGATCTACTTCGGCTTGTATTGTACACACACGCGCTGACGCTACCCCCACCAAGTTTTTCTATTTTTTCTACTTTTATTCGGCTGTTTGTTTATTGACACCTCTACGCGATTCTTTTATTTCGCGGCGTACTTATTATAAATGCCAACACGCCGAAATTCTTGATGCTAGACAGAAGGTTATCTGATGTCGTGGAAATAGTCCGGCGTAATTTGTAAATTGGTAGCTTTCATACTTCACGAATGATAAATTCTAGCGAAAAGTTGTGAGTTTAATTAATTGGAGGAAAATGTTTAATTACAACGAAATAATCATTACGAGGAATAGATTACTCGCTTCATTACTTTATTTACAACGGTACATTAACAATATATTTCATTAATCCTCCTGGCCCCGCACCATAACTTATATTTTTCGCTATAGCACTTTTTTTTCACATCCCTCGGAGTGGATACTTGTACTCCATTATTTCTACGAGCAGCCGGGTGTGCGGTTGCCGTCCTTTTTCAATACATTATCCATTATTTGCACGTTCCGCTCTCCCTTTCCGTTTTTTTCTCTTCTACGGGTTTTTGTTTTTTTACAACCGCCCTAGTTTTTCCCTAACGCACCTTAATTACAATCTGTCTGCGCGGCTTCGTCCGCCCCCTCCTTATTCATCACCGGCGTTATATCGTCATCCCACGTTCTATATACACACATTGTCGAATAATTTTGGGCCCCGGGGGATCTGGCGCCTCTCCCTTCGCGTGCAGGCTTCTTGAAAAATTTCTCCGTGTCAGAAGTTATATAAAACTGTACTGCACGCACGCGTGTGTGCACCGCTGCTGGCGCTTGCGGGGGTTGCCCGATTACGAATGAATGGCATAAAAAAGGCGACATGGTGGCAAGAGTCAGCCGATGCTTTTTATTTTATTCACATATATAAGTGCTGAAAAAAAAATACGGCGTGGGAGAATCTTTTTATAATGTGTTTTTTTAACAGGCTTTTGGAGATGTGATGAATTGAATCGATGTTTTTTTCTTTGATGAGAAATCGTGACTTTCGAAATTATTGTATGGGATTGCTTAACGTACACTCTAAATTTAAAATCATGCCGGTACTTGGTTCGCGTTGTAATGCGCAGTAAAGTTATTGCTCATAGCAATTTGTCCGAAAGCTAAGAGATGAATGTTTGATGACAATATATTTCCACTTTTTCAAGTGAATAATGAAAAATAAATTGATGAATCACGAAAAATAATGAAAAGTAAATTAGGAAAGTAATAAACGATTAATTATTACTTAAACGAGTAGTGTGCGATATTCTTGTAAATTGAATTTGAAATCTTTTATGATGGCCTTGGTGTTATTTGTCAACAAACCAGATTAGATAAATGTGTCTGCACGCGATCGGTTAATTTGAGGCACAAACATTAATAATGAAACGATTGACTCGTTAACAAAAGATTCTTTTCCGAAAAACAACGTAAAACGGTTTTATCCGATACGTATAAATCGAATATTAATAATCTAAGGGTAATTTTAAAATCTAAAAAAAGAAGTTGCTGTTATTGACTTTAGTTCAACCAACTTTAATTTGAGCATCAATTATTATCGTACTCCGGAGTGCTCCAAACATTATAATAATACAATTCTTTTGACTTGTCAAAGAGGTCGTGTATATAGTAAATTCTAAAATTAAACATTTTCTAAATAAACAGCTGACCGCATCTCGGCGATGCACTCGAGCAGTTTACCTGCGAGAAGTGCACGGAAAATAGCTTCTCCCGCTACAAGCGGAAACGAGTAAACCCGGATGTTCTGAGAAAAGGGAATGGAAAAGCGTTGCGCGGAACAAAACCTCAAGCACTCTTGTCTAGGTAGTACAATGCATTGCGACATGCTCGTGCAATTATTACAGATGAGAAGATAAATAAGTTGAAGATTCTTATACTACGGGATGATATATATTACAGAAAAAGAAACTGTCTGTTTTTTCGGATAAAGGTAATTTTTTTTAATGTAATTCAAGATTAAACCGTAACAAAGCACCGTAGGAAAACAGACAGAGAAAGAAAGAGAGTTCCATGACCCTAATAAGAGGAACATAGATGAAGCGTAAGTGTCGGCAGTAACTGTCAAAACATAACACCTTCCACTTTCACCGGGGCTTTCTTCTCGCCCTCGTTCAACGGCTTCTTTACAAACTCTATTTGGCCCTCTCTTTTCTCCCCCTCGACGCACACGTCGACGCAGATTCGCACGCGCAATCTCGGCTCTTTCTCTCTCTCTTTCTTCCCTCGCGTGTCGTTAAGCCGGTCGCCGGCGGACGCTTTCAATCGGACGGGGAGAAAAAGGGGGGAGAAAAAGGGAGGAGAAAAGGGGAAGGAGCACTGGCGGTCCAGCAATTTCCCAGGTCGAGAAAGAGAAGATGCTGCTTGCTCTACGTCTTTCTATCCAATCACCGGGGACAAACACTAGTAATGCGTGGCGCGCGCGGCTGAGACACCACTGCTCTCCGTGTGTATCCGTCGGCCGCACGCGTAACTCGGCTTATATGTGCTATAGACGGTCGGACGGATGGGAGAGTCAAAATGCTCTCTCACGCACCTGCCTTACTTTTCTTCTTCTCTTTTAGTCTCGTGCCCGACTTCCTTTCGCAATCTCGCCCAGTTCAAATATTGGGGGGAGTTGTCACTTTATGCTCTCTCGTGCTTTCTCCTCTATACTCGAGGACCTGTTTGTCTTGGCATATAGCTGTGTATATCCTATTCGCACCTCCGCAAAAAGGTCAAACCCTTTACTTTGCTACCTACGCTCCGCTCTTTTATAAATACCTAATTATTCACTTAATGCATGGCTTCATCTTATTATATGTTAGCTTTTTTATTATTATTAAAGAGAACGAAGAGCTTGAATGAGTTTATTAATAGATTAATATCCTCAAAGCTCTCTTGTGAATTATTTTTTATAATTTTAAAGCCTATTCGCGTACGAGGAATCTTTTGTAGTATGTAATCCTTTGCTAGAGTCATTCAACATAGTAACATTTTTATCAGAATCATTTTACGAAATATTTATTCGTGTTTAAATTTTCATTTTAGTTCTTGAATTTTCAGACGCATATTAATGATTATGAAACCTCTTTTGTCACCCAAATGCATAGAACAAACAGTGGAGGAGAAACGCGCATTACTTCATCCGTTTTAATTAAAATGTTAATATATTGTACACATGTAGCAAACTATTAGACTTAACGGCATGTATGCATAGATTAAACTTTCGCCGACATTCCTGTAATCTATGTTTTATTACAAGTTCTTACCATAGCTCAATATTTTAAATACTATGGCACTTTTCGGAAATTAATTTTGAACGCTTATTTTATAAATATTATACCGTAAACTCATTAAAGGATATTAATTTGTGTTTGTTATCATAATAGCATGAATTAAAACTCGGTTATGTATACTTAAATTGTATTACAGTCTCTGAATTAAAAAGTAAAAAAGATCAAAAAGAGACCTTTGATATTAAAATTCACCAAAATTTAAAATGAGTTATCTTGAATAACCCAATTTAAAATTTCTACTGATTGACTTCAGGCAGCCGCACGTACCATGACATTATGAAAATTTACCATTTTGCCGTAGAATAAAGTCTATCTATCCTGGCAACTAATTCGATAATCTGTAAAATCAATTAAAATTTATCTTTAATTATATCGGCAGTGCGTTTAACTAAATGACGCTTTCAATCCCGGTGACGTGCATTTAATTAAACGCCACTTCTCTCGCGCGTGACCCATGGAAACCTTGACTTTTGCCAGAAATACGACCACTCGCCGCTAAAAAGCCGCCAACATTATATTATCTCATTGCAGGAATTCCGATTCCTCGAATTCAGCGAAGCAATTCACGGAAACAATACTCTACCCCGCACAGCTGATCGACCTTGGCAACAGCAAGCGTAACTTCGACGAGATCGATCGTAGCGGCTTCTCCGGCTTCAGCGGTAAGCGCAACTTCGACGAAATCGATCGCAGTGGCTTCTCCGGTTTTAATGGCAAGCGCAACTTCGATGAGATCGATCGCAGCGGATTCTCTGGCTTTAACAAGCGCAACTTCGACGAGATCGACCGCAGCGGATTCTCTGGCTTCAATAAGCGCAATTTTGATGAAATAGATAGATCGGGATTCTCGGGCTTCAATAAGCGCAACTTCGACGAGATCGATCGCTCGGGTTTCTCCGGCTTCAACAAGCGCAACTTCGACGAGATAGATCGGTCGGGATTCTCTGGCTTCAACAAACGCAATTTCGACGAGATCGACCGCTCGGGCTTTTCGGGCTTCAACAAGAAGCGCAACTTCGACGAGATCGACAGATCCGGCTTCTCGGGCTTCAACAAGAAGCGCAACTTTGACGAGATTGACCGCTCAGGCTTTTCTGGCTTCAATAAGCGTAACTTCGACGAGATCGACCGGTCGGGCGTGCCCGGCTTCACCAAGAGGTCCGTCTCGAGGTCCAAGCTCGCCATTCGGCGAAGGCGCTGAGGTGTGCCGAAGACTCTCACTAGGATATAAGGCCCGGCGACTGCTACGACGAAGACGACGACTCTTGCGCGAGATTATATAACACTAATAGACAAAGTCGCGAGCCGCACTGACACGATACGAGGAGAGGTGGAGGCTGACGAGGATCTTACCAATCTTTCGCGATAGAACTGATGCTCTCTATTATTCCATTATAATTATGTAAGACAAAGAGTATTATTACGACTATGTTGACCATGCAGATCGTTTCGTATGTGCTCTGTGCGTATCATTTATTTCCAAGATTAAAACCTTAGAAGTATATAGAATATAGATGTGTTTGGGGAAAAGAGCAAGTAGTGTGCGTGTCAAACTAGGTGAAGGTACTTTTTTCAAATATTTTTTCACAAACAAGATAGCTCTTCTGTGCAGTTTTTACAATATACTTTCAAAAGTGATAAAATAAATTTATTCGATAGTGCAGGGCCTTCGTCAATTTCAAATTCTATGCATTTATATCACGGTATTTATCAACGTATATTGCTTACTCTTCTTCCACAAAAGACAAAGCTGTTAGTCGGAGAAAAGAATTACAATAGTATCTGTACAAATTATAGTATTCAATTTGTATGCATTTAATATATGCATAGTTTTGTTAAAAAAATTATTAATAACAAAATATTGATCTCTTCACATTGTTAAGCATCCAAATACGATAGATTTAAAAACTCATATTCAAGTACTAAATTCTAGTTCTTCAAAATGAGAAATGATACAATAAATGATGTTTATAAATAACTAACTACATGGTCAACATTGTAAATTATGTTTTGTGTATTATATGGCTTTTTAGAGAACTATTATGTAGAAATTATATTTTCAAGTAAAAGTATTTAATTAATATATTTTATGATATTATCTTTTCAAGTGTAGATGAAAAAAACGATGCTGAGAAAATAATATTAATCTTTTTAATTCTATCATATTGGTACAATATTAGTCATAAAAAGTATTAAATTTCTGTAAAAGCATACTTTTAATAATAATAGTTAAAATTGATTGATTAAAATTGGAATTGTTACGGTATATAAATTAAGTAGAATGAGTCCCGTTTGTCTGACCGAAAGATTGAACTTTTTATGTTATACGTAGCAACAGTATACCGTAGTTTCTTTTTATTTTTCTTCAGGAGAGACAGCGATAAAAAATACTTTACTTTAAAAGTTATGTATTATGGATTTATCTGTGTTAAAAATGCTAGTCCTCATGAGAATCGTTTTCTTTTTTTGGAAACCAAGATAATGTTTTTTCCCTACCATAAGATAAATATTCTATCATTCTAATTTTATATTATGAGTAGTTTTATCTTATTAAATAATTTAAGCTATATATACAGACTAAAAATAAATAAAAATATATGCCTACTTGAATGAAATTTAAATATAGATTTATTTTTAAACAAATTTTTATTTATTTGCCAATATTTTTTATAAAGTAAAAACTTATTATTTTCTAAGGAATCTGTATTTTAAATATTATAAGTCAATTGTTGAATGTTACTTCCTTTGTATATATATATATTTGTGAAAATGTGAAAATATGTAATTGTAAGTTATCAAAAACAGCGAGCAATTTTCTAGTATTTTAAAGAATTTGTTAAAACCACCAATTAGCAGTTATTATTAAGAAATTTAGATTTCTTTCTACGATTTATAAATAATTGTATCTTGAATACAAAAACTAGTTAATTCTTGTTTTTAAAAAAATTTTTTATCTTCAATAATGATGCAGACTGAGAATGCGTACAATTTTAGTAATATGACGTACGCCTAAGTTTGGCAAGACAAAGACATTAGTTAATTTTTCATAAATGTATAAATACTCTTTTAGAAATGTTTTTCACAAAGATAAGTAATCATAAAAATTTTCTGTAATATTTATTATTTTACGCCATATCGATAGATTTTATTAATAAAACAACTGAAATAAAGTAGCAAAGTTACAAGAAACTTCAATAAAAATGTTGTAATTTTTCTTCGTGTATTAATATTCAATTTGTTTTTCTTGTTTTATTTTGTTTTTTTTTTTGTCTTAATAAAATTACATTTCAGACGGCTCCCTCGTTCGCGTCAGTGGATGTTAAAACCAAAGGAACGAAACTCAATATCATTGTGCCACATTAAGAAGAGAAAAATTTTCCCGTAGCTATTGAACGCATCTCAGCCAGGAATTTCATTGAATTATTGATAAGTTTGAATAAAGCCAAGTCCCACAGGAATATCATATAATTAAATTTAAATTTTAGATTTACATATCAAACGATGAAAAAGCTACAACTCAAGATATACAAACGTATATTATCGTGGAGTTTCTCGCAAGAAATGTTCTGTATCGTCTTGAAAATTATTATCGGACAAAAAATTACGAAATTCGTTCAGCTTGCGATCAATTATAAAATTATTACAAGATAATCTTGCATTATTGTTGTGATGTAATAATTACTTTCGATTTATTTGATTAACTCTTTGAAGTTATGAATTAGCAAAAATGATAATTATAGAACAACAATGGCACGTGTCAAACTGTGGACTTTCGATAATTAAAATAAAATTCACCGTCCGCAATATTGTTCCTACAATCTATTGGTGTGAAAAACAAGATAATATACTTAAATTATTGTAAATATCTTTGTATAAAGAGATGATTTACTGTCTGTCAAGTAAGTTGAATGCAAAAGTCTATTGAATGATGACTTCTTAACCAAAGAATAGCATGTATCCAAACTATTATTTTTCTTGTAGTTATTGATTTTAGATTATTGTACATTACAATTCAATTATTAAATGGATAGCAACGGAGTTAGAATGTTTTTTATTTCTTATATTAATTACCTACATGTTTTTAATGTTAACAATACGTTTGAAAAATCTATTATTTCTTACAAATTTTGCAATTTATTATATATTTTATTTTTTATTTTTTACAGGTTTTATCGAAAAATTTAAAAGATTTTTAATATCTCTAATATTTATTATAAAATACACAAGTTGTATAATTTTGATAGATGAATTTATGTTCAATAGTATTCTAAAACGTTTATTTATCCTATGTACGGTTATCGTCACGTACAAATCAGAGTAACAAGCATCATAAACAGTTCATATTAGACTGCAGTAATTATCTAAGGGGATATGGATATGAATCACTATCACCGTCTGATATAGCATTACTCTATAACGTGGAAATTTAATCTCGCTGACAAGCGCGAATTCCAGCAATAGCTTTCCTGAACGAAACATCGAATTTTCTCTCTCCTACCAACCAAACGACAAGGTGTTATTTTAAAAAATTTAGCATCTATATTTATCGCGGCGCGCTATCCAATTGACGCTTCCAACTTTAAACCTCGCACATCCAGGGCGGCCGGAAGCCGATAGGCTTATCAACGGTAGTGCGCTTCTCGTTCAGCAGCATGACCTCGGGCACGAGGCAGGGCGAGCGCGACCTCGGCGACGAGCTCTTGCCGCTCGCGGCCGCGGAGAACTTGGACACGGGACTCGGGGGCGTCGCTACAGGCGTCACGGCCCCGTGGCTGCGCGACTTCCTTGACGCTTTGCGCGGCGACGGGCTGCGCGGTCGCTGCTGGTACAGCTGCAGCTGGTGGTTGTGGTTGTCGGCCGAAGCGGACTTGCGCTTTGCGGCGGTCATGATGCGGCGAACCTCTTCGTTGATGTCAGACGGCGTCTCCACCGTGGCGTTCTCCATATTGTGGCTCAGCCGGGCCAGCTGTAGGGTTTTATGTAAGTAGGAGGTTGTGCCGGAGGAAGGGTTGGGGGAGGGGAATTTTTAAAGGACAAACCTCGATTATTCCTTCTTCCAGCTCGTTGAATCTCTTTGATACTGCCGAGATTTTCGAACTTAAGTTCGTTAGGTTATGGGTTACGTAAACTTCTCTTCCAATGTCCATTTCCATCTGCAAATTGTATATTTCGTTTAGTCCCTGTCTTTTTAATAGTTAAAATGATTATTATGGGAATATTTTGATGGGTTTACTTCTTTCATCGCTTCGATTACTTTCGCGCTAACATAATTGAGACTTGCTCGTGATTGATTAACCTAAAATTTTCACGATTGACGCAAAATTATTTAGATAATACAGAAATATTTGCATTAAAAATTACTTACAAGAGAATTGAACTGCTCGACCTCATCTACCAACTGGTAATGAGATTTCATTGCCCGAAAAAACTGCAATATATGAAAGTTATTTCTCTTAGACTTATTTTAGAAATACTTTTTTGATAATTTTAGGTCTGATTTTATGCGAAATTTATTTACGCTATATAATTCGAGAGCTTCTTTAGCTCTAAGTATTTACAATGATAAGTAAAGCTCACAAAAACTTACCCGTTGAAGTGTGTAAAGTGCCACTGATAAATTTGCAATTACAAAAAGGATGCTATTGAAGAAGCGTAATATTAAAAACATCCCTTCTGATAGATTTTTTAATATTAAAATGACTAAATTCGTTTCTCGATATACTCATATCAATGGCGATTCTGCTGTGGCCTGGTAAACTTTAAATTTTGAAAACGAAAACGTATTTTTATAATAAACTGTCATTTTGATGAACGAAGACACATCGACGATGTCGTCAATCAATCGACAATCGAATAACTATAACCTTTTTCACTTTTGTCATAAGCATTTACGCAACTACTATACAATTAATAAATATTTACTGCAAAACTTATGTAACTTCGTGTTTAACAATTTTTACGTTTAACTTAAAAAGTTTTTTCATACGTAAAAGTAAAAGGCAGAAATAAAGAAGTTTACAAAAAAAATTTCATTGAAATTTAAAAAAAGTGAACGGGAAATTCGGCAATTTAAAATGAAAAATTCTTATGTTATTGCGTGTTGGTAATACATATTGAAAATTACGCGAGTTGCATATTATCAACATTAGAGGCAACCCCCATTCTTATCAAGCGCATTGATGAGGGAGCGCGTGGCGGCGTTGTCAACGCAGGCGACGATAAGCCGATGGCAGTGTCAGCCACCCATGCGGGACGCGTGGTGCGCTTTTGACGATATGACACAGGTGGTTTAGTAAGTAATTGCCTTGACTAACATTACTTTTTGTATCTTTTGTGAGTGTGCAAGATGAAGATATTTGTGTCTTTGATGAGAAGTGCTAATATATACGAGTTTCGAAGGGAATTACAGTTAGTTGGGTTGCCATTGCGAAGACTTGAAAATAACTGTAGAGTTATTTCGGAGTAGTTTAATGTGTGTAAAATTGTATAGAGGTATGCACAATGGGTATATGAAAATAGCTTTAAAAGCAGTTACATTAATTTTATATAATATAAAAAAAGTATTGGAAATGGCACATATTTCGCCATCTACAATTTCGGAGACAGATTTTGAAAATTCTCAAAATGAAAGAAAGGGAAAATAAAAAGAATCAACTAACAAACATTTGCTGGTAAAAATTGCTCTATAACGAAAAAATTCAAAATTCTTTTTTAATTGTAAGAACATATCTTTTTCATCTCAAGGCCTTTAGAAAAAAACATCGTGTTTAACAAAAATTTTAAATTTAATAAAAACAAAATAGACGCTTTTTTAAGGTTGCTTTTAGTAAATTATATTAAATTATTATATAGCTTGCATATATTTTAAATAAGTATAAGAAAATAAGTCATTCGCTTAGTAATGTACGTTAAGCGATTGGACAAGTATGTACATATTAAAGGCGTAATACCTTAATTACTACACGCAACCTGATAAACTATCTTCATCGAATCTCATTAGCTAATAAATTGTTATTGGACATTATATAGCAAGCCCCCACAAATTGTAAAAACTCAAAAGATTATCATACTTTATGAGAAATTTTGCTAGAAAGATAGGAAAATTTACTATAAGTACTGTTACGTGTGGATTCACGTATTCGAGGTTCTTCGAATATGAAAGATCGAAATAAGCAAGGCGTCCGATTATAATATGACGTCGATTAGCAGAAAGCCAAGCGGTGACGGCCGTGGCTTGGTGGTAGCGTTTCTGACTCGCGAGTCGGCGGCTCTGGTTCAATCCCAGGGTCCGTGACTTTTTATTATTAAGAGGATCCGAAAGTCAATTAAAAATTCAAATTTCGCGCCACAATATAGCAGACAAAAAAATAAGTAATTTGTCTATAACAAATAGTAAAAACAATATTACGGAAAACCAGGACTGCATTGCCCTCCGTTACATTATTATCTATCATTTTACAAAGTTTGCAGTTTCTATATAAATATTTCGCTGAATGGCATTTGAATTACTTGATTTTGAGACTTTCGAGACGGTGGCTCGTACGTTCCAGAATATTAATTTAGGATGGAGTGAATAGGTCGATCAACGAGGAACCATGAGTAATAATAAAACTTTGTTTATTAGGCCGACGTTTCGGTACTGAAGTAAGTACCTTCTTCAGGGCTAAATAGGGAAAATACATAATAAGTACATATATACAAATTTTTTTATAAGAACCAATAACGTTTTTTGACAGTGTACTGACCTAATGATTAAAAAAAAGGTTTACACCATGATTCGTAGATCACGACAGGTGACGTCGAGCGTGATTCGGTACAGCACGTAGTACATCGTCAAGATACGGATTATTATTCAACTAGAACAATTGAATTTGAAAAATTTTTGAATTTAAGTTAACGAATTAAAAATTTATTTATTTAAATGAAATAATAAACAGCTAAATCTCTTACCCAACCTGTGCTCTGGAGTCCCATTTTTTCGACAATGAGAGAAAAGCGAATTTCCCGGGGTTTATATACCCACGAGGGTGACGTTAATAACGCAAATTCAAATTTGTAATTCGAGAGTGGGAGGAGAGGGAGCCAGCTAGCTCGCTGTAATAATGTAACGGAGGGCAATGCAGTCCTGGTTTTCCGTAATATTGTTTTTACTATTTGTTATAGGTAAATTACTTATTTTTTCGTCTGCTATATTGTGGCGCGAAATTTGAATTTTTAATTGACTTTCGGACTCCCTTAAAAGTTGCGAGAGCTCACTCGTAACAGTAGTGTAAAATAATAAACAGTACTCTTAAACTAAGACTATTTTTACATTATTAAAAAATTTGCAACATCGCCAATATTTGTGCCGACCTATCATATCCATCTCGCGCCATATACTAAACTTAGGCCGCATATATGCGAGCCAGCGCCAAGGACTAGCGGTGATAGCTCACCCCGCCCGGCTCCACTCCTCTCGCACATTCTGCCAAGTTAAACACAAGCCAATCTTGTCGAGAAAAAGGATCTCGTGTCTCTCGTGTGGCAGGTGTGATCGACGCAACCCTACTGTCGAGTCCAATCGATAACCCCGGGGCGAAACACATCATCTCTTACCTACGCAGCTCTCTACCTGGGGCCCGATTCTGTTTCGATAAATTTCGCTTATCGTCATAATTGTGATAAACAATGAATTCATCACTTTTTTATCGTTACAGAATCACACCCCTGTATTAATAACATATTTATCTCTCTCACATTCTTCACTCCTATACATATACCTATCAGTTGGCTTCTCGACCGCAGATACACAACTTTTCGCTAGAACTGTGTCTGCTAGAGTGAGTTGGTTATTATGAAAGTTTATAAACAAGAAATCATCATTATTATCGAGATATTTTTAAATGTTGGATATCTCTTTCTGCAATGAATCCAAAAGATTCTTTTCTAACTAGATTTATTGAGACAAGTCGTCACATTAGTTTTATCAGGTTTATTCCGATTATTTTTTTAATGCATTCCCATTTTTCTTCTTTATATCTGCTGTGTCTGTTTGAATTTATAAGCTTCAGTTTACTTCGTGTTCTTATTTTAAGGTTGTTTTAAGGTTGCATCACTAAAGATTATCACTAATGTTTATAAAAATACACTTGATAAATAGTTTATGTGCTCGGACGAAAATTTTTGAAGTATTTCGACTTTTAAAAATCATAAGTCTTAATACATTTTTTATTTCATTCAAAATAGTGCCGCATCTTCAAATATTATTCAATTCTTATTTTTTTGGTCTTATATATTGGTCGGAGAAGAATTCCTAATAGATCGCGGAACTCAGAAATAAAAAATATATGTTTTGACTAATTACTAAACTTAGGTTTTCCAAAAATGAGCTCACTTTTTAAGTTGACTATACTTTTGAAAATGTTTAATTATTTAAAACAGAAAAAATATTTTATATTTCTGAGTTCCACGATCTATTAGGAATTCTTTTCCGAACAATATAAGACCAAAAAAATAATGATTGAATTAAATTTGAATATGCGGCACTATTTTGAATGAAATAAAAAATGTATTAAGACATATTGTGATTTTAAAACAGTCGAAATATTTCAAAAATTTTCGTCCGGTTTTTGGTTTTGAGGGCTTTAACTCTTTATCTGGTGTACCTAATTGATAAAGCTGTCAACTCCAAAATAAGTAAAAAAAGGGCGTTCATAGTACATTATTGATATTTTAAGGGGGTCCGAAAGTCAATTAAAAATTCAAATTTCGCGCCACAATATAGCAGACGAAAAAATAAATAATTTGCCTATAACAAATAGTAAAAACAATATTACGGAAAACCAGGACTGCATTGCCCTCCGTTACATTATTATCTATCATTTTACAAAGTTTGAAGTTTCTATATAAATATTTCGCTGAATGGCATTTGAATAATGTCTCAAAATCAAGTAATTCAAATGCCATTCAGCGAAATATTTATATAGAAACTTCAAATTTTGTTAAATGATAGATAATACTGTAACGGAGGGCAATGCAGTCCTGGTTTTCCGTAATATTGTTTTTACTATTTTTTATGGGCAAATTACTTATTTTTTCGTCTGCTATATTGTGGCGCGAAATTTGAATTTTTAATTGACTTTCGGACCCCCTTAAATAATGGACTAACTTTTGACGATAGCCAATACAACCTTAACCCATTTGCTTATTAGGAATGTAGTTTTCTGAAATGAAAAAGAACACACAAAGTATCTATTCAAAAAATACTTTATATTTACCAAAAAATGTATTGAGTATTTTCATTGTGTAAAAGTATTTTATTACTTTTACAATTATGCAAAAGAAATGCTCAAAACAATTCAAATAATAAGTAATACTTATCTGACTTCCTCTCCGTCGTTGCTAGTATAGTATATAACCTACTACTACGCATCTGAAAAAACTTTTCGACAAGAAAAAAAAGTTTTTTCAAAAAAACGACAGTTCACAGCTCGTGTAAGCACGAGATGTGAGCTGGCCAATTTTCCTCCCGTGATGCGTATACTATTTTCTGTATATCGACACCCCTTACGAAAACTAGCACGATTCAGTTTCCCACGAACACTATAGTCCATTTCAGCGTTTGCGGCGAAGACTAGCACGTTTCAAAGTTGAAACTTATGCTAGTTTTCGGTGTTTTCGTTGCAGTTTTGTGAAATGTCTTCGTGAGATCGCCATAAAGCGTGCTAGTCTTAGTAAGGAGCGTCGATATTTTGTTGACATCAACTTTTCATCACGGCGAATTTTCTGAATTGGAGTTTTGGAGTATTTAGGGACTCGCCACAAATGGACCGTGCCGTGCCGTCGCCGCCCGGGCCGCCCCGTGCCATAGCGTGCCAAGCGCTTTTCGAATCGGAGTGTGCCGTCTATCAAGAGTATTGCTTCCGTGCTCCAAGCCCTTTTGGACATATGAGTTTGCCATCTGCAATCTTTGTTTATGACGAAAAAAATTAAGCATAGCCTGGATTGCTCCGAAATATTCTGCAGGTAAAATCATTGTTAAATCATTGTAAATTTTGCTAACGTCGACATTATGTTTATTTTACGGTGCTATAACACTTTCTTTTTGTTTAATACTGTTTAATAATTAATTTACAGAATGGACCAAAGTAAAATGGAAAAAATGTTAACGTGTTGTAAACTACATGTGATAGCAGTATCGTTATTGATAATAGCTCGAATATTAAAAAAAAAAAAGAAAAAAACTAAGGAGATGGTGGATTTTTGTATATCTACTAAAACATGAACAATAATATATTTTATTACAAATTCATTCCTCTGCTTTTAATGCGAAATAGGTCATATGCTTTACAAAATTACCATTACATGGGAAGTTACGACTAACGAGGACACAACAGTTCCATGTGACATACAGTAGGTTAAAAGTTGCTTTTTTATTTTAATCTATGCTATTCCATGCTATTAAACAAAAAAAGGTGTTATAACACCGTAAAACTAACATAATGTTGACATTAGCAAAATTTACAATGATTTAACAACGATTTTACCTGCAGAATATTTCGGAGCAATCCAGGCTATGTTTGATTTTTTCGTCATAAACAAAGATTGCAAATGGCAAACTCATATGTCCAAAAGGGCTTGGAGCACGGAAGCAATACTCTTGATAGAGGGCGCACTCCGATTCGAAAAGCGCTCGGCACGCTATGGCACGGGGCGGCCCGGGCGGCGATGGCACGGCACGGCACGGTCCATTTGTGGCGAGTCCTCCCTCAGGGCCCTTTCTAAATATGTGTGTTCTGTCTGTTCTAGACAACTTCTCTCTATGTCTGTCTCTGTCTTACATAAACGGAACAGATCTATCTGTCTTTGTCGGGAACACACAGAACACACAGAACACACATATGTAGAAAGGCCCCAGGCTACGGCCCCAATGGCGTTACGGCGTGTTTTTTCACGCGTGTTTATGCACGCGTGTTTAAATTGACAAGCGGAATAGGAATACGGTTCGCAGAGCGCGGAATTTGAAATTTGAAAACTGTATTCGCATAAAAATTCAAAACATTGGTTAGATTGTCATATAAATATAAGTAATATGAAAGTATAAGAATTATTTTTTGATATATTTTTTAAATATTTGTATAAAGATGTTATATGGTAATATAATGAGTATAATAGGTATGATACTGTTGGGGGGTTGCAGCTGATTGTAGACTGCAACGCGGCAGAGAGTAACTTTTGATGGCAGATGTGTCGTGTACGGTGTAGGATATAGAGTTTTGCACTTACTTTCTGTATAACCTCATTTTGTCAATGTTCGGGGCTTTCTCTCAATTTTTGATGTGAAAAGTTTTTTAATAGCATAATAAAACAATGGATGTCATCGAAAGAAGAATCAATGTTATTCAAGTTTGGTTAGATTTGCTTGAAAGGTTTGAAGAGATGTTACATGGGTGTGAAAAAGCTTTGAAAATAAGGAGATGGTGGGTAAAGCCACACTTACTCTTCATGTTATTCTAAGAATTAAAAGATAAAAAATTTTTATAAAGTGCGAAACTCTATATACACCGTACACGGCACATCTGTCATCAAGTTACTCTCTGCTCAATCACCTGCAACCCCCCAACAGTATCATACCTATTATACTTATTATATTACCACATAATATCTTTATAAAAATATTTAAAAAATATATTAAAAATAATTCTTATACTTTGATATTACTTATATTTATATGACAATCTAACCACTGTCTTGAATTTTTTGCGAATACAGTTTTCAAATTTCAAATTCCGCGCTCTGCGAACCGTATTCCTGTTCCGCTTGTCAATTTAAACACGCGTGCATAAACACGCGTGAAAAAACACGCCGTAACGCCATTGGGGCCGCAGCCTTAGGGTAGGTCCAGAATAGATGCGTACGTGCGTTTGCGTTCATGCGTTTGCGTTCATGCAGCTACTTCGAGCAGGGGCCTTTCTACATATGAGTGTTCTGTGTGTTCTGTGTGTTCCCGACAAAGACAGATAGATCTGTTCCGTTTATGTAAGACAGAGACAGACATAGAGAGAAGTTGTCTAGAACAGACAGAACACACATATGTAGAAAGGGCCCAGAAGTCAGGAGGGTGTACTCTAGCTAGTGCCAACTGCGGGAAAAAAACTGCAAAAATCAAATGGTATCTCGCTATAACGTACTTCGCGCATTTTCTTTTCCCGCAGTTGGCACTAGCTAGAGTACACCCTCCTGACTTCTGGTCGAAGTAGGTGCATGAACGTAAACGCATGAACCCAAACGCACGTACGCATCTATTCTGGACTTAACCCTTATAGAAGTCAGCGCGTCCGCGTACGTCCGTGTCCGTCCGTGTCCGTCCGCGCTTATGTGGTCGCGGCCTACTATATACGCAAACCTCCACACATACACCGATATTACGTAAATATAGAACACAGCAGTCGACACACCCCGCTCAAAGTTTGACCACCCCCCTTCCAGCCGATGAAAATTGCCAAAATCCAACAAATAAAAATACCAAAAGATAGGATTTAAACTGCTCCTTCCAAAAATATTTGTTATGGAAACTGCTCCCTTTTAATTATTGCAAAAAAAATTAAATAAATTGGTCATTTTTTTATATCTTTAACGATGAAATATGTGACTAAAGAAATAATATCCCTCTGAATGTCGATATTTATAATTTTTACACTAACAGGGATATTATTTCTTTAGTCAATTGTCTTATCGCACTTGGAAAAATGAAAAAAGTTGGAAGAAAGCCGAAAGGAGGTTAGCCATATGAAACGCTTTTTATTTTTTATCTTGAAAAGTTGAATGTTTATAAAAAATCTGATGGTGGAGCAATTTAATATTGATTAGGAGCAGATTACTGCTATTTTTATTTTATTGAGAGCAGTTTGATTAAGCAAGATCGAATTAATTAAAGATGCAAAAATGATTAAATTATTTTATTTTTTTTACAATAATTAAAAGGGAGCAGTTTTCATAATAAATATTTTTGGAAGGAGCAATTTAAATCCTATCTTTTGGTATTTTTTTTATTTCATTTGGACAATTTTAGTTGGCTGGGAGGGGGTCGGTCAAAGTTTGAGTGGTCGACTGAACGACTGCTCGTCGCTCCAATGCTCGGCTGTACACTTTGAAGTTGGCTACGTAGAACGGTTATTGTTCGGTGCACTCTGAAAGTCTGAAGGTAGCCGTGTGATGCGGATTGAAATAATCGTTGCCCTTTTGCCCAACGCTGGTCGGCGGTCGCTGAGTGCTGACGCTGACGGCGGATCAGCCTCGGCGGCAATATATTCGCCTTGTTAAGGACGCTTGCTCACAAAATGAGTTTCTATAGAATCTTATAAAACTTGCAGGGTAGATTCTTATTGTTATTATGTGCAACATCTGCAAACTTCAGAAAGCCTAGCAACACCGTTCATGAGATATAAGCTATCAAAGTTAGACAATTTAATACGGTGTCTTATGAAAAAGTCGTGAAAAAATTAACGTTTTCATTAATAACGCCAAAAGTTTTCTATAGAATTGAACGAAAAAGAGATATTTTACTAATGATGATATTTTAAATAAGCTCTCCAAAATCCAGAAAGCCTAGCAGCACCGTTTTCGAGATACAGTTGTTTAAAGTAGGTAACTTCGGCCGCGCGTGTCCTTGTGTGCGTGTAAACAAACCAATGGCGTGCCCGCGCGCTACGCGTGTTCTACACAGACGGAGCGCTTCGATGTGAATGTACACACCGATGAAGCGGCGCCACGTGTACGTGTACAGTCTCGCGTGAAATTTTGAGAGTGGGGAGACCCGAGAGAGCGCTAGGCGTACGGCGTTCGACTCTGCGTACTTTTGGTTACGATTGCAATGAGCAAGCGTCCTTAAGACCAGCATCAGCGCCCCTCGCGGCCAAAATTCGAACTGCTTATTAAGGGATAACCACAGCTGATTCCTGATTAGCATGAGCGGTATACGAACCAAAGATTATTTAATTAAAAAATAAAATAAGTAGTGATCCTATGAACGTCTTAAAATCATTTATTGATTTGTCTGATATTATCAGATATATTGGCAATGGAACAAGGCCTTATGTGGAAGGCGAAAGAGTTTATAAGGCTAATCATATAATACTTTGTGGGTTAGCCAAAGAAAGTAATGATTGCTCAGCAGAGATAATAGTACTGTGCCTAAAAACGTCGGGTTTACAAGAATCTCCTTATGAAATAAGAGTAAAGATCTCTTCAAATGTATGTACTGATGAAAATATCATTCATTGTGTGTGCTCTTGTAAGCTGGCATTTTGGAAAAATACAAACACTCTGTTGCAGTTTTAATTCACCTTCACAAGTCAGTTCAAAATTATTGTTTTGTTTATTTTCTTAATGATGAGTAAATATTTAAAGCATTTACTTGTAAAATGTGTTAATTCTTTTAAGAACACCATCATGTATTATTCAAGATGCATCTTGCACGGATTTAAACCGAAAAACAACAGTGGGGTAAGCTAAAACAGACAGCTTCAAAAATGTATGAAGCTGTAGAATTGAAGCATTTTTGCCACTTGAAGAAAACATGAAATGTTCTTGTAAACCCGACGTTTTTAGGCACAGCGCTATTATCTCTGCTGAGCAATCATTACTTTCTTTGGCTAACCCACAAAATATTATATGATTAACCTTATAAATTCTTTAGCCTTCCACATAAGGCCTTGTTCCATTGCCAATATATCTGATAATATCAGAAAAATCAATAAATGATTTTATGACGTTCATCGGATCACTACTTATTTTATTTTTTAATTAAATAATCTTTGGTTCGTATACCGCTCATGCTAATCAGTAATCAGCTGTGTTTATCCTTTAATAAGCAGTTCGAATTTTGGCCGCGAGGGGCGCTGACGCTGGTCTTAACAAGGCGAATAGAATAGTATAAGAGCCAGTTATAGTTATAGCGCGAGTTTACATGGCTCGCCGTCCGAGCGCAGCGCTAACCACACTGTGCGCGTACGCCTTCTGCTCGTGGGATCCACCAAAAATATGCAAAAATATGAGAAACTCGAGAAAATAGGCGAAGGTAAGCCCTCGACTTTTCCCTACATCCATCACTCGACCTTCGTCCCCAATTTTTTTTCTCAATTTCATTGATACATCTGCTACGAGCCGAGCTTTCATAGGCTTTGTATTTTTGTCGTTCTGCTCGGCGACGATTGACAGGGTATACACACACCCGATAGGCAGAACACTAAGTACATCCTGATGTTTTGTTTTCGTCTATTTTTCAGGCACTTATACATCCTGATGTTTTGTTTTCGTCTATTTTTCAGGCACTTATGGCACAGTGTTTAAGGCGAAAAATCGCGAGACCCACGAGATCGTCGCACTAAAACGGGTTCGTCTCGACGACGACGATGAAGTGAGTATACACGGCTCTCGCAGACGCTGACCTTCGATTCCAAATTTAGTCTTACTATGTACCTATCGATTTTCCATTATTTATACACAACTTGCGTTAATGATATGCTAATTGGATTAACCCGTTTCTAATGCTGCATAGAAAATGAGATGTTGAAGGAAAATCTTTAATGAAATATTTTGAAATATCTGTTAAATTGTAGTTTAGATTACTAATTATTAAAGCATAATAATTAGCTGTAATTATCTTTAAATGGAAAGGCTTTTTTAGATTGTAGCTTGTAGACAATCAAGGGATACAACATAAGCATATGTTTTATCTACAGCTCCACTAATACTGCTTTTCAATACTAAATATTCATTTATTTCAGATGCTTGAGGGTGTAGTACATTGGTAAACATATTTTGTTTTAATTATCAGAGTCATTGAAAAACCTTCAATCTAAGAAATTAAAAGTAATGGATGTTAAATTATTCAATCTATTACTATGGATAGTAAATATTATAAGTTATTATTGAAATACATATATATTCATAATCTATTTTACTAGGGTGTTCCATCTTCAGCCCTTCGAGAAATCTGCTTACTTAAGGAGTTGAAGCATAAAAATATTGTACGACTATATGACGTACTCCATAGTGACAAGAAACTTACTCTAGTCTTTGAACATTGTGATCAAGATCTTAAAAAGTACTTTGACAGCCTTAATGGTGAAATTGATTTGGATGTGGTCAAATCATTTTTGTAAGTTGATTTATTATATTATTATACAATTACGTTTTAATTATTGTAAGATTATTGTTGAACTAATTATTTATGCAATTTATAAGTAATAAATTGGATTCTTAAATATTTGTAGATACCAATTACTCAGAGGATTAGCATTTTGTCATAGCAGGAATGTCCTTCATAGGGATCTCAAACCTCAGAACTTGCTCATCAACAAGGTATTCATGAATATGCTTGTTTTTAAAATTATAGAGAATTTAAAATTTTCAACTGTAAAAACTTTTGTTTAGAATGGTGAGCTAAAACTAGCTGATTTTGGCTTAGCACGAGCATTTGGAATTCCAGTTAAATGCTATTCAGCAGAAGTTGTTACACTTTGGTACCGTCCACCTGATGTTCTCTTTGGAGCAAAACTTTATACGACATCTATTGATATGTGGAGTGCAGGCTGTATATTTGCTGAATTGGCTAATGCTGGCAGGCCACTGTTCCCTGGTTCAGATGTGGATGATCAATTAAAAAGAATATTTAAAATGTTAGGTACTCCCACTGAAGAAACATGGCCCGATATATCTACTCTTCCAGATTATAGACCCTTTCCACAATATCACCCCACTCAAGGATTAGCTCAAGTCACACCCAAACTTACTGCTAGAGGAAAAGATTTACTCCAGGTAATTTTCTTGAAAAATTTATTCTGTTATATTTGAATGTTTGTCTAAATAATCATTCAAATTTTTCTACAAATTTACAATT
Source organism: Torymus aiolomorphi (assembly GCA_036365515.1). Classification (NCBI taxonomy): domain Eukaryota; kingdom Metazoa; phylum Arthropoda; class Insecta; order Hymenoptera; family Torymidae; genus Torymus; species Torymus aiolomorphi. Next base: position 14,246,552 of record CM070875.1, read on the forward strand.
AAATAAAATAATTATAAAGCAATTAACAAAATTACTTGAACAAGAAATTACAATAAAATTATTTTATTAAATAATATTAACAAAAAATACATGTATTTTAGAGATTATTAGTGTGTAACCCAGCACTTCGACTATCGGCAGAAGAAGCAATGGCCCATCCATACTTCAATGACTTAAATCCTGCCATAAGAAACGATAGATGCCAATAACATTTTCCAGTTGTAAATTAATGCAGCTGATAACTATGCAACACCAGACCAATATGTGTGGTAAAGATGGTTTATTTTATAAATATTATCTCGCGAAAATGACAAATGATATAAATGTTATGTTCTCTTTTATATACAATCGTTTACGAATGAAAAATAAATCGACAATTTTACGATTATAAGTAATAATATCTTAACATTTATTTGAAGTTATGTGTAAAAGTTCTATTTTTTTTTTTATAAATGGTGTTAAGGATTATAATTATTTTAAAAACTATCTCTTTTTAATTAAATAAGTTATATACATTATTGGTAAATGTTTTGGCTCATATAATTTAGCATAATGCATAACCGCATATAATCATAATTTATTTCAAATTAAATAGTTTCTAAAATTATAGTAAAAAACTGAATGTAATAATGATTTCTTAATTATTTACTTCAATTAGAGCAGTCAATTTAACATCATAAACTTTCATTGAACACCTTACGTGAATCTATAAAATCATCTCAAACCAAAATTCATGCATACTTTTATGACATTGTACGAATCATATTCGTTGGAAAGGTAAAAATTGAATAGTGTATAAATCGTTCAGATTTTCTTGATTATAAAGAAGATATAAACAATGACATGGAATTGATTTAAATTCATCATGTCTTATTTTACATTGCATCAAAATGGAACCTGTGTGCTTCTTGCAGTTTCTCAATTTTATCTTCTCTCCTTTCCTTCCAGTACAGAGCAGCGATTATTGCAGTTATCAATCCGCAGGTTCCCATCAATGCGGCTGCACTTAACAGAATCAATTTACTTGGCGTGACAAAGAGTTGGGCTTTCCACCTTGAAGGATCTGTTGGGGGATTTGGTATTACTACCATCTGAGAATTAGGGATAATTTGTGGCCACTCTCTTGATCTATTGGACAGCTAAAAATTAAAAAAGATTTATAGAACTGTTGATAATCTTCCTGGTTACAATATTGAATTGAAAACAAAAGACAATATTCTGTTTGTTTATTAAAATATTAGTAAAATTATTTTTTTGTATTAGATATAAGATATTAAAATCATTTATTTTTTCCATAATTGTTATATTGTCTCATAAATAATATGTAATTTAAGATAATTTATCAAAACATACCAGCTAAATTATTAACATGAATTAAATGACATTTTTTAATTTGTATTCAATGAAATTTTCTAACCAGGACTACATGTAATTGCGTATGTGTTTAATCATATATGCTCTCAGCCAAAGGCAATATTTTGTTTAAAAGAATAAGAAAAAAGAAATAAGTTCCATCATAAGCTGTGAAAATTAAAAATTATAATAATGCCAAAAACCAATCCTAAAACTTAAGATATTTGTACAATTTTACATATTTGATAAATCAAAAAATCACGAAGTAATAGATTAGATTAAAAAATAGATTTTGTAGATCAAAAATATTTTTTTCTTTGAATTTTTATTTTAATTAAAATAATCATGCATTTAAATTTCTACTTAACTAAAGAGAATATATGATATTTTCTGGCATTTTGTGTCTATGATCTCTAATATTGTGAAGTAATTTAAGAAATACCAGTATTTGTAATTAACTATGTCATAAGATTTAATAAAAATGAAAGTTACATATGATAAAAATTAAAAACTGATTACATTACGAAATAACCATTCTGTTTGTGTAATTATTCTTTATTTTATAATTTTAAGTTAATTTTTCTCAAGTATTTATTGTAGAATGACAAGAAATTTAAAGAAAAATAAATTGAACTTACCCCAATAGTTAAAGAGTCAATGAAATTCGGTGTTCTTCCTAAGCCAAAAGTTGTAAAAGGTAAATTCAATGAAAAATGAGCACTTTGTGGTAATTGTGCTGCTATGGCACTTCGAGGATTTCCATCTTGAGTTGTAGTTTTGTAAGCTATAGAAGGCCCTGGTAAATTTGTTCCATATGTTCTTTTCTTTTTACCAAGGCTACCTGGAGAAATTGGATACTTGCTGTTTGTCCTACCAGTCAGAACCATTACTTTCACAAAGTTTGCATCATAATCTAGACTGTTTTTAAATGCAGCTGTTTTGTAGACTTTAGTATCTTTCATTACTAGTATAACATCTAAAATACCTGTAAATTATTATAAATTTTATTGAAATTAATTTTATTTGTTGAATAGAATAAAATAACTATTAATTTATGATATCATAAAATCGATTAAAGTCTGAAGAACATACCATCTTGATAGAAATCATAAAATACTGCCATGACACTTTCATTATTAAATGGGTTAAGTGCATTCCAACGAATTTTGAAAGTTCTATTAAACGTTGTGCAGCTGTCACAATGGATATTTTCAAGAAGAAACGATCGTGTGTGTTGGTTTGCAGATGATCTTAAAGTAGCAAGCAAATCTGGGTATCCATCCATATTAAAATCTCCACCTCGTAAAGTTATTGCATCTGTATATCGTTGCCCTCCATCTTTAGCAAAGCCCCACATAACATTAGAGTTATCTTTAAACTCAAATTGCAAACTATTCCATCCTTCTATTTCTGAATGAACCCAGATGGAACTCTTTACACAGGTATCATCAGAACAAACTGGTAAAATTAAATCTATTTTTCCCATTAATTCTACGTCTAAATGCAGTGACTGTCCTATAAATCCATTAGGCTCTATTGGAGGGTGTTTAATTATTTTATGGAAATCAAAACCATTTTCTTTGCCATGCCATATCTCAAAATATTCATCAGTTGTTACCACAAGATCAGAGTAAAAATCATTGTTCAGATCCAAAAATGCATTAGCATGAGGCTCTTTTATAGGCAAAAGCTCTAAATAATTAAAAACAAAACAAATTTAATAAAAAATTTCTCATAATAAATGTATATTACTATAAATAAATCAGACGTATATATATATATTAATATGATAAGTTTGTTTACCCGGTAAATTTTTAGGTTTTTCCATGGGGATTTCCTTGGGAGGTTTTCTTTGGGAATTGAAAACCCAAAATACTCTATTTCTATTTAGATCAACTCCAAAAAGATCAATTATCATATCTTGATTGTAATCTATAGCCAATGGTTGACCTCTCATTTGAAAAAGTGGTTTAGTTGCTTCGGTACAATTCAACTGTTCATAACCACCCCAAAGTATATATATATTTGTTGTCCTGTTTATATTCACTGTGGTAACTAAAATATCCATAAAAACATCTCCATCGAAATCACCTGGTACAACACTTGAAACTGTTTCATTAAAAGCACAACTAAATCCTTTTTTCGGTTGTAAAAGTGGTTCTTCAACTGATGCAAACATAATTTGTACTGTTTTGCCATCTTTACTTAGAACAAACACGTCTGTAAGCTCATCTGAATTGAAATCCCCGAAAGCAGCAGGCATTCCATCTAATTCTTTGCCAAATACAGCATTTGTAATATCGCTGCATGAGGCAAATGCCACAAGGGCAGTCACCAAGATAAAGAATGTCAACAATTTCATGATGGTGCTTTCACATTACCTGTAAAAAATTATTGGTTAGTACACAGTTTTTACTTTTAACTATTACCAAATACAATTATACGTTTACTTTAGCACAAATATTCTTGTATTGATGTAAATATTGCAAGAATAACTTCAATAATGACTCACCTTACAGATGATGTCATGTTAGCATCTCCATCAAGATTACCAAAAGTTATTAATTACGAACTAGGTAAGTATCCATTTCGACGAAATTCTTCGCTCTGCCATCCACAGACACAGCTACGCCAGCAGCATAAGCTAACCCCTTTGTTCCAGTATAAGCAGTAATCAATATAAAAAGCGACGTATTTAACACTAAAGCGAACGTAACGGTAAAGCTATAAGGATTTGACGTCTGTACTCTACCACTGGCACTCTACGAGCAGTCTGCACTTCTGCAGTGATGGCTGTGTTTAACGTCTGTGTGTGGGTGGCTGGGTGCTGTCTTACACACGACGAACTAGGAACTACGGAACTACGCAGCTAACGCAGCCGCACCCCGAACCCGCAGTCCCGCAGAAGAACAACAATAAATCCAGCTAAATATCGCGAGGCAGTAGTCAGCAGATGGCAGCAGGCGTCGTTATTTCGCTCGTTTTCACCGTTCGCGGCTCAGCTGATTGTTGTTCGATTGTCGATTGAAAACGGCGCTCTCGCGGAGGCGGTGGCGGCAGCGGCCAGCAGCGTGTGCTACGCACACGGCACAGGTCGGTCGGTCGGGGGACAATAAGAGAGATAACAAAAGAGATAACAAGAGAGAGAGAAAAAGAGACAAAGAGGCAAGTGCGATCCGATGGCTCTCCAGGCGACCTCCGTATAAGTAAAAAGGAGCATGAGCGTCTTATCGCACTCTTCGGCTCCTGGCACTCGATCGATAAGAAAAAAGTGTATCAGCCATGCGGAGGATCATCGCTTCTCGATCGCTATCGCTAAATAAGGCTCGCTAAAGTTTTTTACCACTCAACCCTTTTTTTCCCGACTCGAGTTAGCAGCTTTGATTACCAGTCAGTATCTCGTTTTTAATGCGCTCGAGCACCGCTTACCGCTTCATCTTTGTGCTTGCAAGCTTAGTTTATATCTATATGAGAGTATTCAATTTGGCTTTTGCAGGAATGCCAGAACACGTAGAGTTGCAGCATTTAGTGGATGGTGACATCGAGTGCCAAACTGTTCCTCGTCAGAGTAATTTTTCTACACCAAAATGTAAATCCTGTCCATATCTTGGCCTTGTTTTGGCCACTTTATCATCTCTCTTCTTCTCACTATGCAGTGTCATTGTTAAAGCTTTAGTTGAGGTGAGATTTTAAACGTTTTTATTGATATTTTTTCGTACTGCATACTGTGAATAAAATTTTAAACGTTTCTTATAAGTACAAGGAAATACTTAATATTATATAATTTATAAAAAATGTCTATAATGATAACAAGTACTTGATTTATCTGTATACTTCAAGAACATTTAGATTGTAATTGATTGCTGTACAGTATATATTATAGAAACTAATTTGAAACATTTTCACTAGGTAAACCCAAATGAGCTAGCTACCTTTCGGTTTGTTGGGGTACTATTGCCAGCCATCCCAATAGTCATTTATAAAGGTGATCATCCTTTTCCAAAGGGTCGACGAGTGATGCTACTTCTCAGAAGTTTTGTTGGAACGACTGGACTTATGCTCAGCTTTTATGCATTCAGGCACATGCCTTTAGCTGATGCATCAGTTATAGTTTTCTCTGTGCCTGTATTTGTAGCAATATTTGCTAGAATATTTCTCAAAGAACCTTGTGGTTTATTCAACGTAGTCACTGTCTGTCTGACACTAATTGGTGTAGTGTTAATTACTCGCCCGCCTTTGTTATTTGGTCACACAGTAGTATCCTTGAGTGATAACCATGTAAAAATGGAACATGCTGATTTATGGGGTGCAGTGGCAGCTTTCTCAGCAACATTATTTGGAGCAAATGCTTATGTTTTATTAAGAGCTTTGAAAGGCTTACATTTTTCAGTAATAATGACAAATTTTGGATCTTTTGCACTTGTACAGACAGCTGTAGTCACTTGGGCAATAGGTGCTTTATGCTTACCTCGTTGTGGTACTGACAGGTAAATTATCAAGTAAAAAATATTAATATCTATGAAATTTAATATAGAATACTTTTACACACTAATAATTAATTTAACTAATTGGATTACAAAATTTAATCAAATATTTTATTGCTAGGTTACTAGTTGTTGCCCTGGCACTCTTCAGCTTTGGAGGACAAATATTATTAACATTAGCTTTGCAGATGGAACAGGCTGGACCCGTCGCCATAGCCAGATCAGCAGATATTGTCTTTGCATTTTTCTGGCAGGTATTATTTTTTAATGAAATACCGAACATATACTCAGTGGGAGGTGCCATTCTAGTGACAAGCTCAGTTTTACTCACTGGATTAAGAAAGTGGGTTATATCATTACCAGAAACTTCCAGTGTCAAGAAATTTTTGAGTTTCTTGGCTATATAGTGACTTTAAAGACTTATACTTGACTAAACCGCTGCAGTTGCTTGAAATTATTTCTTGATGCAGATGATGCATTTTTTCAATACGAATAATGCGTTTATGAAACAGAATTTTTGTACAATAATGTATAATTCTTATAAATACGATATAGCGTCCGTATTTATAAGTAACAATGAATGCTTCACTAATTATTATAATTGCTTTTATTATAATCGTCTAGAGATATGATTTTCCTGACAAAAAATTGTATTAGTATTTGTGAAAGTAAAATTATTGGTTTATTGTTAATTTAAATTTTTATCTATTCAATTAAGAGAACTGTTATTTTTTTTTTATTACATAATTTTTTGTCAGATTCATTCTCAATGTAAGCGCACATTACTTGCACTACTTAATTATTTTAGTTAATTTTATTTTTGAATGTTTGATTAGTTCTTAGTGTTTTCTTTCAAATAAAAGTTCCTCTAATATTAGATTGGCCTAGATTGCACGTGCAATACAGAAAAATGAAGTTTTACAAAATTTTTCTGATAATTATTTATGTCTGGGTTACGTCCATTTTATCTTAAGAAAACAGCTAAATTAGATTTATAGTTTTACCATACCAGCAACAATGTGATAGACGAAAACTTTTAAACAGGTGAGCGTCCTTGATTTTTTACGTAAATTACACGGCATACGGAATACTTAAATGATATTTATTAGTATCACTTTATATAATGATATTTATTATCATCACATTCATATAATTTTTCATGACATCTAAAAGCTTGTATAAAAGCATAGAAATTTATACAACAAAATAACATGGTGTAAAATATTTCACAATTTTATTTATTGATTAATAAATTAAGGATGCCCATCATTGACCACTCTAAAATAATAAAGCACAATAGTTATACATTGCAATCACGAATTTGTAATATAATTAAATTTAGGAGAACAACTACCTATGATCTAATATTTTCAGACTGATCGTAGTTAAATCGAGTACGTATATGGTATTATAAAATAGCTTTAAAAAGCCGATCCTACATAACAACGTGAAGCAATATTTTGTCTCTTGCTAGGTTTGCTCTGATAATAATATTGTTGAATCCACATTGGCAGCCCTTGCCATTTCTTAAAAATACAAAAACTTACCGGCTAATAGCTAGGTTTAACAATCGTGATTCTTACCAAAGAATGTATAATGTATAAGTAGTAGTTCGCATTTAATGAAGTCTTATGCTTCGCATAAAATAATTCATTTTTTCCTCAAAATGTGTGATGCATACGTTAGAATACATATATACATATATATATATGAATTTGATAGACTTTTAAAAAATTGACTCAAACTGTGAATTACAACACGTAATAATATTAAAAAATCGTTTTACTTAGGATAAAAAAGCGATAAAATAATGTGTTATAATGTGATTCTGAAAATTTTTGTAAACATTTAACAATTCTCTCTAATTTATTTTAACATTCTCATATACAATCATTTACTGCATTTTATTTTAACATACATTTGATGAAAATAAAGTAATACATTTCGTCCATATTGTCTTATTTCTTATGATATCCCTTCTACACCCAATAGGTATTAAGATTAATTCTAGAAAATAAATTTTGTTATATATTTTTTATTTTTAAGGTCTTTGATTATAATTATTAACAATTTAATAAAATTTTATTATATACTTCAATGAAATTTTTGTTTAAAAAAATCTACGTACACCACAAAAGTTTATGAGTTTTAATTTCTTTTTTGTACGTTTTCCTATACTTTCTTACGTTTTCTTACATTTTCTTACGTTTTCATACATTTATGTTTTTATAGACAAATTTGAGAAAATCTATAAATCGTATGAAAATGTATAAAACCATACAAAAATGTACAAAAACATACAAAACCGTACAAATTTTGTCCGAAACCGAACAATTTCCTACGATTTCCTACTGTTTCCTAAAATTTCCTGCCGTTTTTTACAATTTCCTACGTTTATTATTTCCATGCGGGTTCCTACTCATTACGTGTTTTTATTTCATTTGGTCCTTCCCATCACACGCTTTAGTCTTTAAATCAGTATACGTGCTACTGTCGTATCAGTCACAGCTGTAAATTTAGGAATAGTAGTTATTATTCTGTGAATACACAAATTTCATAACATTTAATGAGAAATTGGTATTATATAGAATTTTTCGAAGTGATTATTGACAAAATTTTGTTACTATAGTAAATTATACTTAAAAAATATTAGTGTATATACGTGCATAAATTCAAGGATGAGCCTGCGACTATCGTTATTGTTTCTACTTTTATTTAAAGGTATTTACAATATAATATTTATCTATTATTTGAAACTAAATTTGATGTCATTTTATGTAATCATTTAAAAAAAGATTAAGAAATATATATGTGTACACGTATAATATGTATCGGCCAACATACGCGCGAGCGTACGTGAGTAAATAAAAAAGCATGGGCAGTGAATTCATGAAAATGTTAGATGTTGAAATAAATGAAAAATTAAAAAGTTATAATCATGTTAAATATTTGGCAGAGGATATTAAATATTGATGTATATTATTGTTATTTTCGAAATTTATTATTCTGAATATTAACATAAGGCTTATAATATACACTTTGCATCGTAATGCATACTATGATATTTATAGTGTGTATTATATTTTGTTAATAATTTCTATATTTTTAATTTTCAAGTGCTCGTTATAAGATTTAAAGTATTTTTATGTTTTTGTAATAAACAATAATATTATATAGTGACATTTTTTATCAACTACAACATTTTACTGACAATGTAAGTATCGTACTGTATAAATACGCATTTAAAAATCTTCGATAATCTTTTAGTTTTTGTCATTATAATTATATTTGACTCAAATTCAGATAGAAAATTTTACTTTTTATCATACAAGAAATTATATTTTATAATATATAGATGATACATTCTACTATTTAGATCATTTTATTCGTAAACATAGTTACCATGATAGTGAAGCTCATTATCGCAAAAGGACTTCCTTTCTAATCATGCGTTGTTCGTTATGTGGATATAAAAATAAAACTAAACGTTTCACGGCGAAAATGATATAATTTCACTTTTAAATAGGAATTTCGAAATTTTCTATTATATTTATAAGGGGTTCATAAATGAAGTCAACTACAAATTTCAATAAAACCGAAATAATATTAATTCTTTTTGACAATGTAACTATTATATAGTGTGTGTGTGTGTGTGTGTGTGTGTGTGTGTGTGTGTGTGTAAACACATTTTATGGCCTTGACCCGTATCTCCACAAAATAACGTAAAATTCGTTCATTTTTGCGTTATTTTGTGATTAATTAATCCCCCCTCTGCAGACCCTCCACGGACTCTCCACATATATAGATTAGTAAGGTCGGTTTTGTGCTGTTCGCTGAATATTGCTTGTGCGAATTATTGGTGTTGATATTTAGTTGAAGAAGTTGGAATTGGAGAGACTGAGCGAAAGCGACAGGGACCGAGAGACAAAGAAGCCCGGTTGAAAAGGTCTGATAGAATGAGATAAAAAGGGTGCAGAAATGAGAGGATAGAGAGACGGCTAGAGACAGAGAGAAAGAGGTAAGGAGTCAGAGACACATAAATAAAGTAACATAAACGAAGAAGTAGACGCGGAGAGCAGATACAAGGAGATGGCGAAAAATGGAGACAGATACAAAGAGACGTAGATGGATAATGGGAAACAGAAACAAAAAGTCATAGATACACCGCCGCGCGGTACGAAAAAAAGCCAAGTTTGGAGTTACAGGCGAAGAAAAGCCAAAAAAGCGTCTTTTTTCGCGATATAGCCGTTTGTTAGTGTTTCTTCGCCTTAGACGTGTTTTTATTGGCTTTTCTTCGCCTGTAACTTCGAAGTTGGCTTTTTTTCGTACCGCACGACGATACAGAAAAAACAAAGAGATATTGGCAAAGGCTTGGCGAGGTTCGCACAACGGTGCTTTAGTATCCTTTGATCTTGATACAATACAAAGAAGTTGCGATTTATTGAGAAAAGACCATGAGGGTGTGAAAATATTATATAATATATAATTAAAAATCAGCTTCTTCAGTATTGGAAATTGACTTTTGGGATGTTTCACCCCCCAGATGAGCTCAAAAATGCATGTTTAGAAGCATTTTACACAATTTTTGAACTTTTAAAAATTGGTATATGAGATCTCACCTGATATTCGCGCGTATGCGGGAATAAAGTAACATTTAGTCTAATTTGTTACGCTTATGGTGAATTGGGTTAAAACTAACAAAATTATAACTCATAAATACAAAATAACTTTTCAAATCTATGAAATGGTCACAGTGGAGATGGGAATAAAGTACTAGCTATATGTAACACGGGACTAAAGTCGATCATTCCCTTAGGTGATCACTACCCTCGCTTCGCTAATACTTTATTCCCGCTAATTTACTTTATTTCCTCATGGGCGGGAATAAAGTAAAAGAAGGAATCAGACACCACTTTTGCCCCGATTTTCAGGCTATAAAATGGCCATTATAGTAGAGATGGGAACACGGATAGAATTTTTCAGGAAAAATTACCGTGAAATTCACGGCAATCAGGCAACTGCGAATTCTCTGGGAATTTTTACTGTTGTCACGATAATTTTTACTAACCTTCCCTACAAATTTTTTCTCTGAGTGCAAAGGAACATTTGTAGGGAAGGTTAGTAAAAATTACCGTGACAACGGTAAAAATTCCCAGAGAATTCGGAGTTGCCTGATTGCCGTGAATTTCACGGTAATTTTTCCTGAAAAATTCTATCCGTGAATAATAGTATATTATGCACCAAGGGAATAAAGGGGGCTGTGTGCTCCCTGCGCAAGAGTTGTCGCCTGAGCAAAGTGAGGGCGACAAACGCGCAGGTTCGCACAGCCCACTACATTTACGAGTGCAATATACGACTTTTTAACACATCTATCATAAAGTTCGTACTCGTTTCCTGCTGAAAAGGGAAAAAAGGCTGCATATTGAGCACTTTTTCCCCACTTCGGCGGGAATAAAGTACGAACTTTATGATGGGGTGTGTTAAAAAATTTATAACGCAAGCGCAGTACAAAAAACAGTGATCAATATGAGTAAAACTTTAAGTAGAAACAGAAAGTTCATAACGTATTAAAATAAACGATACCTACATATGTGTTTTAACTATCGATGCTTAGCAAGGAATTCTCATAACAATTTTTTAAAATAAGGTCGCTTAAACGATGCGCGAACATCACGAATTCACGAGGCAGCGCATTCCACAGATATGTCGCACCGATGTAGAAGGAGTATCGCAGGCAGTCAGTTTCAAATTTTGGTACCGTTAAATCTAGCACCGATATCCTCTTACTACCTAATCCATCGCAGATATGAATTTGAACATATCCAACAGATATTTAGGCTGTCTAGAACGCAGAATTGAGGCTAGGAGACATATTCAGAGGTATGAATAAGATTTTGTGTGCTCGTAGTATTAGTTTTATAGATTGAATTTATTGATCATCAATGAGCAAAATCTCTTACAGTTAGTCGTATTGCCTTTCCTTTATCGAAATAGTGTGCTACATTATAGTTAGCCTACAGTATTTGATAGAAAATTTCGGCAACCGGCGGCACTCGTAAGAGATATATAGGAAAGAATTTAATAAAATACAAATTTAGAATTTAGTGGAAACTGGAAGGTGTTTTGTCCTTAGTCGTACCCGGTCGACTCGTCAGGAAGATTTATTAAATTCTTTCCTATATATCTCTTACGAGTGCTGCCGGTTGCCGAAATTTTCTACCAGGGATTGTCCACATAACACCATGCCATGCCTTCCATGCCGTTAATTCCGGAATTGGTTCGTTCCATGGTCCGTTCTATTCCGTTTGACTTGGTTCCCGTATAGTCTGTACGAGTGCATTTTAACGATGCGTAAACCTAGACAAACAGAATAAAACGGACCATGGAATGAACCAATTCCGAAATCAACGGCATGTACGAGGGTCATTTGATAAGTACCTAGCCTACAAATGAAAACACTAAAATTTTACAAAAAATAAAATTTATTTTTCAATGTAGTCTCCTTTTAGTTGAATACACTTGGTCCAGTGGTGTTCCAATTTTTTTAACCCCGTTGAAAAAAATGTTTTCTCTTGGTTTGCAAAATAGGCCTCCGTGGCGGCGATTATTTCGTTATTGGAGTGGAATCTCTTCCCGGCGAGCGAATTTTTTAGGTTCGGAAACAAAAAAAAGTCGCACGGAGCCAAATCTGGAGAATACGGTGGATGGGGCAGCAGTTCGTAGCGTAATTCGACCAATTTAGCCGTGGCGAGTGCATACAGGACCTGATATCTTGGAGCTTTCAAATCGCATGTAGAATGGAATTCCTTCATCAGGAAAAAGTAAATAAATATTTATCAAACCAGTAACGAATATAATTGTTGTATTGACATAACAATAATTTCTATGTCCTAAATGCATTTTTAAAGGTTGTACATGGCGATTTAGCTGCCAAGAACAGTTTATTAACCAAGAAGTTGGTGAAAATTTGCGATTTCGGATTAGCCAGGACTATGTATGCTAATGAAAACTATAGAGATTTCAAAATATTTCCTGTCAAATGGATGGCCATAGAATATATCAGAGATGGACGTTTTACTTTACAGTCGAATGTCTGGTCGTTTGCTGTTGTGCTATGGGAACTTTTTTCTCTCTCCAACATTCCGTATTCTGGAATTTTAAGTGAAGATTTGTGTGAGAAACTGTCCAATGGCTATAGAATGGATAAACCTAAATACGCTATTGATGAAATATCAGTTAAGAACGCGTGATACTAAAATACTCATCTAATTTTTTAAGAATGAACGAAAACTTTCATTTAAATTTAATAAATTAAATTTTACAGATACAAGATAATGAGAAGAGTGCTGGAAGGACAGTTCCAATGAAAGGCCAGCTTTCAGAGCTCTCGTTGAAAAAATTGGAAAACTTTTAGATGAAACAGCAAAAATGGTACGGCATTTCATTGCAGTATGATTGAATTATATTTCTCCATGTCTTATTGTTAAGTAATTAAATAATGTTTTTCAGCGCTATGCAAAACTCAATGCCTCTTATGCAGAAAAGCACGTCAAATTCATGAGTGATGAAGAAGCCTATTTATATTGTATGTCAATTTCGGATAACGAGGACGATTCAACATCACGATCCATTTCTAATATTTTCTCTGAAGAGATGCCAGTTGAAATGGAAGAGTAAAGAGACGATCAATCATGGTCTATTTTAATGTTGATATAAAAAAGCCAATGTATAAGTTACAGACGATAAATGAATTATAAATCATTCAGGTTGAACAATTGCTTCACCAAAGACACTATTATTGTTGCTTATTGCTACTACCGATTTCCATGCTAAAGCTCAACTGATTTGCGCACTTAGCATATCAAACCTGCCAATTACTAGACCCAGTTTTGTTCTAACGATCGAGAGAGAGGAGAGAGGTAATTTTCCTGTCTATCTATACATATGCCATTAACCAAAAGTTCAAATCACCATTGCAGATAAAAAGAATCTGAATCACTTATACGACGCAGTTGCACCGCGGAATTCGCCACGCGGGGAACCGCGCGTGATTAATGCGAAATTCCCTTATTAAGTCGAGGTTGCGTTAAAAGCGTAGCTCTCAAATGGATTGTTGCTCCAAAAATATCTTCTACTCCCAGCGTTTTCCGGCTTTCGTTCAACTCTCAGCTACTTTATACACACTCGCTCCCACACAGGAAGCTTGAGCCGATTAAAAACAAGCCAGCAGAACTCCCTCGTAAACAGCCGCAACGCGCCTTTCCCAAAAGAGCACACTTATACGCGAGATGGAAATACCCCAGTGGTCCACCCCATCATTATATTCCTCTTAAGGGCGCGTCTTATCTCTCGCGCGGAGTGGGCAGGAGAGGCGGGAAACGAAAGCCTGCGCTCCTCGCTATCTCTCCCAAGAGAAGGAGTCGCGGTAAAACCGCCAAACGGAGTATATACAGAAGTGGGGATTCTCCGCGCGGAGAGCGGCGGCACCGCCGGCAGCCGATGCCGCGAAGGCCGCGCGCGAGTGTGTATAGTCGCTCGTACGCACGCGTCACGTACACACACATACAGCGGGTATACTTCTCCTCTCTCGATACATTCCGCAGCGCTCGGTTCTCCCTCTCTCAGCCGCGAGCACTTCAGTTGGTGCGCGCGCGAAGGCTGTCGTGCGTGTGCCTCAGCGTTGCGCCTCTGCCGCGAATCTCAGCGCAGAACCCGGAGTTGTAGACCCTCTGTAATAACATGTGAATGCAACGAAACGGAGGGGAGTCTCGGACACAGTGCAGGTGAATGAGTGACGTGAGGAGTGATAAGAAGAGCGAAATCGGCGCGGCGCCTGCAGGATGGCGAAGCTGCGGCTGCTACCGCTGCTGCTCGCGGCTCTCTCGATCACAGGTACGTACACAAGCGTGCGCGGAGGCGTCGATTGAATTTACGACGAGGTCACGTGGACGCGTCGCCGTGGAGACACCTGTTGAGGCGAGGCCACACGGCGACGGGTACATAGAACGCAGCAACCGAATGCTTATCACGTAGGCTGCATCATCGCTTTCCCAATGGAAATCGTAACATTGCAATAAACGTTGATGAGCGTAAGTGTGAGGATGCGTGCTCCAGGCAGGCTAGGATAAAGGGAAGAGAATAAGAATCGGAGTCGGATAAAGGTGACGTCAGCGGCTCCGGCGGGGCCCCGGCTTCATGAATGAACGGCATGACGTGCGGGGCCCTTTAAAAACCGGTTATATACGCTCGCGGAGCGAGAAATACGAGAGACAGAGAGAAGCTCCCCTTCTTCGCTCCGCGAAACTTACTCATCCCGGCACACCTTTGCTCTCGCGCTCGTTTGGCTAAGTTTGACTTTACGCTCGTCTGTCGCTTCGATCTTTCGTTATTATAAGCACTTGCTTCTTAACCGCGGGGCTCATTATGAATCACGAAAACTTTTCAATCGACGCTCCCGAACAATCGCTATTACTTAATACTCCGCTTATAGTATTTGTAAATCAAGTGTACATAAGTATTAAATTACGTGATCTGCAGAATTTCATCATCACACCAGAGCAGATCGTTATGCAAATACATGCACTTCCAACTCCTGGAATCGTTAGTTTCCTCGACGTAGCAACGATATATATTCCTACACATACACTAGATCTCCCTCGACGCGTTGCATTTAATTTCTCAAACCGTTACGAACTATCTGCATTTCACTCTCGATTAATTAAGTCTTAACGAGCCACCAGTTAGAGTACTTACTTAGGGGTCAGACGCGCTTGGTTTCCCAACGATATATCTGTCCCGTAGCCGCGCGTGTTCCATTTTTATTCGCAGCTATCGTTTTAGGCGTAATCGAATCGCACGCGTGTATATCGAGGGATCCGCGCTGTCGCGCGTGAGTTTAATCCAGCGTGATTCATACTCCTGGTCGCGACGTACGTAACACACACCGGCGAGGCGACCGCGCGCATTCTTGACGCGACGCATGGGAAATTCGACTTTCGAAACCCATCGCGCGGGCACCGTTATCGTTGCGTTTCTCATATAGTAGAGTGTGCCGTCGGATGCTTCGAGTCGCGCTATTTCGAAGAAGATCATGTCGTGTATAATATAATTGCTGCAAATTTCTTTGCACATGCTTATTATATATAATAATAAAAATTGCTGCGGCGGGGATGACGTTATCTGTATTAAATGTTTTTACAAAAGCATTGTGCGTTTGGTCTTTCATAAATCAACATTGTCGAGCGAGTTATCGCAGCGATATACGTAACCTAAATTTAGTTGACTCCTTTATCATATAGGTGTTACACCTCTTTCATTCACTATCGATGCTTGTACATTCATTCGTCGATCAATACCTTTATCAGATTTTAATATAATAGATTGAAAAGATGCCGGTTTTATAAATACTATTTCTATTGAGATACTTTTTTATTTTGATTCACTTTATAATAATTAACATATTAATAGGTTTGGTGATAAATTAAATTCTGATCACAAATTCTTTCTCTATATTGTTTCAATTATACCGAGTTACAAATCTTGCAGTTGTAATGAAAAATTTTTCAAATACTTGCATTTGATTCATGAGTAATGTTGAACTTTTCGTCATCATTTTTCTGGGTAAAGTGATTGAAAAAAGTTTTGTGGTAATACAAATTCTTAGTTGTTAATGGAGTAATATTCTCTATATATCAAGTATTACATGTTCGTTTGAAGGATAAAGGAAATTTCATAAAATTCAATTAATATGAGTACGTATTAATTACTTAAACGAGTTTAAGCTCTTATGTAGAGAAAAAAGTCTATAACTTTTAAAAGATTAATGTAATATTTTTCTATAACACTAAACAACGCGAATTTACAAACGAAAGTCAATTTGTAAAATGTACGTAACACCATAATTAAAAAAAATTACGATAAAAGCACATATGTATTTTCACTCAATCTCTCCAGTCCCCTAAATAGTCGCTTCATATATAAGCTTCCGTAAAATGAAAAGATAATTCAATTCTCCGTAGGTTCGCTATCTCGATTATTTCGCAGCAGTTGGTCAATTACGCTGTATTCCCATAAACAATAACTTTCGAATTAAGCGTTTACATGCAATTTTGTTTTTAAGTGGACGTAATTGTTAATCAAATATCACTTTGTGATATTAAATTAATGGGCATTATAATGGAAATTTAATAAATGATAAAAAATGATCGGAACTATCTAAATTAATAGTCATTTGCATAACGCTGATAGGGTGTTATGCATTTTCAATTTATATTAGTGTACTTTATTAAAACAATCTTTTTTAGTGTAATAAGATAATAAGAAACGTAGCGTTGTCAAATGCACTTTTTTGTACAACTTACCTCGCAGTACATGTTCCTTGACATACATAATTGCAATATTTTTATTTCAAGTTCGTATTTTTAATGTATTATTCACGCGAAAAAAGGAACCAGTGAAATAAATAAACGTTAAAGTATTCTTTAAAATGCTAATGAAACTGATATACTTTATTTGTTCTTTAATTTAATTAATAGTAACACCAAATCAACATATTTTAAACTTTTTCGCCATTGTTAATTTTCTTATTATTTTAACGACAATTAAAACAATAACAATATGAGATACAACATCAACAACCATAACTAATTCAAAATTTGAAAAACACGCCTTCATTCGAAAAAATAACGCTGCCGATAAGTTTATCAAAAAGTATAAAAATTAACAGAGGATGGCCAAGTTTTTTGATAGGACGTAAAAAAAAACATGCCGAGAGACAAAACGCGATAAAGACGAGCGTCTTTTATCAGTGGAACGCCTTGCACGCGACAGTGGCAGCAGCATCCAAAAGTATTGCGTAGGAGTGGCCACCCATCTCTTTCTCCCTTGACGATTCTACGCGCGATTCCGCTCGTGTCCTCGTCCCGCGTGGGTAAAGGAATGACGATAAGCAAAAAGAGTATATATATATATATATATATGTGTGCGTGTGTGTGTGTAAGCGCTTGTGAGTGCGTGTGCACGTTCAACGGCTGCCGATGTTTGTTCCGCGCTGTTTCCACGCACGACATGGGCGCGTCATACAATTTATCTGCTGCCGAACATCTGTTGGCTTTGACCCTTTTCCTACGTGTACGTGGTACGTGTACGTGATGCCTGGTGGTATAACTTTTTTTCGCGGAACGTGACGTCAAACTTTCGTGAAACAATTTTTTCAAACGTACATATATGAGTATGCCTATGCTATTTTAAAAATATGTGACGAAGAGCGAGGTATTTATGGTCTGGTCTATTTAAAAAATATTTTTAAAATGTCGATCTAAAGTTATTGGAGTATAAAATTCCATATTGCAAAATTTTAATTTTGTACATCTTTTTATTAATGAAGTACGGGTGATCAAGTATAAAATAGTACATACAAGAGTTTTAAACGGTCACAAAGTAATAACTCTCTCCTTTTCTTTTCCACGATCTCTGATGCATCTACTCGACTTGATTCTCAGGCAGTGGTCACTTGCATGTACAAATAGCATTACTCAACAATGTGCATACCAAAGACAGTATGCGTATTATATGAGGCGACACTTTCCAACTTTTCTAATTCCCTCGCATTTGTGTGTCTTCGCTGCATGCGCGTACACACGCAGTAGCCGCGATAATGAGCCCGGCACTATCGCAAGAGGATATCCTTTTTAATTTTACTGGACGCTCGTGGCGCGAGATATATACACAGACACACACACATATTCATATAAAACTGATGCTTTTCGGCCTCGCGTAAGTAAGCCTCCGCCCGCGGATAAACCCATATTATCATTCGCAGGACATTGTGGTGGCTGGGGGTATTTTTTCTTATCGTGCGCCACTTCTAATTTTCATCATAATTCCTATTTTGAGAATCTTTGCTGTTTTCAAAGTTTGGGAAAAAGTCATTTATTTCTGCAATTTATAGTTGAAGCTAGAAATAATAGATGATATGCGTTTTGAGCATCGACGAAGATTTCAAATTATTTTCCTTATTATTTTCACAGGTTGTCAAGCTTACAAACCACTCATCAGCCCAAATGTACCAGAATTGCTTATCAATGAAGGGACGACATTGGAAATAACCTGCACCAGTATCAATGAAATTAATGTATTTTATCCTGAAGATGTTGCCGATGTAAGATCAATTTACAGACATTTTGTTTTATATTCTTTTTAGTAACTTTTAGTATGGTATTGCCATACTTTTCGGAAATTCTTTGTAATCATATTTATTTTCAAACTGGTAATTTTGACAATTTCGATGAAATCTATTCTTAAATTTTTAATTAACATTTTTTATAGTTCACAAAATTATAATATAAATAGTAAATTCATCATTCCTTTTACTCTATAATGAAAAATATTACATTTAAAGATAACAACGTCACCTCATGAAATCATCCCCGAAGACCAAAGTAGTGGTAGCAAAAAATTAAAGTTTATACGAAATGTAACCGTTTTTGGCGATACGGGATGGTATGGCTGTTCTAATACGAAAGAGGAAACTCCCACTAAGGATTATAATGATCCCAATGCTAGCTGGATATACGTTTACGTGAAATGTAAGAAAAACAGTATTTAAAATATTATTAATCATTATTCCATCCTACAATCTTTAATAACTCATACATTTTAGCGAATGAAAGTGCTTTTGTACAAACTGATGAAGTGCATTCTATTTTTGGATCAATTGGAGATACAATTCAGTTACCGTGCCGACCAACATCGCCTGAATATCATGTCGATCTTCTGTATAATTACAAAGTGAGTAAAGCAATTATACAGCTTTAGTAATTTAACAAGTTATGATAACCTTTATGTTATAGTTTTTATATGTTAAATTTTACTTCTTAATTAGACACTTCAAGTAGGCGAAAATTTGTCTTTTGATCCTAAGGAAGGATTTACTATGAAAAATTTATCAGCCAAAGATAGTGGTCTATTTACTTGTCAAGTACAGCAAAATGAGGCTTTACCAAAAATTTTATTTATCGTAAAACTCGTCCAAAAGAATACTTTGAAAACCCCAGTGATTCTGAAGGAAGGTTTGCAACACGTTACCACTGGTTCCAGTTTGCATGTCAAATGTCGCGTCACCATCGGTATCGACAACAATTTTTCGTTTACTTGGACAACACCTCGAAACTCGGTAAAATAACTTTTCTGTATTTCATATTTTGCAGCAACACAGTTTTTTTTTCTTCAAAATATTTTCATTTATAAATATGATACACTTCAATCTAAATAATATTTTATTACAGTCTTCTAGAAAAATATTACCCCCAGTTCGTGAAACAGTTCAAGCTAATACACTATTAGTAACTTCAGAACTCGTTGAAGATAATGTAACTTATGATGATGAAGGAGAATATACTTGCCAAGTAAGATCTTTAAATGGTGTCAAGAAAACAAGTGTATACATTCGCATTTACGGTTAGTGAACACCATAATAACTGTTAATAAGAAGAAAATTAAAATTTCCTTAAGATTTTATTCTACTATAAAACGTAACATAAAAAATATAATTGCAGATTCCAACTTTAAATATATTAATTTAACATCCCACGATAAAGATAGACGCTACGTCATCAATGCTTTCAAACCAGTCACATTTTCTGCATATGTTGATGGATACCCAGCGCCAACTCTTGCATGGTAAATTATTTGTAAAACATTTTATTTTATTGTATCAACAATATTCGACCTGTTTTAAACTAACTATTTTATAGGTTGAATCCGAGTGGAAAAGAAATCTTCAATTCCAGTAGAATGATAATAGAAAATACTGAATCAACGAGTACTTTAAAATTTAGAAATGTTCAAATTAATGATATGGGCACTTATGTTCTTCAAGCAGTTAATGATGCAAAACTAGAATATTTGAATTTTACTTTGGAAGTTTTAGGTATTTTGGCGAAACATTAGTCTTACCGATAAATTTTTGTAGATATTAATTTTCACATATAATTTTTTTTTAGCTAAACCTTATGCTATACTGGACGACAACATGAAACTTTACTACAGTCTAAACGAGAAGGCCGTATTTTCCTGTAATGTTTTAGGCAACCCCGTAGCTAATGTAACTTGGTCGTATATTAAGTGTCCAAGTCTTCCAGTAATAGAAGACTGCGAAAGCGTCGAACTTAGGGTAAATTTAATTTAATTGAGTGCTTATCTTTATTGATGCAATATTTCTGCTAGAAATCTGATAAGAATTTTAACTGGTGTTTAGTTAATTTGCCGCACTGAAACCTAAATTTTTCTACTTTTAATAAAATGTCAGAAATGTGTTCAACATTCCAGCAGTGATATTTAATCGATATTTTGATATAAGATATGAAACTTCTTTTTCAACAGAGTACTAGTATTCAAGAGCATGAACATAGTGTAGATGCGACCGTAGAAACAACTATAGAAATGTCTGGTAAACTCATTTGCACGGCTTGCAATGAATTTGGATGTGACTCAGGTTCCCAAGAGATTCTTGTATCAGGCAAGTACAATTGTGTTTTCTTGAATGAACATTTCGGCTTATTAAATAATCTGCATATTTAAATGCTAAATATTTAAAATAATAAAAAAAAATTTATTTAATAATTTTTCCATAGCTTGTATAACATTTCTTGATCTTTAATATTGTATAACTAACAATGAAGTAATACTATATTCAATGCGGCAATAACAGAATAATATTCATTTTACAAATTAATTATGAAAGCTTTTTAGAAAAATATTAAGGTGAAAGTTTAAAAAACTATGTATTTAGGTAATTGCTATATATTCATTCTATTCTCAATAATATTAATCTGACAATATCAAAGCATAAGTAATTGTAATAGCATAACTATTGCTTTTTAATCTAACGACTCTGACATTATTTCTAATATCTTGGCAACAAAAAAATAATAAAATAAATACATTTTTTTTTAAACAGAAAACCTTGATAAAATTTTTGAAGACGAAAGTATATACCCAGACGATGTAGTTTATGCTGCTAATATATTAATAAATTTTTTTAAAAGGAATGACTTATTAGATGAAAAGGAAATGGCTGTGATTAAAAAAGCTCATAAAATAGCAAACCAACTAAAACCGAATTAATATTTTGATTTATACGGAATGTATTTAAATTTAATCGATCTAAATAAAACATTACTGAATATATATACACATAACTTATTATCTTCTCATTTAATTAACATATTTTAATTTGGACAAATATTTTTAAAAAATTCGTTAAAGCGAGGTAGACAAAGAGATAAAGATTATTCTATAATATGACCAAGTTATTTTTGTCTATATTAGATGGAGTAACTGATGCTCCGTCAGGAATAATAGAACCTGAAGAAAAAATTACTATAGGTGATGACATTACTGTAATATGTGCAGCTTCGATTTATAATTTTTCATCTGTACAGTGGTTAGATGAAAATGATCAGCCAATCCAAAATTCTGGTTTGTTATTTGAATGTTTTATATTCAACTTTTTATATATTATTATTATTAACTGTTTTCAAATATAATAAAGACGTTATTACTAATTTTTAGATCGTATAAAAATTGTATTTAATACAACGAACTTTACTCACCGTAGTTATCTTATAATCAAAGATGTAAAAAAATCAGATGAAAAACAGTATTGTTGTCAAGCACAAACACCAGACACTCTTTCCGATAGATCTCACTATAAACTTATTGCTGAAGGTATTTAATCCATCAAAAATTCTCTATTCATATATATATATATAAAAAATATGCATTTTATTCCCATCTCTATTATAATATCCATTTTATAGCCTGAAAAGCGGGGCAAAAGTGGCGTCTGATTCCCTCTTTTACTTTATTCCCACATAATGCGGGAATAAAGTAAATTAGCGGGAATAAAGTAATTTTATTCCCGAATTATGGGGGAATAAAGTAAATTAGCGAGAATAAAGTAACGTAGTCTAATTTTTTACGTTTATGGTGAATTGGGTTAAAACTAACAAAATTATAACACATAAATTAAAAATAACTTTTCAAATCTATGAAGTGGACACAGTGGCGATGGGAATAAAGTACTATATGTTACACGGGACTAAAGTCGATCGTTCCCTTGGGTGATCACTGCCCTAGCAGCTTCGCTACGCTCGCTCGGGCAGTGAATTCACCCGCGGGAATAATCTGCGACTTTAATCCTTTGTTACATAATGTACTATTATCATGATATTTATTACACGTAAATATTATTTCTAGACCCTCAAGAACCGGAGTTTACCTACGTAAACATGAATGGATCAGAAGTCATTCTTTCAGCAAAAGAAGCGCATAACACGATCCATTTGAATTGCCATGCTAGAGGAATGCCAAAGCCAACAATTATATGGTATAAGGTAAATAAAAATTATAAAAATTAATGTAATGAATTATAAAATTTATATTGAAGAATGCATTGCATGCTTGTCTGCACCTTAATTTTTCAATATTTAATAGCAAAATTACCGAGTAACTGTTGCTATATGGTAATTATTGTAGTAACGCATCAACTTAACGATTTTTACAGAATGATAAGCTACTAGAGACAAGTGAACAACAATTTATTCTAATAGCAGATAACCAGGAACTGATAATTAGGTATTTGATGGAGAAAGACAGTGGGACGTATACTTGTGTTGTTAAAAATCGCTATGGAGAAATAAAACAATTCCAGAAGTTTGTTGTAAAAGGTAATATAAAAATTTTTAATGTATGTAATATTATTAAGAGATTTATGAGTGAAAGATACTTATTTTATATAATAAAAATTTTTATAATTTTAGGAACGGAAATCTCTATGATTTGGATTGTCACAATCGTTGTTTTAATAATCGTTCTTGTCACTTTACTAATTTATTTTTGCATAAAAGTTCGACGTGAAAAGGTAAAATATCAATGAAAATATTTCAATTTTAGATATAATTTCAATTGAACAAAGTTTATAATTTAATATATTTTTAGATGATGAGAAAACAGTTAATAGAAGCAGGTTTGATGCACTTCGAGGAGGGAGCTTTAGACTGTATCAATCCAGAATTAACAGTAGACGATCAAGCAGAACTACTTCCTTACGATAGGAAGTGGGAATTCCCTAGAGATAAATTAAAATTAGGAAAGCAGTTAGGAAGTGGAGCTTTTGGTGTCGTAATGAAAGCGGAAGCACGAGGAATAATGGCTGACGAATCAGTATCTACAGTTGCTGTTAAAATGGTCCGGAGAAATGCAGAAGCTGCTTATATACGTGCTTTAGCAAGCGAATTAAAAATTATGGTACACCTTGGAAAGCATTTAAATGTTGTCAATTTACTCGGTGCTTGCACTAATAATATTGCTAAGCGTAAGTAGTAATTATAAAAATATTGCCACAGTGATTTTGGAATATTTTGTTTATTTGTCTCAAAGGTCAATTTTTAATTTTTAGGAGAACTTCTGGTGATAGTAGAGTATTGTCGATATGGAAATTTACATAATTACCTACTTCGCCATAGACATAAATTTATTAATCAAATTGATCCTGAGACTGGAAAACTTGATACTTCGATAGGCCAAGAATTCTTATCGAGATCTCCTAGTATTGACAGTAATTCCAGGTTTGATAATTTTTAATATAATTCATTATACCTGATTTGGAAATTTGGAAAGATAATATACATACTAAATTATACTAACTTGATTGTGTCTTTAAGAAAATTTTCAGTTTGTTATTAACAAAAATAGCTTGTGACTAATAATGATTAAATATTATAATTTTCAAAAAATGAAAAGATAATGATGAATGATTGATTCAATCATCGTGCGATTAATAATGGATGAAAAATTTGCGTATTAAAACGAAATACTCTTTCTAATACAAACATTAAATTCATAAGTTTATTTGAAAGCACGAAAAGCTTGGGGGAAATTGAATAATATGATAGACCAAACGTGCATGGTGGTGCCTGCTGCTAACAGTCTGCCTCTTGTTTTCTTTTCTGCAATAAACAGGGTAAAATACGCCGCATTGTCGTTTTCCCGTAGTCTTAGCGGTGCTTCGACCGTGAGTGATGGACCGGATAAAATGAATAGAGAAGCCATTCTCTATTGTGCCGACGTCGACGACGTCAGTGGCCTGCCGGAGTTAGTGACCACTAATGGCTCGCAACCAGGATGGCGGTCCAACTACCGCGGTGATTACAAGGACAGGAATCTTAAGCCAATATGCTCGCAAGATTTGCTCTCTTGGGCGTTCCAAGTGGCTCGTGGTATGGAGTACTTGTGTCAAAGAAAGGTAACTTTATAGCAGTCTAGCGATTCCTTTATTTAAAAAATGTATTGACCATTTGCTATCACACAGTGCAGAAATATTTATATATTCAATAATATAAATTTATCTCTTTTTGTTGTTGCTAGGTTCTACACGGTGATTTGGCAGCAAGAAACATACTGCTGGCAGAAAATAATGTAGTTAAAATTTGCGATTTCGGTTTAGCGAAAACGATGTACAAAGATGATAACTATAAGAAAAAAGGCGACGGGCCAGTGCCTATTAAATGGATGGCCATTGAATCCATAAGAGACCGAGTATTTTCGACGCAGTCAGACGTTTGGTCTTTCGGTGTGGTTCTTTGGGAATTTTTCAGTCTTGCTCAAACACCATATCCTGGGATGCAAGCTGAGAAACAATATCAAAGACTCATCGAGGGTTACAGAATGGAGCAACCTCACTATGCTACGAAGGAAATGTAAGTTTTTTTTACTATTTCTGAATTCATGATTTTTACTTTAATGAAAAAGGTAAACTTAAATAATCATCCGCAACTTTAACTAATTTTACTTTTAGATACGACATTATGCTGCAATGTTGGAAGGCTAAGCCCACTGTAAGGCCAACGTTTACTGAATTAGTCGAGGACATAGGTGAACTTTTGGAGGAAGGTGTAAAAACAGTAAATAGCAAAATTCCTTTTAATTCACTTTCTGCTTTTATTTATTCCAGAACTCTTTAGCGCAAATAATAAAGTGATGTGATACCCACACTATTAGTCAATTCTGGGTTCCCGTTTTTCTCCTTCAATTTTAAACCTTTTAAAAAAAACTCTTTGACACGTTTTAAGTTTAATAAAGAACTACAACGTATCAAAGAGTTTTTTTCTTAAAATTAAAAATTGAATGAGAAAAACGGGAACCCAATTTTGAGTAATAGCGTGGGTATCACGTAAATCGAGTAGTTTCATTTACATAAATTATTTAATTCTAGCATTATATGGAATTAAATACTCCATACATGGATATGAATACAGTTGGCTTAGAGGGTAAAGATGATTACCTAAAAATGATGTCATCTCCTGATCATGCAGCACTTGTTTCACCCGAACATGAATATATCAATGGTAGCCCGACACAGCCGACTGACTCAGCTTATTTGAGTATGAATAGCCCTCTTGATGAGTCTGGAATATTTAGTCCCCGACCTGGTTCCACGCAGGATAATCCACATTTCCAATTTCCTAGTCCGTCGGCACCACGTACTCGTAAGTTCACTTTTACATATAGGAAAAATTAGATTTTGCTTGCCTTTCTTTATATTTCAATTTTATAATTGTCAGTATAATCCATTAGAATAGTTTAAAAATGTTGAAAACTTATTTACAGCTAATGCAACGCATTCTGATGGTGAAGATGCCCCAATGCTTAAGAAAACTACTAAAGTAGAACCGGAGGAAGATGAAGATAATTACCTGAAACCGATCGATGTTCACAAGAAACGCGAAGAGTTCATGAAGCAACGAGAAGCTGAAAGGAGGAGAGAAAGAGATCGTAGCGGTAGAGTATCCACCGATAGAGACTCTGGATACTGTAATACCCCTAAAGGATTGGAATTAGCGGAAGTGCAAGTGGAAGATACGAGGAACAGACATCCAAACTCGAGAGCGAGGGGTACTGATGATACTGACAAATCGCCAGTGATTATTAGGACTCAAGACAATTACGTGAACATGCCGCAGCAGAAGACTGATCTGCGCAAAGATGTGCCGGATAGTTTTATGAATCCTAGTTATATTTTTGTAGAATCTAAAAACTCTGATAGTGAAATGCTCTAAGAAATGCCAATTCGACATTTAAAACTTTTGATTTTTAAAATTAGAGTGCCTGTTGTTTGAATGATGCGGACGTGAGCAGTGACTTATGGATACGAACAAAAATAGTATTTATAAATATTATATTTAAGTTATGTTATTTTACTTTTACACACACACACACACACACATACACACACACACACACACACACACACACACACACACACACACACATATAAAAATTTTATATCGCTTTTATACTGCTATATTATCAATAACGATTTTTTATGAAAAGTGATAATTCATCGCCCGGAAATGCATTTTTTTTTCATGAACATTCTTTCCATAAAGAAGTATGTAAGCACGCATCGGTACTTAAATATGAAATATCATCTTCTTTCTGATATTCACATACATTCAAATTGCAATTTCATTTAAATATTTATGTGCCATCATTTAGTCATGAAGAATCACTTGATTAAAATCAATGGTAATTTTACCATTTGTAACCTGTAAATAGTTACCAATCACAATTTGTGATTATAATCATGTACAACGAATCGTTTTTTAAAGCTAGTTTTAAAAATTCCAATTGAATAGGAACACATTTTTGTACATAAATAATTTTAATATTGTGTATTAAAATATATTTCAAATTTTAAATAAATATTAAGTGTAAAAATATAATTCGAAATAAAATCAATTAAACGTAATACTCACTTAAAAATAATTTTTAAGATTTACATTTTATATACTAAAAAAAGTTCTAATAATCTATACATTATATGCTTTTATGTCAATAAAAAATTATTTTTAAAAATTTGCTATAATATTAACTACTAATAAATAAAAATAATGTGATTTAATAAATATTCTCTTTTTATTAATTAATATTAACCTATCTCATTTAATAATATTTTCAAAAACTTGTAGAATAGATTTTTTTATTGTCTGCACTTACATAAGAGTTCTCTTTATTTGATATAACTTTGATTATAACTTTTTATTACATATAATTTCAATAAATAACAGGTCACTGTGAAAAATAGTATATAAATTCATTTGTTAATAATATCTTCATTAATTCTTATGGAATAAGGTACATCGTAAAGTTTGGTATCATTTGGAAATCGTCGACCAGAATTAATAATATTTTCTGCATATTCTTTTTTATGTTTGGCCCACCTACAATTTACAATGGGTTAGTTTTAATTGACGTAAATGCATCCAAAAATTATCATTTATGATAAAAGCTATATACTTACATACGATTTTCCACATATTTATTAAGTAACTGTTTATTATTTGGATACTTTGAATTCATAAAATGTTTAACTCTTTCCCAAATGTTAGCCCGGTTATGTTGAGTAAGCCAAAAACGTGGAACCAATAAACATCTTGACGGAGTAATTGCAACAATTCGGCGATTATTCATTTGTTCGCCTAAATTATTAAAATTATAATCAATCAGCGGTATATTATTTTTCAAGCTAATAACTTGAAAAAAAAAATATACTTATCAACTTTTTTCTCTTCCACTTACCTAAGCCGAAGCATGCTCCTCTATAGAATGTACAAATTTGCATAAAAATTGTTTTCACATTTTTAGGATAATTTTGCAGACTTGTTATAGACGGCTGTTTCATTAACATTTCAACTACATCAGTAATTTCATGCCATTGATTTAGCTAGTTCAATGAATAACAAAAAGTTGACAATTTTGAGAAATGTCATCAGACATAAGATAATAGGTAGGTATTATTATATTTTCTATAATAAGATTCTTAGTTTTAATATACTTACGACATCTTGGAGAGTCACCGTGATAACACTGATGCGATCCATTGCAACATTTGTATTTGGTTTTTTTGACGATAATAATTTAATGTAATCAGCCACAGATGAAGTCTGCTCTATCCCTGTGATATGTCCAAAGCTTCCTAGACTTCCAATACTTTTGTCCTAATTGAGAAAATACACATTATGTACCCAAAAATAAATTTTAAAAGTTAATGTATAGATTTTATTTTATTGTAATTGTACTCGCGGAGTGTTTTCCATTATCAATGACGATAGGTTCTCTTCATTTAGCTCAAGCTTTTTGTTCCTCCCTATACGTTGACGAGGATTTTTATCTTCTTGACGGGCATCGTAAAGTTTGTACTTTACTTTTTTACCAACTTGCTTCTTCTCGACAAGCATATGCTCTATTAGTCGACATTCTCCAGACAAAAGAAAATAAACGTAATGTACCATCCCCTTTCCGTCTCCTAGTAAAATCTTTAACAAAGGAAATATACTTTATATAATTTATCTAGATATCTAATATTTTTTCTATGAATGTCAATTATATTACTTCGTTTGGTTTGTAGTTAACGATTTTACTTAAAATGCAACATTCGCGCATTATTTCTTCGTTCCAGCCTTTAAAATAATTAAAGTTTACTAAGGCATCGCGCAATATATCCCACTCTTCAAGAAGCAAATTTCTCAAATATTCATTAAAAACTTTCCGCGTAACAATCAGCAATTCAACCGACGCTGTAATACCACAGAAATAGAAGTTAAAACAATTATTTGAAGAAGATTTCACAAAAAGTAACAAAAAGGTAATAGCTTCAATAATGATATAAGCTTAGCACTTTTGCTCACTACTGTAGCCATTCGCGGAATTTTATGAAGAAGCGCAATTTCGCCGAACATATCCCCGGGTCCTATGGTCCCAGCATCGATTTCTTTTATTTCGCCTAAAATATTTCAACGTTAATTACACAAAAATTGATTTATTTTTATATGTATATATGTAAAGTAATACCTGTGACAGCATTGGTAACATTTCTGGAAATTTGAAGCTGTCCTTTGACGATGTAATAGAGCGCTTTAGCTTTATGTTCCTGCCTGATTACAGTTCGCCCAGCAGGAAGATACTGATATCGAACTTCTGAAGCTAAAGATTCCCGAACCTGATCGGGATATTTTTTAAATGCATTAATGTCTCTTACTAAACTTTCTAAATATGATGCCTCTTCCTTGGACCTCTTATCTGGAGATGTTAACAATATTGAACGATCCTAAAAATAATAGGCAATTTACGCCATTTACTCGAGTCTTGTAGTTTATATTTTGCATCCAACAATTCATTATTTAAATTTACTTTAATAGTTAAATCTTCTTGCTCGGGAGATTTTTTGCGTTGAGCAAGCTTCACATTTGCAGTAACGTCATCACCTATCTGTTCCGATGAAACATCGTCGATCCATTCCATATACTCAAAGACAAGCCTTACAGCTGCCCGGAATAGATACTTTCCTCTTAATTTTCCAACCTTAAAATTTTAAAAGAGACATTATCAATTCATTAAATTAATGATGTACATTTTTTCATAAGTTATGGGTAAAAAGAAATGTTAGTACTTACATTTTTACGTTCTTTAGATTTTAAATTTAAGTTTAACGCTTCCCGTACGGTGCTTTTTCTTCGTGGATCAGCCATTATAAAAAGAAGTCAATAGTTTTTTTGCAGTGTAACTTGTTTTAAATATTTAACAACAATAGCATTAACAAGAATTTCCTAAACTTCAAAATAAAATATATCTAACGTCATCACATTTTTGTGAAGTAAAAAGGTTTCGTAACGTTGTGCGAGTGCGCATGATTTGTTTTGTCGATAAAATCTCTAATTAGATGGCACTTGCTGCTGCGCAGATATATAGCTATCGTTCAAGTTTATAGTCTATATTTGTGATTTTTTATGAATAAATATTGAACTACGTATTTCTAAATAAACAGACTATGTAAAACTAGATAAAAATTATTTGTATTTTGTTCTAAAATACGATTGTGCGTTAATATTAGTAAAATATAAAATATACCTGACTATTTATTTTTTTATTTCATTTCCGTAAAAGAATATAACAATCATCGACGTACTTAGTTATTTTATTTTATTTAAATTATATGAATTCAAATTATGAGAATCCGATTTTAAATGTTACCTGTATTGGAATGTAGTTGTTATTTGAATTTCGCAGAATTTGATAATAATCCGCGGTCGATAAAACAGACTGCAGTTTCTCGATGACTTGCCCATTCGTGTACACAAAAGAATATCGTGAATCCGTAAATGCGTAAACCGTTTTCATTGGGAATCAGTGTCAAGCGGAGACGAAACATTTTGATATTAAATTAATAAAGGATTTTTAAAAATCTATTCAAAATGGTATGTATACATTTTGGGCTTTATTTTCATGTAAATATATTCAATGATAGAGCATTACAAAGTTTAGAATATTAAGGTATACTATATACTTTAAGGTTATGTCGAGAATTTATTTGTTGGTTTTGATAAAATTATATTAATATGTTATTAAATGTGTAGTTAAGATACTAATTTTTATTAATCTCATTAGATACTTTATATACTATATTCTATTATTATTACTTTTTTTTCAGAGTTTTGGATTCTCTGCTCTAAAACCAGGACCATCTCAAACTTCTAATGAGTCCAGTTCAAGTACAGGACAATATGGAATTCAGAGTCCTTTAATTGCTGGGTAATTAATAAATATTTGTAGTTTATCTATATAAATTTGAACGTTTTCTAATTCATTATATTTTTTTAGTTTGGGTGCTACAAGGAAGCAAGTAGGTTTTTCTCACCCATTAGAGGCATCTGAATCGAATGTAAGTAACAAAATGATATTTATTTTGAGCAAAAATTTTGTGATGTATTCAATAATAATTATAATATTTGTTTATATATTAGTATCAGCAAAATAAAGATCGTATGGAAATCATTATGTTACGCAATACACAAGGTCTCCATGCCCCTTTGCGCTTAGCAATGGAACTTAAATCAACTGAAAAAATTGGTAGGTTACCATTTTTGCCATCTTCAAATCTCATGAGAGATGTTATTCTCGGACGAGATGAAGATATCAGGTAAATATTTATAGTTTTTCTGCAAAGTTTTCATCTTGACTTATAATTTAATATTATTATTAATTTTACTTACAGCTTTGAAGATGTACTAAATACACCAGAATTTAGGGAACAGATGGGGCAGCCTCATGCTGTAGTGGAGAAGAGTTTAGGGATTTTGTAAGGTTTGCCCGTCAAGTGATAATTATTTAAAAGTTAACTTCTTGTTCTGTACTTCTAAGATTCTTTTAATAAATTTCGTATGTATAAAATTTATATAAACAATAGTCAAAAACATAACAATTTTTTTTTATATATAATCACAAGTCGGGCCATACTAAATCATCTATTCTAATTTGACAGATTTTTTTTACTTCATCAATGCCAATTTTTAGCTCTGTTTCTTTACTGTTGTTTAACCGCGATTCTAGGCCAGAAAGTATTGATTGGACTTTATTTTTTCTAGCACAGATAACAAACGGAAAACGAAATTTTTCTTTGTACCTAAAAATGGAAATGAATGATTACAATATACAATTAATATGATAATTAATATTATCAACACTCACAAGTAATTGTTGTTGCTAAGTGTTTGTTTTTCATCTTTGGTCATTGTATTAAGCCCAGCACATTTTTGTTCATTCTGTGACTCAGCAGTTAGTTTTCCTTCTTCAGCTAATTTTCCAGCTAAATCTGGATGTCTCAACAGTACCAATTCCTTTTCTGTGGAATTATACAGAAAAAAACTTGAATTAAAATTTTATTAAAAATTGAGTCATTGCTTTGAAAGTGATTTAATTTACCAGCAAAATCCAATTTTTCTAAATATTCATCAAATGCCTTTTTAAGATCTTCACATGACAAAAATGGTCGTTTGACAGCAACAACAGGAGCAGCCTCAGGGCAATTTTCTATTACATTTCCGAATAGCCATTCAAAGTTTTCCACTGGCAATGCATTCACTTCATTGATACTTAAGATCCCTTGTAATGCCATTGTTATATTAATCTGAAAATATGCATTTATTTATATATTTTTTATAAAATAATCTACACTATTTTATGAATATGATAATATTTTTATAAAGTATTCGAAAATATTCAAAATTTAATAAATTTCGAATCTATAATCTTATAATCTTACACGATCAAATGATGTAAATTTGTTTTGCATTACATTTGACGTTGTTGTGCAATTATAGTGGTTTGACGTAAAACTACACAACTAAAAATTTAAAAAGTCTGAATTGTTTTTTATTAATGCTTATAATAAACATGATTTCATTAAAAATTTTATAAACAGTATATATATACCAATCGCACTAAAAAAAAAAGTAGAATAATTTCACCTACTAGTACTATGTTTAGAACCACAAAGACTCATCAATATCAGAATTAATAATTTGCAGATAACTAGCATTAATTATTAGTTGAGCAAGTAAAAATGTAAAATGAATAAAAAATGAGGATAAAATTAAATGTACGAGTGGGTAAACTCACATATTGATCGAGCGAATCGATCGTCGTTGCGGCTAGTCGGCTTACAGCTGCGCAAGCATACGCCTCTTTCTCTCTCACTCTCACACTCTCTCGGAGCAGGCTCCCCAATTGGTCTTTGACAACTTATTTACGGATATGTCTCTGCCTCTTCGTCGGGCGCACGCAGTTCCTTTTTCTCGGCACGCAGCACACTTGTAGAGAAAAGCCGCCGGATGCAAGTATCCGACACCACCACTGACGACGTCTTGTCCACTCAACTTATGCTTATACACTTATAATACGTGGAGAGCTCAGATTCCCGCCTTATCGCGCGGCGCGGCGTTCCTTCTTTTTTTCCTCCACGATACAACACACAGACTCTCGCCGAGCCACTCGACAGTCCACCACTCGGCGCGCGCGCACGTACGATTTTTCGAGCTTTCCGATCTCGCACACGTCAGTTACTAGGTACTAGGTGTGCAACGTACATATATGGGGATCGGCGCGCGACACCGAATCAGCTAGTGCGCGAGTAGCTGATTAATCCGTGTGGAGTTGGATATGCCGAAGGAACGGTTACGCGCGCGTGAGCTCAAGCGCGTGAGCGCGCGCGCGAGCGCACCCGTTGCTATACGAGCTATTTCGTAGTCCCTCTTATCTGCCGCACGATTCGCCTTTGGACTTCGTTCGACGTGCACTCGCCGTGTGCTCTCTTTCTTCCTCCACTTTCTATACGCAGCCGCCGAAGTTGAAGAGAGATGACCTATTTTCCATTTTCACGCGTCAAGTTTTTCAATTCCGAGTATACCGATTTGCGTTCTCATCTAATGCAGTTATCGTTGCAGTCTCGGTTACTGGATTTTTGCTTGTTATCAGTAAAGTAATGAACGTGTAATTTTGGCTTTTATCAAACGATTTAGATATACGTTCTTTTAGTTTTGCATATTTTTTTTATATATATTTCATCATAGAAAATAGAAATTTTTTATTTAATTGATTATGGTATTATTTTTAATTTTTATTTGGTTAATTTTATCCTTAACAATTATTGCATTAAAAAATTTAATACTACTATTGGCTATAATGACAAAATTATCGTCAATGATCATCGTAAAACTAAATGAATATTTACACTGTATTTATCAATGTCTATTACCTAATATACAGTGAATTTAACAATGAGCTGGTAAATTTTAAGTAAATTATCTAATAATGACGACTTTACGTTTTGCAATTAGTTGTACTGAAATCGCATATATCTTATTTTAAATTATGTATTTCAAAACGATAAATATCAATGTTCATTATGCAAGTATAATTTTGTTAAAAATTATATTTACGAAAAATTACTTACATTATACGTCACTTTTATTCCTGCACGCACACTTATGCCTCCTATTTGAATTTTTTAGAGCATAATAGAAATCTACATTACCGACGTATGATATTAGAATGCTATATCGTATTTATAAACAATAGCAAATATTTAATATATTTGTAATTTAACTAATAGATTTCATGCAATGGTTTTGGTATACATTTATTTATAAATTTTAATAGCGAGATATACCATCTGCTGTTATCTCCGTAGCTCTTTTCCATCAACTTAAGATGTCGTTACTGTAGAATTCTATAGCTTTCATCAACGTTTCTACATCTACGATTGCCTATAGATATTTTATTTGTTAACACATTAATATTATTCAGATAACTTATTAAACGTTTGTATTAATAAATGTAATAATTATGTTAATAACATTTTCATTTATATTACACTTGTTTCATCGGACTAAAAAATAAAGGTATATTTTCATTTTATCATCATTAAAACTTTTCATTTGTGGGCCAAATAGCGGCAGAGTTAAAAGAGAAAAAAGAACACTAAAATATATTCGACAAGGTCGTTCTGAAAGAAATCGTTACTTTCGGTAGTTATAATGTCCTTTTTAAAGCTCGAAACACACACACACACACACACACACACACACACACACACACACACACAATCGGAACAGGTAGAAGAGTTTCGAAAGCTATGTTGAAAAAAGACAGCGCACCAAGACGTTGTAAGCGGTGATCGGTATCGTTATTCTGTGATCTTTTACGACACCTTAGCTCTGCGGTGCTTTTGCCGCCTTTGAAATTATCTCATCAAATTCATGGACAGGCAGCTCACCGAAGATGTGACTGACGCGAGCTGACAATAATTTTCTCGGATAGGCCATAAATTCCGCGATTTCCGCGGTTCTTGCGCGTCTCTGTGTATTTTAACGATTCATGAATGACTAAGTTCGACTTTTACTTTAGCCACTTTGCTGTTTGAAACAGAAGCAGATTGTAGCTTGTGATCATATGTTTATCATTGTTTGCATAAAGAGCATTTTAGTGATTTTAATAAAAATTGGTGATTACTTTATCGTATCATAAATATAAAGCCAATTACCACAATTTTTAAGTTTTGTTATTTTGCCAATAAATTTTTACTAAAACTTAAATAAATTTCGTACAACATAAAAATAATAATGTCTTTTAAAATATTGTTATATTCTTTGGATAAATAAAATTTTAATTATGACACCGGTTAAGTAATAAAAAAGTAACAGGCTATTTCATTATAGAGGAAACCAGTTTACTCCACATTAAATGTTATGATTTTTTTTACGATTGAACCCGTCTACAAAAGTTATAATAAAATAACAGATATATCTTTTAACCGGCATTAAAAATAAATAAATTATATCGCTTCTCCAGTATAATGTATACATAAAATTAAATGTCATAAATTATATAATACATTTTACTTAAAATTTTAATACTACGACTGTTTCGCCACAACAATCCGTTTTGAGAGATTCGTTAAACTTAAATACTTCGGCTTTATTTTGCGCTTTATTCCGTTTTGTTCAGTGTTTCGATTTAGTAAATATGTTTTCTTATTTCCTTTTCGTTTTTTCACTTACATATTAACTATATTTTATAACTTCGCACGCTAAACTTTCAGATACAAACTATCTCTATCGTATATCTTAATAGGTATCGCGTTTCCGAAAATGGAATTTCACCACGATATTTTGGAAAAGGGAGCAAGGTCATATAAATTGCACGCACGTATCTATTTAAGAAAAACAAGTAGTACGACTTTTGCACAGAACTCTTATATGTAAAGAAGTTGGGATCGCGAATAGATACAAAAATTCATCTTAAAAAAAATTTAAAAAGAAGAAGAACGCCGAGAGTATATGATGAATTCTACAAATAATCCACTCTTACCCTGGTAGAAATCGTCCATTTTTCTCCCGTTTGTAAACCGATTTTCCTCCCATTTTCTAGTCATTTAATAGCGAGTTGGACGAAATCGCTAGAAATGGGCGAAAAAGGGACAATTTCCAGCAGGGTAGAGGGTTCAAAAAATTAAAAAAAAAGAATTTGGAGGCACACCTCTGTAAAAAATTTGTTCTCGTTCTTCAGGTCATTCAATAGACGAGAAAATTTCCAACACTCAAAAACGGTCTTGTGACACTGTTTTATCTATTTTTCTTATGGAAATTTAGCATGGGGAAAAATGAACTAAAATCGGTCATTGATGACTAACGAATATTAAGCTCTCACAGGCGCCAACAAATTTTTCACAAGAAAAGAATTAAAGTTTAAGATAAGCGCTTTAATTTAAGCTAAGAATCGTTAAAATCGGACCATTCTGTGCAAAATTACGTGCATTTGGAAATCGTAACAAATTACCAAAAATGTGTAATTTTTCCCCAATACAAGTAATTCTTAAGATTTTAATAATTTTTTGCGTTAGAAATTTCTCTCGTCTATTGTATGACCTAAAGAACGAGACAAAATTTGTTACATAAGTGTGCCTCTAAATTTTTTTTTGTTCTTTTGTACTTTCTAAGAGTGGATTATCTGTAGAATTCTTCATATAATTTTAATATCGATAGTTCACCAACCATGCATTTGCTAACCATTCATCAATATTTTTGTTATTCGTTGTCCCAAAAAATTGACCAACAGTTAGTAGATAAGACATTTTGGTTGGGTTATTTTCTACCAAGGTATTTACTGGTAATTTCATTGTACTTTGAATACCATATTTCATTCACAAAACGCAATAATTTAAATTTAACCTTAACACTTTCAAATGACATGAAGTACGTATCATCGGCGCGTATCACTTCAGTGCGATGCATACTGCTGCTATACATAATAGCTCTCAAGCCTAAATATAGTTCGACTGTCAGAAAATTACAAAATTATTTTGTCGCAACTGTTTATTTGTCGCCAAGGTGACTAATCTATTCCTATTCTAACCATTTCCGTGCGATATATTACTTCGTGGGTACAAATGGTTGCTTCGTTGACTTTTTTTCAGTGTGTCCATATATTGTAGCATTCACAATTTTGTACTCGTCCATTTCCGGATTTTCGTCAAATAAGTAGTGCGTCTTCGTTAATCTAAAAAATAATATTTTTCTTGTATATTGACGTAAATAAAAATTGATTTAATGTATATAAATGATTAAAATACCGTGTTTGTGGTAGATTAGTTATAGGTGACGAAAAGGTGTATCTCTGTCTACGTTTAGCAGTCTCGTCTTGGTTTAACTATAAAAATTATATTATTATGAATGTTAATCTCTTACAGTCAACTATGGAGGGTATGAATGAGTCATATACGAGCGCTGCATCCCCAAACAGATGCACAAGAAAACGAGTTGACTGACCATCGGAAGACGTCAGGATGAAACCAATTGAGATCGATGTGTCATGTTGTTACGAACAAAAAATCCTCATGACATTTTTGCGTCCCGATTGTCAGTAATTTTTTATTAACAAAAAACTTTTAAAATTATAAAATTTTTTTAAAAAATTTATTAAAATTTTTATTTTTAAATTTTTTTAAATCGATGCCTTAACCATCTTTTTAGTAAGTTGGGCAGAACTAAACACTTTTTGACTCTTGTTATTATTTTGGAAAACGCTTTGTTTTCGAGCTACAAGCGATTTGAAGTCGAAAAATTACGAAATCACGACATTTTCAGGAATTTTAGGCTATATTTTTTTCTGAAATTTTCACTGAAAAAACGCGTGAAATTTACCAATTCACCACGAGAGGGTGAGTAGCTGGAAAACAAATCATCTGTTTGCAGACAATTTTTCTAGGTTAATTAGGCAAAAATAAACACTTTTTTACTTTTGTAATTTTGTTTCAAATAACGCTTCGTTTCCAAGCTATACGAGCAATTCAAAGTCGAAAAATAACCGTTCACAAAAACGGCTTGTGCTAGGTATTTTTAACTTTAAATCGCTCGTAACCCGGAAACGAAGCGTTTTTCTAAAAAATGACAAAAGTTAAAAAGTGTTTATTACGATCTCAAAAAATGTGATCACCTTTTGCTTAGTCTCAAATTTATATATTTTATGACTTTTTGGCCTGTTTAGGTGGATAAAAAAACTTTTATAGTTTTAAAGGCGCACATGCTTGAAATAAGCTATTCAAATGAAAACTAAAAATACAATTATTTGTAACTGGGTTGTGCACGAATCTAATTGTACAACCCCCTACCCAACTTTCATGCATATAAAAAAGACCTCTCATGCACTCGGTAAAGAAAAATACGGCGTGTAACACTGTACGGGAAGAAGCGTTATTTCAAACTCGGATGAGGTGTCTTCAGCACCCGTCTTCGTCTCGGGCGCCCTCGACTCCAACTCGGGCTGAACAGCTCACCCTCGCTTGAAATAGCTCATTTCCCCCGCTTATTGCATAATGTACTATTGTCAACCCGTAAAGATAATAGAAATTGAATAAACGTAAAAATTTATTAAATGACGGCGACTTTATTTTGAAAATAAGTATATTTATGTATATATTTGGAAAATTAATAAGTCTTGTAAATACGTATTATAGGAAATGACTTGCGAAAATATTACCATTAACTTATTTAAAAATTTTTTTTTTTTCCCAAGTATTGAAAATAGATTGGAAATAAATTGAAAATGGTATACGTTTGCAGTACCATTGCCAATATATTTAAAATTGTCTTACTAAAATCATTCTAATACATTGCTATAATGTATGCTTCTAATATATTGGTTACATATTACCAACATTATCAATTTTCACACGGGGATATTCATGGAAGATAAACCATCATTGCTATGTGTCTGTCAGCCTGGAAGCCAATTTTGACATTGTAGAATGCACAACAAATGTTTCCAAACCCAAAACATATAAAAAAGAATATTTTCATCTTTCGTCCGCGTGTTTTACGAGTATAAAACGAACCGATTGGTCACATTCCCCACCGTGTTTGCACATACAGAGAGCGCGCGATCGCCGGTGGCCGGCTGCAGCTGGACCGCCATTGTTGCGCACACGGGAGAAAAATCCTTTATCCCCCTTCCGACGCCATGCCTCGGACTATGGCTTCTCGCGCGCGCGCGCGTGTATGGGTCACTCGGGCACGCAGCAGGGCCCGTCGCGCACAAGACAACAGCGACCTTCGGCGCTCCTTATAAGTACTACCTTATACTGTACGCATATAGCGGAACCAGGATGCGCGTACCGCGTGGTCGTAAAAGAAAAGCCGAAAAAGCCGTGGCTTAAAAGAACAGCCCGCGAGCACGCCGGCTCCGCCGTGGAAGGGAGCGAGGTGAGGAGCGAGTCGGTTTTATTGCTCGCTTTTCATCCGCAGATTAGCCCCTTTAGAGAGAGAGAGAGAGAGAGAGAGAGAGAGAGAGAGAGAGAGAGAGAGAGAGAGAGAGAGAGAGAGAGAGAGAGAGAGAGAGAGAGAGAGAGAGAGAGAGGTCCCGATACGCGCTGGCCAGCCAGCCGCGTGCGAGCGAGTCCCGAGCGGACTTTACAGCACCCCCCGCAATAAAAGTATCTATTTGCCATGTTTTCGGGAGCCCCGGCACGCCGTTGAAGGATAAGAGGCGAGCGCGTCCCGATGGAAAGCACCGAAAACCCGACAGTAGCAGCGTCTCTCCGCAGGTATAGGCGGAAAAACAATGTCTGTGTGTGTGTGTTTTTTCCCTCTGGCTATGAGCAAATGTTTCGCCAAACTTGAGTATTCAAAGTCGACCTTGTTGCGTGTTACAATAAATGCATGCAAAAATACCGTTTTTTTCGTTTGTTTCTGCCGTACGTGAGATGGGAATTTTTCGACAGCTTTAAATAATGCGGGGACAATTACTTCATAAAGTTTTAAACGTTTTAAGGCCTAAATAAACCCTCCGGCTCGGGAGTAAACGGCTTTATGACTACTAATAGCGGAATGTCCGAAAAACGAGACTTTGACAAAATCACCGTTAAGCTTTACAAACGTCATAAAGCTACAGTTTTTTTTTTCTTCCCTGCAATAAGCAAAATCATCTGCTGTGAATTGACTGCCTGTGGAATACACTCAAAGACTATTCATAAATCATTGGACAGTGAAATTGCGGTAAACAGTTGTAAACAGTCGTAAGCTACTTAGAGAGTGATTATAAGCAAATTTTTTATACAATTTGAAAGTTTTTCAAACATGTTTTTATTATGTCATCATTATTCAAATTAAAACAATAACTTTCAATATTTTCTACAATAATCTTTTTTTAAAATTCTTTTCCGATTCGTGACAGATCGAATGTTGTAAGGAACATTTTAAATCGTTAACCCTACTTTTCGTGTTTGTATATAACACTCTTATAAATATAGGTCTATATCACAGTAAATTTTTATGTAAATAAACTCTGAAGTTGTAGTATGGCTGTGCATAAAACCACTTAGCAGTATTAAGATACATTTATGTACACAGCGCGTATTTCGAATATTTTTAAGGGCTTTATCCAAAACCCAATTACTACCTATACCCTTTTTATACCCGTTTGCTTTCGTGAGGCTGTCCATTATATATTTCAGCTCCAAACGTTTCTCTTTCTCAGCCTCACCCTTTTTCAGCCTTTTCTTTCTTTGAGGATGCGTCGGACATTCCTTTCTATTTTGTGAAATTCCTTATGTCGATGCTGGAAGATGTTAAAAGCATTAAAAACAGCCTTCTATAAGTTCTTCGATCTTTCTAACGATGTTGTTCTTTTAATGAAGAAATAAAATGTGACGCATGTTTTTCTAACTTTTAAATAATATAAGATTATTTATATTTAACACAAATTTTCAAATTTGGTATTGCGAATTTTCAGATAAGTGTATATAAAGTATAGATAATTTTATTTATAGATTTTCAAAATTCAAATTTCAATTCTCATAATGTAGATATTTTAACACCAATATATACACTTTTATTTACACAACATATTTCTTTAATCATTTATTTATACATCTAAAAATCATTCATAATTGGATTTTTGTATCAATTCCGTAGGAGATCTCATTAAGTCAATGATCAATTTAAAAATTTTTATTTGAAAGACTTTTATCAATCTACATAAAAGCAGTATTATAAATTAGCTCGTTTGCTGTGCTTGGTAAAAATAATGAATAGGAAATTTAAATGGTTTACCTGCAACGGTGCAGTAAAGGCTTTTACAGTTTCTGCTGTGTTTGCTACTAATACTGCTGTGTTGACCAAACAACATAGTAAAAGTATAAATATAGTTGAAATTTCATTTACTTTATAAACATGAATGAAAATTCTACTGTGGGTTTAGAGAAAACTGATACTTAAGGTAAACATCATTTTAGTATTGTTTAGAATGTTATTCTACAATTTGATTGATCCTATCTTTAAAAAATGAATCTATTTGTTATAATATCAATTTATTCGTGATTTGGTTGGTGGGAGTAATGGGTTGCTAGGTTACAAAAACAAAGGTAGTAAAAGTAAAGAATGTCTCAGATTGCATGTAAATTGCGATCTCGCCTTCGACATGCGGTTTGAGGCTTTCTTTATTTTCTCCCGTGGTGCGTATTTATACTATTTTTTTGCCTGGCGAGACAGAAAATACAACCTTCGAGATCGGGCGTCGGGAGCAAAAGTGATACTTTCGGTCCGCTAGGCAAAAAAAGCTTTATAAGTGAGATAATTTTTATTATTTCCTTTACATACTTATTTTTTGCAAGAAAATACACTGTTTTGGATGAAATAATAATATTTGATGCATCAAACTATTATAATTATATTGCGGTAATTTTAGTGATAAATATAAAAATGAAACAAAATGTCTATCATTATAGAGAAGTATACAAGTTTAATTTTCCATTACCATAGGTATCTAATAAATTTTCGTCAACTTTTATAATAGAAATATATTTATATCACGAAAGTTTCGTTAAAGTTGATAGAGGCACCCTCCATTGTTAATGTGAAATATAGTAATATATATGGGATCCTGTGAGGGCCAATACGTAGAAAAAAAAAACCCAATTGTAGCTTGTGCGACGTTTCGTCAGCTTGATTACTGACCTCTTCAGGCACAACAAAAAATCTATGCTAATAAAGTCATCTTTTATTAGCATAGATTTTTTGTTGTGCCTGAAGAGGTCAGTAATCAAGCTGACGAAACATCGCACAAGCTACAATTGGTTTTTTTTTTCTACGTATTGGCCCTTACAAGATCCCATATATATTACTATATTTCATGAAAGTTTCGTATATGAAATCTGTATAGTTAGAGAATGTCGGATCTGATTATAAATTTTGAAATCAAATTATCAATTTCGAGCAATGTCTTTTGCCATTCTTAAAATAAATTGAAAGTAGGTTATCAATGTCACTAGAATATTACTCTTTTAGAAGTCAATTCTCTATTAGTTATCTAATAAATATAGGGAAGAGTCGCCCAGTACCCATCCGGCTACCAATCTCGGCTATAACTTTTGATTCTATGGGTGAAAATTAACATCTAGAAAACGAAAAAACCCTTAGCGACACTTTTATAAATGAGGAAAATAGTAATTTCGTTTATAATAATAATAATGTGTTATCTAACAAAAATATCATTTTTTCCGTCCTCAAAAAGTGTCGTCTAGAAACACAAACTTAATCTTTTACGAAATCTCGATACTAGTGACTGTCAATGCGTGTGAAGTTCGCAACGTTAGAATGCAACGAAATAAAAAAAAAAAGTTATTTGGCTGTATGGTTATACTGATTAATATTAATTTTGTGTGTAGATTTAGTGTTTTATAGAATAAAATAACTTTATAACAAAGGTTTAGATGAAATTTCCATTGTTTAATAACTTAAATTAATTATAAGAAATTATTTCGCTGTATTCCAACGATGCAAACTTCAGACCCGTGATTGACAACATGTTTAAAATAATAAAATATTCTAGTATAAAGAAAACATTGATATTTATTATATTTGACGTCAATATGGATTGTGTCATACGTAAATACATGTTTAAAGATGATGTAGAAATTCTTAAAAAATATGAGGCGTTTCACGTCAACTCTCCCAGCGCGGCGCGCGAGCTCGAAATCTTGCTATTTCCAACACATGTTTATGATACTTAAATGTACTTTAAAAAATTGTTTTATAAGCGTTCCCGACGTATTTTTTCCTCATCTTTCTAATGATGTAGGCAGTTTTTCCGGAATTTTCCAGTTTCACCTTCAAAAACTACAAAACATCTTATATCTCAAAAAGTATATTTTTAATATTTTTTTTTACCATTTAAATCGAAAGCTGAGCATTTTTGTACATAGGAAATGATTTTTTTAAAATTTGCTCAAGATGTTTTCTTCGAGAAATAGAGCCCAAAAGAGTAGATGCAACGTCTTTCCTGCGCTCTGTACCGCGCGGTACGTCGCGTGGAGTAGGTCTGTCTCGCTACTTAAGGGGGTTCTCCTCGGGCACTACAGTTTGTGGCTCAGCGAGAGCATAAACTATACCATGAACGTCGTTCTGTCTCTCTCGCTCTCGTGCACGTCGTCTGCTATTTGTGTTTATAATT
The DNA here is from genome assembly GCA_036365515.1 of Torymus aiolomorphi. Lineage (NCBI taxonomy): Eukaryota > Metazoa > Arthropoda > Insecta > Hymenoptera > Torymidae > Torymus > Torymus aiolomorphi. The sequence goes on from CM070875.1 coordinate 14,290,789, forward strand.
ATTGATATCTTTTTAAAAAGATCGGCTTCACACATATTTGATAAACTTAATAGAAAGAGCCGAATTTCATTTTTCTTAAGCTATGTTTTTCTTTTTGAAGTCCAGTTTTTTTGATGAGTAATACTATTACTTTCTGTCACATTTGATATAGCACTCATTTACTATCATGTAAAAATAACCATTTTCAAGAATTTTTTTCTCAAAAATTTGTTCCGCAATGTATGTAAACAAACATATGATATCATTTCTGTGACTTTGAAGAATATTTTTATATTTTTTTCAGAAGCTTTTTCAGTTTTTGCAATATGAAGAGAACTACCTTAATAACCTTTAATCATAATCTTTACCTGTTCTTTCGAATTCTTTATAATGTATTAATAATATTTTATTGGTTATTTTATAAAAAAATAGAGTTTCATAACTAACAGCAATATAGTAATTATACCAACGCTTCTTTCTCAGTGCAGATAATTTTTCTTTGTTTTTTCTACCAGTTATTCTCATATGATATTCAGAACTTAAAAATGGTTTTTTGAATTTTAATGTACACTGACAACAAAATATATAGTATATTTTCATATAAAAGTACTATAAAGTATAGTGGTATTTGGCTACATATACATTTTATAGTGATAAAAACAACAAAATTATGGTAAAGATATCTAAAAATTCGGTATTGGGTATAATATTATGTAATAAAATTTAAAATACCTAAAGATTTCGAATGGAAATATTATATTATACTAAATAAATATAGTAAACTTTAATGGAAATTTAGTTAAATAACAATAATTGAGTTACTATAACTGTATAGTTGTTTGAATTATATAGATATGACAATAATTGAGTTATTATAACTGTTTAGTTGTTTGAATTATATGAATATATTTATTATTAACATATTATAGTTGATTTAAAAATATATATAATAAAGACAACAATATTCAGTTTTACTATGCAATATAGTTCACAGTACAAACGCCTTTTCCTCAGTGTACTTTCATCTATTAGAATAATAGTATTGTATTGTAACGTGCCTGACATGGCTATAAAATATATATGTAGCCAAATACCACTATATTTGATAGTACTTTTATGTGAAAATATACTATATTTTTTACTGAGTGTATATTAAAGTTCAAAAAACCATTTTTAAGTTCTGAATATCAAATCTTCCCTAGAATAACTGTTAGAATAAACAAAGAAAAATTATCTGCACTGAGAAAGAAGCGTTGGTATAATTACTATATTTCTGTTCGTTATGAGACTCTATTTTTTTATAAAATAACCAATAAAATATTATTAATGCATTATAAAGAATTCGAAAGAACAGGTAAAGATTATGATTAAAGGTTATGAAGTAGCGAGACGGACCTAGTCCACGCGACGTACCGCGCGGTACAGAGCGTAGGAAAGACGTTGCATCTACTCTTTTGGGCTCTATTTCTTGAAGCAAATATCTTGAGCAAATGAAAAAAATTTCCTATGTAAAAAAAATGCTCAGCTTTCGATTTAAATGGTAAAAAAAATATTAAAAATATACTTTTTGAGATATAAGATGTTTTGTAGTTTTTGAAGGTGAAAATGGAAAATTCCGGAAAAACTGCCTACATCATTAGAAAGCTGAGGAAAAAATACGTCGGAAACGCTTATAAAACAATTTTTTTAAGTACATTTAAGTATCATAAACATGTGTTGGAAATAGCAAGATTTTAAGCTCGCGCGCCGCGCTGGAAGAGTTGTCGTGAAACGCCTCATATATTATAATTCAACTGCACGATTTTTGCGTTTTTTTTACCTATAAAGCGAGACTAAAGTGACCGTTTTTAGACCGGCCGGCGAAAACAGTCGTCAACGGGCGATAAAAGTGGAAAAACGCCCTCTGCTACACGAGTAGCAGCGGGCAATTTTCAACTTTTATCGCACACTAAAATATTTTCAGAAAATTAAAAAAAATCATGAATAATCGTTACAAAATATGGCAAAAATAGATTTTTTGTAACACAGGCACGATTTTCGCGCTTTTTGAACCTAAAAAATGGGTTTAAAGTAACCGTTTTTAGACCAGCGGGCGCAAAAGTGTCGGAGCGGACGCAAAAGTAGGTGTAGCGGGCGCTAAAGTGCTAGAGCGGGCGCAAAAGTAAAGGCGTATCGGCGCAAAAGTGCCGAATATAGCGAAAATACAAACCTATGTCACAAAAAATATCGTGTGCACCAAAGGCTAAGTGAGCTTTTTGACCTCGTCTGATTGCAGTACTCGCCTTCGGCTCGTACTTGCTCGCCTACGACTCATACTGCAAAGGCCACACTCGGTCTGAAAAAGCCCAATTTATGCCCTTGGTACACAATATACTATTATTGTAGCAAAATATTAACTAGATAAAAAATAAAAATACTCTAATCAGCGCATGGTTGCGGTGTCTAAAAACGGTCACATTAGCCCCACTTTATATTAAAAAAACGTGAAAAAGAATACATGCGTTACAAAAAATATGGTGTGCACCAAGGGCTAAGTGGGCTTTTTGACCTCGTCTGATTGCAGTACTCAGATAGCTCATGATTGCTCGCCTTCGACTCGTACTGCAAACTCCACACTACTGATGTTATACATTCTAATGTAATTTCTTGAACTTTGTATTTGAAATATCGGGCGCGAAATATGTTCGATAAAATGATATTTTATATTTTACCGTAATTGTCCGATATTACCACATGTCAAACGCAGCAAAAGCATAGTGACTGATACTATGCACTAGCCGTCATTGGGCAACTTTCCTCTACCTATAATTTTACTAAAAATTAAACTAGGAGGCCGCGCCCCCCGTTGCGCTATCGTGCGCGAACTTCGTTTTTACATCTGAGGCGCGACTGCTACTATTTAGAAAAAGGACATTGCAAAAACTGTTACACCTCAAATAATAATATATTATATTTTGATGAAAAAATTTAACGCATTCATCAAAAATTATTTGTTTTCTATCATAATGGCCAAAAATCGACTATTTTGATTGTATTTAAGCGTTTTTGATCATTCTTTTAGGTTTAACTTACTAGAAATTGTTTTACGAAGAAAGGTTCTTCACAAACAACTTTTGTATGCAATATTTCTGTGTAAAATCATATTCTATTAAATGATCAGCGAAAATCGACTATTTAAAGTGTATTTACAGGTCTAGATTACCAGGAATTCATTATGAATGGAAATATTGAATGAAAAAAAGTTTTGTTTCATTGATATTTACAACTTTTGTATCTAATTATTCTGTGTAAAGTCAAATACTATTGAGTAATAACCGGAAGTCGACCATTTTAGGTACATTTCGGTATTAAAAATTGCTTTTAGGAGCCTAGCTCGTCAGAAATTGATTGTACATGAAAATGTTAAATAGGAAAATAGTACATTATGGTACGAGTGTACAATGTAGGCGATTTTCGCACGAGCTGATTCCGGCTTCGCTCGAGCGACAAACTCCGCTCGTACGGGTTTACCTACACAGCGCATGAGTATCGTATACTATTTTTCCTATCGAGTTGTGCAATGTTCGAGCCTGCACACGCATTTGCGCGTGCAAAACACCACTCTTCAACACGCTCCTCTCAACGTGTGGAAAAGTGGCAGTTTGCGCACGCAAATGCGTGTGGAAAAGTGGCAATTTGCGCACGCAATTGCGTGTGCAAACTCGACGTTTGCACACGATAATAGGAAAAGTTTTGTTACAGTATTATCTAATGAATTCGACTCAATGTAGGACTATATTCGATACTTATAATTAAATGAGTATCTAGCCCAAAATTCTTTTGGATTCGTCCAAATTTTACTGAGATTCATTCTCATTTTAGTTGGAAAACAATTTTTATATAATAAATTGTTAATATTTGAGGCACTCGCTACGCTCGGGCGCTTATACCCGCCGTGCCGTAAAGTACATCTTATGCCACTAGTATCTTAATGTACTAATAGACTAATACCGACAGTGTCAAAAAAAATATTTTTATGGTAAATGAATGTTTTATACATATTAAGAGTTTAAACATTTTGAGGTTAAATATATTTTTGTAAAAATTTTTATATTATAAATGACACTTCTTTTGTTTTTGAAATGTTATATTTGCTCTTTTTTCGAACCGTTGGTTAACCGTTGGCTTACACTTGTTGTAACCGTTGGCTAACAAAATTACCGTACAATTACTTTATCAGCCATTTTCGTTAGCTTATTTTCTACCAGGGTACAAATAATATTAAACAAGAAAAATGATACTTTGTTTCGGCCAGCCTGAAAAATTGAGGGACAAAACTGACATATTACCAAAAAGGAAATTAATTTGCTACAATTATCGTAGTAATGGCTAATATGTTAACGTTTTTATTTTGTTAATATGTCGCTCAAGGTTATGCAAATTATACTATAATGTTTCAAAACTAAGCTGATCAATTCTTAATCATTTATGACAGATTGTATACGTTCCTTAAAAATTCTTCTAACCAGCTTGCCCGACCTATTTTATGGATGTATTTCTACACTATTATAAATAATAACATAAATTTGTAAACAAAAAATAAAAAAATTTCGATCACATTATGTTTTGATGTACCATGTATTATAGATAAGCCGGACAAAAAATAAAAATGTATAAGATAAGTTATATTCATGAAACCCGTTAATATGGAAATCGATTGCAATTGATTGCGCACTTAATATTTTAACAAAATTGATAGCACTTTATATTTTTTTTCTTTTTCTATGGGTAAAAGTGTATGATCTGACTTACATGGTTAATACTCTTTATCACAAAAAGAAAAAAAAGATGATTTTTTGTATTTTCCCATAGATTGAGAAAAAGATATAAAGTGCTATCAATTTTGTTAAAATATTAAGTGCGCAATCAATTGCAATCGATTTCAATATTAACGGGTTTCATGAATATAACTACACCGCATATAATTTAATTACTGAAAGTGGATCATGCCTTGACAATATCTTTTTCAAAAAAGCAAAAATAAATGCTAAAACTTTCAAACTTATGATACCCGTGCTAGACCATTATCCACTTTTTATAGAATTAAATCAACAACTACAGCGTTATACTAAAGAAACTAACAAAAAAAAAACAAATTTTCTTATAATTACAATTGTTACATATTAATACATATTAACTATAAATACTCAAAAAGTAGAAAAAAGCGTTTATGTAAATTCATCATTATTGATTATATACATATATTTACTAAGGTTGCGATTAGTTCGAAAAACAAGAAAAGACCGTTGCTGAGAAGAAGCTAAGTTGTTGATTTTTTCGTTTGTGATTTAGTCTTTGCATATAACCGTTGAATACGGATTTTATCAATCATTAGAATAAAGGAAACTTGGAAGTATTTTGTGATTATTATTGTATTTTTCAATCACCTGCCGCAAATTCCGTTTTGTACGGAACAATAATAAAATTCTTAATATACAGCTCAATTAATAGACTGGACTAAATACAAACTAAAGTATGATCCAAACAAAGCAATAAATTCAGTAATAAAAGATATACAATACTGTATAAAAAAAACTAAATATTTAATAAAGCACAATCATAAATTAAAAAATTTTCCAAGAAAAGATTGGATTACAAATGCAATAATTAAGGAGGTTCATGTGCAACTCCCTAGTCAAAGCTGTGCTCAATGAAGAGGTTATAGCTAGTTGTTCATAAATTCGTGAACGTGGTTAAAAAAATATATTTTTTAAATTGTCTGTAACTTTTTGGGTTTTGAATAATTCTTAATTTTTCCTTCCGCAAGTTCCCATGAAATTAATTAAGGAACAAAATGAGATCTCCAAAACTAAAATCGGTTGAGAAAGAAAAGAATTCCTGTTTTATCAATAATTGTTTGTGGTGACGATATTTGTTTCTAAAACATCGAAATTTTGTAAAAAAAGTTTGCTTAGTCATATAAAATAGACTTTTTTTATAACACATTGATTATTTATCACTTAAAATGGATAAGTCACATTACAACTATTGTTTTTTCAAATTTTAGATAACCTCTTCATTTAATTTCATTTAAAAGAAAGATAATTTATAGCGCACTAAAACAAAACCCTGAAAATGTGTTAATAAAGGCAGAATACGAAAATTACGTTAAAATATTAGATAAAGTTATTAAAGTTGCAAAAATCATTCACGATAAAAACTTGATAGATAAAAATTGTAATCTATTCAGCATAGTTTACCGGTAATACTCAAATGAAAGTTAAGCGCGTTTGAAACTATACTCTATTTACTCTTGCCCTTCAAATTTGACTGAAAGCTTATCGAAACCAACCTACGGGTGAAATTTATATGATGGCTGTAATAGTTCTATTAAATAAAAGATTATTCTTACAACATTTGGAATATTGCCAATGTAAGTATTGATTATTGAAGAAAGTACATCAATTTATTATGGAAAGGTTTACTTTATCCGATTTTAACGAAGAAGGTCTCATTATCTTTCTTGTGTGATTTGAAGTAGGGGATTGTCATGAAATAATAAAGAAATGATCAGAGTAAAGCGGCGTGACGTGCAGTTGTTTGTAAACCACACATACCACTTCTATAAACAAATTTAGTTACGTCACGCTTCACTCTTTGGTAATTTCTCAATTATTTGATGGTAACCCCTACCTCAAACGAAGAAAATGAGCCCTTCTCTGTTAAAACTGAATAAAAAATAAACATTTCTATAATGAATTGATGTACTTTTTTTCATCTATTTCACATTTAGAGAGCATCAATTAATAAATTTGTTTACATCTCGTCCAATGCTTTAGAATTATATAAGAATAATGTTTTATTTATTAGAACTGTTACAGCCATTATATAATTTTCACTCATAGATTCATTTTTAACCTGTGAATGTCCTTATGAAGGCGTTCCACTACATCAACCACTATCAGTGATTTTTTCATTCGATTCCCATCCGCATTGTAAAATTTATAGATCATTCACGTACAAAACCCGCATCATTAAATAGCACAGCCCGCCGTCGCTATGCAAGGGAGCTGTCAGAGCTATCCTCGAAATCACGTCAAATGGATGTGGCTTTTCCCTCCCTTCTACACTCGCTCGCTCCTCTACAGATATCCACAGACCGCCGCAGATCAGTAAAGAAACGAGACGGAATTGCGTTCTGTGGGGTGGCTTTCGGCAATGGGGGAGGAGGTGGCGACGAGAGAGAGAAAGCTCGTATACACATCGATCTGGCAGTTAAGTCGAGGGCCCCCCGGGGGCTCGTTCGAGAGCGCCGCCGCGGACCAGCACGAGGATTCACGGCCGTCGGCTACGCGCCACATAAAAAGCATTATATAGGTACAGAGCGAGCGCATGCAAGGCCCCGCGTGTATTTATGCGCGCCCTCGCGAGCTTTGCTCGTGGGACGAGGACGACGACGACGACGACGACTAATTGCAAGCCAGCACATTATTACAAGTGCGCGAATGTGTATTTGTCTCTGACTGGGTGCGCGATGTGCTAGCGGTACGGCTATTTTCGTATGAATTGTTTGATGGAATTGTTGTAACGAGTATATTAATGTCGGTGGAAGAAAGTAGGAAATTCAAGGAAAATTTTCTTGTAAATAAGAAGAACAAACAAATGATTTTCTGGATTTAATTTTCTTTATTGTTGTTGGATTTGATTTCTATTTCTTTTAGGTTTGTTATAATATTTGTTGTATACTTCTCATTGTACAATTTCAGTAACTTACTATGTAATTTTTTATTCTTAAATTTTGTGTAGTGGACGCAACTTTGCTACGGATCATATAATGTGCCCCTTAGGTGGTGATAGCTATAGTGAAATTTGTGTGTGTTTAATACAGCTTAAATTCTACAGTATGCATATTGCGTAACTACTTTGTTGCAATTTATATATACTGTATACTGCATAATAAAAAATCTTAATATCAAAAGAATTATCAAGGCACGCAGCATTCAATCAAATAGTTCTAATTGAAATAGTTTGAGGCATTTATTACGTATATTTGTAAAATTATAGCTAATATTATAGTTAATATTATAGTTTACTAGTTGCAGCTTATTAAGCTTAAAAAAAATAGTTGATTTCTGTAAGTGATTTTTTAAATATTATATTGAAAGTTTTATATAAAATCACAATGCAACTTGTAAACAAATTGTATAAACAGAGACAGCTTAACAACCACGAAAGCGAGTTCTTACAGAAATAAACTTATATAATTATTAAATTTAATACTTGTTTGAACCGTGAGCCTTTTCTTAAACTAAATAATTTCAAAATATTTATTATTTACAAGAATCAGTTAAATGAACGCGTTAACTAAGAAACGATCTAACGATTCCAGACCTTAGAAAGTCTTATAATAACACGCTTCTATTCATAATATTATTTTCAATAAACCAAAGTAATATCAGAGGTAATTACGCATAATTCAGGTTCTACATCTAAAGTTAATAGTTTATGCCTATATGATAATATATCATTTCTTAAATATATACAATTCATACTCAGCTTCAGTTCTCTATTTATTTATTGTAAATAATGAAGGCATCATATTGATTTATTAGCTAATTAATACCACATCCACATATACTTGATTCTTGTAATAATGAAGAGCAATATATTTGTCTTTTCTTTATAGTCCCCTCTTGGTACATCATTCGCATATTACATCCGTGAAAGATGTATCAATCGATTTCACATCTTACCAATTTCATGATTTAATTCGTAAAACTCGGATTTTTTATGTGAATTTCACTGTCAGAAAACTCCCGTATATATAGGTATACAATGTGTATATTTGGAAATGCAAAATGTAGACTATATATATATATATATATGAAAGTTTTCTAACAGTGTTAATCTTTTACGATAATCAGACTAATATTCACACCTCATTAAGATTTTTATTCTTATTATATACTCTACTCCTTGACTTTCTTGTCTCAAAATGTAGTCGAATAATTCAAAACATTGTACCAAAGGTCTTTTCCGCTTCGATCTTTGTTTTCTCCTTCGCGAGATCAGTTTAACTTTTTCGAGAGTTGAACACCTATACTCCCGAGGGGAAATCATTGTCTATTTCTTGGCCACTGTAACTTTCAAAATTACTTTTTCTCTTGAAGAGAGAAACATACGAAAAGCAATAGATATCTCACTTAAATAACAAATTTTATAAAAGATTTTTACGAAAATTAGTAGTTTTTCATTAAAATTATAGTATGTCTTTTTCTTTCTGAGCAGACTAGAATTCACATGAAAGAATTAAAATATATTACGCTCGTTTCTTTCTTGAAAGTAAAATCTGTTCTAGGCCAAAATCGGTTGAATTTTCAGTTAGAATAGCTGGATATTTATAATTAGTAGATCGATTTTGGTAGTCAAACCAAATTAATAAAAAAAAAGAAACCTACTATTTATATTAGATATAGGAATACAAACTAGAAACCCTACCTAATAATCGTAAAATTGATAGAGTGAGCAAGAATAATAGAGCTTAATACTATCCTATTTACAAAATAATTAACGCTAACTGGAAAATCATTTTCATTAACGTGAAAACATCTGAAAAGAATTTTCAACATCAATTACTCAACTGGGATAAAGATTTTCAATATGATTTTTTAAAAACATGCAATGAATAACGTAGATTAAATACAATTTTTTTAAATATAAAACTGAAACTGAACAAGAAACTTTAATTAAATAAATTACTTTTGTTATCTAAAAAGTTAGGTATGTCTTTGTAAATGATCTTTTTATGATGCTTTATTGGTACAATAATTTGCTGAAAAAAAATTCAATCCTTGAAATCAAAAGACTTTCATTTTGTTGTTGACCAGCAGAAAAAACACTATAGTAGTAATGTCAAATAATTTTTTGAGTTCCTGTCTCATGTGCAATTTGTGATGCTAGATGAAGCATATTTTCGTCTATATATTTTCAAACTAAACTTTTTGCTCAAAATTGTAAGTGGTTGTTCTACTAGATTATATTTTATACATACGTTCTAACCATCACCATTATTTGAGTTAGTTTGAAAATATATTTATGGTTGAAATGACACTTTTAAATTTAAAGTTCCAAAAAAATGAAATAATTTATTGGCTTATGGGATATTATTAATATTTTTGTAAACAAAGTTACAAAACAGATAGTAATTGTGTATCATAAGATAAATATGTAAGTTTTTTTAAATATTGTAAAGTGTATAAATAAATATACTAATATCCGTTAAAATTTTTTTTTTATTCCATCATAAATTTATCTAAAAAAATAGTTTACATAAATAATTTTTACTCTTTGCTAGCGTAAAGCGTAATAAAAAAATATCTCAAATAATAAAATAATCTCTGAAATTTAATAAAAAAAGTTTTAAGATCACTGTACAAGTATCTTAAAAATGCTTTCAACTTTCGTTAAAAGTCAAATTAAAATATAAAAAAACTTTGCAATTGTGTCATAAAATTTATTCGTTCTGGAAATAAGTCATTATTAAGATAAATCTTGAGGTGATCTTAAAATTACATATGATTTTTTTTCTGTGGTTTAGTCTACAACCGCTGTATTTACTATTTACAAAATGAAAGCTTTGTAATGTAATTGTTTCTACAATTAATATTTTTTCTCACACAGAATTTCCAACATCCTCGAACTGAAAATAATCTAGCAGAGTTGGCGAAAGTTATAGTATATATCCGTGAAAAATTAATCGGTGATGATCTGTTATTAAAAGAAAATAACGTCAATTTTTACGGTATATCCAATAAATCTTACCGCGTGCGTTACAATTTTTTGCCTTTCCACAAGGTAATTTGCCAATTTCTGTAAACTGAAATTTGATTTTCATTCAAAAATTCTGTCCCTATATTTTTCACGTGTTTAGAAATCGATTTTCTGCAGCTTTGTGAATTCTACGATTTGTAGGGCGTGCAGTAAAAATGATTGTACGTAAATGGAAAAATCGTGGATGCGATGATTAATCCAATTTCTACTAAAATACCAAGCAATTTTTAGAATATTTTCACTGCAACTATTTTTACTGCATGCACTATCTGCGCCATTTTCTTCAAATAGGCAAATAATTGCGATTACCAAAAATTCCAGAGTAATTATAAAATATCGAGTTTACACACGGATTTTGTATCTACATTCATTCTTCCTCACACATTCACACGATCAGATTGGAAAGACGACTTATCAACTGGGTTGGAATTATTAATGAGCACACCATGATGTATACGTGTAGGTTTCATCTTCTTCTTTTTCTCTCCATTCTTGGTGACTTCTCTCTTCTTTATTTTCCGCTTGCTTGCTTTTGTCTTTGATTTTCATTGATATTTTCCTTTTTCACATCCTTTACTTGTCTACATCCGCCGATGCCTCTCTTTGATTCAATTTTGTTGGCTCGTCGCTCCTTGACCGCGCCAACGAAGCGCTCAGTGCTGCTGCAGTGGCGTCAGGGCTTTAGCCGGTCACATACCAAGGACGGAGTGAGCCTGGTGTGGGTGTCCCGCCGCGCTGGCAGCTAGCAACGCATGATGAGCCGCGGCCGCAGCGGCGGCCTGGTGATGGTGATGGTGATGATGGTGGCTCATCAGCGACGGCCCAGAAGTACTGGGCACAAGGCCACCTAGCATCGCGTTCATTCCACCGAGACTGAGATTCGCCATACTGGCGATCGGCGGCACGTGGCTTGCTGCAGCTGCAGCCGCTACCGCAGCAGCGGCGGCGTGGGATTGATGATGGGTCAAGCCGTGCATGTCAACTATTGGCTTAACGTCGCGTTGCTGCTGCTGCTGCTGCTGCTGCTGCTGCTGCTGTTGCTGCTGCTGGTGAGCGGCCATGGCTTGTTGCTCCAGCTCGCTGCGCTTCTTGCTCTGTTTGCGGTCCTTGGCTCTCCGGTTTTGAAACCATATTTTAACCTGTGGCGAGCGAGAATGACACCGTTTAAAATAACTTGTTGGGATTTTTATTTAAGCCTTTTTTGTCTAATCGATGGAACAAGACTTAGGGACGTAATGTAAGGAGAATGGACGATAACTTACCTGTCTCTCGCTGAGCGCCAGGCTTGTGGCGAGTTCGGCCTTGCGACGGATCGTGATATATTTACTCGAGTAGAATTCTTTCTCCAGTTCCAGACGCTGGTGCTCGGTGTAGACAACCCTGTATTTATCCTTAGTGCGCGTCTTGCCTGAAACACAAACGTAAAAACACGTTATAAATTGCCGCTGCCGGCACTGTCTTAATCAGTCAATCGTTCAAAACTATCAAAATATAGCCATTACATCATTAAATCGAAGAAACCTCGGAATCTCTCATCGAAAGATAGATCGGTTCCCTAATTAAATGCCTGCTCTAAAACTGTCGGCTAAAAAATAAACCTAAAACTGTGGCTCAAAGCTCGTGTGGCAATTGGCTGGAATATTTTATCGTTCCACGTAGGTTGAGCTAGTGCGGAGAAAGCAAGGCGGGGAGGGGGCGCAATTATGAAATGCACGAAAAAAGAGATATCTGCGATAAGGTTGGTTATAATCGCGCGGCATCGGAGATCCTCGAGGGAGGACGCAGCAACGCAAAGTACGAACGATAAGCTACACACTCCGTCACATCGTTTCTTCTTTTTCCGTCGCATCTTACACCCGCCGCCGCGGCCGTCGTATCTGGACGATAACGGAAATTATATCTCGCGAACGCGCGAAAACACACGAACAAGTTGCCGCTGTCGCCACCTCACGCTCAGCGCTAATTATATACACGTGTACTCCTTTTTCGCTTCTTTGTGCGATTGGCCGCACCGACGCCGCCGACGGCAGATAGCGCGGACGACGCGAGATTAGCCGCGGATAAAAGGCGAAAAATAATTTGTATTGTCTCTTCGCTATTTTAATATGGAGATAAGAGTTCGGTGGTTTTGAGGTGAAGGAAATTCGGCCATGTTGGCAGTGTTTTTTTTGCACGATTGCACAAGACTGGATTGGGAAAAGAAGAAAAAAACACAAAGACAATCGCTTGATTGCCACACGTACATACAACGTAACGCATGCACGCTTGCGTGCACAGGCATCGGGACGAGTTTATGACGCGCGCGCGCGCGCGCGCGAGTACAGGTAAGAGTGAGGCACGAAAAAGCGAGGAGAAAAGGACGCATGGAGGCAGAGAGAGAGAGAGAGAGAGAGAGAGAGCGCGAAAGAGAGACGGCATCGTGATTAGATAAGGTGGCCGGCGGCCGACATCAAAGCCCGACTCGCTAATCCCGCACTCCTTGATAACCGAAGGCCTTCGTAGAAGTTTCAGTCTTCCATCGCTCTGCGTGCGCTCGTTTTTTACCTATTATTTTCTCTCTCTCCCGTCTATATGTATACTCCTTCGCTTCCTCTCTCTTTCTCCTTCTCTCTGTGGACTTTCCGCCCTTTTTCGGCTTTCTTTTGGCCCGACCCACCATGCACGCGTGCTCTTTATTTCCGGCTTGTCCGCCACGCCTTGCGATCCTCTTTCCCGAATTCGGCGCAACATTCTTTCTTTTTTTTTCGTGCGTTCACCGTCGCCCGTCTTATCGCGCGAGCGCGCGTGTGTGCGTTTTTTCTCGTAGAGAGATAGAGCCGCGAGATAGGGGGAAAGTGCAGATATCGACCTTGTCATCGCGGAGACGGGCTCTACATTTGTTAGTTTTACGCGCGTCCCGATGTTTCAATTAGGGTTGACATTATTGTGCTACACGACCGAGTCGAGTGGCTTGCGCGCGCGCCCGCGCGGCTCTTTTTTGTCGCCGTCGATACGACAGATTTACATCGACTTTAACACGGCGGTATCTCTCCGATTTACACATGTTCTCCTTAGATATAACAATTATACCAATATTTATATCTTTTAATAGATATATTCCGTCTTTCGAGTTATTTCACTTCAAGTGTGTGTGTGCAGCGTATTGGGTCTCGAGATATATAAACGATGTACAGCGCGATACGGAGACTATCGAATTTCATCAAAATTTTGTCGATTGTTTTCAATTTATAAACAATATCTCGATCGATCGACAGTACATAACAAAAAATGAAAATGCTCGAGGTTTAAATGGCACGGCCAACACGTCGTAAATAATTTTGTCGAAATCTGATATTATCGGCGAGATCGATAGTGACAATTTACCGAATCGACATTCCAATCGCCTATAGTGTATATCGACCTGACCATAAATTTTGCGCGGCCAGCCGAATGAGTTACAACCTATACTTAGCACTTTCAAGAGAATGAATTATATCCGTTTTCATTCACGCTGCAGCTGTCGGGAACGCCACTACCTCTCTCTCTCTCTCTTTCTTTGTCGCTCTGACCACGATATGCAAACATTCATTAAAATCTATCTTCTTTGAAGGGTTCCGACTCTGTATCTGCGTGGCGGCGAGTGAATGATATAATTAACCAAAAGATACCGTATTTTCGTCGGAAGAGCCGGCGAATTTCGATCGTGATGTGTAGCGCGTATATCGCGTAGCTCCGTACATATATATCCATCGAGCGCATACGCGTCATAGCTGCGCACACAAGTAAACGCGCGCGCGCGTAGGGGATTAACGCGGCGGCCTTTTTCATCCGCCGCCCGCACTTGCGTGTGCCGTCGGATCGGATCAGAGAGGCAACGGCACGCTGTCTTCGCGTCTCACTGATAATCAAACCGGTGAAGAGAGCCGCGTTTTCTTTTTTTTTATAAGAAATGACACGAAACTAGGAGACGCGACACGTGTCGAGGACGAACGTCAACGGTCTAAACACGTCGTGTTTACCTACTTTAATTCAAATATATCATATATATGTATGTCGCTTTGTTATTTTCATACGTTTTGCAAGTGAGGTGGTAAAGATTAGGAAGAAATAAATGAGGAACGCAGAAGAAGTTGAATGGGACGTTTGTAAGTAACGCGATACTGTAACATCTTGCCCCCCCCCCCCCCCACCAGAAAAGCTCTGCATAAGCATATGTACCGACCAAGGCCGCTTTATTCGCTGTCTGCTCAGCGCGGATTTTTTTATTCTGTGCGCGGCGACGACCTTCACACTTTCTTTATGTAAAATTTTACGAGAGATGGGAGAGAGAAAAAAATTGAAAATTCAATCAAACCAGTACTGAGATTTACAATCGCGAGTTTAATGTTTACATAACTGAGATTCGAGAGAAATATTGGGAGTTATATTTAACGTTACAATGGTCGTATCTTCTCGATATGATATTAAAGTAAATAGAAACATTTACAATGTAGTATTGAGTATACATTTTGTATATAATAACTGAGTGGTTCGAATCGCAATAATGATTTTAATTTTCTAACACTTGTATCGCGCTCTGCTCTAGTACAAATATGTAATGGATTATAATATTTGTTTGTTTAGAATTATAAATAATATACCATTATTACTAAATTTGCATTTTCAAAGTCTTAAGAAAATTAAATATCTCTACTTGATTGTAATGAATATATAAAAAAAATTAAACGGAGAACAGACATTGCTTTGTTTGAATTCGTACAATCTATAGTCTCAGAGTGTCGAAATAATTTCGAAATTTCTTTCGCATTTCGTGAGATCAAGCGCTCTCGTACTTTATCATAATTCAACAAATCCAAATCTCCCGTCTCCAAAGTCATCCCACGTAAAAAATGTAAATAACAATGGAATATTACCGTTCGCGCCAGCGCACTCGCACGCGAAAACTCACTCTATGTATTCAGCAATTAACGCCAAACATTGTATTTACCGAGCACCACGCGCACGCCTTGATTTTTCAAACCTTTTGTATAAAATGATAAAGTCGCTCTTTATATAAAATGATGCCGTATAATACTAAAGCGCGCTGCTGCTGCTGCGGCAGACGCGTGAAAAGATACGCACACGCGGCGCGGCGTGAAAACGAATCGGAAAATAATTAATCAGCGACGAAATCAATAACGTTGTACAGCGTCATCGTCAAGAGGGCCGTCGTCGGCGCCTTTCATCTCACCCGATCGTAAGATCCACGTGTATTATCGCGTGCGAGCGAGCGCGATATATTGAGAAATTCCGCGTGAGAACGCGGCGACGACGGGACTTATATATTCGAAGAAGAGACGCGTACACACACACACACACACACCAAGCTGTGGATCGTTAACGCGAGCAAATCGCGAGAGAGTGGGACTTTCTACTCTATTAAGAGGAGAACCTGTTTCCTGCGTTTTATGCGTTAAAAGCGACACTCAGCCGCGCGATGCGCAAAGTGCGAATGAAAAATAATGCGCGCGAGCTTTTTATTATTTCCCACATCCTCGTGGCTTCGCTGAATCCGAATTTTATACGCCGGCTGCCGCTGCTTCGTAAACGCGACATACCATAAATCTCCGCGGCGAGCAGTTACTTGATTCATGGAAAAGTCATTAGGTTGCAGTAGCATAGCCGGCGATAAAAATACAATTAAATAAGTTCTGTGTCCGATTGGCATTGTTAGCAGAGTAGCATTCCAAAGGTCGTTGGAGATCCGAGCGCAAACGTACGCAGAGGAGAAAAAGGAGCAAGAAGTCGGCGAGGAAGCGGGAAAAGTCCGATTCTACGTTCTTCACGTCCGACACGTCGAAAGTCGAGAGTGCGAAAAACGAGAGGAATATGAATAGGGGCTTCGGGGCGCGAGATAGAGAGTCAGAGAGAAAAAGAGGGCGCGGGAAGAAGAGCCGGAGAACGGAGCAGAGAGAGAAGACAAGGGGGGCGGAAGAAAACGGGACTCCGGGGACTCGTTGCCACCCCATTACACCGTTTGCTCTTCCATTCCACGCGCCCGCTGAAGGACGATATCGCACCCTCTCTCTGTCTCGCTCCGGCTTTTTCTCTTAAATAGACAGAGACGACTTTGTCTCCCACTCTCTGATACACTCTCGCGCCCACGCTTTCCGCTATTTTCCGCATCCCGCAAGGTACCATTCGTCAGCTGCCTCGCAATTGCCACTATTGCGCTACACATACACAGGCACCTCGCATTTGTATTCGCGGCGTGGCGCTTTGTTTTTTTACGCGTTATGCAGTCGCCTTTGCTGCCCGACAAATTTTACGTGTCCCCCGACGCTAGCCGCCGCCGGCGACATGTGCGCGCTTCGTATTTATAGGCGGCCTCGGATTTCCGATTCCATTTCGCCGCCGCGCGGCTTCGGTTTTTAAATGGGCCGCCAGCCGCGTGATTGCGCGGATCGCTTAATTGGAGTCGCGGGCGTTTATGCGTTTACGAGGGGGGTGCAGAGGAATATCAAAGCTGTCCTTTTCTCGCTCCTGTACAACTCGGCTTCTATCGGGTGCGTTTTTAAAACGGTTGTGGGGCTATTTCCTCGAGGATCACTGTATCTCGCTCGCAGAAAGGTGCGAGGGAGAGAAACTCTCATCGACCGTTCGTTCGTTCCCCGCGCTTCTGCACTTTCCCTCCTGCGAGCAAACTTTTTTTTATTGGGGGGAGCTTAAATTTTCCCCGCGCCGGCTCACCTCTGTCTTTTGTTTCCTCCGAGGCTGGAAAAATGGGAACACCGGTCGCACTCGGCTCGAAATTGGCCTGACGAGAGACCTTGAATCAGTAGGTATAATGCGGGGAGGCGCGTCTGAAAGCGTGGCAGGCCGAAATTTCACGCCGCCTCTGCTCGCGCCAAGAGTGCGGAAAGGTTGAGGTCTACATTTTGGGTAAACAAGAGAGAGGAGAGATGATATATGACTGATGCAACTGCACGAGCGAAAGAAGGTGAAGGTTGTGACGTCGTGTGAAAACGTATACGCCAAGTTGTTGGAATATTAGCGGAATCTGAAATTTCCCGTACAATCGAATTGTTTAATGACTTTAATGATCTGCATACGCTTTTGACTTGGAGCGCATTGCGGAGATATCTAAGGAATCTATCGAAATATTCCTGTAACTGTCGTAGAAAAATAACGTCGAAACTATGTTGGATCGTAGATATGCAAGAGTACTATAAACTGAGAAAAAAGTTTAGTAAAAATTATTAATAATTTTGTATAAAAATTACTATACTTTCTGGGAAAGCCACCACAAACTGCAAAAACTCAAAATATTACCATACTTTAAAGAAATCTTGCTAGGAAAATTTACTGTAAAGTATATGGTAATTTTTTGGGTTTTTTGCAGTTTGTGCTAGTTTTATCAGACAGTATACACGGAGAGAAAGAAATCAGAAAAATTACCAAACTGTCAAGTAACCCTGAGGCAGACTTGTAAATCTAAAATTTTTACCAAACTTTTTAGCAATTTTTACCAAAAGTTTTGTAAAATTTACAAAAAGTTTAGTAAAAATTGCTAAAAGTTTAGTAAAAATTGCCAAAAAGTTTGGTAAAAATTTTGGATCTGCAAGTCTGCCTCAGAGTTACTTGATAGTTTGGTAATTTTTACAGAAAGTTTGGTAATTTTTACTGATTTCTTTCTCTCCGTGTAGTAATTTTTCCAAAAATTTTTTCTCAGTGTACTCGGAGAAAAATAACATAGGAAAAATTACCATATTTGATTGTAAGTCGAGGACAGACTGAAATCCTCCACAAAATTGCCATAATTTATGGTAAAAATTGCCATAAATTATGGCAATTTTGTGGAGGATTTCAGTCTGTCCTCGACTTACAATCAAATATGGCAATTTTTCCTATGTTATTTTTCTCCGTGTACGCAGGAAGAGATTACGGCAACCTGCAATCAAGAAACAGGAACTTGAGCACGATGCTCAGAGGCGGTGCTCAGCTCAAAGCGAGATTATAAGATCATAGGAAAAGATTAAGAAGTCACTCTCTCCCCCTTCTCTCTCTCTCTCTCTCTCTCTCTCTCTCTCTCTCTCTGTGTCTAGGTCGAAAAGTCAAGAAGTCGAAGAAGGGAAGCAAGCGCGGGTGCTATAAGACAACGGGGGAGTTCCGGAAAATTTGGTGGAACAGCTATAACTTGCGCTCAGCGTGTGACTGTACGGCACACCGCACTCGAGGACGCTGCCGTCGTCTCCGGGGGCACCGTTTAATTGACCTCTCATTGTGTTGACAAAACAAATGGGACGCGCTGTACGGACTCGCGCCTCACAGCTGACAGCACGCGCGCGCGCGCTCGAGTGAGCCCGTGACACCACCAAAGTCATCCTGGGCGTGGTTGATTCACGATATAGTCGACGCGTTTACGAGGGTCGCATTGTCACCGAAAAGCCCCTGCGCAGAGAGGCGGTTGTTACCGGATTTTCCGCGCAAAGCGAGGAGTGTAGCGGCGATGACTTAACGACGTCATTATGCGCCCTTTTCACGCTCGTTTTTTAGCTGCTTTTGGCTATAGGCGATGAGAGTGGTTTTAAGTTTGTAGAGTAAAAAGGGATGTAACGCGTTGTAGCTTTGAAGTACGCAGAAGGGAGTCGTAAGGGAAAAGTCAACTTTCTTAAAATCTCACTTCGCGGCGTCGCGAAACTTTCCCGACGGCGCGGCGTCGCTCGGCGGGAGTGCACCAAAATGGCGGACTTGAATCTGCCACGCTTGCTCAAGGGGGGAACCGCATTATACAGGCGAAGAAAGTCGCGAGAGCGCGTAGAAAAAGCCAAGCCCCGAGCATTATAAAGGAAAAAAGAGGAGCGAGCTCGCGTAGGGAAGGAGACGAAGAAAACGAAGAGAGCGGGAGAGGTAACACGAAATTGTAATACGTATTCGGAGCGAGCGAGCGAGAAAGGAGCCGCAAGCGCGCCGCAATATAACCATAAAATGCAGATAATGGCCAAACGCGATTCCGAGGGAACGCGAGAGGCGAAGAAAATTCCACGCTGGAAACGTGCAGCATGCAAGCGGCAACGTCGTCCTTTTTTGCCTCCGAGGAAGGAGTAACAGCTCGCGGCGGGGGGAATAAAACGAGCTGGAATTTAATGGCCGACTGCTCCGCGGCTGAATAGAGAGAGGCTTGAAAGGGAGGAGCGAATGGGAAACCGACGCCAGTGGCTTTTTCTCCACGCTCGGAACTCGCGCTTGTGGCTGACCGTGCATAATACCTATACTACTGCAAGCGCGCAGGCGCAAGTATCGTGCGAGCATTTTTCAATTGTCATACATCCTTTCCGTCGGCGCTTCGACGTCTTTTACGATTAGCCCGACCGGTTGCGTAAGCCCTCGCCGCGGCGTGAGAAAGCGACTTTTATTTCGCCCACTAAATTCTTATGTCTCTGTCTGTGTTTGTTGCTTTTGAGGGAAAACCATTACGTGAAGGTTTAAGTTAGATCATATATGGTGATATTATAGTGAACAATTTTATGTTAACAAGCATGTATGTAGAGCAGAAAAATAGTTAGATTTAGGTTCATAATACAGAGGTACAAACGGATCATGCTTTTACGAAATTTAAAAGTCAAAATGAGAATAATACAAATGATAAATAACGTGCACACAGAGCAAAGAATTATACAGCGAGACGGCAGCCAATAAAAAAATTCGTTCAGACGACATGTAACATACAAAAAAAAGTATACCTATATAATCACACTCAAGTGATTGTATAACAATTGCATACCAAGAGCGTCTAAGGTGCAGAGATCGTGAAGGGCTGGGACTGACGTCGCAGCTGTTGCATTCGTAATGTTGCACGCTGCAACAATAGAGAAGACAAATGATGGTCTTTTTTTCTCAGCCACACAGTACCTCTCTCTCTCTCGCTCCTCTCGCTCACTCTGCACTGTATACGTCCTCACCGAAATTCGCTCTCTTTTTGGAAAATTTTTTATCTCCTCCAAAATTAACGAACAGAAAAGAAGAAAAATTCGCGTTGACATTAAATAAATGACGCAAGTAGCGAAAAAACAATTTAGATTGGTACGAGCGAGCGCGCGTTAGACGGTCTACACATTTGATGTTTGATTACACGTTGCGCGGTGTATAAGCTACGTTTTCTGTTTCGGGCTTTTTTACCTGATCGCAAGGCGCGAACGATAACGGTGCGTGCGACGTGTGATAACGATTTTCGAGATCACGCGATTTTACGGGTGATAATGTCGTCTGCGGAGCCTTTGAAGATCTCTTGTCGGACGGACTTTTGAACAATAGAAGAGTTTTTGAGCTGGGAATATTTATCGCTCGATTTTACGAGTGTGCGGAGATTTTGAATTTTTTTAATGCGCGAGGGACGTTGTTTTATGAATGGATGTACGCGAGAAAATTGGGCATTAAAAATTATTTAATATCAAGTGTCTGTCATCATTAATATTATCGATGGGTTAATATTTATATTTGATCTTACGCGGGCAAGAAATTATTTTTGGCGTTTGGATTAGCTAGAGTTAATCCACGAACCATCGGGCGCTAGATGACGTTCGGATAGCCACCAGTAACCGATAACGACGGACGTTTTATACGAAATTTACCGACAATGCTAAAGGTTGAAACTACGACGGCAACGTATCCGTCGGCTCAAGGATTGCTCTAAACCGATTTGGCCCGGATGCTATATTGGCCGTATACACCTCCAAGTACGAGATGCTGGACGATTCCCGCGAGTCTCTTCCTGCCCCTTTTTTTCCCTTCCCACCGACCGAGATTATCTTACAAATATTTGAGTGCAATTAGATGTTTGCCCAGTCTGTTAAGCTTGTTTGCACCGCGCGCGCCGTATCTAGAACGCCAAGACGCGCGCGCGTTTTTCCCGACGCTCCGAGTCTCTCTGATATCTCGTACTCCCCTTTTGCGTGCGCTTAGATATGTACCTAGACGCATGAGAACCTTCCCGATTTTTTTTTACCTTCTCATGCGGTTGATCGTCGAGGCGCCACTCTGTCGACGGAAATTTTGATGCTTTTGCCGTGTTGCTGTATGGCTTAGGTTTTTATTCGAGTGATTTTTTGAAAATTCAGAGCTATTTAAGGGGGGTTTGAATGCTGTCGTCGTGGTAGTAGCGAATAAAAGAAACTTTTTAAGTTATTTTCAAATTGTTTCTCAAGTGTTACTTTCCAATAGGCTCTTGATATTATTATGTATTGAAACTCTATAACGTACCAACAATCCTGTCTGAAGTTCCGTTCCGCTATTGTAAACCCGTATTATTTACAAACATATAAAGTGACTAACGGAGCAGAATTTCAAACAGCACTGCGAAAAACATAAAGGTCAGATGCTTTACCAGGATTCGGCTGATACTGCGTCTTCTTCATCCACTCGAATGGGCTTCTGCTCTGGCCCGTCCGCTGGGCTGGCTGCGCGAGCGCATTATTGTTAGCCATTGCGACGTTATTATTATTATTATTATTTGTCGGCGGTGTGCCGGGCGTCGCAGGGTTGCTAATCTCATCGGACTCGCCAGTCAACGGCGGGCTCGGCTCTTCCGGCCGGACGCCGGGCCCGTTATTATTGTTACTCGGGGCCGCCTCGTCGCCGCTCCAATCAATCTGGCCCTGCGCTGCCGCCGCGCTCATCTGCATCTGGTGCTGCTGTTGCTGCTGCGCCTGCGCTTGCTGCTGCTGGAAGGCCTGGTGCTGCTGGTACTGCAGGTAGGGATGCGCCATACCCGTCCAGAGCGGCGACATCTCGTGCTCGAGGTACTGCTGGTGCTGGTGGTGCGCGGCAGCGGCGGCCACGGAGTGGGCATGCCCGTAGCTGTACCACGCGCACTGCTGGCTGTCGGGCACGCCGAAATGTTGCTGGTGCTGGTGCGCCGGCTGGTGGTGCTGCTGCGGCGGGTGCTGCTGCAGACTGTGCTGCTGCTGCGGCTGCTGCTGATGCTGCGGCTGCTGCTGCGGCTGCTGCTGGCCGGCTTGTTGGCTGTGATGCATCGCGGCCGCCGCTGCCATGGCCGTGAACTGGTGAGCATGGCCGGCGGGCAGCTCACCGGCGGGGACCTGATGGGGAGAGGTCGCGGGCGAGACCGTCTGCTCGGCCGGCGGCGTCTGCTGCATGCCCGGGCGGTACATCAGCGAGGGGTAATAAGGCACCACGTTACTTACGTCTGTCATCCCGAAACCGTTTCTCTCTAGAGTGTGTTTATTCGACGATGACACTGCGCCGACACTTCTTGCTATCACACGAACGCGCACCACACACAAACAAAATGTCTTTATGCTCCGGCGCACGAGCCGGACAACTGATTGGAGACTGAGAGCTCGCAGCAGGAGTTGCGCATCCTGCGAGCGCTGAAGCCGGACTGCGCGACTCTCTGCGGCTCTCCGAGCTGTGCGTATACTTCTTAGTAGACTTTGAGGAGACTGTAGGGCGCTCGAATCCTAGGCACCTGCAACATCTGCCACTATATGAGATAGGCGAGATGTTGTAGGATTGAGCGACGATCCGCTTGTGGCTCTCGGTTGTGCCGCGATTTAGCAGTCTGACTCCGCCCGGCACTGTAGGACGGCCCCCGCCGCGGACGCGTAGCGTTACGGCCGACCAATCGCGGCCCGGGCGATGGCGTCCGCTGCGCCGACGCCGAGGCACAGCTGAGCGGGGAGATGGGTACCTGCGCGACGTGAGAGCGAGCGAGATGATAAAGGTCTAGACGAGAGAGAGGGACGACAGATAGAGATAGAGAGAGAGAGAGAGAGAGAGAGAGATAAGAGCTCACGAGATAGCAACATGGAAAACGATGCGTGAAACAATACAACTTTTTGTTAGGTATATGCCTTCGTAAATAAGATTTTCATGTGCATTAATTGGACTAATTTCCAACTACCTTACAAAATCTAGAAAAAACTATTTTAAACGTTAAAACCCGCGCCTACATTTTTCATAATTCACGTTACCAATCAAAAGTCAAACCATATCGTGCAAACACTGGGCCGTACAGTCCTGCAATAAACCACGCTTATGTACCTGTTTCCCCACCCTAAAGCACAGGATAATACGGGATAAACCTCTCTTACCATATGCCAATAGATCATCTCTGCACTGGCAATAACATCGTCGATATTTGGAAAGTAAACACTGCTCAGTGACCCCACTTACAAACAATCAATTCGCCTCGTAAAATTTTTAAGGCTGGATTATATCATTTTGTACAGCGTTATTTTGCTGTTTAATCAATAAAACGTGGAAGATTATATATGAAAAAAAAATCCAAACATTACGAATATCTAACAAAAACAATTTATTGCAGAAAAATAGTTCCTCCTGTATCTTCCAGCGAAGAATTTGAACCGAATATCGCTTTACAGTACACTATAAATGGAGAAAATTTTGCTATTCGGGAACAAACGGTATATAGTTTCATAATTGTGAAAAATATAACACCTTAAATAGCAAAATGTTATAGTGAAAAATAGCTGGCTGGACGTATATGTCGTGTAATCAACTTTCACGGCTACCGCAAGCTTTTCAGTGACCGAGTTCAAATAAAACGTATCAGAAATAGGAGAATATTTTAAAATTATAAAATTAAAAATCATACATTTTTTGAGTATAACTTGCAGGGATATGATTTCCGAGGTGATTTCCCATTTTTAGACATAACCGCTACTCGGGAGAGCCTTATAGTTTCACCATCGTGAAAAATGTCTGACCTCAAAAACCAACATTTTATAGCGCCAAAATATGTTTTGGGTCGTTAAAAACCCCGTTAGAGCTTTTTTAACGATATATATATGTATGGACAGACGTATGTATGTAATGTAAGTTCCACTGATAGCTCAAAGAGATTTCGAATGATCGAGCTCAGGTTCACAGAGATTACTTGTCATATTATAAGAAGGGCCTGGTTCTATGTGGAGGCAAATCCATTGTAAAATATAAAAATGGCAACACAATTAAAAATCATAAAAATTCGTTAGTTGAGTATAACTGGCACAGGTGTGATTTCACACGAAAATGTTGTTAACAAAAGTGGTAGATCTAATTGAAATACATATTTTTTCTATACTTACTAGGAGAGGCCGCGAACTTTGGATCATGGATTCGGCTCAAACTTTGCGATATATTTTTGGATATAGAAATATAAAGAAAGCTGCAATATTAGACCCTAACGCTCAAAAAAATTGAAGTTCTGTGCCTTTTTAGCATTATTTTGAAAGAAGGCTTAAAAAAACCTTGAAACGGTAACCATTTGACTCCGGGGAGTCTTAAATATAATTTCAAAAATAGAAAATAAAACTAGAGAAATGAGCTTTCATTTGCTTTTTTAAGAATTAATAAATGTTAAAAAAGCAAATGAAAGCTCATTTTCTCTAGTTTTATTTTCTATTTTTGAAATTATATTTAAGAGCCCCCGTGTCCTCTCATACGTAACACCACTTTATTCCCTTGGTGCATAATATACTATTATATTATTCTAAATAGGTCAAAAAACCATAAAATATATAAATTTGACAATAAGAGAACAATTTCACAAAAATTCGTTGTAGCGGGGAAAAAAATTTTTTTTATGTTTTTCACAGTTTAGCGGGGAAAAAGTGGATTTTTTTCATTCTTTTCTAAATCACGCTCGAAATGCGCGATTTTCTACACGATTTTCAGGCATGAAAAAAGGCCCATTTCATGCACGTGTTGAAAAAAATCTTTTTCCCATAGGACATTTTTATGTAGAATTAATTCCTCGCAAGTTAAACTTTAAAAAACGATTTAAAACGCCTAAATACACTAAACTGCTTGATTTTTGCTTATTTCAACAACGGGATTTGATTTTATACACAGTTATATTAAATACAAAAGTTGTAAATAATATTAAAAGAAAACAATCATCAAAAGAAAATTTGTTTCTGTTAGACATCATTTCGAAATTTCTACGATGAATTTCTCACAAGTTAAACGTAGAGAAATGATTTAAACTTTTAGAAATGTTTTTGATGTTGAAACATGAA
Organism: Torymus aiolomorphi; assembly: GCA_036365515.1. Lineage (NCBI taxonomy): Eukaryota > Metazoa > Arthropoda > Insecta > Hymenoptera > Torymidae > Torymus > Torymus aiolomorphi. The sequence continues at coordinate 14,316,576 of CM070875.1, forward strand.
GAAAGAATTTAGGGTGTTTAACAGTACGTCTTTATTGTTCAACTTTCAACTTTGATACCTTTGAATGGAATCAATATTTTTAAATTCTGAAAAAGCAAAAGAAACCTCGTTTTCTCTAGTTTTATTTTTTCTTTTTGAAACGGTACTTAATCAAGACTTTCCAAGATAAAATGGTTATCGTTTTAAAAAAGAGGACTTTTTCAAGATTTTTTCGAAAACAATACTAAAAATATCCAGAACTTGAATTTTTTGGAGTGTTAGAATCTAGTAGTGCGGCTTTATTTAGGTTTCTACATCAAAAAACGTATCTCAAAGTTTGAGCCGAAGGCCTACTCCAGATCCCTGACACTGCTGGTAAGTTGTAGAGTTCATCGAAATACAAGCCATATTATACAATAATATATGGCATTTGAAAAAAAAAAATGTAAGGTTTTCTTAAGTACTAACGGTCCTGTCTTATATAATACAAGTGTTCATCATATTTCCGTTCCAAAAGACGCTCAAAATTGTTTTTAAGTATATCTTCTGCACCTAATTTTTCGAGTTGTTTGTATCCCAAAGTGTACGATACACATATCAAACTCGAGGTCAAAGCATTAATAACACTTTTGTGACATACTCTCTGAAAATTCCGAATAATTTTCATAATAAAATGAAAAAAAAAAGTGAATAAACTTGCTCGCGACATTTCGAGATTGATTGAAGAGAAGTGCAGAAAGGCGACGCGTAGCAGAAAGCTGGTGTTGCAGTTCTTGAACAAATAAAGAAAAAAATTTCAGAATCAACAAATAAGCAAGAGAGAATTCAGTTACTAACTCTTGCGCCTGACTTTTGGTCTCGTAGGGACTTAATGCGAGAATTCGCTTGCACTGAACGAGAAGCTCGCGAAGCAAAAAATTTAGTAGCTAAAAGTGGAATTTTTTCAATACCTGCTAATAAAGTGGCAAACTACTTTCAGCTGAAACTGTAAATTCAGTGAAAACATTTTATGAAAAAGATGATGTAAGCCGAATTATGCCAGGTTTAAAAGATTACATATCTGTTAAGCAGAGCAATGGTAAAAGAGAACATGTTCAAAAAAAATTACTGCTTGGTAATTTAAATGAACTGTATAGTTTACGTAAAAAAAAAAAAATGAACACGTTAATATTGGTTTTACTAAATTGACACAATTGAGGCCACCACATTGTGTTTTAACTAGAAGTAGTGGTACGCATAATGTATGCGTGTGTGTACACCACGAAAACGTAAAGCTCATGCTAAGTGCTATGGATCTAGGAAATTTAACAAAAGATACTAGATTGCCTCTTAAAAACTACCACGATTGCATCCAAGCAATTATGTGTAATGATGCACATGATAGATGCTATTTGGGTGACTGTTTAGGTTGCCCCAATATGTCCATATTACGTAAACATTTGCTTGAATGTTTTGATGAAAGTGATATTTTTCAAATAAAGTATGAATCATGGTTTCAAACAGATCGGTATACAATAGCTTCTAAAACTGTAAATGTTCATGAATTTATGGACATACTGGGAGAAAAATTGATAAAATTAAAATCTCACGATTTTTTTTGCTAAGAATCAATCACTTTTTGTAAGTGACTTAAAAAACAACCTTCAACAAGGAGAATTTCTTGTGTGTTGTGATTTTGCCGAAAATTATGCGTCTGTTATATAAAATTCTACACAATCGTTCCACTGGAACAACAACCAAGCAACTGTTTTTACAGTTGTTGTGTATTATAAAGAAAATGAAGAGCTTAAACATGTAAGCATTGCTGTGATTTCCGAAAATCTAAACCATGATACTGTTGCCATTTATGAATATCAAAAAGTTATAATATCTTACCTCAAAACTAAATTCATAGTAAAAAAAGTCTATTATCTGACTGATGGAGCAGGTTATCATTTTAAAAATAAATCTAATTTTCTAAATCTTCTTTTTCATGAGAAAGATTTTGGTGTTCCAGCTGAGTGGCATTTTTATGCCACAGTGGATGGCAAAGGTGCATGCGATGGTATAGGCGCCAACCTAAAAAGAGGTGCAAAACGAGCGAGTCTACAAGTTTCTTCTAATAATCATATTTTAACGCCAGAAAAGCTTTATAACTGGGCTAAAGATTATTGCAAAGAAATCAAAGTTTTTTATAGCAGTAAAGAATCATATGAAGATACTGTCTTGAAACTAAAACCAAGACTGGATAAGGCTAAATTCATACCAGGCACATTACAATACCATGCTATTATTCCAATTGATGAAAGTACATTGAAGCTTAAAAAAACCTCTTTAAGTTCTGAATATCAAATCTTCCCGAGAAAAACTGTTAGAAAAAACAAAGAAAAATTATCTGCACTGAGAAAAAAGCGTTAGTATAGTTACTATATTGCTGTTAGCTATGAAACTCTGTTTTCCTTTGGATTTTCAATGTTATCTACCACGGCATTGGCAGAAAGAGACATTTTGCTCTAGTTTTTATTTATGAGACTTAATTAAAGTTGTTTATCATTCGTAACATTTTTTTTATTTATACTATATTTTCGGAATGCAGGTAACTTTCAGCTACCTCATTTGATGGTTTCCTTTCCAACATACTCACGTTCTTGATTTGTATAACTCATTTACAAAGTGAGATATAAATAAAAAACAATACAATAAAAAAAAAGTAAATTTGTTTATCTTGATATTTGGCAACGGTAAATTAATAAAGTTCTGAATGGAAAATAAACTGATAATTGCAAAAGAAAGATTATGACAAAAAGACGTTCCATGAGACTTTCCTATTTCACTCGACGCGTTGATTCTCCAGCGCAGTGCGCGCATTCGCTCAATGTATTTATTTTATTGCACGCGCGTATGTACATTCGCCGGCTTTCGACATGTACCACGAGATTTTCGCGCCAGCAGAATCGTATATTTCAAAGGCGCTCTCGCGGTAAAAACTCTCTTGACGCTCTTTCATAAATCAAAGCGCGGCGCCAACGACGGTATAATTCAACGCCGAAAAGCTCACGCATCCACTAACTCACTCTCTCTCTTTCTCTCTCTACTATATACTGCGTTAGGCTTTCCGTAATAGCGATTTACGATTAATATCTCTCACTTTATAGCCAATTATTCATTTATAACACAATTTCCCACGAGATATAAATGTTTTCATTGTGTGATACCTCCGTTATTCTTACATTAGTCAGATTGCAATTGTATACTGCGTGTTTGAATACAAAATATTTAAGTTTCATGATGATATGTACTTTCGTTTCTATATATATATAACGCACTTCAAATAAATTACTTATATTTATTTATGAAATAATGGACAGTTTAAACACTTTTATCGCAAATAAAACAAAAGAAAATAACCATTATGGTTTCATAACTATTATGTCTTCATACCCTGGTAGAAAATTAACCAGAATTTCTGCCTAAGCAACTATAAATTGGCTATATTTCTTAGCTATAAATAAGTTACTCTGTTAATTAAATAAACTAGCTAAAATATTATTAATTTTTGTTTAATCGTCGACAACCGATATTTGTTCGCTATAAATTAACTAATTTTTATAGTTAACAATTACTTAAACTTTAAAAGTATTGATTTTTCTTTAGAAATTAGTCTAGGCGTGGAAACGCATACAGCATGGTCCAGGTGTTCGGGGTGGCCAATGTGAAGCCTAGGTGGTGCGCTCCATAAGCTTTTGTGTCTAGCTGTCGGAATGCATCGAATTCGTGGCCTAGGTGTTCGAGGTAGCCGATGATGGAGTTTAGGTGGTGCGCTCCGTAGGTTTTTGCCTCTAGATGTGTGAACTCATCGAATGCATGGTCTAGGTGTCCAGGGTGACCGATGACGGAGTCTATAGGTGATGCGCGCCATAGTTTTCATTATCCACCACGCTTTCGCTGCGTTCCAACACTTATAGAAACAAAATACTGCGGAGCGCACCACCTAGACACCGTTATCAGTCACCCTGAACACCTGGACCACGTATTAGATGCGCTCTGAGATCTTAACGCAAAAAACTACGGAGCGCACCACCATCATCGGCCACTTCAAAGACCTATAGATCACGTATTCGATGCGTTTCAACACCTAGAGGCAAAAACTACGGAGCGCACTACCTAGACATCGTCATCAGCCACCCCGAACACCTGGACCACACAGAATAAACCGCTGCCAATTCATTGGCCCGTGGCTTCCTCAAACTTAATTTGCTTATTCCTTTAATAAATTTTTAATAAAAAAATTTATAATTTTTGCAACAATTTATGACATAATTATAATTAAATTCATTTATGAAGATTAAAAAGTATTAATTTTTAAATTATATATAAAATATGAATAAAATAATAGGTATGATTTTTTTTTTTAATTATGTGTGAAAAATAAATAAAATAATTGATTGTAATATTATCGTCAAAACTTTTTAAAATTCCTAAATAACCTTTACTTTAAATCAAGGAGCGCGGGAGCGCTCCGAAGGCAAGTATAGAAGAGCCTTAGGAGTGACCGCGCGATGATATACATTGAAATGGATGTACGAGAAAATCAATGCACTTATATACCTATTGCGTTAGTTTCAACTATATAACATATCCCTCTTAATCGAAAGCCATTTCATTACTCTACACAAATCAAAAGATTTTATTTAAAAAGTTTATCTCGTTTAAAAGATATAGAGAGCTGAATTTTTTTATGTCCACTTTCCGATTCTAAATTTTCTCCATAGTTTCAGACTCTCATCCGGTGTTGCGACTTCCTGTCACGTGACCTACACACACACACACACACACACATTATAGATATACATCCCTATAGTATTTCGGTGTCGTATCGGTGTCAGGCATACCGTAGAGAATGACTCTATAGTAATAGGTGTGTGTGTGTGTATATATATATATATATATATTCGTTTCAATAATCATCAAAGATCTGAAGAAGTCGACTGACGAAAAGAATAAAAGATTTATTTACGAGCATCAATGAGGCAACAACATTTTTTAGATAAGTATTAAAATGACTAAATGTTAAATAGTAATTTTTTAAAGAATTGATACTTTGTGAAAATTTTTATTTACAGATAAGTAGTCAAGAAAATTTTTTCGGAGTCATTAAAATTTGATGAGCAGCTGATGTATCAAACTATGAGGAGAAAAATTTAATCTTATAAGGTAAGGTAAAACAGCATTATGTCAACAATTTTTTTTGTTAAATTAAAATTATAAAGTTAATTTTATTTTTTTTATTCTAGGTTAGGTTGTGTTATTTATATAAATCTAAGTGAAATAGAATAGGACTGTGCCATTAATATTACTATACCAATTACAGAAACAGTGATTTTATTGAAATACAAAGAGCAAGAGTTATTGAAGAACAGAAGTACTGGTTATAGAAAAAAGAATAGTAAATGCGAAAGATGAATTATGGCGTACGAAATTTCTAAATGAAATATATAAAAAATACAGTTTTCAATGGAGTAGAAGTATAGTAGATATATATTTTTTATATATACTACAATATAATTTATGATGCCGATTTGAAATTATATACTACAATATAATTTATGATGCCGATTTGAAATATTGGTCTGAGCGTTGGTTTAGAAAGCATCGTGTCATCTTTAAAAAACTTAGCCGATATCAGTGTTGTGCATATTTATTCAAGTGCCAATGAAAAAATTATGTCTAATGAACATGGAAATACGAAAAAGGGTAAAAATGATGTGTTATTGTGAAAATTTCAAGGAATGAAAGTGCTCAGTTAATCTGTTTTATGATTTTCTCACGGTAGGAGATGTCAAAATGTTTCAGAGACGTTTTAGTATATATTTATTTTTTCTATACAAGATTCAGATAATAATAATGCTTAATTCATCAACTGGTTGTGTTTGTTTTTAATTTTACAAGATTATGTTAAAATATAGTAGCGGTATGATGTGTTAAATGAAGTGTGTAATTTAGAACCTCTACTTAAAATCAGAATTTAAAATATTGGTCAAAGCCTTGGTTAAAAAAACAGGATTTTTGTCTATACTTCAAGAAACTTAGTCGATATTAGTGCTGTTCTGTTGTAAATATTTACTTAAACACCAATTAAAAGATTATGCCAAATGAACATTAAAATACAAAAAAAAGAAAAAATAATAGGTTATTGTTGTGAAAATTTCAACAAATAAAAATGCTCAGTTAATCTAATGTTATAATTTTCTCACGATGGGAGACGTCAAAATGTTTCAGAGAAGTTCTCAGCAATTCTTAGTTCATAAACTGATTGTTTTTAATTTTACAAGATGTGTAGCAATCATGGATAATTCAATGAATAATTATATTAAGATGTTTTACATTTTCTACTATAAAAGAATGTCGAGAAACCTTTTTTGGCTCAATGATTCTTAGTTCATAAACTTTTGTTTTTAATTTTGTAAGATGTGTCTGATCGGTTCTTAATTCAAGTGGTTTATATTGAAAACTTCAACGAATCCAAGTTTTGAAAATTATTATTTTATAACTAATGATTGGCTTATGGTGAGGGGCGCCAAATGTTTCAGTGGAGCCATCTGTTCTGTGAATATATGAGCAAGATATTGTTATTGAAGAACAGAAGTACTGGTTATGGAAAAAAAAAGTGAATTGTACAATGCTAAAGATGAATTATGGCGTATGAAATTCATTTCTAATACAGTTGTCAAAGTCGAATAGAAGTCTAGATATTTTATATTAACTTTATGTCACAAGTGCACGTAGTGTATTTGGAACGGCTGATCAGAGGAACATAATATTAAATAGAATTAGAATATATGATATATGCCATTATTATAATATTTGAATAAAACATGAGAAGAATAATGATTTAAAAATGTGTTAAAAGTTTGAAATCAGTCTGATCAGTTGAAAATAATCTCAAATATGAAATAAGACTGCCATATATTTTATTTTATCATGATAATTTTTTAAAAGATTTGAAACAGATGATTGAAAATAATAAAGATAAATACAATAAGATTGCTCGTCAAAGTGAAATAGAAGTTTAAATATTTTTTAAAATACATATTCCGAACAACATTTTTATTGATATTTTTATGTTTATGGGTTATTTTCATGAATTTGTCAAAATTAAATCGAACAAGTATGCTACATTAGAAAGTTTTATTAAATATAATTATAATTAACTACGAAATTCATAACTTATAGGCAAGTGTACATTATCATTCATTGCAAATTCTTTAATTTATTAATCATATAACTTTACAATTAATAGTATTGTTAATTAATCATCATACCTAAGAAAATACACGTTTGATTATATTATTTCAAAAAATTTTACAATGTAATCACTTTATCGAGCTCCTTGAAGAAACATTCAAATTTAAAACTTTTGTGAATAACAATACTACCATTTAATAATGATATTAAAAATATCCTATAATAAACTCTCGTAACGTTATCACACTATGTAATTATTATTTTCTCTCCAAAAGTTGTGAAATCTATCTAAAAAACTTTTTACAAAATTTTAAACTAAGGCAAGTATTGGTCTCTCTCTCCCTCACCTCTCTCTCCCTCTCCCTCTCTCAACATCTGTTAAACTAAGTACCAAAAACTTTAATGAGAGCTTAAATATTTTTTAAAACAATCAACACGTTTTTTAAAAGCTAACTTTTTAAGTACATTCTAACAACAATTTGTCTAGTCCTTCTAATTCTTCTAGTCTCATCTATTCAATAAGCACTCTGTACAAATGGTCATAATTTTTTCATGACTGTACAAATAAATAATACCATTTAAAATAATGATATTAAAAATATACTATAATAAACTCTCGTAACGTTATCACACTATGTAATTATTATTTTCTCTTCAAAAATTGTGAAATCTATCTAAAAAAGCTTTTTACAAAAGTTTAAACTAAGGCAAGTATTAGTCTCTCTCTCCCTCCCCCTCTCTCCCTCCTTTTCTCTCGCTCCCTCCCTCTCTTTCTCCCCTGTCTCTCTCGACCTCTCTCTCTTTCCCTCCCCTCTCTCTCCCTCGCGCCCATAGCATCTGTCAAACTGAGTAACAAAAACTTTAATGAGAGCTTAAATATTTTGTTAAAACAATGAACACGTTTTTTAAAAGCTATTTTTTTAAGTACGTTTTAATAACAATTTGTCTAGTCCTTTTAATTCTTCTAGTCTCATCTATTCAATAAGCACTCTCTACAAATGGTAATAATTTTTTCATGACTGTACAAATAATCTTAATAACTGAAAACTTTCTTTTCGAAAAAATTAATTACAAAAAAAAACAAGAAGAAAAATGAAAAGTTCATGCAAAACTTATATGCTAACAAAACTAAATTATTTTTACTATTTCTCTAAACCACTGTTAAGTTGCTTTGTAAAAAAAATCCCCACCCCCTATCTCTCTCGTCTATTTTTACTTAACAAGTATGTATAATAACTCCATGAAAAATGTTGAATATTTTTTTAAAACAGCCCTCAAGACATTCTGTACAAGAATAATACAATAACAAACTTTATTTTGAAATATCTACGGAATCTTCGAAAAATGTTTTCTTTAAAAAGAAAGCATTAATATTTTTCCTCGAAAGTATTTAATTTATAAATTTCTTTAAATTAAAGTAGAAATAACTTTAATGAGAGCTTAAATATTTTTTTAAAACAATCAACACGTTTTTTAAAATCTAATTTCTTAAGTACGTTTTAACAATACAATTTTTCTAGTCCTTTTAATTCTTCTAGTCTAATCTATTCAATAAGCTCTCTATACAAATGATAATAATTTTTTTCATGACTACAAATAATAATTTTTGTTAGTATAAAACTTTCTACGAAAGTATAAAATAAGGCAAGTATAAACATTTTTCCTTTATAATCTACTCTCCCTCCCACTCTTCGCCCGCCCTCTCTCGCCCTCTACCCCTCCCCGCTCTCTCTCTCTCTCTCTCTCTCTCTCTCTCTCTCTCTCTCTCTCTCTCTCTCTCTCTCTCTCTCTCTCTCTCTCCCCCCCTCTCTCTCAATATCCGTCAAACTCTGTATCAAAAACTTTACTGAGAGCTTAAATATTTTTTTAATACAATTAACACGTTTAAAAAAAAATTCTTTTTTAAGTACGTTTTAACAACACAATTTTTGTCTAGTCTTTTTATTTCTTCCAATCTCATCTATTCAATAAGCACTCTCTGCAAATGATAATAATTTTTTCATGACTGTACAAATAATAATATTGTTAATATAAAACTTTCTACGAAAGTATAAAATAAGGCAAGTATAGACGTTTTTTCTGTATAATATCTATTAAATAATAATATTTATGATTTTGTAAAAGAAATCAAAAAAATACCAGTGAAAAAGTCTTTTACTTCTTTGAGTCATTGTATAATGAACAAATTATATGTAAGTAAGTACATTCAAATTGTTCACTGCAAATCAGACAAATGAAAGTTGTGAAATCAATTATCGATAGTCAAGTAATGCAAACCACTCTCGGAAACTACTGTATGACTGTTCTCAGAAATGTATTCAAATTTGTTAATCTTTCTGTACAAATTAAACACAAGAAAGTACTGAAATCAATTTATTGTAGTCAAGTACCCATAAGTTAACTTGACTGACATAATACAACTTTTCGTACCTACTCATCAAACATATTCAGCCAGCGAGCATAAATTACTACTTAACGCCCAAGGGGCGTAATAGCTCATATATACAGCTCTTACAAAACTTTATAGAACCTACGCACTTTACGTCCATGTGGGAAAAATTATTTGAATTGTATAATATTATATATAAGTACATTCAAATTATTCATTGTAAATCAAACAAACGAAAGTTGTGAAATCAATTACCGATAGTCAAGTAATGCAAACAACTCTGCGAAACAATTGTATAACTGTTCTCAGAAATGTATTCAAATTTGTTCATTCTTCTATACAAATTAAACACAAGGAAGTTCTGGAATCAGTTTATTGTAGTCAAGTACCCATAGGTTAACTTGACTGACATAATACAACTTTTAGTACCTACTCATCAAACATATTCAGCCAGCGAGGATAAAGTACTACTTAACGCTTAACAGGCGCAATAGCTCACATACTCCTACAAAACTTTATAGAACCTACGCACTTTACGCCCATATGGGCGAAAATTATTTTAATCATATAACTACTATGCCTTCTTTTTATTTCTAAAATTCATAAGAATTCAGATATTTACGAAAAGTCAAAGCCTATATAAAAAAATTACATAGTTACCACCATATCACCATTTTTCATTATTCTTTCTCAATTTTGAAATTTCTATAATATTACGCATCTTGGGAGGGCAATAGAAGTCTATAGAGCTGCTCTAGCAGGGGTGGTCTTCCAATCTCCCATACATACTTGGCGGGCCCGACGGTTTGCAGTTTAAGGTGTAGACATGATCATTTTCATATAAATATTCATATGTTTACAGATCAGATAAAATGAATAAATAGATTGCTTCTACATATTAAATACTAATACGTATTGAATGTATTACTCTGTTTTTAAATAGAAAGTGCAAACCCGCATGAAAATATCATATGAGATCTCATATAAGATCTCATGAGATCCCATAATATGTAAAATTGCAGATGACATCACATATATCATACCTCATATGAGATCTGATGTCTGAAATACTCATATAAAATCTCACATGATATTTACACGTTGGAAAAGGATAAAAAATTAGTGGCTTATACAATGGTTAGTAAAATCTAAAGCACTTTTGAGTAGACTATAAATTTGATGTATTTTTTATATCAGATTCCCGCTTAAAAAAAACGGACACAAGGAAAAATATTTTGGGTAATGGAAGTACATCATGAGATTTTGCACATGTAGGGATATTATATTTAAACGGTATCAATTCAAAATTAGAGCCAATGTAATTATTTATAGTGGACTTATAAGTATAAACATTGTTAATGAATTTATGCAATAATATAGTATTCTACATTTACAAAGCCCACCGGTAAACTGCAAACCGTCGGGCCCGCCAAGTATGTATGGGAGATTGGAAGACCACCCCTGCTAGAGCAGCTCTATAGACTTCTATTGCCCTCCCAAGATGCGTAATATTATAGAAATTTCAAAATTGAGAAAGAATAATGAAAAATGGTGATATGGTGGTAACTATGTAATTTTTTTATATAGGCTTTGACTTTTCGTAAATATCTGAATTCTTATGAATTTTAGAAATAAAAAGAAGGCATAGTAGTTATATGATTAAAATAATTTTCGCCCATATGGGCGTAAAGTGCGTAGGTTCTATAAAGTTTTGTAGGAGTATGTGAGCTATTGCGCCTGTTAAGCGTTAAGTAGTACTTTATCCTCGCTGGCTGAATATGTTTGATGAGTAGGTACTAAAAGTTGTATTATGTCAGTCAAGTTAACCTATGGGTACTTGACTACAATAAACTGATTCCAGAACTTCCTTGTGTTTAATTTGTATAGAAGAATGAACAAATTTGAATACATTTCTGAGAACAGTTATACAATTGTTTCGCAGAGTTGTTTGCATTACTTGACTATCGGTAATTGATTTCACAACTTTCGTTTGTTTGATTTACAATGAATAATTTGAATGTACTTATATATAATATTATACAATTCAAATAATTTTTCCCACATGGACGTAAAGTGCGTAGGTTCTATAAAGTTTTGTAAGAGCTGTATATATGAGCTATTACGCCCCTTGGGCGTTAAGTAGTAATTTATGCTCGCTGGCTGAATATGTTTGATGAGTAGGTACGAAAAGTTGTATTATGTCAGTCAAGTTAACTTATGGGTACTTGACTACAATAAATTGATTTCAGTACTTTCTTGTGTTTAATTTGTACAGAAAGATTAACAAATTTGAATACATTTCTGAGAACAGTCATACAGTAGTTTCCGAGAGTGGTTTGCATTACTTGACTATCGATAATTGATTTCACAACTTTCATTTGTCTGATTTGCAGTGAACAATTTGAATGTACTTACTTACATATAATTTGTTCATTATACAATGACTCAAAGAAGTAAAAGACTTTTTCACTGGTATTTTTTTGATTTCTTTTACAAAATCATAAATATTATTATTTAATAGATATTATACAGAAAAAACGTCTATACTTGCCTTATTTTATACTTTCGTAGAAAGTTTTATATTAACAATATTATTATTTGTACAGTCATGAAAAAATTATTATCATTTGCAGAGAGTGCTTATTGAATAGATGAGATTGGAAGAAATAAAAAGACTAGACAAAAATTGTGTTGTTAAAACGTACTTAAAAAAGAATTTTTTTTAAACGTGTTAATTGTATTAAAAAAATATTTAAGCTCTCATTAAAGTTTTTGATACAGAGTTTGACGGATATTGAGAGAGAGGGGGAGAGAGAGAGAGAGAGAGAGAGAGAGAGAGAGAGAGAGAGAGAGAGAGAGAGAGAGAGAGAGAGAGAGAGAGAGAGAGAGAGAGAGAGAGAGAGAGTTATATTTTCTTTGTGAAATTTCACACATATAGGGTACTTGTCTCTAGTAGTATTATGCCTGTCTGTATTTGTGTGCTCTTTCTGGAATTTCCGATGTAAGAAAAAGGTTCTAACCTTAAAAATAATAAATGGCTATTACGAGAAACAGCAAAAAAAAACGATTTATCCCATGAATTACTCGGTTGGATGTATTATTTCCATTTTCTAGTATACATAAATGCGTTCCCGAATAATTACGATTTTAAAAGAGGGCTAAAATAGTTTTAACCTCAAATATCTTTGAAATTCATAAACGAATTCTTTTACCCTAAGAACTCTTCTAATAAATAATATACAAACTCTACATCTCTACCAAATTTTAAAGAAATTAAAACAATTTTAATGTAGTTATATTGTGCGACAACAAAGAAAGTCATTTTCAAAAAGACTAAAATTTTAAATATCAAACATCTCAAAAAATAACCATATAATCTGGATGAAATTTTACACAGGTATTGCCTATATTGCATACAAAATAGTCTAAATTTCAAGCTGATACACGAAGTCGTCATTGACAAATTACGATTTTGAAAAAAACCGTAAAAGAATTTTAACCTTAAATATTTCTAAAAATCATGAGACAATTCTTTTAGCCAAAGGACTTATACGATAATATATAGACTCTACATTTCTACAAAATTTCAACATGATTAAATCAATTTCTGTTTCCTCTAGTTATCATGCGACAAAGAAAATAATTTTGTAAAATACGAAAATTTTCAAAATTAAATATCACAAAAAGTAATCATACGATCTTGATGAAAGTTCGTACATATATTATCTATATTACATACAAAAGTGTCTATAAATTTACAGCTGATACATGGAGCCGTTCTCGAGAAATTACGATTTGAAAAAAAGGTTAAAAAAATTTTAACCCCAAATATTTCTGAAATTTCTGGACTAATCATTTTGCCCAAAGAAGTCGACCGAGAGCTATCAAAAATCTACCTCTACAAGTAATTTCAAAGCGATTATGTCAATTTTACTCTCGCAATCGCTGGACATACAAAACTCATTTTTTTTCACATTTCAATTTTTTTCTCAAAAACTAGTCGACAAAATGAATTAAATTTTTACAGATTACAGCTATTTATATTCTGCATTACGGTGATTTTTCTCAAGAAAATTGACCGTTTAGTTTAGGAGTTATAAGCTTTTTAGAAAAAAACACGTTTTTGTTAATAACAAAAGAATCGTGATAGCTAGAGAAATTTTTTTTTGGAAAATATAGGTATTTTAATGCTCTTGCGAATGCTATCTATTTGATTCAAATATCTCGATCTTATCATTAAAAAAAAGCAAAAATCAATTTTGAGAAAATCGAAAATTCGAAATAAAACAAAAACGCATCGGCGAATCAAAAAAAGAATTTTTGACCCGCTATCACACAAAGAAACCAACAAAAAATGAAACCTGTCCGGTCAAAATCGATCGAGTAGAAGCTGAGATCCAGGCGTACACACACACATACACACACATATACACACACACACACACATCATCCATACAGGCATGTTTCAAAAATCATGTATATTGATTCCTAACACCTCCAAAAACAATTATAAAATGTTTTTACAATAACTCAAAAAATTATTATCACAAAGCTTCCTCTAGGAGGAAGCAAAAAAAAATCTTTACTGTTAACGAACGGATGTTTGGATATAAACAAACGAATGTTCATTTATAGTTAAACAAATTCGTTAAAAATTAAGTTTGAGTTGTTTACTCAAACGATTCGTAACGTAACTGTTAACGAATTTGTCTAATTATAAATGAACATTCATTTGTTCATATCCAAACGTCCGTTCGTTAACAGTAAAGATTTTCTTTTCTCTGAGCATGTATTAGATGCGCTCTGAGATCTAATCGCAAAATACTATGGAGTACACCACTTAGACTTCATCATCAGCGACTTCGAACACCTAGACCACGTATTAGATGCATCCCGACACCTATATAGACACAAAAAACTATGGAGCTCACCACTTAGACTCCATGATAGGCCACCCCAAAAACCTAGACCACGCATTCGATGCCTTTCAACACCTAGAGGCAAAAAACTACGGAGCGCACCACCAAGACTCCATCATCGGCCACTTCGAACACCTAGACCACGCATTCGATGCATTCCGGTACCTAGATACAAATACTTATGGAGCGCACCTCCTAGGCTTCATCGTTGGCCACCCCGTACATCTAGTCCACGCATTTCATACGTTCTGACACATAGACGCAAACTTTTACATATACTATTTGACTATTAACATGAAATAAACTGAAAATTAGGTAATTTCTGGTTAATATTTTTATCAAGGCTTAAGCATATTATAACCAAATTTCAAGCTAAAAGCGTGACATTATTACCGGGGTTTCTAGCTAATTTTTAGCTAAAAATTAACGATATTCTGAAAATTAGTTGATTTATAGCTAGAATATGGTTAAGATTTCTACCAGGGTATATATCCATTTTTACATTTTACCTTGTGAATCGGGATGTCGGAATCTATATAGAAATACATATTTACCTGCATTCTCGTATTTTTCGTTATTTATTTTTTATTTTTGATTTTTACTGTTTTGTTTTTGTCATACACTGTTCTTTAACTTGTTATGAACATCGGATGACTGCTATAATTTTTAAAAACTTCATAACAAATTTCACTAATCTCAAGTTCGACGTAGGAATCTATTCGCTGTGTGCATGGTGTTGGAGGGGGTAAGCGAAACTATCGAAGCGTTCATGGTGGCGGAAAATAGCAGTTTCTGAGGCTATTGCGTGTGTGTGTGTGTGTGTGTGTGTGTGTGTGTGTGTATGAGCAATTCCTGGGAAATGGCGAAAAATTACCAAAAATGAGCGATTTTTGCTAAATCATCGTAATTATCATCGTAATTCTTAAAATTTTCGTCATTTTTCGCACTTTTCATTCATTTTCAAATTCACATAGCTTTGCACCGAATCGACCGATTTTAATGATTGCCCTCTCAAATTAAAGCTCTATTCTTCAACTTTAATCACTTTTTTGTGGAATTTGGTTTGGCCTCTTCAATAGCTTGTTATTGGTTCATCATCAATGACAACTTTTCACCCATTTTTCCCATGTTAAATTTGATACTGTAAAAAAATGATACCACTTAATCGGCTTGGAACACACGTTTTTTCACGTTCTATAAGGTTCAAGAAACGAGAAAAACCTTGTGTGGTAAGTGTGTATTTAAAAAAATTTTTCATTTTTTTTGGCGACGTAAGAGGGAAATTTCCCAGGAATTGCTCATATATATAATCTCAAAAATACATAGAAAATAAGTATTTAAATATATATAAATAGACTTTTCGACACTTGTTTTCATGAAATAATGTTATATTTATACAGCTACATATATTATACAAATGACATAATGAATTATATTTGTGGTTACGCATTTATATCGTTTATTTGGTAACTTCCTATGTTGGAGACATAGTAAAAGTACCACTGTTTGTAAAAGTACCTCTGTATCAGAGATGGTGCCTCCAGCGTGCTCGTAGTGAATAATTGAGGGTGCGGCTGAAAAAGGGGCACAGCTTTGTATAATTTAAGGGGGTTCTCCTCGGGCACTACAGTTTGTGGCTCAGCGAGAGCATAAACTATACCATGAACGTCGTTCTGTCTCTCTCGCTCTCGTGCACGTCGTCTGCTATTTGTGTTTATAATCATTGATATCTTTTTAAAAAGATCGGCTTCCCACATATTTGATAAACTTAATAGAAAGAGCCGAATTTCATCTTTCTTAAGCTATGTTTTTCTTTTTGAAGTCCAGTTTTTTTGATGAGTAATACTATTACTTTCTGTCACATTTGATATAGCACTCATTTACTCTCATGTAAAAATAACCATTTTCAAGAATTTTTTTCTCAAAAATTTGTTCCGCAATGTATGTAAACAAACATATGGTATCATTTCTGTGACTTTGAAGAATATTTTTATATTTTTTTCAGAAGCTTTTTCAGTTTTTGCAATATGAAGAGAACTACCTTAAATGAGTCATATGTGTCCTTTTTCCAGCCGCACCCTCAATTGGCTCTAGCATCCCCTTAAGTGGAGGTCGCGGGTTACCGAAGTATTACTATATTAACGACATCATGATTTTCATTATTTCTTCAAGAAATAACTGATTTAATGAAAACCCAACAGTCGTTGTTCCCACTTTTTTTCGATAAATATAACGTGTAGAAATGAAAAAGCATTCATTCCATAATTTACTTTTGAGTGCACTTGGAAATATCATTTTATAATTTATTTTACTCACTCATTTTAAATTAACTTAAAAACTACATCAATTAAGTGGACGCCGAACTCGCTTGAGTTAGTTTTTCAAAGTTTTCTTTGCAATTAATTGATTGTGTGAGTTAGGATAACTGAATAGAGATAGCGGAACATTAATACTTATATAAAGCGCGCACAATTCTCCAGAACTCCAAAAACAAGAGAATATATATATGTGTGTGTGTGTGTGTGTGTGTGTGTGTGTGTGTGTGTGTGTGTGTATAAAATAAAAACACGTTATAGTTGTTCAGCATCTCTTATAAGATGGTTATTGCTCACGTTCCAAGAAACCGCGTAAACTTGATGTAGGGTGACTATTACCAGTAGATGGACGATTATCAGAAGATGGCCGAATTCTAGTTTATTTAATTAATACAAAATTTTTCAAATTTATACTTCATTTCACTGCAAAGACGGATGCAAAATCGATCTAAAGCAACTTTTTAATGAGGTTTATCTATTAACAGTAAGCCGTACCGGCGGTTAGAAAGTCGCCCATCTACTGGTTTAGTCACCCTAGCACACAGTTGACTAAAGCTTTGCTACTAATCTCGGCACAGCAATTGGACTTCTAACGATCTCATTTGCATAGTTGTCAGAATATTGACCTGACTCTACTGTGTCAAACCCTAAGACTGCTTTAAAAGTCATCTCCGCCTATGCAGCAGGAAATTCCAGTCACACCCCTACTTAACTGTACAAATGATGCTTTTCTCGATCCGGCGGGGGTAATGTACGAAATAAAACACTTGTATTTCTTACGTTTTTTGAGCGACTTTTCGTTGACGAGAAAAGCATCATTTCTACAATAGAATTATAGAGGGTGAAAAAATCTTCAATTCAAACCCCTACTTAACATTGTATATGTATATAATGCTTTGCAAGCGAAGAAAAAAGTTACGCAAACATAAACAATCCGTTGACCAATCCCACGCCGTGTTATTCAAACGCGAATGATTTGCTCTCTTCCACTCCCTATAGCCACTTGGCTTTTCCCCAAACCTTAGCCCCAATTTCGGCTTTTGCTCGGGCGCACGTAGATATCAAGAGTAGTCGGCAACTGGAGTGGCTAGATAATAAATATAGGTATGTCGAACGCGTAGCGGCTTATCCTTGGCCTCCTTTAGAGTCACCTTTCGGGTCGCTGCAGTATTGTAGTATACTTTGTAGTTTACAGCGGCGAACCGGAGGCGTGTCACCTAACTCCGCGGGGGGTCTTCGACCAGGAAGTGCCGACGAAAATCATGAGGAACACGTTGTCAACGCGTGGTGGCGGAGGTGAGCGGTCACATCTCCCGCTGTGCATAACGGTAAATAGGTAAATCTCAGCGTGCCGAATCCGTCTATATACGAGCTTCTTATCGATTCTGCGCGAGAAAATTTTCAAGCTTTAGTTTGTTATAAATGTTTTCTGCTTGTTTTTTGAACGGAGAGGGTATGTTTTACTTGTCTTTGCCTCGCTTATATTTCTTTTTTCTAGCAAGGCTGGGCGCGAGTTTTCTACTGAGAAAATCTGCTAACTTTGGTTTGTTATTATAGCTGTTTTCTGGTTGTTTCTGTAGGACGTAAAGTAGGGTTTTTCTTCGCTAGAAGCATTTACGAAGTAAAATGACTTGAAAAAGGTTTAAATATACCGCATTTGTAAAAATGTTGAGTTAAATTTATACTTTTCGCGCAACAAGTTGTTGCAGTGTAAGTTTAATAACACGCATAAATGCTGCATCATTGTTTCGTCTCGTGAAATTTTAGCTATCTCGCGATCAGATTTAGCACCGTATTTTATTACGAGAGGAGATAAATTGCTATTGATGGTAGGTGCAAAATCAGTATTTATAACCAACTGCTTTTATTGCAAACTTGGTCGAATTCAAGTGAACACATGTTCCTGCGCCAGCTCAGCAATAAACGAGATAATAATAGGCAAAATAACGCTAAAGTAGTAGATTGATAATGTATGTTATGATAATAAAGGAGATTATAAGCATAAAAAATTGCGCAATGCGTATATATTATCTTTATATTTACTCCCACAACTAGAAAAATAAAATTTAGACTACTGACTTATAATCATCCTGCGTATGAATGCGACAATAATGAGTCCGTATTGACTCGCTTTCTCTCAGATATTACCCCCTATAAACTTTACGATCCGACATCTTAAAATTTCGCAAAGATGTATAAAACACGCGCATATGTAATGAATACACGAGCGGAGTAAGTAGAAGCGCCGCAAATGTCAAAGTCAAGGCAGGGACGCGTGCGGGGGCACGAGTGTGACTTTTGGAGAAAGGCTTTATTGCGTGGCTCGTCCCTTAAACTCCTTGACTCCATTGGTGTTGTGAGTCGGTGGGCTAGGAAGGAAAGGGTTATGAGGAGCTCAAATAAACCGGTAATTTATTGTGGTCCATAAAAATAAAGCGGCAGGACGCGCACAAAGCGCGTTTAATCATCACGCGCTCATTATCCGTTTAGGAGTTTCAACCCTTTCGGAATTTGACCAGCTAACTCACTCCTCTCTCGTCTTCTCGCTTGCAGACTATGCGGGCTTACCGACTTTATTACGCTATTTCGCTCTATGGGTTCTCATCTCTCATCTCTCTTTCTCTAATAGTTACTAGATTTCATGTTGTCCCGCGACACCTGTAATTGTATATTGACGTTATTTCTGCTATTATTACGACTCGGGGGTGAGCAAATTAATGAGTTTCAATAACCTCTAATCTTGGAACCTTATGGATTTATGAATTTTATCGATTTCTTTGATTTTAGACGAGAATACGAATTTAATTCATGAAAAAGTATTCTTATTTCTGTAAATGCTACGTCTCAGCATTAATTTTTATAAATCTAGTTAAGATGGACGACGAGCAGGAAATGAAAAGTTATTTTAAGGACTGACCCGCTATATAAACGAAATCTAAGAAACCTTCCGCTTCGGTCACTGTTTCTTCCAAAAATCTCGCGGGAATAAAAGGCTGTGGTCCAGATTCCGGGAACCGATTTTGAGCAGACTGCATTCAATATACATAAAAAAGTCGCGATTCACAGCAGCACACACACGTATAAAAAGAAACCCGGCGTCCGTCATTATATACGCGCGCGAGCGCCCTTCGATCGCCTGCATCATCGCTTGCTTGCTCTCCCGCCGCTGCCTCATTAAAAAAGGTAAATCGCTTTACAGCCCAACACACACACACACATACACACACACGCACACACACACACACGCGCGAGAAAGCGCGCATGAAACTTTTCCGGCGGCCCCAAAAGGAACACGAGCTCGCGAACAAGCGAAAAAGAAAACGAGAGAACACGTACGCGGAAGGCTGCAGCGCGCTCGCGGAGCTTTGATATGGAAAAAGAAGCGAGAAGGAGGAACGGCATAATTGGCGGATATCTTACGCTCTCTCTCTCTCCCCCTCTTTTTCTCCCTCCTTGCGATCGCACGAGAGAGCCGACTTTAATGATCGACTTGTAAAAATGTTCCCTATTTTTATTCTTCCTTTTTTATGGCACCAATAAAGTAAAGACTCGGCACGCACGATATACCTGCGTATATGTGCAACGCAACTCGTTCACGCATGTGTTTTGTCGGTGTGCATCGCGCACCAACCATGGCGTGACTCGTACGTGCATATATGTATTATAACATACATATACATATACGGCAGGTTATAATATGTGCGTGCGTGTCTCCGCGCATACTTGATACACGCGAATCTTATCTCGAAACGAAAGCTCGGCTTCGGGCACCACTTTTGTTGACTCGCTCGTGGGGAAGAGAGAGAAGGAAAATATAAATTTTGTCTCACATTTACGCGTATGTATATATATGTGTGTGTGTGTATGTGTGGGTGGGTGTGTGTGTGCGGGTGTGTGCCACAAAACTGGTCAAAAATTTTTTTTAAGACACACCTTCTCGAAATGTTTTCAATTAAAAATGTCAATTTACAATTAAAAACGTCATTGTGATACATTTTCTTAAAAGTTGGAATTTTTTAAGAAAATGGCAAAGAAGCCCTCCTCTTTCAACCTCAGTCATTTTCTAAAAAGAAATTGAAACTATAGAAAGGGAAAGCTTTCATTTTCTCTTTTGAAAATTAAAAAATGTTGATTTTTTTCAAAAGTTATAATAGGTTAGTTGAGTATCGAAAAGGGATAAAAATAGATAAATCGCAGGAATCAGGAGCCTCAACTTTAAGACTATTTTTATGCCTTTTCAACACTCAACTTTAAACTCTTATAACTTTTGAAGAAATCAACATTTCTTTATTTTCAAAAAATTAAATGAAAGCTTTTTTGCTTCCCCCTAAAGGAAGCTTTGTGATAGTAATTTTTTCAGTTGTTATAAAAACATGTTATAATTGTTTTCCGAGGTGTTAGGAATCAAAATACATGGTTTTTGAAAAATGTCTGGATGGATGTGTGTGTGTGTGTGTGCGTGCGTGCGTACGTGAGTGCGTGCGTGTGTGTGTGTGTATGCCTGGATCTCAGCATCTACTCGGTCGATTTTAACCGGACAGATCTCATTATTTTTGTTTTTTTTTGTGTGATGCGGGTCAAAAATTCGTTTTTTGATTGGGCCAATGCATTTTTGTTTTATTTCAAATTTTTGATTTTCTCAAAATTGTTTTTTGCTTTTTTTTAATGATAGAATCGAGATATTTGAATCAGATTGGTAGCATTCGAAAGAGAATTAAAACACCTATATTTAAAAAAAAAGTTTCTAGCTATCACGGTTCTTTTGTTATTAACAAAAACGTGTTTTTTTTTTTTAAAGCTTATAGCTCCCAAACTAAACGGTCAATTTTCTTGAGAAAAATCATCGTAATGCAGAATATAAATAGCTGTAATCTGTAAAAATTTGAATTCATTCTGTTGGTTAGTTTTTTAGAAAAAAATGAAAAAAATGAGTTTTGTATGTCCAACGATTACGGGAGTAAAATTGACTTAATCGCTTCAAAATTCCTTGTAGAGGTAGATTTTGGATAGATCCCGGTCAAGTTCTTTGGGTAAAATGATTGGTCCATAAATTTCAGAGATATTTGAGGTTAAAATTTTTTTAAACTTTTTTTTCAAATCGCAATTTCTCGAGAACGATTCTATGTATCAACTCCATATTTTTAGACAATATGATAAATGTGATGATAATATGTGTGCTAATTTTCATCAAAATCGAACGCTTACTTTTTGAGATATTTGATATTCAAAATTTTCGTATTTTATACAAAGTCAATTTCTTTGTCGGATGATAACTAGTGAAAAAAAAGGATTTATTCATGTTGAAATTTTGTGGAAATATAGAGTTTGTATCTTTATCGTACGGTTTTTTTCAAAATCGTGATTTTGAAAAATCACACTTCATGAATCAGTTTGAAATTTATAGACTATTTTGTATGCGATATATCGACGGCGGAGTGGAATAAGGTCGAATTTTAAATATTAATGAATTTTTAAATCATTGTAAATTTTTAAATCATTTTAAAACACGTAGAATGAATAAACATATATTATATTTGAACTATATGCTACACATATAGGAACGATAAATCAATGACTTGGCAGCGGTTTTTTTCTATTTTTATTTTCTTTTTTGCAACTTTGTGTGAGACGTTTCTGGGCTAAATAAATGATTAAAGAAGAGGCTTTTTTGCTATTTTGTTAAAAAAATTTCAACCCTAAAATAATATGTCACAAAGACGTTTTTAATTGTATATGATTTTTCTGTATACTTTGTGATATAAGAAAGAAGAGAAAACGCATCCGGAAGGTGTGTCTTCAAAAAAAATTTTGACCAGTCTTAAGATAGCCAAAATATATATATATCTTCCTATATTATATAGTTGCAAGAAAATGCTTACGACTCAGCCCCCTTATCCTCTCCTCACCCTCCCTCGCGCCCCTCTCAGCCTCTCCTCATCCCACCTCAAAATAACGTAAAAATGTGATTATTTATACGTTTTTCTGAAGAAAATGTGAACATCCTGACCCTTCCTCGTCCCTTTCCTCGCGCCCCTCGCCTTCTCCTCACCTCCAGCACCCCTCTCAGCCCACCCCCCCCTCATTTCTATATCGGCAACTTCTCGCAAAGTGGTATCCTTCGCTAATAGCTCTACAAATCCACTTTTCCTTTTTTAGAAAAATTTTTAGAAGGATTGATTTATTTTTATAAATAGGATACCGTGATCAAAAAGGTGGTTTCTCCAGGAAAAGGCTTTTGATAATAGCCAAAAGACCTTCCAACTTTAACAAAGGAAACGTAAATTACGAGTTACAATTAAAAAAGATATCAAGGACATCAATATTAATTTTGTTATTGACAGAGACGTAGAAACGAAACGTAGAGACAGAGACATGGAGACAGAGACATATGGACAGAGTCGGAGAGACAGAGACGTAGAGACAGAGACGTACAGACAACGTAAAGACAAAGATTAGAGACGGAGATGTAGAGACAGAGACGTAAAGACAAAGATGTAGAGAGAGTAATTGGAGATAGAAATGTAGAGACAGGGGCGTAGAGACAGAGACGTAGAGACGGAGACGTAAAGACAGAGGCGGTGAGGCCGAGACGCAGAGACAGAAAAGTAGAGACAGAGACGTAGAGACGGAGATTAGAGACAGAGCTGTAGAGCCAGAGACGTAGAGACAGGGTTGGAGAAACAGAGAAAGAAACGTAGAGACAGAGTTAGAGAAATAGAAACGTAGAGACAGGCGCGTAGAGACAGAGACGTACAGGCAGAGATGTAGAGAGAGACGTAGAGATAGAGGCGTTGAGGCAGAGACGTAGGGACGGAGATGTAGAGAGAGACGTTGAGATAGAGACGTAGACAGAGACATAGAGACCGAAAAACCAGTAGGAAGTACCACTTTCGCCCCCAGCTCAAAGAACGTGGTATTGTCGGCACGTGGATGTTGAAAAATAATATACGCACCACCGATAAGTTTTTTCCTCCGAAGATGCGTAATATATCTCCTCAGGTATTATAGACTACTTATTAAAGTACATGCTTAATTGGAAAATGATATTTCCTTGAAAAAATAGAAACCTACACTAAAGGACCACACACACAGTGTATGGGAAAGTATCATCCGGTCAAATTGAACGACACTTTAGAAAAAGACAGATCTTGAGGTCCTGAAGAAATCTATCTTTTTCCAAAGTTTCACTCTAGATTAAATTAAATAGATTTTCAAGATTCTAATTGGAGGTTGACGAGCGAAGCGTGTAGGGGGTACCTCTAGTATATATCTTCCTATATTATATAGGCGTTATCGTTATAGTTGAAAGCAGTCCCTCCACCGTCCCCTTCCCCTCCACCGTCCCCTCCACTTTTTAACGTTAAATTCGTTCAAAAATCACGTTATTTTTCAATCTTAACCCGTCCAGCGCCCCTCCACCGGTCCTTCCACCGTCCCCTCCACCACCATTGAGCTGTTGTAGGCGCGTTGAGTGAACATAATTAAAAAAAAAGAATAAACCTAAATTCGAAAAAGTTTAGATTTTGCTGAAAATTTGTACACAGGGGTTTTCGAGGTCGCTGATCAAGATTTTGCTATTGAACTTTCAAAATTCAAAATGGCGGATCCATTTCGGCGGTTAAAGGTTCGAAAAAAGCTTAGGTTTTTCTCAAAATTGTAATGCAGAGGTTTTCGAAGTCGCTGATCACGATCTTGCTATCAGACTTTCGAAATTCAAAATGGCAGTAAAAAGTTCGAAATAACCTTTGATTTTCTTGAAAATTGGTATACATGGTGTGGTGTACGCGCGCGGGAGACAATAGGCATGATTATGTAAGCGTTTTCGGGTGGGGACACCAAGCGACGCAGGCAAGCGAGGAGCGAGAGCGCCAGAGAGATTCACGCGACGTAAGTGTAAGGAGCTGATGTAAGAGCACTAATAAAGATACAAACTATAACCCGTGCATTATATCTTTCCCTTAGTCTTCCTATCGCCTGATCCATATTACCCACGCACGGCTGCATACACGTCAACTGGCGACGAGGATTTTTTTTTCCGAACATCAGCGTGGAAGAGCCGAGTGGAAAAGTGGGCAACGTTTCCGTCGAGCGACGAGCAGCGGAACACCGACGACGTGAGCGACGCACGACGCCATTTTGAGACAAGGTAGGCACAGTGTAGTTCGCGGCCCAACAAAACGTAACGAGTGCACGGGATTTTGCAAAATCAGCGATCAAAGTGAAACGCAACGAACAATAAAAAGTGCGCATGAGCGATGAACAAGTAGAGACGAGTTCCGTCTCGGCTAAGACTATTTTAACGTTGAATGAAGCTCAGCACTTAAGGAAGGCGGACATTATTGCCGAACTGAAAAGCAGAGGTGTGGAGGTTCAAGAAAGCGATCAACGTGACGCTCTACGTGCTAAACTAGTAGAGTTGGTGAAGCAGGAAATCGCAGAGGAAAACACAGTTGAGGAAACCACGGAAAGCACCAGCGGGGGTATAAGCAACGCGACCGACGCATACCCGGCGTATCTCGAAGACGAGAGCAGCGAAGACGAAATGCCGAGCGACACCAAAATTTTCTTTCGCCTGGAATCAGACGATTGGGAGGCGTTTACGGAGCGTCTCGAACTCCTTTTCCTAGTTAAAAAAATAACTACGGCCGAAATGAAGAGAGCATATCTGCTCACATCTTGTGACGAAGAAACATACAAGCTATTCCAAAACTTGTGTGCCCCACAAAAGCCCGCGGAAAAATCGTTCGAGGATTTAGTAAAACTACTAAATGACCAACTAAAGCCGAAACCATCAGAAGTGATGGAGCGCTGTACATTCAATAGAGCAAAACAAGAACAAAACGAGAAGGTGGCAGATTTTGCAACACGGCTCAGGCGTTTGGCTATAAACTGCAATTTCACGAATCTGAATAATGCTCTGCGAGACCAATTCATGTGCGATATTCTTAACGAAGCTATACGCGTAGATCTTTTTAAACTCACGGACCTCACATTCGACAAAGCCCTGCAAGAAGCTACGGCAAGAGAAAATGCCATGAGGGACGCCGCAGGAGCGATAAGAAATCTCACAAATAAAGATTTCAAGCACGAGAATTTTGCAATGGGATCGAAGAAGGCGACTACGTATCGGAACGTCAAGCATGGGCAAAACAAAGGTGAAGGTCAACCTTCGAACCACACGGGAAAACACAACGAGACGGTCATCTGCTACTGCTGCGGAAACACGGGCCATCCGACGAAGGAATGCAGACACCGGGGCTTGACGTGCAACTTTTGCAAGATAAAAGGGCACCTGGAACGAGCGTGTATAAGAAAAAAGAAAGCGGCCAACAAATTTCTACACAGCGAAGGCGACGAGCACGAGCAAAAGCAGGACGACGACGTCAACAGTAGCAGTTCACCAGAACGTAATAACTATTTAGATTTTCACTCTATTAGCGTGGTAAATGGAATAAATGTAAATACTGGTGTGATAAATAATCTAGTTGCGAATCCTATGTTTATTGACACGAATATTAACGGTAGATTTATCAAAATGGAGGTTGATTCAGGGACATACTACACGGTAATGTCCGAACAATTTATAAACAAAAATCTAAGCGACCTTAAAATTAGTAAAGCTTGTACAATGTTAGTGGGTTATGAAGACAATGCGATGGTGCCACTTGGCCAATTAAGAGATTTAAATGTAACGTTAAATAACAAAACGAAAGTGTTAAATTGTTTAGTTCTGAAGGGAGATAAAAGGCCGCTGATCGGTCGGCAATGGCTCGCGGAATTCGGATTATGGCCATTTAAATGGATTTCTAACATGAGCAAACCTATAGGCAGCATAAAATCGATACAGAAAATAAATTCTCGTGAGGTAAGCGAGAGACTTTTTGAAGAATTTAAAGAACTTTTTAGCGACGAGCCTGGCGTTTACAATAAGCGTGAAGTAAAATTACATGTCCTTCCGAACGCGAAACCGATATCACTGGGAGCAAGGCACATACCGTACGCGATGAAACTGCGAGTTGAAGCGGAATTAAAAAGATTGCAAAACGCGGGCCATCTAGAGAAGGTAGAATCAAGCGAGTGGGCGACGCCTATAGTACCGATAATGAAAAAAAACGGTGCGGTTAGACTGTGCGGCGACTTTAAGTTAACACTTAACCCATCGCTAATCGTGACGAAACGAAAATTCCCGCGAATAAACGATATTTTTGCAGTCTTACAGTCCGGATCAACTTATTCGCAGGTAGACCTGCCGCACGCATACATGCAAGTACCGGTAGAAAAGGGGTCGCGAAAGTATTTAACAATTACAACTCACATGGGACTCTTTCAGTACACAAAATTGACGGAGGGTACAACCCCTGCTCCCGGTAAATTCCAACAAATTATTGAAGAATCCATACAAGGGATACCCAATACGATAGCCTACATGGACAACATATTTGTCACGGGAAAAACGGACGAATTACATTTTGAAAATTTGCGATTAGTTTGTAAGCAATTAGCCGAGCGCGGTCTACGTTTACGTAAAGAGAAGTGTGATTTCATGAAGGATCGTATTGAAGTGCTCGGGTTCGTTATTGATAATCACGGCCTTCATAAATCCAAGAGTAAAGTAAAAGCTATGTACGAGGCACCGCACCCGGAAAATACCAAGCAGCTCGCCTCTTTCCTAGGACTTATACAATTTTATGAAAGATTTCTAAAAAACAAATCAGATAAATTAAAGCCACTTTTTGATTGTGCGAACAGAAAGGAATTCACGTGGTCCAGAGAGTGTGAGGAAGCGTTCTGCTGGGTAAAAAACGAGATGATATCTCCGCGAATTTTAGCTCATTATGATCCGGACGAACAGGTAGTGCTCGCGTGCGACGCCTCACACTATGGTCTATCCGCGATTTTGTCGCACCGATACAAGGACGGAACTGAGCGACCTATCGCGTTCGCATCGAAGCGAATACCAAAAAAAGAGTTAAACCGGGCGATTAATGATAAGGAAGCAAGCGCGATCGTTTTTGGATTTTTAAAATTTTATGATTACGTGTACGGTCGAAAAATCATTTTGCGCACAGACCATAAACCACTCGAAACGATTTTTGGACCAAAAAGAGGCATACCGCTGACAGCAGCAAGCAGGCTTCAGCGTTGGGCGTATGTACTGTCGGGTTTTGAGTACGATATCGAGTGGGTAAAATCAGAGGAGAACGGAAACTGCGACGCGCTATCGCGGCTGCCCATTGACGACGAAACGGATATTTTCGAGGAGAAGTTCTCACTAATTCAGTATATATCGGAAAACGCAAGTCCAATCATGTGGCAGACCGTAGCCAAAGAAACAAAGCGCGACAAAACATTAGCAAGCGTCATGAGATTATGTATTTTCGGGTGGCCCGCCGACGGAAAAAATCTTTTGGACGAAGAGAAAAAATACCTTGTTAAGCGGAACGAATTGTCGATTGAAGAAAATTATCTCTTCTGGGGTATGCGAATAGTAATTCCGGATGGTCTGCGAGGGCAAGTTTTAGATGATTTGCACGCTTCGCATCTCGGAATTGTCAAAATAAAAGCGTTAGCGCGATCGTACGTGTGGTGGCCGGGCATTGACTCGGACATAGAAAACTTGGTTAGATCTTGTAAGGTTTGTCTTGAAAATCAGAAAGCACCGCCACACGTGCTCACACCCTGGCCATGGCCCGAGAAAGCGTGGGACAGAATCACTGTGATTTTTTAGGTCCATTCTATAAGGACATGTATCTAGTGGTAGTGGACAGTTTCTCAAAATGGCCAGAAGTGATTAATTTCCACGAGAATACGAAAGCAAATAAGCTAATCGAAGCGTTCGAAACGTTGTTCGCGAGGCACGGTTTACCGAATTTGATAGTGTCGGATAACGGACGGCAATTGGCAAGTGTAGAGTTTAATGACTATCTAAAGTCAAGGGGAATAAAGCACAGCTACACACCGCCGTACCATCCAGCGACCAACGGCGCCGCGGAAAATTTCGTCGGCAC
Source organism: Torymus aiolomorphi (assembly GCA_036365515.1). Lineage (NCBI taxonomy): Eukaryota > Metazoa > Arthropoda > Insecta > Hymenoptera > Torymidae > Torymus > Torymus aiolomorphi. Next base: position 14,345,410 of record CM070875.1, read on the forward strand.
TTTCAAAGATAAGGTCTCTAAAATCGTGAAAGGGGGAAAAAATGTAAGCGCCGCGATAAATCAATTCCTCTCCGACTATCGCAGTACACCTCACTGCACGACGGGAAGAACCCCAGCATCGCTTTTTTACAAGCGCGAATTAAAAACGCGATTCGACCTACTGCGCCCTAACTTACGGGAAAAGGTAAGGGATAAGCAAGACACACAAGTAGCCGCTACTCCAGGCGCACGTAGAGTAGAGTGGAGTGAGGGGGATGCAGTAATGTTCGAAAATTTCGGCACGTCAGGTGGAAAGCGCATAGAAGGCGAAATTTCGAAACAATTGTCACCGTCAACGTTCGAAGTGCGAACGGAATCAGGGATTATAACGAAGCGTCACGCGAACCAAATGTTAAAACCGTTGCGGCGATCAGAGCGGATCGCCAATAAGGCAAAACCCTCCATTTAAAAAAAAGGGGGAAGAATTGTGGTGTACGCGCGCGGGAGACAATAGGCATGATTATGTAAGCGTTTTCGGGTGGGGACACCAAGCGACGCAGGCAAGCGAGGAGCGAGAGCGCCAGAGAGATTCACGCGACGCAAGTGTAAGGAGCTGATGTAAGAGCACTAATAAAGATACAAACTATAACCCGTGCATTATATCTTTCCCTTGGTCTTCCTATCGCCTGATCCATATTACCCACGCACGGCTGCATACACATCACATGGATTTTCGACGTCACTGATCACGATTTTGCTATCAGAATTTCGAAGTTCAAAATGACAGTAAAAAAATCGAAAAAAGCTTCGATTTTGTTTAAAATTGGTATACAGAGGTTTTCGAGGATGCTAATCAAAATTTTGCCATTGGATTTTCGAAATTCAAAATGGCGGATCCAATATGGCTGTAAAAAGTTCGAAGGAAGTTTAAATTTTGCTTAAAGTTTGTATACAGGGGTTTTCAAGGTCGCTGATCACGATTTTGCTATCAGACTTTCAAAATTCAAAATGGCGGATCCAGCATGGTGGTTACAAATTCGAAAATTAGCTTAGGTATTTCTCAAAATTGGAATGCAGTGGTTTCTGAAGCCGCTGATCACAACTTTGCTATTGGAATTTCAAAATTTAAAATGGCGGATCCAATATGGCGGTTAAAAATTCAAAGGAAGCTTAGATTTTGCTTAAAATTGGTATATATTGGTTTTCGAAGTAGCTGATCGAGTTTTTCTATTAGACTTTCTAAATTCAAAATGGCGGATCCAATATCGATTGAAAGTTGGAAAAGTGCTTAGAGTTGGCGGAAAATTTGTATACAGGGGTTTTCGAGGACGCTAATGAAAATTTTGCCATTGGACTTTCGAAATTCAAAATGGTTGATCCAATATGGCTATCAAAAGTTCGAAAAAAGCTTAGATTTTGCTCAAAATTGTAATACACGGGTTTTTGAGGTCGCTGTTAATGTTCTTGCTATCAGACTTTCGAAATTCAAAATGGCGGTAAGTTCGAAGGAAGCTTAAATTTTGCTTAAAATTTGTATACAGGTTTTCACGTCACTGATCACGATCCAATATGGCGGATCCAATATGGCGATTGAAAGTTCGAAAAAGCTTAGATTTTGCTGAAAATTTGTGAACAGGGGTTTTCGAGGTTGCTGATCAAGATTTTGCTATTATACTTTCGAAATTCAAAATAGCGAGTCCAATAAAACGGTGAAAAGTTTGAAAATAGCTTAAATTATATCGATAAAGTGTAACAATTTTTTTTTTCATTTGGTAGTAAACTCATTAAACGCAATTTTATTCGTAAAATTGTAAAAGATTTATCTAAGTAAAAAATATATAAGGCATTTTAATTTATCTTTTCATTGTTACATTATTTGTATAAATTTTCAATTTAATTTCTATACATTATTTACTATTATATAGTTAAGTTTATTAATATAACTAACTTTTTATCGTAAATGTGACTGGGTCACAAGACCAAAAATAAAAAGACGGTCTTTTTACATCTATATAGATGCAGGGGGTATTATTTAGACGATTTTGTTTGTGGCGGGCTTATGACCAAACCTTTTTATAAAAGACGGTCTTTTTACATTTAAAAATTTTGAAATCCATTTTGGACGGTCCAAATTGTTACGGAACGGTCTAAAAGACGGTCGCATGATTGGTTGAAAAAAAAAACCGTCTTTTTACATCAATGAGTCAGAGACAGCAACACAGGCAGAGACAAATGAACTGAGAAAATTATAAAAAAAAATTAAAAAATATTAATGCGCCTATGACGGTACCACAGTGGTGGGATATATTATAAATTACTGTATCAAAGTACATACTCAATTAAAAAATGAAATTTATTTGGGAAAATAGAAATATACACTAAATTTAACATATTACATTCTAGATTACAATTGATACATTTTCAAAATTCCAATTGGGGGTTGACGAGCGAAGCGAGTAGAGGGGTATCCCCCTAGTATATATATGTGTGTGTGTGTGCGTGCGTGCGTGCGTGTGCGTGCGCGTGTGTGTGTGTGTACGCGCGAATATGAAACGAATATATTTTTCTTCCCTCTCTTTTCTCGCGAGCGAGTCATGTTTTTACTCCATTCGGAGCAAGTGCATGAGTTTCTTAAAAACAAACTTTTATTGCCCGTAGCTTTATTGCCGTTTCTCCGCATGTTTGAAGATATCTTACGGCATTGTTACGTGATATTTATAGTTTTTATTAATTAATCCAATTATGAAAGGTGAGGCTCGTTATCCACAATTATCATCACTATGGTACTCGTGATGATTTATTCATTTATTTGAAACTTAATGCTCTGGAGTAACACACTTATGTCTACTGTTTGTGCAAAATCTACAATGAAACATATTAAGTGTATAAGCTTAATGAAATGTCTGCTGTAGCAGATAATTTTACTGTTTAAATAAAATTTATGAAAGCTTAATATTCATACAACCGAAAACTAAAAGTCAAAGTTCAACATTTAACAAGTGGAAAAAAATATAGAATTACGAATGCCAGAGTTTACGTGAATTTTTATTCAGCTAGTGCACCTCCGAAGACAGAAGTAAAAAGTCCACGTGCACATGTGAGGCGTCGGGAGGAAGACGCGCATATGAACACGTACATCTAACTACGGTACAACCGTGCTCCCACACTATCTCACTCCCTCCCTTCTTTCCCACCCGCCGCATAACATTCAGTTATACTGCAGCCAAGTGTCGGCCCGAGATTCCGAATACGCATCGCGCGTTCGCACACACCATACCCCTGTGTGTGTGTGTATGTGTGTGTGTTTGCGTACCATCATTGGCAGCGCGTTGGCGGATTACAACACCTGCGGGATCCGGATTGATGGCACGCCCGAGGGGAAGGCGACGAGCTTGGAATCCTTCTCTCTCATATCTCTACATAAAATTAGTACCTAAAAGCCCTTCGCGCTCATGGACGTTTCATGAGCTGCCGTGTAAGTGCTCCTCGGGCGCGGACGCGAATTATCCCTGTGTGACGATGTGCGATGCCGTTGCAAAAATATCATGAGCGTTACTGCGTAGATGCAGAATATTTTGACGATCGTTTTTTTCCCACGGGTGGAATTTTTTGCTACTGTGCTATCTAATAATTTTGCTGGAAAATATATTATGAGGCTCTCGATTGTTTCCTACACCGCTCGCGCAGAGACATCGGAGTGTGTGTTTTCCGTCTAAGGCAATTGTTACGTAGTCCAAAGGCTGATAAGATCTCTTTTGTGTATCGAAAAAATCCGCTTGATATCTTTTTGAGATTAGGTTAATTGTTCTCGTTTGGTGAATAAAAAAATTTATGTGAATGAGTAGTATAGAAGAGGCGCTTCTATATGTGCTCGAGGTAAACTGTATTTTTCGTATATATCCTAAATGTACACAAAACTGATTTTTTGGTTGAAATACTGGAGCCATTGTCTTGAAATATATGAAAAGGTCAAGTGATATTATATTTGAGAATCGACATTTTTACTTGTTTAAACTTTTAGCTTAACATTATAGTAAAAAGACAAAAGAAGATATCTAATGAGAGTGACAGTATTTCGCGCAAGTTCAAGAAAAAATTTTCTACTTAGGAAATAGTACATTACGCAACTAGTACGCAAAATAGGTCATACCCTCGCGAGTCGAGTTTGCCGCCCGAGCGCAACCGAGGGTGCCAAAAGAGATGAGTGCGGGTGACCTATTGCTCACGTGTTGCGTATACTATTTTTCCCAACAAGCTGCGCAGAATTCGATTTTGCGAACCCGAACGAGTGCGCAAAGTAGGCATTCGCGCACTCATTTAAGAGATTTCGTAACCAGGGGTTTGACATATGTCAGTTTCAAAATTTTGTACTGAAGAATCCTACTTGGGTAAGTGGTTAGCGCGTCCGATTACCATGCTGAGGGTCCAAGGATCGATCCCAACCGTCGTAAAAAAAAAAATTTATTTATAATTTAAAATTTATTTTCACATTAAGTATTCTATTAAAATGCAAAAATAGTTCAAAAAATGAAAAAAAAAAATTAATTTTTTGAAACTTAGCCATAAAAATTACTATATTGTATAGCAAAAATTATTATAATTTCAATATGTCACACCGTTCCTATAAAATATAGTAATTTTTCTCACATTTTATAATAATAGTACACTACGACACTAGTGCGGGAAAGTAGATTTTCGTCTCGTGTGACGTTTACACCCGAGCGAAGCGAGGGTGGAAAGGCACACGAGACGAGAATCTCTTTCCCGCACATGTATCGTACAGAACTTTTTGATACGACGTATGGAAAGTTCGATTTCGAGCACACGCTTTTTCCCGAGCATGCGAGAAATCGAACTTTACGCACGGGAGTGTCGAAAAATTTATTATAACATTTTTCTTCGTGTATGAGTAAAATGAGTTTGAAAAATGCTAAAAGTCATGAAAATTCATGAAATGTTCAACATTGATGATTTTCAGCTCCGAAAATAATTGTAAAAAAATTTGAAAAAATTCAGGGTAGTTCAAAACATAGTGTAGAATGCGTAAAAAAAGTTTAAGCAAAAAAAAAAATTTCATCTGTGATATGACAGAGAACCGGCCATATATATCTTACAAAATAAAAGTCTGCGGCACAAGTACAGAACGTCAGAGACGGAGTAATTAAACGAAAGTTAATCCTAGAGCATTCGTCTGACTGTTTGCACTTGTATACATATAGGCGTGAACGCGCGCTCGCGTTATCGCTTGAAGACACAGCACGAGGATGAAAATCCCACGCGCTCGCGTAAAAAATCTAATATAAGGTTGCTCTTGGATCGCGTGCTCGTGGCTCGTGCACGTCCACGTACAGTATGTATACGTGTACCCCGCCAAGTTCAAACAGGACAGAGCTCGGGAAAAATTTCTGGGATTTCAGACTAGGTTATCATTTGAACGTCAATAAACGAGATATTTTCATATGCTTTGAAAACTGGCTAAGATTATCAAGGATTTTAAACATTTTTTTGCGAGTTTTCTAAGAATATCGTTGTATTCGAGCGCCTTTTGCACTCGATAAATAATGTTTCTTGGATTCGAAATGTTACTATATTAGGTTTTCCGATATTTCTGCATAGTGCGTATATGGTTCTTGTTTATTATAATAAATTAATAATGAAACTTTCTTAAATACTACTCTACAATGGTATTTCTATGACATTACTGAAACCTCCCGGATTCCGGATATATTTGTATTTATCAGTAACCCTTAAATTGTACAAAAATTACAAAAACACTGCGGTTATAATCATGTTGCAACAACATTCTACATTGCAGAAGGCGATCACATTTCATCTATACTAAAATACAATGTTCATCGTGACTTTAACAAAGGTTGTCACACGACCCCTATACAATAAGTGTCGGCAAGTTTTGCCATTTGTTTACAGATTATAAAGAGGAAGCACTGCTGTCCCTTTGAGGTCTTTCCGGTCCCTAATAAGCGAAAACAAAATTCGGCCATTTATAGCACCCCTCGCATAAATAAAGAGTCGAGAGGTCGAGCCGAAAAATCAAGATAGTTAAACTTCCCCGATGATTGCCCCATAAAAATGGTTAATTTTGCCAACGAGCCCCCCGCGGTTCCCCGGGGGTGGGCCTATTATACAGAGCGAGGAGAATAAGGAGGATAGAGTATACATGCATGCGAAAAACGAAGCAAGCCGCGAACTCGGAAAGAGAAAGGCGCGTGCATGCACGAAGAAAGGCGACAGAGGGTTGGCAAAAGCGGGGGAAGGAGGAGGGCAGGCATAGGAAGAAAGGAGGAAAAAGTTCTGCAAAGGCGAGGAGCGAGCGGCTTGCAACATTTGGGATCCTTTATGGGGCCAACGCGCTGCAAGGTCCTCTCTGAAAACAGACTTTAAACAACCATAATTTTATTGCACCCGTTAAACGCCATCCCTCTCTCTCTCTCTCTCTCTCTCTCTCTCTTTCGTGGCCTCTCGCACTCATTTTTCCGCGAGAGAGAGAGAGAGAGAGAGAGGAGCAAAGTTGGTCAGGGTCCGTCGAAAGTTTGCGTATATTTTATGACCCAGACGCGGACGAGTGCGACCCACGATCCGTCGAGGTACCACAGCTATACCAATACAAAAAAAAATCGAGCTCCGTTCGAGAACGACGCACAGGCAGGCAGGCAGGCAGGCAGGTAGGAAGCGTCAGTTCAAGGGTCGCGTCACTGCGCTTGCGAAGCGCAACGGTACGGGGCGCGAGATATAACTTTTGCGGGCTTAGAGCGAGTGTGTGTGTGTGTGTGTGAGAGAGAGAGAGAGAGAGAGAGAGAGAGAGAGAGAGAGAGAGAGAGAGAGAGAAGACAAAATTTTTATGACCGGTCGACCCTTGCTGGACTCGAACGGGGCAACTAAGTCGATGAGCACACTGCATTTCCACGACAAAGCGAGAAAAAAGCTCTTCAATAATCCTCAGCGCGCTGCCGAGACCGAGAGGTGAGAGGCAGACGCTGTACCGCCGTTCTCTGCTGTCGGCCGAGGTGAACAGTTTCGAGAGACTTTGAAACTTTCTATACCGTCGACGCCGCTGTATGGAGTTTTGATGCGCCCCGCGTGCCAGAGACGCGTGCACCCCCTCGAGAACCCCATTATACTTTTCCCGCAAAGATTAGATTAGTAGTTTGTGCCTCCGCAAGGATGAAGGTTTTTTTGCATCGGGCTTTTTGCGGTTTGTTTGTCGAAGAATGGATTCTGCCTTTGAGAGATGCGGCTAGAGATTACGTGATGGGTTTCGGAGGAGCTGCGGAGCGAAGGTTTCTTTTTGTTGTTTGCTTTGGGTTCTCCAGTTTTCAAAAATTTATAATAATGTTAGGGGGGATGAAATATAGTTGTAAAAATTCTTATAACGAATTTATGTTTCTGAATGTATATTAGAGTGGGTACTTACGTTTTTTTAAAAGTACATAACTATGTTTGTATAGAATAATAAACGTTAATAACGTTATGAGGTTGTTTAATAGACTGTTAAGGAGTCGAAAAATACTAGTTACTTAGTATAGTTGTATAGGAAACGGTGTCTTTATAAGGAAATGATTACTGCACTAAAAGCACTAATGTACGATGTAGAGAGTTCTAAACACTTATTTACACATCATACTGACGGTGTTCGGGAATCTAGATCTAGATCATAGACAAGATGTAAATGATTTCCGTCGGATAAGCCGAGATTTGATTCTAATGTGTTTAAAAATGAAAATAATTTTGCTCCGCTTCACGAAAGTTGCACCTGTAGGTACAACTTATGTGCCTGAACCTACGTGTGCACTTTCCATATAAAATGCATATCAAGCATATAAATAAGTTCGGACACACAAACCCTACATAATGTATATATTTTATATGACGTCCTGATGCGAAAGCAACTTGAAAAATAAACTTCTGAAGAAAAATCAAAATGTATCTCCGATGTCGCTTTTCAAAGATTAAACAAAATTAGCGAGTTTATAACTGTGGATCATAATAGTTATTTATCTAGGGCAGCTTATTTATACCTGTTGAGGCCGCACTAGTTATAACGTGCGTATTTATTTTTGTGTTCCACGGTTACCTCTTTATCTAATTTAGCTAATTTATAAAGCAACCTTTGAAGCAGAGCTGGTTAATTTTCTACCAGGGCGTATTTGAACAACTTAAAAATATATTTCAAAAATATACGTGTGTGTGTGTATGTGTGTGTATATATACACACACAAAATTTACTTCCCCATCTGCACAACCATAAATAAGTTTTTTAATGATCGCATACATTATAAAAGCGTTTTGCTTATAGTTGAATGAATTCCTCGTTAAACCACGTGGCCACAGGAAAACAAGGAAAAATAATGTGCCTGAAATCTCCGTAAGAATTATGACGATAAAAGGGACAAAAGTCACGCTTCCTTTGACGCCGACAAGAGAGGGAGAGAGAGAGGTGGGACGGAGGAGGAGAAGAAAGTTTCAGTTCTGCAGCGCGGTATATATAGCTCTGTTGCACAGGCGCGCGTGCGCGCGTGTCTTCGTGCGGCATGACGCAAATAATTTACAGCGGGCGCGCAGGATATATATAGGTACTTCCTTCTCCCCCTATTGACGCTGCGAAATATTGCGCTTCTTTACAAGCAACGGCGGCACGCGCCGCCGTTCTCACAATATTTCCCTTTTACCCCCAAACTGCCAGAAATTTATCATCGCCGAACAATGTCCCCCCCGGGTGTAGAGTGACGCAACTATAAACAACAGAACCGTAATCGACTAATTCTTGTGGTTGTTCTCCTGGTTTTTCTCGCTGTATTAGCAGATTAAAGATATATGGTGCTAATGGCTTTTTTTCTTTCTTTGGAGTGAGTATTATTACTTTCAAGGGTTCGGTTTATTTCGAGTGTTTAATTCGATCACACTACTTTCTATATGTATACTTATACGTATATCCAATCCGGCGAATCATTTTGGTAACGGTGTCGAGGCCGCCGATAATTAAAACACAGGTTTATATAATTGCATCGGTGCACTAAAAGGTACATACACACCCATTGAATTAAAACAGCATCCGAAATACATTGTATATTATCGCACGCTGCAACGGTCCGTCGTAAAAAGGCTAAAATGTAACGCAGAAACGCTAATAATTTAATGGCCGCAGAATATTGATGCTCGTACAAACACATGCGCATGTGGCAAAACAAAAGCAAAAATAAGCACTGCCATTTACTCGCAATAAACCGCGCGCGCGCGCGCGCAAAAAAGGAAAATAAACGCAGGATAATGTCGGATAATTATATTCGCGCACAGCTCACGCGAGCGAAAGGATCCCATCACGAGGCGAGAGAAAGACAGAGAGAGAAAGAGAGAGATGCCGCGCGGCCATTGGCGTCCTCCTGGCAGGCTCCGCCTCGCGTGCCGCGTGCGCGCTCCCGCGTGTGCAGCTGGCGTCGCATAGGTGTATATAAGTATAGTGGATAAAGACGAAGAGAGGGAGCAAGAGAGGAGGCATGCACGCTACGACGTGGCCTCGAAAAAAAAGACTCGCGCGTGTGGTGCGGTGGGCCCTGCCCCGCGATGGACCCATCACTTGTGGGTTCTGTGCTGAGAGAAGGAGAGAGGTGAAAAGCTGCCAAGATGGATGCTGCGCGTCAAGATGATTTTTCTCGGGAAAGTCGAGCGACTTTTATGGCTAGATAGGATTTATTGTAACAGGTTTACTGGTTTTTAGTGTTAGATGTGGAGCTATTAGGTTGATTTTTTATTAAATTGTCGTTGCATACCAGGTTTCTTTACTCTAGTATATGGTCATATGTAAGAGTTATGGCCGTCGCCTGAAATTTTACACCACCCGTTTCTCCATCTCAAGATATGTGACAGTATCGGACAACTATATGGTTAGATGTAAAAGTACACTATTAGTAAACATATTTTGTGTCTAGAAAAATCAATATTAACATTCATGTATATCAATTATATAGCGAAAATAACATAATATTTTATAACTTTTAAATTTTTGTTAATAAAAAAAATTCGTAATAGTTAATATGGATGTTCTAGCATGCATTTAAAACGTTTTGACATTCATTACTGCGTACTAAGGATTGTTATTACAACTCAAAATTCTGTGACAATTAAGGTGTCCAGAACTGGGCTCCACTTTTTGGGCTTCGTGGAAAAGCAACTTGTTTATTTTTGAAGTTATAACTATAGTGGACTGTGCTCCTAGCGTGCTATCGCGCGCCAACCCCCCATTGTCTATATAAAAACTTCGTTTTTACATATGAGGCACGACTGCTACAATTCAGACAAATCTTATATCTTTGACATTGCAAAAGCTGTCTAAATTGTTTTTTGTAAATCTTTTCACACCACCATCGCTTATCCATCCATGATCGTTATAGGAGATAATGACGCGATTCAAACAATAAACGCGCTAATATAATACGACAGTCCGTTTAACAGTTGCTAATGGCTGAGCTGTTAATTGCTGGGCCTGGTAGCAAGCAGAGTGCGGAAGATGCCGAGATGCGAGTTCAATATATTAGACAAGTTCAGAAGTACCAAGGAAGTTTCTAGTTTATATTTTCTCCGAGGAGAAAATAATAATGAGGAAAGTAAGTTTAAACTGACAGTGTTTTAAAATTGCGTTAAAATTTAATTGGTGATACAAAATTATTGCAAACACCAAAAACGGGCTGATCATATTTCGCCCCATAGAGCGGCCCTGGACTGGCTACGCACAGATACAAGGAGACAATATTTCATGGCGATACTGATGTACAAAATCTTGTATATGAATACCCCGGACTATCTGGAGTGTCTCTTCTCCAGGTACGTGCCCAGGATCGCAACTAGGGGCGAAATTAAAAAATTGAATTGATCTCGATTAACCACTCGCAAAATGGGCGACTGTTTGTTAATTTATACAATGTATCGTCCCATTTACACGAATGAATGTATTTATTAGCGTGAGTGGTGAATGTGAGTGAGATTAGTATCTTAGGTAATTTTTAATTTCTAGTTATAAGTCTTATTTTATATGACCTGGCTATCTCAGCGATCTTTTAAGTTTTTTTTTGACGGCAATAGTCACTCTCGTGTATTTTATTTTCTACTCAACTAAATTTTCTAGTCATCTGTGATATCACTAATTCTAGTCTTTGACTTACTTTTCAGTATTATTATAGCTATTAAGAATTTGACTGTGATATCTTATCTTATATTTGAAAATAGACTTAGAGCATCTAGTTGACTAGACCAAACTCGTATTGTATTTTATAGATTTTATTTTATTGTATTATATGCACGATTGATTTGTATTTATATTTATACACGATTTATTCACGAATGTTTTAATATACCGTTTGTAAATGCTATTTATTTACAATAAATGACTATTGTATTCTATTCTATTCTAAAAATTACTTGTTTTCAAAGTACTTGTTACAACGATGTTATTTGCACACGCGGAAAACGTCTGACGATACGCGTTCGTTCGATTTTTTTGTGTTATCTTTCAGCTTAAACAATCGTCAGACGGAAATTAATTATTCTAAATGGCATATTTTTCCAACAAATTGATATTAATAATTAGAGACGTTGCACCCTGATTGGAAATTTTTTTTGGGCAAAATTCATCATGGTACGCGTATACATACTCATAAGCATTCAACCATCAGACGGTAATGAGTCATGTCTTGAAGTCTGTCACCAGCTTCTAGTGTATAATAATATATATTATATTTTGACGAAAGCTGTAACGCATGCATTCATGAAAAATTATTTCTTTCCTATAATGACTAACAATTGATGGCCATTTTTGTATAAAATCAAATCCTGCTAATTGTTACGTGTGGATACACACAACATTTAGCAGGCGCAACACCCACGCAATTCGTGCGTGTATCCACACGTATAACATAAATTACAACTGAAAATCGATAATTTTAGGTACATTTCGATGTTAAAAATCGTTTTTATGGGTTTAACTCGTCAGGAATTGATTTTACAAAAAATTTCAATAAGAAAAAGGGTTGTTTTAATATTATCTATAACTTTTACATTGAACATTTTTATGTAAAATCAAATCCTATTAAGTACGAAGAAAAAATCAACTATTTTTTCGATTATATCAATATTGCGTCTAGTAGTTAGTAAAATACTTGCACTGAGAAAAGGATTTGTTTACTGTTAACATGGCATTGTAACTGTTAACATGCGTACATTATTTGAAGAAAAATGCTTTTTTTAAAAAATTGTTCTTAAATGAAACTAGTAATTACCCAGAACTTAAGTTTCTTTAGTACTTACCATCTAAAAACATCGCAGATTTGATACACGATCTGGATGCATCATATTCTAGTAAGATTGTAAAGGTTGTCACTGGTTTTATGAAATGCTTCGAAATGAACAGCAAATGATCAAATACTCTTAAAAAAATGTTTTCCTTTTATATAGGAAAAATCTGCAGGAATTTCTATGCAGGAAAACACACAATTTTGGAACAAAAATTAATTGAATTTTTTCAAACACTAAAACGATATTCAAATCTTTATCTCTATTTTAATTTTAAAAAATACCTAGTTATGGTAACACCCATAACAGGTGATTAAATCACGTTAATTCGCTGTTTAGAAAAAATATAATCAATTTTTGTTGTAGAAACTTTTTTGTGAAAATCCTTGGAAGATCTTTTCCTGTGACATAATAATTATTATTATATTGTGCCTTATAATTATTGCACATACGTCTTTCCAATGCTCATAACAAATAAATGGTATACTAATTTGAATTTTTATCAAAATATTTTTATTAATATTAATTATACGTTACAAAATTCATAAAATACTCTACCTACTTGATAAAGATATTCACAAATACATTTCTAAACATCTTATTAAAATATAGTGTTCAAATTTTCTATATAAATATTTTAATAACTTTTGGTTATTCTAATGACATCTGTCGGAGAATTTCATACTAATGTAATACAATAAGAAATGTTAATTAGCACCACCTATTTAATGAAATGCACTGACCGCCGGTATTACCGGCAATTATTACCGACTCGGTAATAACGAAATCTACTATAGTATGACTCCCTTGCTTCAGTTCAAATTGTCTCGCACTGTCACGTCGGCATCGGCACTCGGCCACAGAGATGAGCTGTCGGCTCGGCATAGAACTCGCGAGATACGATCGTCCTGCAATGACTATATACCAAGTTTAGACTAAATTTGTTACTAAATAAGTAATGAAGACGTCCTCGAAAGTCGCATCATTCTTTCATTTTATTTAATTAACTGTGAAATAAAAGTCGGAGGTGACAAAAATTTGTATAGGAAGAATGATAATCTCGTCTTCGTATTATAGCAAATTAACCTTGAATTTCATATTGCTGCTTTTGTTATCAGATAAGTTGAATGAATTTGTATATTATGTATTACTTAAATTACTTTTACTATATAATTTTACTCGATACTCTGTGTGTATATATTTCTTAATTATTATAGGTATAATATATACCAGTCAACAATGGAATTGTGGGATATATTTCTACTTTTCAACATTTTACAATAAGGTAGTGCTAGGAAGCCTTATCTAGGATGTTATGTTACTATGGAAACAAGGTAAGAAACACACACAAGTTTTCAAAATCTGGAACTGCACCGTAATCCAATAATTAATTGAAGTATAATTTTAAAAAGTTGACTATACATATTCATTCTACAATGATTCAAATGTAATATTTCAAGATGTCAGGAAAGGTGCCTGACTTTATTCGAGGTTTTCAAGCAACTTCACATGAAAAACGAAAAAAAGATATAAATTTAAGTCTTTGCTATAAAAAGGCTGTTTTTCAACGTAAGCTAGACAACAGCTCAGTTATAACAAGAAACAATAATAGAAAAAGAACTCAGACTAAAAAAGATTCATTTAGAGATGATGGATTATATTCATCTTCAGAATGTCCTCTAACTAACAAAGTAGTAAAACCATATCCATTGGAAAATCAAGTTGCTTTTTGTAAATCAGATAATCAAATCTGCGGCAAGCTTTTAGAGATTGCAATTAGAGAAGTTAACATACTTCCGAATGAGACTACCAATAAGTCTCCTCCACAAGTCAGTAGTGTAACTTTATTGTTTAAGGACAAAGTGATATGTAAAACTAATCACCCATTTAATAGAAAATTACACAAGTTATTCATTAGAAATTTATTGGATTCTAATAATCTTTCAATACAAGTTCATGTTCAAGGTGGAATATATAGTACTTTGCCTCTCCCCCTGCCAGAACGCAGTGTTAAACAAAAGAAAATAGAAATTGATTTTGCAATCAATGATACCAGTGGAAATATTTATTCTGGAATAGTTATCTGTACCGTTTCACTAAATATTACTGGCTCAAATCCAAAAACGGAAGGTACTACTTACTTGTACACACCATCAACAAATGATCCTAATGATCCAAGAAACAGTTTTTCCCTTGTTAAACCCAAAGGTGACAGTTCTAATAAACAAATTCGCTACTTTCTTCTTCATGATCCAGCTTTATGTTTTCCTACTCCTCCGGGTGACATATTTCATAAACAAAGCACAGTAAGTATTCATATTTTTAGTTATAATTAATATTAAAAATCAAATTTAATATCCTAGTTTATGTTTTAATAGGTACAAAAAAGATTACCCAAACCACCAGATATCGCTGTTGCTGAACAAATGTTTTCATTGTTAGATATATCGCTTCGGAGTTGGTTCCAAGAAAGGAGACCTTTAAGACCATCATCTGGTACAACAATTGCTCCAAAGCATCATGCTGGAAGAAAACAAGTTCTTACAGTAACAGTACTAAGAGGTGTTGAAGTTCCTGTCAGGGAGGAATCAGCACTTGTGCAGCCAATCATTGAAGTTGAATGGGGAGACATTGTTCGGTCTACATCTGTGTCAGATGGACCAGCTCCTGTTTGGCAGCAAACAGTTCAGTTTGAAATACCAACTTTGAAAATAAGGTTTAAAATCATAAAATATACGTATTTGTGTACACTAGGAAGTCTTTTTATTTATAACCATAAAATTTCTTTATCTTTTTAGTGGTGAGCACTGTGTGAAATTAAGACTTTTTGATCAACATCCAGTTTGGGGTTTGCAATGGCTTGGTGAAGCAAGAATTCCAATAGAATGTCATCGAAATTATCAACAGTTAGAAAGATGGATTGGATTGTCACCACTTTATAGCCCAACTCTTTCATTTGGATATGTCCAAGCTAGTCCCGGATCTTCTTATACAAGAATTTATGTTCTTATGAAAATGGAACAAATGGGAGTAATGAATCCTATAGATAGTAGTTCAATAAATACTCTCTGTAAAGCTATCCAACGATGTCTTGTAGTCCCTTACAAAATAGCTGAAATTGAAACTCCTGAAGATGCTGCAAGTCTTGTCATGCTATTAGCATCTTTACCTGTTCATTATGGACCACTTACTCCTAGACAAGCTTTAAATTTAAATAAAGTTGATCATTATGGACGTACTGCACTACTTGCAACTTTATTGCAAGGGCTTGGTTTACAATCATTTGTTTTGATAGGTAGATATAAAATATTATAGTAAAAAGTTTTCTTATTAATTTTATCGTTTTCGCTAATTTAATTTTTCTATAGGATCTTCACAAACAAGAAAATGGGCTTCATTTACACTTACGATAGAAGACAATTCCACTGTAACTTTATGGGATGCTGAAAATGGTGACCATTATGAGTTACAAGATAATCGATGTGCTTTAATAAGCGTTTCACGCATGATCAATCATCAAAATGTAAAATTTTTAATTTGAAAAAATTCCATTTTTTTAATTGTCTATTCTGTACAAAATTTTTAATGAGTTTGTTAATTTAGATTTGGGAAAATACTCAAAAATCCGTTCCACCAGTGAATTTGAAGTACGATCCGAAAACCACTAAAGACTGGCAATTATTGATCAGTAATACTGGGACATCAGGTTCTCGCGCAGTACAGACCGTAGATTTAAATATAGTTCAAGAAAAAGACGACGAAGAAAGGGATGTGACACAGGAAATTGAAGAAACTCTCAAAGAAAATCTTATCCAATGGCGAACTGCTTTAGAACTTCCAACAATTTTTAATAGACACGCCGATTCTATTCTTCGTGAAATTTTAAACAAATCTGAAGACACATCTGAAACTCAATTGGATAAAAAAGATTTGAGACAACTGTATAGAGCTTATTATACACATGGATTTATCGTGAATGTTAGATATACCGATATCGAAGATTTATCCAACTTTTTACTATCAACTAAAATTCATGCTATGACTGGACCAATTGAATTTGCTTTAGTATGCCACGTTAAAAAATTAGTTGGAAAGATCCGTTCTATTTGGCTAGCTATTGTTATTTTAAGAAATAAAACTTAATAAACATATTTGAAGTAGACCACTTTTCAGTAAAAACTTTTGAAATACAAAGAATTAATTTAAAACTAAAAGTTATATTTGATAATTGAATTTAAACTTAAAATTAAAAGATATTAAGTAATTAAATTACGGAAAGATGCTATGTCGTTATAAAATTTAGTTCTTAGGTCATTTAAATATATACATTTTAACAAATACCGTTTGTAATTACCAAAGTATACAACTATGTCAATTATAAAGTTATAAGAATGAATAAATGTAAATGCATTTTTTTAATAAAACATTGCTCAGCAATGACTTTTTATAACAATAATAGTGATATTCGTTACACTTGTGATATTAATTAACATATCGATGGTACTTTATTACCCACGACTTTAAAAGAAACAAATAAATGTGACTCGCAAAGACCGAATGATGGATGACTAAAGTCGGCTTGGACCCACGGTCCAGTGATATCTCTTGCAGCGGGAAGTCACGGTCAAGGTAGTATTTGAATAACATGAACAAATTTTATACACCAATGTTCGTAGTATAACGAAAACAATCGGATGGTTGGAAGTGCTTGCAAACTAATGCAGTTACAAACGCAAATTTTCGCACGTATTACATTATTGAAAATATCATAGGCAAATAATTTCGCGTTGCACAAACAGTTCAGCAAGATTGTATCTTTCGCTCGCACACTTGCGCGCATCTGCTTCTCTTTCTCGCATTCTTTCACACTTTGCTTGTATTCCATTATATTATTAACCGTCTAATTAATTGCACTAAGTTATATGTATATGTCTTGTATGAAATCAATTGCACGCAGTATACAATTATCATTTATCGTTATATCGTTATAATTAAAAATAATTATTATTCCGTACATGTAAACTTAGTAATTTTGTACGTCGGTTCAAGCGTCGTAGAAAATCTGAAACTGATATATATATATATATAACTGTAGGCTGTGAGTGTATGTATATATATATATTACTAACATATATTTATATATACTTTTTGTATTTACATACGTATCTTATAGAAAAAACTTTGACAAAACACGCGTCCACAGTGGGACAGCAACGCCTGTACAGTGCTAGTAGTTCCGCTTATATAAAAAATGACATACTTTTCGCCGACCAAATCTTTTGCCTCCCTCACTAACGATGCGAGGGATCACTCAGCTATTTTGTATTTTTTTTCTCTCACAAAAAGAATAAGCTCGTTAACATGATTTCTCCTTAAACTAAACAAAAAAATATATAATATATATATATATATAATAATTTATAAATAATTTTCGCTTCGAACGTTTCCTCTATCCCTGCAAACACGATTACAATGCTGATGAAAAATACAAATCTTCGAATTGAAAAAGGCGCGTTTTGATTATCGAACAACGAGTTTGAGTCGCCGTTATCTGTTACATTTATGTTTCATCTGCCCAATTTCGCTAAAAAAAAAAAAAAAAAAAAAAAAAAAAAAAAAAAAAAAAAAAAAAAAAAAAGTACACATCTAAGCCGTTACAACAATAACAATAACTATCGAAAATACAACGAACAAAAAAGAACATGTAAAATCTGTGTAAAAATGTGTCGTTTGTGCTAAATCACGCTGTTATCACCCAAGGATTTGCATTAATTTTTCTACTTCCTCCTCTTTATCCCCATCGAGAGACGGCAGTGGCGCATTTAATTATATCGTTTAAAATATATCATACATGTTAAATGCTAGATCGTGTATACATATATATTTTCATGAACCATTGAAGTTGCAATCAGCGTGAGAGCTATATAGTCTTTGGCGCGCGCCGTCCCATATCCTCGCCGGGCAAGGCTGCTGCTGCTCATCTGCATCTTTGATGAAAAATTCTGTTGCGTTGTTGCGGGAAACCTGTGCGATGATGCTGTTGAGCTGTCGTGCCCGTCGCGAGCGTGCTGCGCACTAGTACGACGGACAGTCGACCGGGCGTTGCTCACTGCATCTTTTTACTGGCGCCGTTCGCGTAGCCGTTGCTGTAGCCGTTCGACGTTGTCGCGGCGGTTACGTTGCCGTTCACCTCCTTGCCGTTCGCGGTGATCGCCGCTGCCGCAGCCGCCTTCTCGAGCAGCTTCCTCTTCCGCAGCTGCTTCGCCGCGTAGGCTTGTTTACCCTGCAATACGAATTGTTGTTGTCAATATTGGGGGATGACACATTGATTGTTTGTTCGGGCTTAAACTGTATACCAACACTTGTTGGCGAATTTACAGTTTTTCTGTTCGTGTAGTGAAAGTGTACGATTGACAGAAAAGTGCTTGATACTACGTGTGCGTGAAAATAAATGATAAATATAATGTCGAAAAACCAGTATAACGAAATGCGTTTGACGTGCCCACTAAGTATTCACAAGACAAATAATTTTTCAGCATTTTCCAAATACAGATACAACTTACTTCAACAGTATGTTTACAGGCAAAGTCCTTTGTTTGCATTAGTAAGAATAACAACAATGGTTTAATTATTCTATTATAAACTCTAACAATACGTTTAAAATACATAAGTGAATGAATGAATACCTTGGCAATGTAGGCTTTGGCATAGAAGTTTCCGAAGAGAACGATGAAGGAGACCATGTATATGACGAGGGCGTACTGCATCCAAAGCGGGAAGTCGCATCCCGACTTGATGCCGTTGATGCCGAGGATCAAGGCAGTCGTGAACTGGATCAGCTGGAGGATCGTCAGGTACTTCTTCCACCAGAGGTACTTGGTCACCACGGGTCCGAGGGCCGCCAGCCCGTAGTACGAGTACATCAGCACGTGGATGAAGCTGTTCACCATGGCAGGTAAGAATGCTGCAAAACGAGAATCATTTTATCCGTAAAGTTTTAGAATTATGAAAAGGTTGATGTTCTTAAGCAAATGCGTGTCTCACTGGAACCACTGGGGACCCACTTGATGCCGATCCACCAAAGCGAGAACATGGTCGAGTGATGATAGACGTGAAGGAAACTCAGCTGGTTATCCTTCTTACGTAGAATGAAGAAGAATGTGTCACAGAACTCGAGGAGCTTGCTGAAGTAGTACCACCAGACTGCGTTGGCGATCTGCAATTATGTTATCAAATTTTGGACTCGGCGCACAACTATCAATTAGTTTCTCAGCTACTTTCACAAAACTAGATTCTCTCACCTGCAGCTCTTCCGGCCTTGTAATGTGCCTTATTGGCTGACACACGTAGCTATAACGCAGTTTGGTAGATGCCACGAACAACTGTAATGAGGAAACCGGATATTTTAAATTAGGTACTTGACACACGACTGCTTCATTTACAAACAAACAGCATCCGTTGCGCTTTATTTATTCAATAATCGGAGCATTAATAGAAAAAAGAAATCAGATAAAAAAATTCATAATTTGAAAAAAGGTTGTTTTGTTTTTTTTATTTAAGTTAAGTTAAGAGGTATACGTACCTCAATAGCAATGTAGGCGTTGAGCAGGGCCATAGCGAGGTTGTAAGGTACGAGAGCCCACGTAAGTTTGAACGCTTTTCGATGCCTCATTATTTTCGGCCCCGACCAGACGATGAAGAGGTAGAGCAGGGTGTACAAAAGGGTCGGCTTTGGCGAATCCACCAGGAGCCATCCTCTCGTCCGCTCATCTGTAAATCGAAAACACACACATACGTCAATTTCCAACCGTCCAAAACGGAGCGAAAGTGCAGTAATTTCGAAGCCGTTACAGCTTTTCATTCTAATAAATTTTGTTTCAGAGCCGCAAGTAGACTGAAAAGCGATAAATGTGCTGATGTCAATTCTTTTTTTCGAGGACGCGCCTAACAATGCCGTTTCGAAATCAGTTATTCGACCCGAGCTCCATTTTGGCTTTTGATTTACAATTCCGTCACTTTTTTTGGCACTCTACGTCACTTGAGCTTTACTCTTTTCGGCAGTCTCGCGAATCAATGCAACCGCGCGCAATTACGCGCGCATAAAACGATAGATAATAAATCAAAGCGAAAAGCTGTTAAGGATTGGCCATTAAAGTGAATAAAAAAAGTAGAAGGGAAGCGAGTAAGGAAAGTTTCTCACCTGCCAGGGACAGCGTCCAGAGGTAATAGTCGTAGGCATCGTTGATGAAGGTGGTCGTCTGATTGATGAGGGCCGCCATCGCCTGCAAAACACACAGACAGAACGAGCGTTTGAATTCGTCGCGGCTCACAGCAGCTTGTACTCTCGCATCTCCTCTCGATGCAATCAAGGTCGGCGGTGGGTGGGGGAAGCCCCGCGGCGACGGCTCCCACGAAGCGGACTTTGGGATTGGGAGGCGCGCGCGAACCCACCACCACTACCAGGAGTACGAGCGGGAGAGGAGAAAAGCGGACTCTCACTCGAGGAAATGATTCGCCAGCCCGCGAGAGGGAAAACTGCAGTGGGAAAAAGCGCCAGCGCAAGGCTCAATGTCCGCTGACTTTGCCATCGCCGACGTGCGAGAGCTTCATTACGGCTATGGCGAGGGGCAAAAACTCGCCCCGTCATTTTTATACTACATACTAGCGTCTCCTCGCTGGCTTAGCTTCTGATCTTTTCGTTCTTAATAGAAAGCCGTAATTCCTTTCCGTCTTGTTTTACGGGGAGAGAGAGAGAGAGAGAGAGAGAGCGAGAGAGGTTTTTGTGGAAATTATTAGCTTGTTAATGACGCTGGATGACTTTTGGTCGGCTATATAGTGTTTTCAATATCAGCTGTAACTTGTTAACGAACGTTAATGATTTGTGAAGTCGCAGGTTGTGCAGAGTTTCAAAATATCGGCGAGAAATATTGATTTCAAGAGCAGGAAGCAGAGCGAGTGTTTCGACAGGCGAAGCGATCAGCTGATTATTTTTTATCACTGCGCGTATAAGCAAATGTACAGTGCCGCCCGACTTGCAAATAGCGTTGCGGCATTTTTATACACCAACCACCTGTGTGCTACATTTCCGCATAAGCAGTTTGAAAATGCATGAGTTGGCGAACTGCCGCGTGACAATTCCGGATGGTGAAATTCTATTGGCGCATGCTTGTCTTTTGAAATGTGCCAGTGTAAGCAGGTTAATTAATGCGCCGATGTAAGAAATTTTGACGTTTTGAATTATTCGCTATTTGAGAAAGATCTTACTTATACACGCGGTAGGTATTACAATTCAACAGGCAATTAACGTCTTATAATAGTTTCATTAAAACTCTAATTATATTAATTTAAACTACTCATTTGTCGCCAGTGATTAAAAGTCGCTGGCAATCGGATAAAAGCTCGAAGATAATCTTAATTAGCAAGTTAATTTGCCTTTCAATTCGCAATTGTCTCATCATACGTACGGCGTGTTGCTACACTGTACACGAAGCCGACGGATTTCCGATCCTTAATTTCCCAATCGCACTCGACCGAATCAGTTTCCACACATATGGTCTATATATTATACTACCTTATGCTCGAAGCTCAAATAAACCAAACCAAAAAGGAAAAAAATAAGCTGAATAGAGTGGCGAGTTACTCGATCGTAATGGGAAAGTTCGATGACGTAGCAGCAGCAGCAGTAGCGTGGGCTAATCAGCGTATCTACCATCGATGGCAAATTAAATCAGCCGCCTCATCAGCAGCGGTGCGTGTAGAATCCCAGCCTCGCGCACGCACGCACCGAGCGCGATCGTTGAACGCAATTTCTCCCGTAGCAGTGCATCTATCTATGCGCGCTACGTGCGGAAAACGGTACGAGCTAAACGCGGCGAGCTCCGCCTTTTTTCCGAGCGCGCGGAGAAAGTGCAAATTGATGCTCGCCGTCTCGGGCCCCACACACAGGCTCGTCTCATTTACACACGTACGCACGGCTTTTGCGCGCGCCATTCTCAGCGAGAGCGAGAGTTTCGATTTTCATCGCGGAGAGCGCATACTTACATATATCAGGCCAACGCACCCGCGCACGCGCGCACGCGCACACGCGCACACGCGAGAGAGCAAAGATTGTAGAGCGATATATAGAATCGGCGGGTTGTCGATCGGGCGCGAATCGTCTCTTCCTTTTTTCGGGTGCTTAGAGAGAAACTCGCTTTACAAGGAGAGAGATAGGACTCGCTTGTCGTCGCGAGAGTTACGTCTTTTTCGCCTCTTTCTGCGCTTCGTTTTTCTGCTTTTCCCCTTTTTCGTTTTTTAATGGTAATCGATATAGTACGGCTGACACGTTCTTTTGGCCGGGACTTTCTTCTGCGGTCGTATGCACGACAAAGTGAAAGGTTGCTTCCCACCAATTCGATATGGTGATGCTGCTCTACAACCCCTGACCTTTTAGCTCTGTTGACTCGTATTACAAGTGTATTATGATGGTGTTGTAACGAGGTAAGAACGTGTGGTGAAAAATACGAGAAAAAATATAGATTGGGATGATTTATCCGCGGGAGTAGTATTATGCAAGTATGGTAAGACCAGTCTTACACTTGTACGGTATCTTAAGCACTGTTTCGTAGTTCCGATATTGAATTGTTAAAAAAAAAAGATGCGATTGTAGACTTTCTATTCAATTATCAACAAGTTAAATTTGCCTTAAATTGGATAGATTATAAAAGTTATTAAATATGTTGGACTAATGTTATCATTTTGTTACACATTTGCAAAAATCAATTTTCCATTTATTATAAAGAAATATTCTACGGTATTAACACACTTCAAGTGGTGAAAGCTTATAAAAAATAATTTAACTGACAGTAGTAAAAAATTATCTTATAAGTTTTCCAACTAATAAAAGAAGTTAAGGACGTTCTCCGAGAAAACGATTTTCTTGTGATTTTCCTGAAACTTGCAGAGAACGTTTGATTTTGTGTGCTTAGTACATGCTTGAAAGCCCCACGTCCATAGCGGTATTCAAAATAGAAATATTTAACTTCAAAGTTTTTGTGTTAACACGGGATCCCTATCTAAGCTAGTTTTAAAATTACATTTTAATTTACTATAAAAAAAGTTTTCTTTGTGAGAGGAATAATATGGTATAATTTTCAATATAGCAAGCGATATTAATTTCAGAGATATAGCAACGTAAACAAAAACTCCCACGTTATTTGTATATCTATATATAGGCACCCTATGTAAGTGCTATTTATTTAAATATCATATTGAAACCTTTTATCTTACACTGACATTTTTTTTTATTTTTGGAGTAATGTATAGAGACTCATGAAGGGTTTTCATTGTAAATAATATTTTTAAATCACAATTTTCGCGATATTAATGAATTTGAGTCGGAGAACGTCCTTAATGTAAAACTCTCTTATAAGAATTTAAAGTATTTTCAAATAATTTATGTTAAGAATCAGGCATTTTTCTTTTAAACTCAAGATTTTGATAGAAAAAAGCTTTTCGAATTGTGCGCAAAGATAAATCATGACAAATTGTTGTTAATAATAATGATTACTCAGTCATTTATCTAATCGTACGTTGTACACGCGTTTGACAGTTTAGGCAATACCTAATTTACGATAACTATCCGCGTTCAGTTGGTTCCAAGCGCCTTGAGCTCATTGCAATATGCATATCTAAAACTATCCATTTATTGTCTTTTAATGTAAAATTGTATAGTTTCCGGAAGCTTTGAAACTAAAGGAAATTATTCACTTTTTTATTATGCGCATAGATTAACGTTTATTATTTACAAATTTTTTAACACGGTCTTTCTCTCAATTTTCCTTAACCACGACAAAATAATAAAAACATTAGAAATCTGATAATATTTGAACCGATGAATAAATTCATACACCGTTACTCCGTTTCATATTTACGCTTTGAAAGAAAAAGAAATAGAACATAGATGCTCCCCTGTGCGCAGTCTGAATTAAATTTGAATACGGTTACCTTTCGTATGTTTTATTCAAAACCTTTTACCGCGCGCGCGCTTTTAACCCAAATATTTCTAAAATCATTTTTCACAAAATTTTCTCTTTTTATCATTTACGGGGAAATTACCCTGCTTCACACGCAGAATAAATACAGCCGTCCAATCGAACCTCTATTCCAGTCGAAGATAAAATTAGCAACATATATATAATATATTTACAACTTACAGCGGTCCGTAAATCTACGTTACTTCCTCTCGTAACATTGTAAAATTTGAGAAAAATGGAAGTTTTAATCACCGCGCAAGATGAATAACCCCCTCGAAAGCTCGTAAAACTATTCTCTCTTGCCGACAACACTTGGCTCGTAGGAATATGTGCCTCGCGCGCGTGCGCGCGTGAATTTCGCCGCGCGACGTAAGTAAGCCGCGCTCGCATTATCCTCCACCATAAAAATTTCCATCCTCTCCTCCGACATCCTCTTTCTCTCCCCGTAAATAAGCTTGTCCCACTATCGACTCTACGCGCGCGCACGTACTCTGCTCGAAAAGAAAAGAAAGAGAAAGAAAAAAAGCGAAATAAGGAGGAAGAAAACATCCTCCTTCGCGCGCGCAACTCATCGCATCAATCAAAACTAGTCAGAGGTGTCCCGTCATTCGCGCCTCGATCACTCTGCGTACGAACTCGCACAATATGACAAGCTCTGGCCTGCTTCTCTTACCTTCACAAAATAGTCCTGCCTCCGGCTGGAGATACGTGAAAGCAGCAGCCGCGGAACGTGTCCCTCTCTCAATGATCTTCACACTCCGCGCGAACAACTGAACTTGGAAAGATCGCAGGCAGAAGGAAAACAAGTGTGAAAAATCGTTAAAAGAAAGAAAAAAATGTGAATGACTAAGGTGTAAAGAGGCCCTCGCGCGCCAGCCGATGTGCTATCGGACGCGGAAGCGGAATAGTCAATATGTCACTACCTCTTAGCGTTAATGCGTGTGTAGATATAAAGGTGAGCGCAGCGAGGAGGCGGCGGCCGCTGGAGAGCAGAAACGATATATACGGCGCGCTCGGGCCGCGTCGTCAAAGTGCCAGCGCCTCTCGCTTGCTCGCAGGTGTGCTTTATAACTTTGGTCCACAGCACGACGGCGGCGACGGTGGCGGCGGTGGCGGTGGTGGAGAGGCTCTCCTCGTCGGGGGCCGGCCTAACGAGGCCAAAAGCGCCCGCCGCGCCTCGAAAACGGCGCGCGCGAGTGGGGCGGAGGAGGAGGGAGAAGCAAGCCCTGCTGCAGGCCACAAGAGCCGAGCGCAGGAGAGCGAGAGAGGCTCTAGGAGAGACCGGGGCAACACTCGCGCACACGTCCGAACACCTGCCGATGAGATGTTCGAGTGAGACGCTGGTAGCGGCCGAGGGGCCCCGGGAGCTCCACGCGACACCCCCTCCTGTGGCCGAGGAGCTGATAATGCAAGGGGTGGGGAAGAGGACCCTCTCCGGGGTATGATACACCTTCATCCAAATTCAGTTCGCCATTTTTCAAGGCCTTTGGTACGACAGTTGACGCCTCGGTTTTTTTATTAAAGGTTAAAGGATTTCGATTTTTTTGCACGTCTCGTTAGGCCAGTGATTTATCGGGCGAATTCAGTTTAAGAATGAGATAAATCGCAACGCAAGTACGGCGTAATTTCGCGTAAAAGGAGGATTTTTCGGGAAAAAAGGTTGGCTATTAAGCTATTGCCTGTATAATCAGATGTCATTTTATATCCCAATCAAGCTGTCCGGACTTTCTTTTAATGAGGATTGTAAATTTTTGAAATTTTTCAAATTGTCGGATGTGCACATTCTCCATGGAGAATTTCATATACGGTTTATACGCATTTTTAACGACATCTACACGAGATACACGAACGAAAGCTTTTCAATTTGCGTTAATTACAGGTTATTATAATACACAAAATTGCCAGCAACACGCAGGAACAAGTTTATTGGCACAAAAAACGCGTAGAGAGCTCCTAAACGATATTAGCAATGTTAGTAACCTAATTGAATCCTTGTACAGAAAAAAAACGTAAACTTATTTTGTCGATAATAATAAATTTCGGAGGCAGCAATCTTGCAGAAAAAAAATAACAACATTATTATTATGGCGCGCGTATACGCACGGCGCGCATGGTAAATGTAATTTACTTCGTCATTTATGTGACGGCAAAGTTTTACGGTAAAGAAAGAAGAAAGGAATGAAGAAAGCGCGCGTGTGTGTACGTACATACGGCGGTATAGAGCACATGACTCTTCGCGCGCGCTTTAAAATTTTACAAGAGACTATGGCCTCGTTAGAAACACCACAGTGGCATTCTTCGCGCGCGAAAGACACTCCACCACCGCGCAATGCGTTAATGAAGTTCGTTGATCTGCGGCTCGGCTCGTACGTCTCCATTCGTTAAAAATAAACTTCGTACCATGTACTCTTTCCCTCGCATAAATAATGATTCAGCAATCGCGCCTATAGTCAATCCTTTTACCCAGGGAAACAGCTATATCAATGCCCGGTGCTATTTTTTCAAGTGAAATTTCCGCGAATACACCGCTAAACGCAGCACACAGAACGTGCTAATTGTCAAAAAGTTGCCGCGGCACCGCGCGCAGACAACAAAAAAAGCATTTTACAGTTGCCGAAGGTAAACATAGAAAAAAAAGTTCCGCCGAATCTCTCGGGTGGACTTTCACTAAAAGGCCCCAAAGCCCCCGCGTGTCTGTGCGCGCGTCGATGAAAATAAAAGCGAGCGCTCGGTAGAAATGAAAGGCGAAACGGTACACAGCGTACATAATGAAACGGCAATGGACCAATGCGTGCACGCGTGCGGCTCTGAGGAAAAAAAACATATCGTACAGGACGCTACTACTTATACTAGTTCTTCGACCTTAATTTCCGCTGAGTGTATGGTCGATATTTTTACCGAGCATCTATAGATCGGGACCCAACGAAACCCGTTTGATCCGTCGTAGACGATCGATTCCATAAACGCGCTGCGTGACCGCATCGATTTACTTTGTAGAACGGACGAAATCGAAGCCTTTCTCGCTTAGAATTCCTTCGTTTTTACGAGGATTTTTCGTTATTTTAATTTATGGCCTCTTTATAAATTCCAAAAAATCGTCAGTTGTCGCCCGGAACGGTGATCGTTTGATTTTTTTTTTTGTATACCTGTGAGGAACGCCGAATAGATCTTTGACTTTTGACCTATTTCTCAAAGTCTTTTTTGGAAGCCCGTTCTGCTATCGATTCATGAATTATGGAAGATATAAAAAAAAAATTTGTTTGGATATGTTTTAATATATGAACTGTTCGTTTGGTGGAACTTCTCGTAATGTTGGCCAACGAGGCTCGGATACAGTTCACTTAATCTTCTTAAAAAGTACTGAAAAGAAAGGATATATCAATCTTTCTGAAGGTTCACAGAAAATTTTATTTGACCTTGCTTTATGATTCCTACTTCCGCTAAAGTTCAAGGAAACTTCATACAGCAGGCTAAGGGGGAATGAAAATTTCATCAATGTTTTAACTGGGCTTTATAATATAAACCTTTGTGTAAGTAGAAAAATAATATTTAGCAAACTAACTTCTCTTAAAATACTTATATTTGAATCTTATATTTACTGAGAATTTATGAACTACTTCAAATAGAACATGCTTTTCAAGGTTACAGATATTGAAGATAATCAACTATAATTATTAACGTCATACACGGATCCCTTGAAAAAGACAACAAATATATGCTAAGAAATAATAAATAAACTGTCAAGTTTAAAAAGTGAAAAAAGCATTTTTATGTTTAGGATGTAACTTGAATGTAGATGTTTGTATTTGAAAGAAAAATTAGAGTAACAATGAGTAAACATTTCTACATTCTCACCGTAGTATAATCATAAAATTGATTTCCTTGAATTTGACGATTCCTTGTAGATTGACAAGTTTAAATATTTTTCAAAATATCTACATATATCATCTCACATACTTTTCGTTGACTTTTCCAAACGATTCACCTGTCAGATAATAGTAAATTATGCAACTAGGGAGAAAAGTTGAAAGATGATACACGAGTACTCAATACCATCATCCGAGTCTGAAAAAGTCAATTGCTCCCTTGTTGCACATAGTGCTGGCATGGGACCTTTTTTGCATGAAAGGTGGATGGAGAATCGAGCATATCGAGTCTTCATAACGGGAGACTAAGATGTTTTCCTCCCGTCGTAGCGGGAGGAAATAGTATATTGTGTACCAAGGGCGTAAAGTGGGCCTTTTTAGACCGAGTGGGAAGTTTGCAGTACGAGTCGAAGGCGAACAGCACGAGCCGAAGGCGAGTGCGTCCGCGAGCCGTAGACGAGTACTGCAATCACACGAGGTCAAAGGGCCCACTAAGCCCTTGGTGCACACCATATTTTTTGTGACACAGGTATTGATTTTCGCGTTTTTCCACTTAAAACGGGAAACAACATCAACGAATTTCTGTTACACCAACTACCCACCTGGGAATTGAATGACACTTACATTTTGGTTTCAATTTATTTCAACATATTTAAAATCGGTTATCTATGTTTTCGGCGTGGACGGTGGCGCCATCTCCATGTTTTTCATACCAACTGACCGTTGGACCGTTGCGCTCGAATGCGCTGCTTTTCTTTAGTTCAAAAATATAGTTGAGCGGACGTGTACGGTGTACTAGCGACGTATATAATTCGACAGTATTAGAATATTGTTATAAGAGTAAAGTACTATTCTTATATGAATGTATATTGCTAGCTTATAACATTATATTTTATCAATAAGTTGTGTATTATTTATACGTTACAAATTAGATAGTAAAATATTAAATTAATCTAAAAAAAACTAAAATTTGTAATTATTAAAAACATAAAAAGTACATTAAAACATGTAATTAGTAAAAGTAAGACACGCGGATAAAGAAAAAAAAATAGAAGAACGATTATTGAAAACGGTTACTTTTGCGTCCGCTTCGGCTACTTTTGCTCCCGCTTACCTACTTTTGCGCCCGTTAGTCTAAAACCGTTCACTTTTGGCCCTACTTTTAGGTTTAAAAAACGCGAAAATCGTGCCTGTGTTACAAAAAGTACTTTTTCGCATACCACGCGTAAAGTATTGTGCTTAATCCCTGATTTCAGGGATTAAGTACAAATAACTTTCCGCCGGGCATGCGAAAAAATTGTATATTGCCCTCGGGAGCAATGACGGGCTATGAACGTCCGCGAGTTGCTGCTCTCGCTTCGCTCGGGATAAAATCCCTCGCGGGCATAAATAGCCTATTTTACTCCCTACGTGCATAATCTACTATTTCCTCCCGCTACTCACTAGACGCTCGAAATACATACTCGATTTTCCATTCACTATGTAGAAAAAGGGCCTTTTTCATGCACATGTTAAAAAAATGTATTTATTCCCATCTTTAGTATAATGGGCTCTTTATAACCTAAAAAGCGAGGCAAAGTGGCGTTTGATTCCCTCTTTACTTTATTCCCGCACATCAGGGAATAAAGTAACATCGTCTAATTTTGTACGATTATGATGAATTTGGTTAAAACAAACAACATTATAACAACATTATTATTTATTCCCATCTTCAGTATAATGAGCTCTTTATAACCTAAAAAGCAGGACAAAAGTCCCTCATATGCGGGAATAAAGTAACATCGTCTAATTTTGTACGATTATGATGAATTTGGTTAAAACAAACAACATTATAACACATAAATACATAATAACTTTTTATGTCTACAAAGTATGGCCACAGTGGAGCTGGGAATAAAGTACTGTATGTAACACGGGACTAAAGTCGATCGCTCCCTTGGGCGCTTCGCTTCGCTCGCTCGGACAGTGAACTCACCCGCGGGAATAATCTGCGACTTTAGTCCCTTGTTACATAATGTACTATTTCATTCCTTAAAAATTATAGTTGATTCCATGTCTGCAGTAAATGTAAAATTTAAATATAAGTAATGTAAAAGAAGTTGCTTCCTGCGAAATATTATTTTTCTATACTTGTGCAAAAGTTCACATTATAATGAAGTTTGGCCAAAACTTAAATAAAATTTTCATATGTGTTAATCTTTTGCAAAAGTTCGGATGAAGCTAGGGAGCTAGGTACCTTAAACTTTTAAAATTATTTTCAAAAATCTGGATAAAATTTTCCTAAATTTCAGTGGAAGTAGGAATGATGATAATCCAAAGCTTGTTATTTTTCAGTAATAGTTTTTCAGAGATTTGCTAAACTTTATCAAAACTTCAGCTAAAGTTTGCGTAAAGTTTAGATAATCTAATTTAATAATAAAAAGTGACGGACACTGGGCTTGAACGAGAGCCGCCAACTCGCGAGTCAGACATACTATACCAACACGCTACGGCCGCCACCGCTCGGCTTTCTGCTAATAAGAGTCATATTGTAATCGGACGCCTTGCTGAATTCGTTCTTTCATATTCATACGTGTATCCACACGTAATAATTATGAAGAAAATTTTAAAGTTTCATATAAATTTTGTCCAGACCAAATCTTTTTTTTTACGCAGGAGTCAATTCAATTTAGCAGGTAAAAGAGATGCGTGCAGAGCAGGGCGCAACATAAATTATTTCATCAACGCTCTACTTCTTTCCCTCCTCGAAATTCGGAGAGGAATATGCAAAACACAACTTAACCGAAATCACTTTCTTGACTTTTCGAGAAAAATTTCGCAAATTAAAATCCGCGAGACTTAACGAAGTTGTGTTAATGCTCTGCTCCGCGTTTCGGCTCTGTGCTCGCGTGCTCTCGCGTGCGCATTAACAACTTTCGAGCGGTATCACGAATTGCTTTTAGTATCTTTATACGCGTTATACCTTCTGATTAATGCTCCCATGCGCATATTACAGGAATTGCCCGTCAAAATGTTTAAAAAGGATTCGGAATCCAGCCGCTCGATAAATCTTACCCGCAATAAACATTTTAAATTTAATTGAGCAACTATATATACACAGGTCTTTAATTGTACCTTCTCTTCGAAAGTGAAAAAGCCATTGTTGGTCGAAAAGGAACGAACTTTCTGTGACCGCGGGAAGTTAACGAAAAAACAAAAAACGAAGCCGAAACGCGCGCAACTGGTTTCCAAGTCGTAAAAAAGGGATTATATACTTACGCTTGACGAGCGTGAAGAATGCAGCTACATCACAGCGGCAAGGAATTCGTATTTACATGTTGCATGCGCACTTCTAATTATCGATAATTCCATGGTAATGTGCGGGAGAGTATAACCACATACTCGACAAGATACAGTGCGTTGTTTGAAACCGAAAACCGTACACCGTTCCGGAACATAGCCCGGAGCGAACTTTTTCCTGCGTCACTTTTGTGAGCTCCTTCGTGGTCGTAAGTGGACCAAATGCTTGCGTCACGAATCGATGAAGAGCTTCACTTATGCTAGCTACGTTAGAGGTTATCCTCTTACGCAGCTATTCTCGATGTCTCTCGGAATGCTTTTTCGGATTTATTGTGATTAATCGTGGGAATTGTGAGCACCCTTTTTGGCGGTAATGCGTTCTCGAGTGACGATAATGTTGTGTTGAAGTTTTCAATATTCCGACAATTTGTTTATATTAGATCGACGGTGGATAGAGAACGAGAGATTGATTGTCGGCTCGTAAATTTTAATTTTCGAAGCGGTCAAGCTGATAGATTATTTTTAAAGTGGTCTAATGGTCCTTGAGGCCAAAATTACCTGAAAAAATTAATTAAAATATAATTACTATAAAACAAAGTATATGTATTACTAATATAACTTATTTTTAATACAAAATCCCAGGAGATAGGTCTCTAAACCTGTTTTATGCAGAATTATGTCATTTTAGAAAAATCAACTGGTGTGCAAGTTTTCTTGGCAGTCATTTGATGGATTTTGACGAGAAAAGTCGCAAATTACTTGGAAAACAAGTACCTATGGTACGAAGATTTGAAAATAAAAAATTTCGTGACTAAGTATTTTTTTAATTGAAAAAACGATAAAAATTCATAAAACTAAGTAGTAAAAAGTAGTTTTTTTCAATTAAAAAAATACTTAGTCACGAAATTTTTTATTTTCAAATCTTCGTACCATAGGTACTTGTTTTCCAAGTAATTTGCGACTTTTCTCGTCAAAATCCATCAAATGACTGCCAAGAAAACTTGCACACCAGTTGATTTTTCTAAAATGACATAATTCTGCATAAAATGGGTTTAGAGATCTAATATCTCTTGGGATTTTGTATTAGAAATAAATTACATATACTTTGTTTTATAGTAATTATATTTTAATTTACTTTTTCCGATTATTTTGGCCTCAGGAGCCATTAGGTAGAAAACCAACTTAATTTAATCATTTCTGTTCATCCTGAATAGAAATCGTAAATTTCAAATCTCGGTCAGTACGCACGAATTTGAATACAGTGGAATCCATTAATCCGGGCCATGAGTGGAACTTATAAGTGCGATGGCAAATAATTAGAACGCGAGAATTTCGGAACATATTGTTCGGAAGATTGAATTCTAATGTCAATGAACTGTAATGAGAGACTTTCTCACTTGCAGCATAAGTGCAGCACCGCGTTTTGTAATGGTCAAAATTCTATTTTTCATTTTTGCATACTCGGAAAAAAAATGATTCTCGGCTAGAAAATGCGTACCATAAAGTCTCAATGAAAGAAGTAGCAATTTCAACTTGCAAATAAACAAGCGCAAGATATATATAGCTATGCTAGAGTCGACTTTAGCTTTTTCGAATTTTCTTTGAGGAAAAAAGTAATTGCCGAATCAGCATGAAATTCATACTGGCGTTCTTCACTTTTATTTGGTGAACTCGTGCTTATCAAGCTTCGCGCATAAGCACGGATTATTGACAGTACGTAACACATACATAATTGAAATTGTGAGAACATTTCAAAAACGTCTCTTATCGCCATCAACAAAATTACTTAACAATTTTCTAAAAAAAATAACAAATTATAGAAATTTGAAAAATTGAAATACAAATGTCTAGTCAAATACTTCTCTGAACAGATAGCGGCGGTATACACGTATAGCACACGAGCTCGCAAACAGCAATCACTTGAGGGATCTCGAGTCTCCTCGCAGCATCTTTCGCACTCTCTCTCTCTCTCTACCTCCCTCCACACAGCACGCACGAGCGCATATAACACAATACCCGCACGTGCGGCCGATATGCAGTGGCATAGCGGATAAGCGATCGCGGGAGCTCGATTAATTAGTCGATGCGCGGTAAATTCTCGTTTGTCGCAAGAACTAACCGACGTCGCCACACACACACACACACACACACACACACACACACACACACACACACACACACACACACACGCGCGCGTCTATTTGCCTTGCAAATGCCACACACGCGCTCTTTTCCTCTGTAACGCCCGAAGAAAGTCACCGTGCACGCCAACTAATTAGACCGACGCGTGCAGTGGGTTTGTATATCGCGATCGCACGTGGCACAGGTAAACACGTGAGCTGCACCGAGACATTGTATTGGAGATCGTAGTAATAAAAGTGTGCAGGGATGCTAATTAATTTGTCGCTCGCGCTGACATATAGATAGCACCTTGAGCTCAATTAAGTTTCGATAAATTTGCATCTCTATTACGTCTGCGGCGCGTGTACGTCGGTTTCGTTCGACGTTAATTGCTTGTCTTCGTGGTGACGTCTTCTTAAATCAATTCAATTAATATCTGAATTCGTTTGGCATGTATACGCGTGCAGTAGTCTTTATGTGATGTCCTGCGGCGTCTCGTATACATTCGAAATTATTTAACGCTTACTTGACAGCAAAGCAGTATATTCCTGATATTTGCCGCATCTATATATCTGTATACGAATATAACATATTCCATATGCGAATGACTTCTGACAACATTGGTCATACCACACATAATTATACTTTCGTCGGTGATCAAACAATGGTCGCAATGATTTTGAAATATGAAAGAAAGAGAAGAAGTAATAATCCTTGCAGGGAAAATCCAAGAAAAGACGTGCATCTTCCTCTCTCGCTCTGCGCGTGTATGGAAATTCCATTGACGATCATCACGAGTGGCTGCCGACAGAGTCGACAAACGTACTCGAGCGATGCGTCGCCATACGTGTCGTACAAATAGGTTTAACGAGGAAAGGAAATATTTGCGCTCTTCAAACATTGACGAAAGGGTCTTTCGTAACGTTTATGGAGGCGAGGAGCCGCCGACAAGCCGGGCCTGCCTTGCGTAATACACATGTCTCTTTGCACTGCATTCGCGGACGCGCGTATGGCTATATATTTTGACCGCTCGTTTGCGTGCTCGATTTCAATTGCAAATCGCGGCTTATCTATAAAAACGCTAATTTTCTACTTTGCAAGCGAAAAACTCCTGCCCGCTAACTTTTCCTTATTTATCACCTTCATTATTGTTAACTTTTTGCTGGTATACAAGCTCTTCGAACTTTGTATTGTATTGGCTTACAGTACATTGTGATTTGTAACAACATAATAGTTTGGAAACATTAAGGTGGTGTAATAGTCTTACTTTACCACTTTTTTATCGGCGGAATATGTCAAAATAATTAATATAAATAAAAGGATAATGATTTGCGTCTTAAACAAATTCACTTGCCCTGCGTAATCCTCTAATACATCGTTCTACGAAGTTTTGAGACAAAAAAAAAAGACGACACCTTTGTTTATTTTTGGAACGAAAATTAACCAAATTTCGTTCCAAAAATAAACAAAGGTGTCGTCGTTTTTTTGTCTCGAAATTTTGTAGAATGATGTATTACACCATTACGCAGGGCAACTGAATTTGTTCAAGGCGTAAATCATTATCCTTTTATTTATATTAATTACTTTTACATGTTCCGCCGATAAAACAGTGTTAGTACAGTGCGACACCCCCTTAAGGAAAAGTATAATATTATATAATATTACAATCTTTTTACTTTGATTGTCATCCGATTACACCTCTGATCAAGATCTATCGTTAAATAATTAGAAATTTATTCGCGAAATTCTTTAAATTCATATTACAGTAAAGTATAGCTTAAAACTAACAATAAAATTATAAAATATACTACTTTTATAAAGCAAAGAAAATCTAGTTCACGTTCAACTGCATCAATTGCAAGGTCAAAAGAATGCAAGGTATACTGAAGAGTTAGCAGTATTATAAATTGTCTTCCGGTAGATTTCTCTATCGGCGCAGCGCATGATGATGACACGTGAAGATGAGGACACGAGCAATATGTGGGTCATCCGTCCGAACGCTGAGCGAAAATTGCTGACTAGAATCGGTGTTCAATGATTGCAACATTGTTAGTATCGTAGGCACGTTTTAGCTTCATTTTTTCGTATCTATATCCGCGTAGTTAAACTACTTTGAAAAAAAAAACTAATTAAGTAGCTTATTTCAGAATTAAATATCGCTCACTACAACAATTATAGCCTAACAATTACATGTCTTCGGTTCTGCTGATAAGAAATGATGTTAAATGCTTATCGTTGACAAGGCTTAGTTTATAAGAAAAATTAATATATGTTTTGTGACAGTTTAGCAAGCGTTTTACAATTCATATATTGCTATATATTAAAAGTATATATAGAGTTGGAAAAATTATAAGCTGCATAAATGACTTAAAACAAAAAATTTATACAGAAATGTTTTAAACTTATTATTACTTTCGTAATTTCTATGGAACATCACAATAAGCTCTAACGAACGAAAATATCAATCTCCTCACGTATAGGATATAAGCCCGGTTTGAAAGAGACGTCATCAGCATCGTGAAACAATCGCCCGTTACTATCTATACCATATGTGTATTACCATATGGCCTGATGGACTCCACGACACTTTGCCAGACACACACAATCAACTCGCGCAATGTAAAGTTGTCGAATCTCGTCCACCTATATAGTATCGATATATATATTCGTTACTTTCTCGTTTGTTCCCAGTCAGCAACTCTGTCGTCTACCGGGCTTGTGCGCGAAACCAATTTAACGGCCGGCGGGCAAACGGCCGCCGCGTACTTTTCAAGAAACAAGTTCATTGCCGCGCTACAGATAGAGACGCGCGCTCGCCAGCTGCAGCAGCAGTATATTCCTTTCTCCGAGTAAGTACAGGGTGACGCAGGATTACGGCAATTTCTTATACACATATAGGCGCCGGTGAACGAACCAATTATCGGCGGACAACTTTCGTCGGTGCGTAGGTCGCGCTTGTGATATACTCGCGAGGAAATTCGAAAATAGCCGCAGGTTTGTCCGTGGAGGAAGGGTTTTTGTCTCGCTGGACGACGACTGTTTTCGCGTTTTATAGCCATTTATCATCCTAATGATACGTTGTTACGATTTGTTAAGGCGCGAGCGTGCGGCTATTACAGATTTGCCGTGGGACGCTTCAGGGGGAATAAAGTGTTTAGATGCTTATACAATGCGTTGGAGAACGCAGAACGCAGCGATGGCACTTTTATTTATACAGGATCTTTCAATAGATTTTTCTTTATTATTCTCATAAATATGCAGCGACTTTCTTATTCTGTATATTATATTGCCTGGGAGAAATGATAATTTCTATATATACACCAACTAATTCCGCGGGCAATACAAGATACTTATCAAGCAATATCGCGGAACATAATTGCGCATCATTTCCCCGTTTGATATATTACTGCCCCGGCGCGGCGGACGCTCCTCTCCTTGTATTTATCTTTGTATTAAGCATTCTTGGGTAAAAGCGCGCGGCTATATCGACAACGCGCGTGCGATATAATAAGCAAATGCGTAATGAGGCTCTCGTGTAATGGCGCCGCGACTATAATCGAGCGTTTCACCGGCGAAAACTATCTCCGAAACGAGGGAGAGAGATTCTCTCTCGCCGCAGATAGCCTCAGATAACGAGGAGCAAACGCAAACGGGACTCGCGGAACACCTACCAGTTTTTTTTTTCTTCCCCCGCCAATTTCTATGCGGAGACTTTTACTCGCGGATTATTTAAAACTTTGTGTACCGGGGATTTCGCATTGAACGTCATCGAATCGCGGTCGAAAACGTATACACACTTACAATAAAAGTTTATGCGCCGCCTTTCATTGTAAATCAAAACGACGACGGCCGTTATCGTCGAGCGTTCAATGTTTATTTATCAGGGACCTCGATTCCGCGGGAGAAATTGGGTTTTGCAAGATTTATTTTTGAGTGCATATATGTATGCGCGCGTGTGTGTGTGTGTGCGTGTGTTTAGGGAAGTCGATATGGTGCGACGCATTCCTGTTACCAGAGCAAGATCAATGTCACTAATTGCCTGAAATGGATCCTGTTGAAAATGCAAGTGCATATTTGAAAGGCTGCGCGCGCGAGTGCAACAAGTTTCACTATACGCGTGGCGGATTTAGCAGTCGGTGCGGCT
Organism: Torymus aiolomorphi; assembly: GCA_036365515.1. NCBI lineage: Eukaryota > Metazoa > Arthropoda > Insecta > Hymenoptera > Torymidae > Torymus > Torymus aiolomorphi. The sequence continues at coordinate 14,383,113 of CM070875.1, forward strand.
CGACGGGTTATTAAGTTTCGCTTTCCATGAAGCCGATCGACGACCTGTCGAATGCACGCTTAGCGCCTTTTCGTAGCTAACTTTAATTTATCACGGAGGATCGATTTTTCGTATATCCCCGGCGCAATGCGATCATTATTCAATTATACCACGGTGTCGAGATTCATTAACTTGATGTCTATATTGAAGTGCTGCGTTCTTTTTCCTTTTGAATTAGGAAGGAGCACATTGATTCCTCGATGAAAAGCTTACGCGGAGAGACAGAGATACGACACGAGAGCGTGTATACCAAATCGAAAAGTGAAAACAGCGCAGAAAGCTATATGACGCTGACCTACGACTGGAGTTTTGATTTGCAGTTGCTCGTTAAGTAGGCTTTATGCGCACGGAAATAATTTCCTTTGCGTCAGAGAGACGTGTGGGGGAGACGACGAGGAGGCATCGCGCAGGAGAGTATTACAGGCCGACGCGGTTACTTTCATCGGCGCGCGGGGTTCGCTGAAAAAAGGGATGCTGGTGCATTGCCCGCAATGAGCAAAGCCGTAACTTGAGCTGCGAGCGCCCCTGTGCACTCGAATTGGCTTTTCGCTTCCCGAAGAAACACGAGAAACTTGCAGTCACGAGATCGGCGCCAGTGTGTATTTTAGAATGGAATATCGTATGGAAGACAGTAAAAATCAGCTATACGCAGACGAACGTTATTTTTACCGCTAGGAATAAATTTGAAAATCCCATTAGAGGGTATAGGCTATGTCGTCACGCGTGTTGCATCCTAACTATATTTTTGACATTTTCAAGCGGCAAAACCCATGCATATGCAACGACGTAATAAAACATGCCAAACTCACCCAACGAGCACAACAGTGTAACTAATTGACAAATTAGTATGATCCAGCAGCTTATCATTTCCAATTACGTCTGCTGACCGCTAAGCGGCGATCGCCCCACCCCCAAAGACTATAATTCCTCGGGCACGAAGAAAAGCAGTTAGGATGTATTTGGGAGACCGCAAAAAGGGTACTTGCCGTGCAGTACGCCCCTGGCCGCGTGAGCGCTCTCCCGCGAGCGCTTTCGAGGCCAATGTCTAGGTCCGCGCGGCGCTTTCTTTCCCCCCGTCGCCAAGTCTTTTCCGCAATGCGCAGATAAGAGAATACGAGAGAGCGCCAACAGCCTCGATCGAAAAAGCACGCGCGTGTGCGGACGGGGCTTTCCCCGAAACAATATAAATATAACGCTTCTGACATTGTTTTTTCTTTGCAACGGGGAATTTGGAAAGGAGAGAAAGCTCGGAGATGCGGCGAGGATGCAGTTGGTTGAGGATTCATTTAGAGACTGCAAAAGTTAATTAGGGAAGCTATTAGTATTGCTCAGGCGATTGTCATTGCGAGTGTTTTTTATATTAAAGGATTTCTAATCGATGCGCATTATTCAGTAGTAAAAACACTTTATATGTAAAATATATTGTACATTGTTTTTTCTCTATTGTATATACGTATATAGAAATAACCATCGATTTGTAAAGTCAATATAAGAAATTGTGGATGCCGTTTCAGCAAAAGCTTTTGTTTTGCTTATTCGCCGCAATTAGGCATATAAAACGTATAACTACAGCCTATTCAGTTCTATTAACCTTTACTGCGCGGCAATTGCCGGCCATAAAAGCTAAATACGGCATAATAAAATGCGTGTGTCGGTGGTAGTCATTATACTTAGCGAAACGTTCAATTACATCTTTATTATTGTCGGCAGAAAAAATGCCTGATTTTCAATACTTTATGTATTATACCACGCGACAATAGATTGCAGCGCTTTAGAAAAACAGTCCAGCGACTATCCTCAGCCATTAATTTCTATCGGCATTAGGCCGTTCCTCTTTTTCACTCTCCCCAGCTGTCAGTTAACACGCACAGCTCGCACGCCTGCTAAAGAGAAAAGAGGAAGAGGGCGAGCCGCTACACGAGAGGGAGCGCGCATGAGAAGAAGGGAAAAAGCAGCGGAGTGTCGGCGGAGCGAGCGAAAGTGAAGCGCGCGCTTGGCTAGCGGCTCGTTATATACGAAGCACGTGGCGTAGACACAAGTGCGCGAGATTTTAATTAATCGCCGCGACGTCTATATATACATATATACCTGACGCGCGGCTCTCATTCATGGCGTAGCTGCTGCCGCTGCCGTTTTGCAGCTGCGAGAGAGGTAGAGCTGAGAGCAACAGTCTGTGTGTACTCTGCTAATTGCTCGCGCGCAATCACAAGATGGGTTGCAGTGTCGTATTAATTTTTTAGCAAATCGCCTATTGAAATTTCGCGTAGAAAAAAATGACGCGCAATTTTCGCACGTTTTGAAGACCATTAACACCCGGAAAATTCGCGATATTTTCGCGCCATTCATCCCGAACTTTTTGCAAATGGATTGAGCAAGCTTCTAACATATACACGCGGACGATAGAAAAGTACGTGGTTTTCACGGTTCAAGTTATTTTTCTTTTTCTATAAAATTCATTGGTAAACAATGTGGTGTCGTCAGGCGCGAAACGCTACTTCCGTAACACTCGCACGCGCGGCTTTTACATAAAAACCAGTCGTCACGAAAGAGTTGTTTGCGAGGCTGCGAGAGCGAAACAGAAAAAAATCGATACAACGGGTTGCGAAAGGGGCCCGGCTAAAATTTCACTTTTTTTCGAACGAAAGTGCAGGAAAAAATGGCTGCGGTTCGCTCGCCGAGAGAATGTATATGTAGGTACACGTCGCTCCGCGAGTCGAGGATTCTGCGTCACGATCACAATTAACGGGACCCAACTTACAGCTCTCGCGAGCGCGCATCTGCCGACGCTAAGTATACTCAGCGGCAGAGAGAAAGAAGAAGATCCGCCAATGAATTCCACCTTTCTCCTTCGGCTTTGAGAGAGAGAGAGAGAGAGAGAGAGAAGAGGCTTTTCAAATGCAGGGTCAAGGCACTTTCGAAGAAGCGCTGCTTTCGGAAGAGGCGAGCGCATGGATCCGTGCGCGCATCACCTACGTGTGGTCTTTACACAGAGATGAGCATCTCTTATATATAGTTTTTTTTTCACGGAGGCGCGAGTGTGCGAGGAGAATTAATTACGCTGGATGAGGACGCTGCAGTGGGACAAAGACATTATGAAAATTTATTTTGTTTACGGATTAGAAAGCTGATGCGTTTGGCAGCCGCAAGCATGGCTTCGATTACAACCCGTTCTTTCCACTTGGAAATTTTCGTTGATATTTCCTAAGGGTGTAGTGTTCGTATGATGGTAAACTCTTTTGAGGAAAAGAAGATAGATCTTACGCCTTTTCTAGGAAGTAACATAAAATGCACTGCGAATCGATCGAGATGTGATTCGCGGAATAGTACAAAAGACGGAAGATTAATTGAACAAGGTCGTTCCAGAAACGATCCTCTTCGCGTAACGTGGAAACTTTTTCTCTCCGTCAAAATCCGCGGATATCAGATGTATCAGCGCAACCAAAATATATACGACATAATTACACTTAACAACCGTATTGCATCACTGAAAATATTGGGCAGGTGAAATCTGCGAAAGAGCCGCTTGAAATTGTCCGTGAGCGATACATAAAGCCAATTTCTCTTCGATGGTCTCTACTCGTATCTTTTTTAACCTCCGCGAGGATCTAAAATACAAAACCTATAAAATGTCTGCTCCGCTTTATCAACCCCAACGTCGCTTTTGAGCCTCCTCGGAATTGGAAATTCGGTACTTTGGTTTCGCCGCCGTCTGCACGCGGCTGATTTTTTATGCATTGCTTTGTGGACCAATATAAACCGTATATAAAATATCAACACATTAGCATTGCTTTCTCCTCTTTATAGGAAACGAAGGTATTTGGTCCATTACTATGTTAATTTTTTCGGCGTTTACGGCAAAGCGTCGGAAGAACGTGACGTTTATAAAAAAAATAAAGTTTTATTATGTAAGATAATTTATATTTAAAGTATCCTCATCGCGTAACATTAATTATTCTTCTGGCGACTATTTATCTTCCCGCGTTAACAGACTTGGATTATCTTTAAAGTCAATTTGAATGATTACAAAACTATGATGACTACTCGAAAAAAATGTATTGTTATATTCCCAATTCGAACAAAAAGCTCAGCTGGTTTGGATCTGGCCGAAGGCCGAAAAAAATGCAAATGCTATACATAAATTGTTATTTAAGCGTATTACAGGCTCGGAATTAGAAACTCGATCCTGGTACAAGGTTATTGCTCTTACTACAACGTGTTTCTAATCGACGCGGAGAGGAAATGTGTACGGTGCGCCGCGGCAAAACCAGTTACAGTCTAAACGATTTCGCCGCCTTATCGCCACAGTAATTTGTCCGCTTCTCGAATTGTATAAATAAACATTGTTTATTGCTAATAATTAGTCCGATGATTAGGATCAAAACAAAGAGATTTTTTTCCTGGTCCGAGAGAAAATATATATTACTTCCCTTTTCAATATCGAAACTTTTCAACTCGAACGCCGTTCGCGAGTATAGCGAGCATTGCACTCACTCCGCCGCAGCCAGCCAACAGCACTTTCAGTGAAAGTGTTAAATTACATCTTCCGCCTCTTGGCTCTTGCCAGACCGCACTCGATCTTCAAGACGCAAACATTAATTCTTTTTTCCCGATCGATAACAATAATGATACACGCGCTACTTTTTTTCTTCTCTATCTCGCATCCTTTCTATATTATGATGCAAAACTTCGGCTTTTCACGTGTGATTATTCAGTCGCATAATTAGCCGGGAATGCGCTTGGAAAAGCCATGCGATTGTTTCTATCTAGTTTGTTTTGGCAAACCTAATATTATATTAACCTCATGATATTCGAAACTTTTTTTATTTAACATGCCTGCTTTATATTAATTACAGTAATAAAGCTCAGAATGTCGCAGTGAATATCATTCATTACCGTAAACAAGAATTTAAAACTACTTCATTAACCGCGATCATCGATCGCGAGCGAAATGAATGACAAGCGCGCGGGCATAACTGAAAATTGTCAGTGGCTTTAAAATCCGATCTACATCTACTCGCTCGCTTTTCGTCGCAGCAACTGATCGGGTGTGTGCGCGTATCTCGCTGGCGACTGCATTCATTAGCGAACCTTACGCAAGAGGCCAGGCTCGCTGCGCAGATATACGAGCAAATCGTCGAAAATGCTACATGTACACAGGGCAAAATTCTGAAAAAAGAAGATGCAAAAGCCATGGCCACTTTCACGACTGACTGACTTTCTCCAGCGCGCTGCGACCCAGCCAGACGCTACTCGCTCGATCCAACTCCCACGCGGGCGAGCAGCGCATGCTATTATTGCGCGCTCCGATCCCCGGGAGCGACGTCGTGTCTGAAAGAGTGCACGCGCGCACCTATGTGTGGCTGACGCGCTATATATGCACTGAGGGGAGAAAGTCTCAACCCTTGGCTCGCCCGACACATTGCTCTCGACCCGACCGGAATGTATCTCCGCGAATCATCGCAGCTGCTTTTCGTATACTTCACACTCGCTAAACTGGCTGCGGCTTTCTTTGTTTTATGAGCATACACGAGTGTGTTGTTGCGTCAGAGACGCAGTGAAAGGGGTACTTTCAATTGATGCGATATGCCGCGCGCGAAAACTAAATATTAATTTATATATGAGTGATGGGGAAGACGTAGAGCAGGAGAAATTGAAATATAGAAAGTTTGACAAAGTTTTGGCCGCAGATTAGCATAGAGCGTGTGCGCGTACACGCGGACTTTCTGGAGCACGGATCTTTTTTGCATCGATGCCAAGGCTAGCGTGAAAAATCAATGGAGCCGCTCTCTTCTTAATACTACTTCATTATCTCGGGCTTATCGGTATTGTTCGACAAACGGGGACTACTCCCAATTAATAGGATCAATACTCTATTGTAAAACAATTATTTTAGGAAGAGCCAATTGTTCTTATTTAGTATCCTTCTCGTGTTCGATAAATTCACAGTGATCATCATGTTCTATCATGATTGAATCGATAAATTGTTTATTATAGGCACCAGTATCCGAGCCCTCAAAACATCGATCACGTACGTAAATTATTCCGTTTTCCTAAAGATCCATATTTAATCAGCAGAAAATAAAGCGTGCAAATCTCTAAGAGCAAAACTCAAGCCTCGAGCAAGAAAATTCCTGATCGGGCGACACACGAAAGAAATTTAAACACGACAAGAAAAAAATTTCTCGGAATCAAAGAAAATTTCTTTGCGGGCAATCCATGAAATATTTCATTCAATCAAGACAATATTTCTTTCAATAAAAGTAATATTCTTTCAATTGAAGAATCAATTTCAATTGAAAGAAATATTTCATGGATTCCAAGAAACTTTTTTCTCAGTGCAGGAGAGCCTATATACATCCCAGCGCGAGAGAGTGCAAGGAGCTTGTACTCTAGACACATTTATTTATTGAATGTACCAACCTCTAGCTCTCCGTGCACCGCCTCCTGCAACGACAGATCCACTTCCCGCGGCCGCTCCTCGCCTTCCTCACTCGACACCCATCTCCTCGGCCGCCGTCGTCGGGGTCGCAAGCTCTCGCCGGTGCAGCTGCACTCCCTCTCCTCCGCGAGTCCTGCGCGCGGCTCGCCGCTGCTGCTCGCGGGAAGGGTGCACAAGGCGCCACCGTTGCCTCAGCGGCCGCCATTTCCCCAATCAATACGAGACAGCTCGCTTAAGGCCATCCCCCACAACGTCAGAGTACCCTGCCAACCCCTCCCCCTCGTCCTGCTGCACTGCCCGCCTATGCACTGCTATAGCAGCCGTAACCTGCTGGTACTTTCGCCGGCGCTCGTCGACGCACGCAGCTGATGCGCTTTTTGTAAAAATAGTGTATTTAGGCTTACGTGAGCGAGAGCTTTTCTTCATTGTTTACGTCATTTAGTTTTCTTTTTATGGGGAGTATACGTGTTGTATTGAGAGTTTCGCTTTTACGAGGATTTTATGCTAAGCATTATATATATGTACAATCGATCGAAATAAAAATTGACCCATATATCGACAGTTACGATCGGCACCGCCGCGCAGCTGTTTCCGGATATGCAGGAGTTATGACAAGGTCGCGGGTATCCGGTATATCAACTTATATGTGAACGGGTTCTCTCTCGCCGACGATAATATCAATTTACCGAAAAAAGCACGGGACGCGTAACGCGAGAGCGAACGCAGTTTACAAGGAGGAATTAAGCAATAACACATTCACAGTGCAGCTTGCACTCTCTCGAGGGGAAAAAATTAATTACCAAGCGATCCCATGTACGTTGAGCCTCGTGATATGTATCGGCATTTTGTACGTGCGACTGTTCAATAGCGAGTAAATTCAAAGTCCATAAATATACTCTTTCTCTCCCCCCCTCCTCTCTCTCTCTCTCTCTCCCGCGCACAAAGCAGCTCCAATGCCGACAGGCCGAAAAATGGGCAGAAAATTAATCGACGAGCGTGCGCGCACACGTTTCTCCCCGCGGATTTTTCCGACTCGAAATTACCAAGAGTGACTGGCCGCTTGAAATCCATTTCCAGGCTGTGCACACTTTCTTGCCTCAGCGGCGGCGGCGGTTTGTGGGTATAGGCAATTCTCTTCCTCCGATCCTCGCTGCATGAATAAAGCCGCTTTATACGGCGCTTTTTTCGCTCCATATAACGCGTGAGTTATATATACGTCGCTGTCTGTATACCCCGCGATATACATACCCCACGACGTCCATGTATATATAGTTGCGGCTCGCGGCGAGGAGATGCGATGCAAGAAAGCGCGCAGCTCGTGTGCGTTCGCGCGCGCGAGTTGCAGCTAATTTATGGCTATTGTGACGGGGTTTTTTTCCGTCGTTGGAGCGTGGCTTATTTATGGGGCTTTTCTCGTGACGAAAAAGTCATTATTCGTGTGTTATGGTAATCAGTGAGCAGACAAATTATATACTGTAGTTGGACACCTGGTGTGACAGGTTACATTTTTTATACGTATACGCGCGCGCACATGTATTACGCGTTTGTTATACTAGCATGAACGGCGATAAATTTAATGATGGGCATTAATTTGAATGTACTACAAGTGGGATTTTTAATAGTGAACTGTACCTTTACAGGGAAATGTCTATAGATGATGCCGCATGTGCCACGTTTAAACTGGCAGGAATACATGGCTATTTTGAGCTGCGTTGGTATAAACATATATTTTCGTTACAAGGTAAAACGATTTAAAGGCGAGTTTTATTGTCAGCAAATCGCTGCATCTATTAGGATTATATAATGATATATAGCGTAGTTCATTAGCATTATAAAACATTTATTGCCCTGATAAAAGGCTCGTTTGACGCAAGCTTTATCAGCGATAGTAAAACAATTATCAAGCTCGTGCGAGCCACTATACAACCGAGCTTTGTTTAATTTACCGATTTCTAAACTTTTTTTCTGTATATAAAATCATCATCAACCCGTATGGAAATCTCTGTAAGTACTTTCTTCGGCGTTTAAAAGATAATAACGAAACCTATAAGCAAAAACACTCGAAAAGGAGCGTGAGAGTGTATAGATATATAACGGAAGAGGACGGAGCGCACACGAACGTAATAATTATCGCCTCGAGCGGCGGTCTGGTGCCTGGAGCCAACGATGGACAGAAAAAGAAGGAGGGAAAAAAACGGCGTACTTAACGATATCGGGGCGCATAGCTCAGCCGAAAGTATAACCTGGCGACGCGGGCCTCCTTCTTAATCTCATAATAGACACCGAATCGGAGAAAACGGTACTCGACGCGCCGGCTTCCGATTCACCCAAACTCTTCTCTCTCTCTCTCTCTCCTCTCTCTTCGCTTCATCGAGGTCGCCGATCGAGGTCGCTCGTACACGCGGCTTTTAGACGCGGAAGGAGAAGAAGAAGAAGAGCTAGCAGGAGAGAGACGTGTGCGTGTGTACATAGCACCAGTACCATTCGTTCGCCCATACCTAGGCGAAATTTGCCGCCCGCCACGATCTCTCCTATATATCCTGGCGTCGACTGAATTGATGACGATGACGCCCCCGAGACGGGCGTTTTTTCTTTTCTGTTCATGCAACGCTGTAATTAACGTCACGGCTCGATGGCGAAAGTTATACGAAAGAAGATGATGCCGATGATCTTTAGTAAATAAATTTTTTCCCTTATCTCGTGCTCGCGAATTGTACCTGTGTTATTCAACAGTTATAGCCGTGTAAGTGTATATTCCACAGTGGAGGCAAAATTTATGGGTTCTTGTCAACATGAATTTCAGCGAATGGATATATGTATAATGTTTACGCAAATGTTGTGTATATGCTTACCGTTGCGCGCGCGGTTTTATTTCTTTTTCTCGGCACATTTAGAAGCCACGGCTTTCGCTTTCTGATCCGTTCATTAATCAGCTTTCGAAGAGTCGGTAGGTGTATCGTCTTCCTAATCGCTCTGCCGCGAGTATAATGTAGCTGCAACAAGTGCGCCAATACTAACGTTGATTGGATTTATACGTTTTATGATTCCTTTTGTTGTTGTGGAAAATTTTCAAAAGTGCATAAGGAAAAAGAGGTGGGAAAACAGTGATTTTCCCCGTTTACAAGTCAAATTATCACTTTTGCTCCATTATGCATATATAACTAAAGGTTTTCAGAAGAGTTTTCTAGAGCATGAGGTCAGTGTCAATTTCCATGGAGAATTCAGAGAAGCACGTGATATTTTTCTGCAGCCTCTTCTTCCTCTGCATGAGCTTATATATGCATAATATATACGCCGGCACGCCACCTGTTAACCGTCCGATTTCCTCTTCGCCGCTGTGGCCGCGATTTTGGCCTCTTCGCTCTCCTCTTTTCAGTCTTCTTTTCACGCCCACTATTATCTGTACCCATTTTGCATCTTCCGTAGATATATATACGCATAAACCGTCCGCGTGTACTACGTGGGAAAAAGGCTCGGCGCAATGTTGAATGTCGAACGAAACAGATACGCGTCAAAATAAAAAGAATTTCGTTCAAATAAAATTTATATCAACTTTTCGTTTGCTGCAACTTTTCGTAAGGAAGCCCCGCGTAAAAAAATTTAATTATTGATATATGGCCAATATATCGGCCATATATCTCTCCAGCGCCGGTGCGAAATATTGGCCATAGTAATCCTCATATAATTGTTATATAAATTCTTATTTATATATAGCTCCAAGAATAAGAAATATGGGCCACATTATGAACGTTATATGGAAAATAGTATGGCGAATACATTGCTCATACTCTGAGCAATATATTGGCCACTTAATCTTTTTTTGCGCGGGAGGCCAATGAGACTTCCCCAAACTTTAAAATATGCGTCACGATATACGGACAAAAATTATCTAAACTTTAGCTAAAGTTTGGATAAAATGACAAGCTTTATACGAAGCTTTCCGACGGTCCACACAAATTTTTGTTTGATTATTTCCTTTAATGTGGTTCTATGGACATAATATAATATATTATACGTCTCAAATATAAAATATTTTCCAATAATTACTTCTCATATTACAGGAGAGAAACAATATAGTATAATAGACGAGTATTTTAAGTATCGGAAAAAAATTTTCAACAAAATTTTAGTACTTATAAAATAGATATCCTCAATTTGAAAAATGATTCAACAGTATATTTTTCTCTTTCGCTCCGATTTTAATTTGGAAAGGATCATTTACATCATTAGGAGGTATTGTGAGACAAATTAAGACAAATTAAAAAATTTGAAAAACCTATAAAGTTACAGGCAATTATTTATCAAGTTCTGTATGAATCTCATATGAATTCGTTCAATTTAGTTAAAAACAATTGCCTGTAACTTTCCAGGTTATGAACATTTTTTAATTCGACTCACGATACCTTCTAATGAAATCTTACAAATATGTAAATGGGCCTTTCCAAATTAAAATCGGAGCAAATATTAACAGGATATAGGTAATTTGTTAAATTATCATTTTTCAAATTGAGGATATCTATTTTGTAAGTACTGAATTTTTGTTTGAAAAAATTATTTCTGTTACTTAATAAAATACTTGTCTATTATACAATATCGTTTCTCATCTTGCAAAAACGCAGCAATATTTTCTGCCCGGGTAATGATCATTATAACTTAAGGATGTTATTTATGTATATCGTCCCTGTCAACAGTTAGCTTTTAGCGTTCAAACTGCGATAAATTATAATTATATGGAATAGTTAACGATTTTTCTGTCCAGTATATGAATATACAGAAATGCAATCCGAATATTGTAAGCTTTCACAATAAAAAGTCGAAGTAAAATTGACGAAGTTACATTATTTTAGCAAAATGTTTAAAATATTGTGTACTATGCTTTTTTGCATGATAATAAAATATAATGAAATTTTGTAAATTTTGCTTCGATTCCTTATTTTTTAAGCTTATAATATTCGAATTTCATTTCCGTATAGACGTACTGGACGGAAAAATCGTTAACTATTCCATATAATTATTTATCGCAATTCTAACGCTAAAAACTAACTTTTGGCAGGGAAGATGTAGCCAAACATCCTTAATTCATAACTATATAATATATATGTTATATATGACTGCCATTAGAATGATTATTAAATAAATATAATAACCGTTGGACTCACAAAACGGTTTTCTTGTATTAAACACTGACAAGAAGAGTACACACCCTCTGGTAAACAGATTTTAACTGGACTTTGAGAGTTGATTTTTGGTATCTAAAAATGAAGCTCAGTATTCCTAATTCAATCTCATCGGCCCTTTTTCTTGTTACATATAGACAATTTAGTAACATCTAGTCACAAATATACTCTATTTCGTTAAAAAATAATATCTCTTCTATTGATCGTTACTTTGCAAGTATTTATGATATGAAAAGGAGCTAAAAAGATTATAGAACTAGACAGGAGAAGCTAAAATTTGATCCTTGTTTCCTAAAAATATTGATTTTTCAGAAAATTATAACCAATCAAAAATAGCGTAAGAACTACCTTTTTAAGGTGGTTTATGTGCCAAAATTGACGGTAAATATAAACATTTTTTTCAACTATGTGATAACTAAGGTCGAAGTATAGGGTGTGAGTGAGGAAGATTTCAAAAAAAGACGAACTGGAAGTGTTTCTCCAACTTTATTTTGGTCAGCACGCAGCCACCTCTGTCGTTTTACATATATCAGACATCATTAGATGGTATAATATAATTAATAATTTACAATATATGTATATAATGTATATCGAATTCGCAACTTACCCTTTTCAGGAAAATATATATAACATGCGTTAGATTGAGATATCCGCTCGGCGCGATCTCTCGCAGGCGAGTGAGCGAGTATAATATACGCGTTGCTCGCAAGAATTTTCGAAGCATTGGAATGGCGAACTTTACCGAATCTTCGCGAAAACCGCTCGTTATTCTAATTCTAGGTGTTTGTATACACGTTTACGTTACACCTCACAGAGGTGGTACGGTCCGCTACAACTACTTTTTTACATATTATAATATGAGTGATGATATAATTGAAATAATAGGTATACTTGACAGGTAAAGAAAAACATTTTTTAAACCAAATTTAATTATTATTAAACAAGATATCGTCGTCTAAAAAAAAATTTAACAATACACGGGAATTCTTTTGACTTTTTAGTCGGTTTTTATTTTGAAGAGTGCATTTTGTATAGTTCCATTTGTAATTTTAGGGTGAGCTATGCTGACATAAAAATTGAAAATTTATCAAAAGAAAAAAAAATTGAAAGATTAGATTTCCCATATCTCAAGAAGAAGGTCCTATGAGATGGAATTAGGAACACTGGGCTTTATTTTTAGATACCAGAAATCGACTCTCAAAACCCCATTAAAATCTGTTTTCCGGAGAGTGTACACTCTCCTTGTAAGTATACCTCTATATATCGTCGCGCGGTACGAAGAAAAGCCAACTTCTAAATTCACGTGAAGAAAAGCCAGATTCGCGCGAAAAAAGCCAAAGTATGGGCACAATTTTGGACTTTTTTGGGCGAAACTGGTTTTTCTTCGCGCGAGTTTAGAAGTTGGCTTTTCTTCGTACCGCGCGATAATACACACACACACACACACACACACACACACACACACACACACACACACACACACACACACACACACACACACACACACACACACACACACACACACACACACACGCGCGCGCGCGCGCGCGCGCACGCACGCACGCACACACAGATCCACTGCAAATTAGTCTTTCTATAGATTGAATGTTTCCCAACAAAATTTTTTACTGGTTTAGTAAAGCACCCACCACTATATATCTAGATGACAAATGGATCTCTAGGAATGATTCCCGCTTTTAAACAGCAATGGCAATGCATATTCTAATTACAACATTTATTTTACATTTATATACTTTTTTTACATTTATATATACATTTTCGATTCCCACCAGGAATACTTTGATTTAATAGAAATTATAAGAATATTTTATTAAAAAAATCTTTTTATTATTTTGCAATTGCGTTTGGGATTTACAAATTAATGTAAATGAACATATATAAAATTACAAAATACGTAGTTACATTGTTTATTAAATACCGCTTAAAGAGATAACTATTTACAATATATACAACTCTTATTATTGAATAATATCATTAATTTCATCAAGAAACCTGGCATAACTTACAGGACTTCGCGTAAATAAACTGAATAAATGAATCAATAAAGAATATTTTTATTACAGTGAATTGTTTTAAAAATAGCTGTTAAACTTTTAAGTGTAAAGTAAATCCATGTAATTGTAATACAGATACAGGTGGAAGTAAAAAGTTTGATTTAGGAAAAATTATTTGAAGTCCTGCCCTTAATGTATCATGATTTAAAGTAAAGTTTTCTTGAGGATTTTCCAATAATACTGTGCCTTTATTTTCCATGTTTTCTACGTTGATAAAACGACAAATTGGATTTTTGGGAATAGGCTCTGCATTATTTGTTAATGTTTCTCCAGTTTTGATCACATGTATTAGGGCACCATTTAATGATAACATATTTGTTTCTGCATTAATTTTTTTTCCTTGAAAAAGTAAGTCATAATGACAACCATAAATACCAAATATTTTTGATATTTCTGTTTTTAGTTGTGCAAAATTAATAATTTTGGCATTTGTATTTTCTAGTAAAATTGTACCAAAATTATTGGTAGCACCAAACCTAGGTTTTATACCAACTAATTTCACATTAACAAATTTGTTGAAAGGAATGGTACCATTATTATTTGTGGCGATTTGTTTAGCATTAGTTTTTGTGTAAGATTTTTCACATACTAGAGCCAGATGTATATCTACTCCTTTAATATTCATTGTTTCTTGAATAATTGGCTTTGCACTTGCAGGTTTTTCAGAAATGTTTTTCTGTGGAGTTTTGGTTGTATTTTCAATAAAATCTTTGTGACTGACAATTATTTTAGCAATTGTACTGTTACTATCCGTAATGCTATAATAAACTATTGCTTCATCTAAAGGTACAAGTTTTGCTTTCTTTCTGAGTTTCTGCACTCTATTAATGAATTCTCGAGCAAGACCTTCATTTTGCATTGTCTCATCTGGTGTTACATCCAGAAGAATGAGGACATTACCTTCACTATGAGCTTCATATCTTTTTGAAAGTTCTTCAGCTGCTGGTCCAGTAAAACTAAACATCAAACGTAAATCTTGCTCTTCGAGTTTATGACCCATTACTTCAATTTCTTTATGTGCTACAAGTGGCTGTAACTGTTCATTTGTTAATTCCTTAATAGCTGAAGTTATTATTTTGAATTCACCTTTCAATCGAGCACCAAGACTTTTGTGATCAGGCTCTGCTCTAAGTGTAACTCCATATTTTTTCTTGTCAGTAGTCACAGTTAGTTCTTTGACATTGAGTTCTTCCAATATATAAGATTTAAGAGATAAAACATCATTTAAGATGTTTACATCTTGGTGTATAACAACTATTTCAGGTAAAGGATACTTTACAGGTATTGTCTTTCGATCTCTGACAACACGACCCAATTCAATAATAGTTTGCATGCAAGAAACAGCATGTTCAATTTTCTCATCTATAAGCTCTACACAAGCATCTGGAATCATCTGATAATGTATACTGTCCATATTATTGGCAGCAGGTAAAAATTTTCGTAATTTTTGAAACATAAATTCAGTGAGGAAAGGTGTAAAAGGTGCATTAATTCTCACCATCGTGTAGACTACACAAAAGAGTGTATTAAGTGAAAATTCACAGTTTTTTTTACCTCCCTCACCCTTGATGCGTTTGCGGTTCATTCTAACATACCAATTGGTAAGATTATCTATATATTTAATAAGTTTAGGAACAACTGTGTAAAGACGATAAGCTTGCATTTCAGTTTTTAGGAACTTTAAGAGTGTTTCAGTAAAAGACAATATCCATCTATCCATTTTATTACTTGATAACAGGCAAGAATCTTTTGCTTCTTTATAAATGAAAGTTGCTTTTTCCTCATGTTCAAACCTTTCAATATTTTGTGTCAAAAATCTAAATGCATTGTACCATGGTAAAAAAACATCTTTAATAATATCTCTCACTCCTTCTTCTTTAAATCGAAGATTTTCTGCTCGTACAACTGGTGAATTGATGAGATACAGCCGCAAAGCATCAGCTCCATATTTGTTCACAACTTCTGTAGGGTCTGGGTAATTTTTCTTTCGCTTTGACATCTTTTGGCCATCAGAGGTAAGAATAAGTCCATTTGCTATTAAATTTTTGAATGGAGGTTTACCAAAGAGAGCTGTCGAAATTACTAATAAAGTATAAAACCATCCACGGGTTTGATCAATTCCTTCAGCAATAAAATCAGCTGGAAAACTTTCCTCAAAATCTTTTATTCGCTCAAATGGATAATGCATTTGGGCATATGGCATAGAACCAGATTCGAACCAACAATCAAATACTTCTGGTACACGAGTAAGAGGTGGATGACCAGGATGCTTAGAAGGAATTTTCAAATGATCTATACTTTCACGATGAATGTCTGTAACCTTTAATGATATATTAATAAATAAATAAATATTTGCGAAGTTTTTTCAATTTATTTGAAATGTAAATAATTGTAATAAATACATGAATTACCTTTTTACCAGTTAACTTTTCAAGTTCAGAAATACTTTCAATGCAGATAACCTCTTTTTTGTCTTCAGAAACCCAAAGTGGAATAGGATTACCCCAATAACGATTTCTACTAATAGACCAATCTCTGGCTTCTCTAAGCCAGTTACCAAATCTTTTATCTTTAACATAGTCAGGAACCCAATGAGTCTCTGCATTTGTGGATAAAAGCTTATCTTTTACTAATTCTACTCGTATGAACCAAGAAGGTACAGCTTTATATATTAGAGGCGTATCTGAACGCCAACAATAAGGATAACTGTGTTTACTTGTTCCACTGTAAATTAGTCGTCCTCTAGATTGAATATTTTTTATAATCTGTTTGTCTGCATCTTTGACATATTTTCCAAGAAAATCTTTTACTGGTTCAGTAAAACATCCACAACTGTCTATAGGACAAATTGCTTCTTGATCTCTAGTGATGATTCCTGCTTTTAGACAGCAACGGTAATCATCTACTCCAAAATATGGTGCTTGGTGAACTACACCTGTACCAGAATCAGCAGTCACATAGCTATCATTTAAAATTTTAAAAGCACCTATAAAAAATATAATTAATATTTTGATTTTATATTTGCAAAGAAAAATTAATTTTAAATCACTCAAATTATCTATCTATATTTTTCAATTCTTACCCTTCTCTTTCATGTGTGAAAAATATGGAAAAATTGGTTCATAAGATTTACCCAGTAAATCTGAACCCATTCTCTTTCCTTGGATAGTATATGAATCCTTTGATTTATAAATCAATGTTAAACTAGATTCTAATAAAATATAAATTTTATTAGAACTGTGATCAAGAACTTTTGTGTATTCAAAATTAGGATTACAACATAAAGCAAGATTGCTTGGTAAAGTCCATGGTGTTGTAGTCCATGCTAGCATGCATACACCAGGCTCATCGATCAAAGGGAAAGCAATCACTATTGATGGATCAACTACATCTTTATAATTTTGTCCAGATTCAAAATTTGACAAAGGTGTATTACAACCAGTTGAATATGGCATTACTTTAACACCTTGATAAACTAAACCTTTATTATACATTTGTTTAAATATCCACCAAATTGACTCCATATACCATGGATATAAAGTTTTATAATCATTTTCGAAATCTATCCATCTGCCTAGTCTTCCTACAATCTTCTCCCATTCTGAGGCATACCTCATGACAATACTTCTGCATTCTTTATTATAATTAGCAATACCCATTTTCATTACATCATCTGGTCCTTTAATGTTCAATGATTTATCAATTTCAAATTCTACAGGTAAGCCATGTGTGTCCCAACCAAATCGTCTCTCAACATGAAATCCCCTTTGATGTGCATATCTGTAGTATATAATGATAGTTTAAAATACTAATTGTAAATAAATTCGATACTTTTAAAGTTATCTCCTTTACAATCATAAGTTTTTGTTTAATTCATTTTATTCTTAAGAGGTTTTTCAAAATCAAAATAACAAGATAAAATTTAAAGATGAAGAGAATGCCATTAAATTGCATATAATATACGTAAAAACATGAGAATTAAAAAAAAAAAAATGATACAGGGAAGTTAAGGAAAACCTAAGAATGAAATTTGATGAAATAAATAAAAAAACTCAAGATCCCATCTGACATTGTGTAAGAAAAATCAAACTAATTATTTTTTACGTCTTTTCTTTGTTATAGACAATTAAGTTTTCAAATAAATGATAAAAATCTTATTTATTTCTCATGCTCATATCAGTATTATAGCTTTTAACAACCTCTTTCCATATTATCCAAAAGCATATCAACATCCTCATCATTGATTTCTTAAAAAAAGAAATACGGTGAATACTAAATGAATGAATTAAAGAGGTTTTAAGAAGGAATAAAAGTAACCTCTTTTCCAAAAAATTGAATACTCCTAAGTACCTATTCAATGATGCTGTTATGTCATGAAATAAAAATAAATTTGGTAAAATATACCTAGTAACTATATCTTTAATTGTACCAGCCAAAATGTGACCATAATGAGGCAGACCAGTAGCAAAAGGTGGGCCGTCATAAAAGGAGTAACGTGGTTTACCCTTTGATTGTTTCAAACAATTTTTAAAAACATCGAGATCTTTCCACAGTTTTAAAATTAATTCTTCTTCTTGAGGAAAACTTATCGACTCCGGCAATTTTTCGCCCATTTTAATTAAGTTTTTTTTTTTTTTTTTTATTATAAATAAGGCACAATTCGTTCACCAGCTGCTGCTGTGTGTCTGATGTAACTCATGCACTGCACACATTTTCATTTATTAGTTCGGTCCGAGCGCACCTTCTTATGTGATAAGGTCGAGGCACTGTTGGCAGTGTTGGCTGCCGCACTGGTGACTGGTCGATGAATATAGGTACATGCATTTTACCGTCCCTGCGGTAACGTGACGGTTTCTATTATATTTTTTAGTGATGAGAATCGAAAATCTTGATTACGAAACCGAAAAGTGATTGCGTTTATTGTTATCTAATAATTAATAAACAAATTTTAAAAATGCTATATTTTGATTTTAAAAAAATTTCCAGGCTACTATTTATATCGATCATTTTTTGGGAGAAAATAATGTCCTTTGCCGATTTATTGTCAGATGCTTATTTTCCTAAAAAAAAGTACGAAAAAAATGCAATTTTTACAATCTTTGGGCATTTTTTTCTCGTAAATTATGCGTCTGACGTAAAATCATCAAAGGACATTATTTTCTCAGAAAATGACGGAGAATATCCTGGAAATTTTTAAAATCAAACTATAGCATTTTTAAAATTTGTTTATTGCATAAGAAAAAAATGTTGAACAATTGAAAAGTCTTGTAACACTGTTTTAACCGCACAAAGCTTCCTCCTAGAGGAAGCTTTGTGATAGTAATTTTTTGAGTTGTTGTAAAAACATGTTATAATTGTTTTTCGAGGTGTTAGGAATAAATACATGGTTTTGGAAAAATGTATGTGCGTGCGTGCGTGCGTGTGTGTGTGTGTGTGTGTGTGTGTGTGTACGCCTGCGGATCTCAGCTTCTACAGAACGGATTTTAATCGTTCGCGGTTCATTCTTTTTTTTTGTGTGATTGCGGGTCAAAAATCCGTTTTTTGTTTTGTAGATTCATTTTTGTTTTATGGTAAATTTTTGATTTTCGCAAAATTGATTTTTGCATTTTTTCAATGATAGGATCGGGATATTTGAATCGGATAGATAGCATTCGAAAGAGCATTAAAATGACTATATTTTCGAAAAAAAAATTTTGTTAGATTCACACCTAAGGCCATGTGAAACCGTGAATTTGAATATTTTTTAAATCAACATTCAAGCGTTTATTCGGAAAACAAATTTTGTCAAGTGCTTCGTACACATAAACACTATATTCAGGAATTTTTTTGAGTGATTAACTATTAGCATTTTCGTTACACTGTAAAAAAAAATTACATTAACTTTAATGCACATGTGCTGGAAGCAAATTTCAAGCAGGTGCATTAAAACAGTTTAAGGGCGTAACGTAAATTTAATGTAAATATACATTAAATTTAATGCAATGTGCATTATTTTTAATGCAGCTTGTTTTGGAAAAAAATACGAAATTTAATGTACAAGTAAATTGAATTTAATGCAATGTGCATTATTCTTAATTCAAATCCGCATTACAATTAAGGCAAATCTGCATTACAATTAATGCAAATTTGCATTACAATTAATGAAAATCTGCATTACAATTTATCCAAATCTTTAATGTACTGTAAATGTACTGGAAAATTTTATTGCTACTTATTAAAAAAAATTGACGTAAACTGAAATTTCAATTGAATCCATAAAACTTAACATAAACGTATTTGAAATTTCTAGTAAAATTTTACTTAGGTCAAAACTTAATATTAAGGTATTTTAATATTAAGTATCTTGCATCTATCTTTTTTAAAAATGTTATTCATTTTAAGATCATGTTCAACTCCAATATAGATCCCTACCTTATCAGCACCTAAATTTTATTTCTTGCATCACATATACACAAAAATTTTAGAAAAATGCGTTCTTTCACGCCCTTCGAAATGGCGTTAAGTAATTCTATTAAATTCCCAAATGATTCCATCCATTAGATTTTTCCAAAAACGTTTTTGTCATTTGTAATTAATCAGAATCAAGCCTCAAACATTTCAAAAACGATTTTTGAAAAATGTAATCAGTGAAATCATTTGAAAATTTAATAGAGTGTACTTAATGGCATTCCAGAAAGCGTGACAGAACACTTTGTTCTAAAATTAGTGTTTTAATACGATAATAAAAATAAAATTCAGGTGCCGGTACATCCATATCTACATAAGGTGATGTGAGATACCGACATAATACAAAAAAAATCTTTCTCGTGCCATTACTGGTAGAACCCTTCAAAAAAATTCCTGAATGCAGTATTTACATATACGGAGTGCATAATTGATGTATCTTTCCGAAAAAATATTAAAAAACTTTAATTAAATAAAAACCGTTGCGGTCGATAAGTAGGAATCTACATTTTTATCATTTTATCTGAATGCACGTGAACTGTATTATTTATGCGGATGGAAAAGAAATTCCATGGATCGTTAATCAAATGTAATGCTCAGAACTGGAATATCCTTTTTCGTTTTGTCATAAAATTTCATGTAAAGTTAATTAAATTTTTAATGTCATGACATTAATTTTAATGCACGTGAACTGTGTTATTTATGCGGATGTGAATGAAATTCAATGGATCGTTACTCAAATTTAATGCTCAGTACTGGAAAAGCCTATTTCGTTTTGTCATGAAATTTCATGTAAAGTTTATTAAATTTGTTTCACATTCACATTAATTTTAATGCACATGAACTGCATAATTTATGTTTATGTACATGAAGTTTAAAGCATGGTACTTTAAATTTAATGTGTATTAGTTGATTTAATTATTCGTATAATATATGTGATGTAATATTATGAAATGTAATTAAATTTCGTTATCTTCAACATTAATTTTAATGCACGTGAACTGTAATTTTTATCATCATGTTCATTAAACTTTGTGCACGAGACATTAATTTTAATTTACACTCGTAATTTAATAATAATACAGATATTTCATGTACTCGTATAGTAATTTCTATGTACAGGTACAATAATAATAACAGGTAAAATAATTTTAATGTACTTTCATTAATATTGTATAGATTCACATTAATTTTATGGTAAATGTGCATTAAGGGGGTCCGAAAGTCAATTAAAAATTCAAATTTCGCGCCACAATATAGCAGACGAAAAAATAAGTAATTTGCCCATAACAAATAGTAAAAACAATATTACGGAAAACCAGGACTGCATTGCCCTCCGTTACATTATTATCTATCATTTAACAAAATTTGAAGTTTCTATATAAATATTTCGCTGAATGGCATTTGAATTACTTGATTTTGAGACATTATTCAAATGCCATTCAGCGAAATATTTATATAGAAACTTCAAACTTTGTAAAATGATAGATAATAATGTAACGGAGGGCAATGCAGTCCTGGTTTTCCGTAATATTGTTTTTACTATTTGTTATAGGCAAATTATTTATTTTTTCGTCTGCTATATTGTGGCGCGAAATTTGAATTTTTAATTGACTTTCGAACCCCCTTAAATGATATTTAAGTTACAAGTTCATGAAAATTAATGCGCAAGTGCACATTAAAAGTGCATTAAATTTAATGATATTTTTAACAGTGTAGATATGCTCGTTTGAAAAGTAGGTCAATTGCAGATTCCTACTTACCGACAGTACGGGTTTTATTTAATTAAATAAATTCTCATATTTTTTTTGGAAAAACACGTTTGTCAAGCGCTCCGTATATGTTAATACTATACTCAGATTTTTTTTGGATGATTCTATTGGTATTTTCATGAAATGTACTCGTTTGAAAATTATGTCGGTATTTAACATCACCCTAAGCTCTCATCTTGAAAATTTTTGTTATAAGATTTTGACATAAGATCGCAGTACTTCACTAGCGGAAATATTGTTGTTCAAAAATGTTAAAAACTGTTAGGAAGAGTATAAACTGTTTAAAAGTATTACAAAATGTAGGATTTTGGACGTTATTAATCGTTTGTAACTGTTTGTAACCTTTTTTAACAGATTTGAATAAGAAAATCATTCGTGAAGATTGATTAAGGTAGTAAATAAACGGACTCTAACGAACTAATGTGTTTTCGACCTTTATTTCGCCGACGTTTCGGGAGTTTTATTTATTACTCCCCTCTTCAGGGCTACAAAGTAATTTAACAAATCATTAAATAATGGACAAATTGTGAAAACTTTTTACAAAAATTTATAAATAATAGAATACCATTAATTAAGGTTTCGTCTCATAGGAGTTCGTCAAAGTATTGAAAGAAATGAACAACGTGGAAGTGGAAAAAAGAAGGCCAATCTGTGAAAAAATGTACGGGTATTGAATTTAGTTAAAATCTATTGAAACTAGAAAAAGATTTTTTTAATATATGTGCAATTTGTACTTACGCCAGACTCTGTCTTTTCCGTTCATCATTGTTCCGCTACTTATATCTGAATTAATCAGCGTGCAGAACAATACTGAAGGGAAATCGCAAAAGTCTGACGAGATAAAGGAATTATTGACAGAACGGAAGGTGGGGGTTTCCTCAAAAACTCATATAAAAAAAAACAATAGATATTATAAAACAATTTTACAATGGCTAACTAATTGCTTATAATTTTCCGTTTATTCAATTTCAAATTTTATTCGATGAGATTCGCTTTCATAGTTTCCTTCTTACTTTCTCTCTCTACTCTCTTCTCTCCCCCCACCTTCCGTTCTGTCAATAATTCCTTTATCTCGTCAGACTTTTGCGATTTCCCTTCAGTATTGTTCTGCACGCTGATTAATTCAGATATAAGTAGCGGAACAATGATGAACGGAAAAGACAGAGTCTGGCGTAAGTACAAATTGCACATATATTAAAAAAATCTTTTTCTAGTTTCAATAGATTTTAACTAAATTCAATACCCGTACATTTTTTCACAGATTGGCCTTCTTTTTTCCACTTCCACGTTGTTCATTTCTTTCAATACTTTGACGAACTCCTATGAGACGAAACCTTAATTAATGGTATTCTATTATTTATAAATTTTTGTAAAAAGTTTTCACAATTTGTCCATTATTTAATGATTTGTTAAATTACTTTGTAGCCCTGAAGAGGGGAGTAATAAATAAAACTCCCGAAACGTCGGCGAAATAAAGGTCGAAAACACATTAGTTCGTTAGAGTCCGTTTATTTACTACCTTTTTTAACAGATTTTAACAGTTTCTAAGAGTTGTTAAATTACTTAATAATTTTTAAATATTTATTAATGGTTATTATTAACATAATAATAATTAATTATTAGTATAATTATAAACACTCCTTCGGCTTAATTCTTCTGCATTGTTTGACTGTTACTTGCTTTCGGAG
Source organism: Torymus aiolomorphi (assembly GCA_036365515.1). Taxonomy (NCBI): domain Eukaryota; kingdom Metazoa; phylum Arthropoda; class Insecta; order Hymenoptera; family Torymidae; genus Torymus; species Torymus aiolomorphi. Next base: position 14,406,747 of record CM070875.1, read on the forward strand.
TGCTCCCGCGCTCCTTGATTCTTATGATTATAATAATGAGGCTATTAAATAATTATTAATTATCAATAATAATAATAATATTTTATTAATTCTTAATTTTTCCTGAAATATGTCAAATTTAAAATTATTTGAAACCGTTTGAAAGTGTTTAAAACTCTTGGAAACTGTTTGAAACTGTTACAAAGTATTATAATTAGAAAAAATGTGTCCAAAATCATACATTTTGTAACATTTATAAACAGTTTTAAACAGTTCTAAATAGTTTTAAATAATCTTTAACCGTTATTAATTGTTATTAACATTTATAATTTACGACAAGGTTGATATCTCACCTGCGATTTCACCTGAGATTTTTCACTAGGATTTATTTTCGACAGTAGATCAAGGAGACAATAAATCAACTACAAAAAGCGATAGAAGTAATTCCAGAATAGTACATTTCGACACTGGTGCGGAAGGTGATGATTTACTTCATGTGACGTTTTTCGCACGAGCGAAGCAAGTGCGAAAAGTCACATGAAGTAAATAATCAACTTCCGCACTCGTTTCGAACGGTATTTTATACCACGAGCGCCGAAAAATCATACCAAAGTTGTGATTTTGAGGTTAGAGTGGTATAAAAATGTTTTGCAAACTATGATATGTAATGATGATTCGAACGATTATGACAAAATATTTATGTACCTAAGGTAACAGTAGATTTCAAGGATTCTTTAGTTTCGTCATAAAAAAATAAAGATTATGATTTACAAAAAAGTTTTATTAAACTTTCTGATTCTGTGGAATATGATGAATGTTCAATTGACGATTACCATCAGAAGAATGTAATAATCTCTCAAAATAAAACGAAAGTATTTATGAACATGCCCATTAAACGTATACTTTTGTCGGGAAGTAGTTGTTTTTTCGTTGTTCCACAACAAAATCTTTAAAAATAATTCCCGCTGTCCAAGTTTTTAAAAATACGAGAATTTATGTTCCGAAAGTTAGTCGCTGTCGTGTATACCATTGCAAAGATGACAATAATACTTTATTAGGCAAAGAGACTCAAACACTTGTTCCCGAAGCAAAAAATACTATTATCAATGTTAATGAAATAATTTTACTTCTGAATTCATGAACAAAAAAAAAATACAGTATAGCTTTTGCTGAATTTTATTTTGACAACGTTCATGAGCCTACATTAAAAAAAATAAAGTTTTGTAGCTCTATTATTCAATAGACTTAAACACCGAAAACCTATTCAAGTCATCTATAGCCAATACTTTTTTTTTTTTGTTAAGAGCGAAAAATCACGTAAACGATTTCCCGCCGTCACGCGTCCAGCTACTACACAGAAAAAAAAATAAGACGCGCCTGGTTACAGAAGGTGCGGAACGGATACAGTGCCGTAAGCAGCGGTGCTAGACAAAAAATTTTCCCCACGAGTGCTAGCTGACTTCAGAGCGGTTAGGTTCGGGAGTGCGCGGCGCACTCCCGAACCTAACCGCTCTGAAGTCAGCTAGCACTCGTGGGGAAAATTTTTTGTCTAGCACCGCTGGCCGTAAGTCCATAACTGTATTGATGACAGAATGAAACGGTCGCGGTACGCTATACTTGCGCGCAGGACAGTCAAAGGCGCGCAACGCCAGCCGTTGAGTGATGAAACGTCGCTCGTTCCAGTGCGCTGGAACGACTGTCGTTTCGCAGCCGAGACGCACGCGGTTTCGAGCTGAAACAACAGCGCATTGCTAAAGTTGCGTGCGATGGCGTTTCGAGGCCGAACGCGCCCGGTTCGCGCGCTGAAGTCGAGTGGTTTCCGCACGCTGAAACCACTACTGTTAAACAGCCGAGACTCGCGCGGTTTCGGGCCGAAGCGACAGCGCATCGGTAAAGTTGCGTGCGATGGCGTTACGAGGCCGAACGCACCCGGTTCGCGCGCTGAACTCGGGTAGTTTCGGCTCGCTGAAGCCACTGCCGTTCCACAGCCGAGACGCGCGCGGTTTCGGGCTCAAACGACAGCACATTGCTAAAGTTGCGTGCGATGGGGTTTCAGTCCGAAACCGTGCGCTTCTTGGCTGGAAAACTGATTTGAACTATTTTCATGCTGAGACGCGCACGGATTCCATCATGCAGCACATTATTGCTACTTGCAAAACCACTGGACAATTGATCTATATATATGGGAGTCTTTTTCCTTTTTTTCACGTCAACGAAAGTACTTTCATGAATTTTTCTTTTTAAATTTCGTTCAACTCGACACTGATTGTTTTTCGTCATTAAACAGAGATGCTTTTGCTCTGTAATCATTAAAGAGATGACCAATACATGTATATTCTAATGGTTTATTTGGAAGATAATCTTATACTCAGTGTACTGGTATGGTATAGCCGAATGCTTGTATGAACCTAAATTCGTTATACTAGTAGTATTCCCCGTAGGAAAAAGTTTTGTGCACAAATAAAATTTGTGCATAAATTTGTGCATAATTTAAAAATTGTGCATTCATTTGTATATAAATGCATGCACACGTGCACACGAAAACCGTGCACGAATTTGTGCATAAACATATGCACAATTATTAAATTATGCACAAATTTATGCACAAATTTTATTTGTGCACAAAACTTGTGCATACTTTTTCCTACGGGTCGCTCCTCATGTAGTGAAACAGGGTTTCCAAAAGTAATTTGTAGATCACCCTTGATTCGTTCACAGATTCCGCTATATACAATCGATTATTATCTGTAAAATTATTAGCCGGTTGCATGGAAACGTAAAAAATAATTTTCAATCAAACAATTTATATTCGTCACATTAAAAGAATAACCATAAAAATCTTAACATTATATTCGCTTTATAAATAATTACTTCTTTTTTAGAAAATAGTGTAGTTGCACTGCAGGAGTGCCGTTACTTTTCAAAAAAATTGTCGTTACACTACTTATGACGCTATACGATTTTTGGACGATAATGGCACTGCTTTCATCAAATAGTGCGACTACACGGCTCTCAAGACATAAATATTTTTGCTGCAAAAATACTGTTTTTATGAGTGTACAAGTCGCAAGCATCACTTACGACTTGCAGATCATCCACTTCTTATCGCTGAGTCTAATTTTTTTAATTCGAAAAGACATACCATACAAATTTTAATTTCATTGTTTTTGAAAGTAGTGCAACTACTTTATGCAAATAGTACTATCACCTTTTAAAAATCGTGTAGCGCTCTACGCAAATATCGATGCCACGAGTAGGGTACAATTTTTTGTAAAGTAGCACTACTACAATAAATTTTATTTGTAGTTGCACTACTTGTACCGCCGCTATTCGTGTAGCAAAATATGTTGCGGTAGCGCAAGTTCGGATTTGCCTAACACTGATTTTCGATAAAACTTTACTGATATCAGTATAAAACATTTATACACGAATTTTCAAAAGAATGTATAATGCTTTCAATGTATATTCAAGTACTTTTTATATCAAAAATTCAAACGTTCGCGCTTTCGCAATACACCATCATCACGTGATCATTTTAATCTACCAATAACAACGATCTGAGTCTTAAAGTATCTTCTTTAGTAAGGAAAAAAATCATATAAGGTAAGTTAGTGCAGGTAAGTTGGTCTAATTTTCAGTTCTATGAAAATTAAATTCGATTCCTTTTTAATCATAACATCGCAGTATCTACTTTTTACGAGTCAATGGACTTGCAAAACAAGATATAGTATTTTGTTTCCATAAATGGCAAACATTTTTACATAATTTGATTTCCGGAAACTGAATAGATCCACGATCTATATACTGAATTTTTCATAAATCTTGGAAAATAATGCTTTGTAATCAAAATTTTTAAAGTAAAAGGAAATTCAAACTATCCCGTAAAATAATGCATATTATAACAATTTTAGTAGACTACTCATTACTATTGTACGAAAAAATTTTTGACTAATAATAATCATGATTAACTATTAAAAAAAGGCAAAAAATTAATTGAATGTGTAAAATTATGTAAAATTCATACAAAATACGTATAAAACTTGTATAAATTGTATACAAAATTTGTATCAAGTGTATCAAATTTTTACAAATTTTTTCCGAAAAAATGCATATAAAGTTTATACAAGTTTTGTACATATTCTTAGACAAATTTCATATATATTTTGTACAAAATATGTATGTTTTCAGTAGCGACCTGTATTTTACAAAATTCTGCACAAATATGACCAATATTTAACAATTTCCATTTATTGACTGTCTGAAAGAGTAAATTGGTAACATGTAAACAGTCGAGTGCGTAACGCGTAAGTCGACAGTAACGCTTGATAGGTACAGAGAAAAATATTTGTGTTTAAAAATTCTTAAAAAACTCGCTGAATGTGTCAGAATCCGACTATGAACTGAAGCCACAATCAGCCTTACGATGCGAAATTTCTTTGCAATCAAAAAACGGAAGGAATCGTCAATTTTCCAATAATTATAAAAATAATAGCACATCGTGGATCCATTTTAACAAGATATTTTTTAACAAGATTATATATATATTTACATCTATTGACTTGTACAAAAAAGAAATACCATTATAGTTAGATGCTACGCTCAAAAACAAATGGTAAACGAATTCAATTTTTATGTAGCTAAAAATTGGACCAAATTACCTTGCAAGACACCCCATCCAATTAAAAATTGTTGCTTCTGAAGCCGGTATTGCAAATGACTCGTCAGGTCGACAATTTTATAGAAAGTCAAAAAATAAAGGATTTTCAAATGCGTGTCGATGAGAACAACTATTAATTTGTAGTCAGAGGTGAAAATTGACGTCCAGTGCGCGCTCAGCAAGGGAAAATAAGAAAAGCCCAAAAATTTATTTTTTGCTCTCAGTATTGCTGAAGGCAAATATTTTGAAGAAATACGCATTCGGCAATGGAAAAATGTATCGCTGAAAGTATTGATCAATTTTGATAAATATATCTTGTATTCATTAATAACAACAGTATTGATTTACGTGATAAATGTTTTATTGTAATAAAAAAAGGTTACGTAGTCAATAATTTCAAATAAAACATTGGAATATACAAGTATTGGTCATCTCTTTAATGATTACAGAGCAAAAGTGCATCTCTGTTTATTAAATGACGAAAAACAATAAGTGTCGAGTTGAACGAAATTTAAAAAGAAAAATTCATGAAAGTACTTTCGTTGGCGTGAAAAAAAAGGAAAAAGAGACTCCCACATATAGATCAATTGTCCAGTGGTTTTGCAAGTAGCAATAATGTGCTGCATGATGGAATCCATGTGCGTTCGGCCTCGTAACGCCATCGCACGCAACTTTACCGATGCGCTGTTGTTTCAGCCCGAAACCGCGCGCGTCTCAGCTGTGGAACGGCAGTCGTTTCAGCGTGCCGAAACCATCCGAGTTCAGCACGCGAACCGGGCACGTTCGGCCTTGCAACGCTATCGTACATAACGTTACCAATGCGCTGTCGTTTCAGCCCGAAACCGCGTGCGTCTCGGCTGCAAAACGACAGCCGTTCCAACGCACTGGAACGAACGGCGTTTCATCACTCAACGGCTGGCGTTGCGCGCCTTTGACTGCCCCGCGCGCAAGTATAGCGTACCGCGACCGTTTCATTCTGTCATCAATACAGTTACGGACTACGGCACTGTATCTGTTCCGCACCTTCTGTAACCAGGCGCGTCTTATTTTTTTTTCCGTGTACTAACCACGCCCATCGCTGCTTAGGTGGCTCCGTCGTGCATTTCGGACTTATATATACAAATTTTTTACGATGCTTACTTCACATGTTATAATTTGAGAAATAATATAGTATGATAAAAGGGTTCTTAAAGTATCAAAAACAATTTTTTTCAAAGAAATTTGAATATTGTTAAAGAAAATATCGCTAATTGAAAAAAAAAAATCAACAAATTCGATAAATCTTTTTCATTTTTCATCCGATATTAATTTTTAAGGTCTCATTTTGTCCCTTGTACAATTTCAGGTGGGGTTACCGATATGAAAATTGAAAAATTTTCAAAACCTGCAAAGATACAGCTATTTGTTTAACTCAACTATCTAAAACATACGCGAACGTATAAACAAGTGGATGTATCTTTGCAGGTTTTGAAAATTTTTCAATTTTCATATCGGTAAGTCCACCTGAAATTGTACAAGGAACAAAATAAGACCTTAAAAATAAAATCGGATGAAAAATGAAAAAGATTTATCGGATTTGTTGATTTTTTTGTTCAATTAGCGGTATCTTCTTTAACAATATTGAAATTTCTTTGAAAAAAATTTTGTTCGATACTTCAAGAATCCTTTTTTCATATTTCATTGTTTCTCAAATTATAACATGTGAAGTAAGCATCGTAAAAAACTTGCATAAATAAGTCCGAAATGCACGACGGAGCCACCTTAACTTTGGTGATCGGCCGAAGTGCAGTTCCGCTACCCTACTATAAAGAATCGGCTGAATACTTATATATGATGATCCGAATCGCCCTCTCATATGTTAGATTATGCTATAGTTAACATATAATAAATTGATTCTTAATTTTAAAATGACAATGATTCGAACGCGAATGCTTATTTCTGTATACTTTTATTATTATTTTTTAATTTATTTATCTTTTCCTACGACATATCTATGAATTTGTATTCACTATTTGACTTACGGCGGTAAGAGTAGGTACTTCTGTTTATGCCTATCTCGCGGCATCGCGCGCGCGATATTCCGCTTGTTTGTTTTTAACGAAGCGCGACACACGATGCTTTCGATTCTGTGCAGCGACTGCAGTACACTTTCCGTGCAAGAGATAATCGAATTCTCAGCTATAAATCATGTAGGCGGATGGATGATTTACCGCACGAGCGCCGATATATACCGAATTTCTCTTGTTAAACATTTTTTTCAAAATTTTCATGATTGTTTTTCGACGCTCGTCTCTATGAATCACGCTAACAGATGATTGCTGTAATATAATATAAAGATCAGAATTTATTGTTTATTTAAAAACGAACGTTAATTCTAATTACACGCGGATACTATACTTATCCAATGTGAATTTTAATTTAATCGTAATTTGATTTTCGTTTTACCTTTTATCCGACTCTTCTTTTTTTTTGCTTCCTCCTAGAGGAAGCTTTGTGATAGTAATTTTTTGAGTTGTTGTAAAAACATGTTATAATTGATATTCGAGGTGTTTTTTTTAACCTTTTTTTCAAATCGTAATTTCTCGAGAATGGCTCTATGTATCTGGATCGGATGGGTAGCATTCGAAAGAGAATTAAAATATCTATATTTTTTGGAAAAAAAATTTTATGTCTAGCTATCACAGTTCTTTTGTTATGAACAAAAACAAAAACGTGTTTTTTTTCAAAAAAGCTTATAACTCCTTAATCCTATCTCCTATCTTCAAAAAATGATGGATTAGTTATGATATCAATTTATTAGTGGTTTGGTTGGTGGGTGTAACGGGTTGCTAGGTCACAAAAACAAAAGTGGTGTAGTTTCGATAAAATCACAGCGCTCACCGCGCGCTTCGAGAATACTAGTGATGTTATATATGTATATATGTATATATTATGTTAAACCTGGAACATTCTTGCCGGTTGATATAAATAAATAAATGAATGAATAAATTTGAAAATTAATACCTTTTAATCTTCAAAATAAATTTAATTATAATTATGGCATAATTTGTTGCAAAAATTATAAATTTTGTTATTAAAAATTAATTAAAGGAATCACAAAATTAAGTTTGAGGAAGCAACGGGCCAATGAATTGGCAGCGGTTTTTTTTATGTTCGTCCAGCGATTATTCCAAAACTACTCGACCGATTCGAATGAAAAATTTTTCAAATGAAAGTTAATTATCCTCCGGTGGTCACATTTCAATCTTGTTTCATTTTTTTATTTCACTGAAAAGTTTGAAATAAAAAAAAAATTTCTCTGAATATTTTTCGTACTTTTCGGCCGCTGCCGACTCTATGCAAACTCGGACATGGCTGAACGTTACTAGGCTCATAATTAATTGGTACTGGGCCAGTATTAGACTAGCCATAATGAGAATTCTGGTACATTGATCGATATTACATGATTTGAAGAGACATAAATGCAAAAAGCTAAGAATGGTCTGTATGGGATGATAAATAAAAGTTTTTCGCCCATGCTTTTGGGAAAAATCATTATTTTCATATGATGATTACTCTGAAACTAATGGACGAATCTAATATCTAAATGAACTTCTTTTCAGATTAGAGGGGGTGATCCTTATAATCACCCACATTCTTGAACTCGATAAAAAAAATGAGTACAATGTTATTGTTATTGATTATTGGGAGACTCATGTTTCAATGTTAATGAAATGAATATCGGTCCTTACAATTAAAAAGTCTAAAATAATAGTACATTATGTAACAAGGGACTAAAGTTACAGGTGCAGTTCCCGCGGGTGAGTTCACTGGGCGTGATCACCCAAGCGGATGATCGACTTTAGTCCCCTGTTACAGTACTTTACTCCCAGCTCCACTGTGGCCTCTTTGTAGACTTGACAAGTTATTTTGTAAATTTTGTTTGTTTTAACCGAATTCGTCATAAGCGTAAAAAATTAGATGATGTTACTTTATTCCCGCAAGAAGCTGGAATCAAGTAAACAGGGGATCAGACGACACTTTTCCCCCGCTTTTCTGGCTACAAAGTGCCCATTATAGTGAACATGGGAATAAAAAATTTAAAAAAAAAAAAAAAAATATTCGAAAGGCACACTAAAAAGTATGAAATAATCTATAAAAAAAGGCGCTCTAATAGTACATTCCGCACTTGTTTCGAACGGTATTTTATACTACGAGCGCTGAAAAATCATACCAAAGTTGTGATTTTGAGGTTAGAGTGGTATAAAAGTACATTATAATCGATAAAAAGTATGAATAATCGATCAAATCACTTTTGAAGTCGGAGCCGTATTTTATCGATTACACAATGTATCTTTAAATACAGCTCAGACTTTAAAAGTATTTTGATCGATTATGTATTCCTTGTTTTCATTTTTCCCATGTTAAATTTCCATAAGAAAAATCAATATGCGTTTAAAACTGTGTCACAGGACCGTTTTCCTGTGTTCTAATGGGCTTTACACGCAAAAGGAAAAAGTAAAAGAACAGGACCAGATATAATAAGAATAACATGGATATATATCTGTTCTTTTACTTTTTTCTTTTGCGTGTAAGGGACTGTTCACAAATGCGCTATTGCTGTGCGGCTGTGTTCTGCGCTGTGCTGCGCTGCGCTGTACGTTCCGATTTTAATAACGAAAACGTCCACCTATGTTTATAACCTATGACCGGGTTCGATACATCGCAGTTACTATGATCTTGGTGTATTGTAGGTACTGTATTTTATGGGATTTGATAACCAGTACCTTTACCTCATTTCAAATTTTTTTTTTTCAACAAATATTGTGGTAGTAAAATGTAAATGGATTTTTTTAATTAGTATTCTTTTAACAAAATAATTTGTAAAAATACTTTAATAATTAAAATAAGAATAACTGTAAGAAAAAACTTGTATACAAGCAGAGCGATAAGTGTAAAAAGATGTAAAATCTATACATTCGAAAATAAAGATAATTTATAGAATTAATACTTTACACGGAGAGAAATTTTGTAGTGAAAATTACAAATATTCGAGACAAAATTACCAGTTTCTATGGTAATGGATGGACAGACTGACAATTTCAAACTTTTTACCAAAGTGCCTTGGTAAAATTTTTTTTTAGTTAATTTAAATTAAAAAAATGAACTTTTTTTATCCATATTGATGGATATATAGTATTTTAATATAGAAATAGAAACAGAAACAAGGATGAAAAAACATTAAACTGAAAAAAAATTTTTACGGAAGCGGGATTCGATCCGACGATCTTTGGGTTGAGAGTCCGACGTTCTACCGACTGCGCCACGGAAGCTGTTACCAACAGTTATTTGAATCGCCGTTATTACTTACTGAAAATATGTGTATTGTTTTCATTTTAACGTCGCGCACGCCTCTAGTATCAATCTTCTGAAACACAATAATGCGCAGTGCGCATGCGCGAATACACAAATACCAGGTTATTTGGTAAAATTTATCAGTTTTCTTAGTAAAAATTCTTAGGTTACCTTGTAAAAATGACTAGATCTCAATTTTTACCAGTGTGTCTGGTAATTTTTATTCCGATAATTTGGTATTTTTTTTAAGTGGTTATGGTAGTTTTTCCTGGGAAACTTATAAATTGTATTAGAAACCTGGGAATATCACGGCTTTTGACAGTCTATCCATGCACTACCAAGGCACCCTGGTAATTTTTACTCTAAAATTTCTCTCCGTGTAATAATTACTTTTGTTAAGAAATGAGGTAAAGGTACTGGTTATCAAACCTCATAAAATACAATACCTAAAATACGCCAAGATCATAGTAACTGCGATGTATCGAATCCGGTCATAGGATATAAACATAGGTGGACGTCTCCGTTATTAAAATCGGAACACATAGCGCAGAACACAGCCGCATAGCACAGCACAGGGCATTTGTGGACAGTCCCTATGGGTTTAAAGTTTTTTCGTGTATCGTGTGGTATATATAGAACAAGATAAAACTTATTGCAGAGGTGTGCCTCAAAAATTTTTTTTCTTCGTTTTTGTGAACGGTTAAAGGGAACTTTTCGGGAGAATTGCACAAATCCTTAATGATAATTATACAGATGGGAGGAGGAAGAGGATGATGCCATAACGCGTATCGCGCGCATTGCGTAATATGCCGGAAAATTCGTTTCCTTGCTTAAATACTGGCGCGTACGCAAAGCGTTTTAACAATTACAATAGATTGGGAAAAATGGTCCGGCTAATGGATTAATGGCCGCGCGTGAGTATCAGACGGCGATCGGGCCAACACAAAAATCCCTCACTGTCTCTTGGCCGATGTTACGATGAAGTGCGCGACTCTCGCTGCAGGGCTGCTCGCGTACTTAGTATTCGTCCCTTTTGTCCATTCCAACAGGTACTCCTCCACTAATTGCATTTTCGTGATTTTCACGTGATATAAGGAGGAAATTGTCTTTTACGTAGCTTCGGTTAATGTAAATATAAATTTTGTGTGTCGTTTTATGCATACAAAAAGAATCAGTGCTCCAAATCATTTAGTGAACATAATTTTGAAGTATAGTTTTGAAGTATAGTTTTCATAAACCATTTTCAGGTCTTATGAGGCATATGAGCAGAATAACTATACGACGTGGCCGAGGATGGTTTTGCCTCAACATTATTTAAAAGGTATGTTTTTTTATATCTTTCGCAACTTGTTTTTTCTTAAAAGTAACAGTGCTTCTTGGCATGCATTATAAATCGTAGAAGAATAATCTCCTATCGAGCAAGTCTAATAGTAGAAACGATTTACAAACTTTAGTTTGAATTAGGATGACTACACCAGTATAATTGGAACAGTCACCAGTTAATGAACACTTTCTTTATATATATGAAAATATCGAGCTTTCTATGTATTGTTTATCTAACATGACGATAATTTTCGAATCCTTGAAAATTTGTATTTCATTTTATATCAAGATTCTGCATAAAGGAAATTATCTTGATAAGAATAAAATCATAAAATCGCCGCTATTAAGTGTTTATGCACTGGCGATATATTCCTTCACTGGGGAAACGTATTTAGATACTAAGATTGCGTGTTCCTTTACTGGTTTTTAGGAGATATTTACAGATTTTCATCAAATAAAATTTTTACTTTATTCAAAATTTGCTCACCGACGTAAAGTTTGAACATTTTAGAATATAAATTTCAAAAGGGTTTTACTTTTAATCCATTTTTAAACCACTTAATTAAATAACAAAAGTTACAATTTCCTTATTCGTTCATTCACTGGTGAAGTCATCCTATATAGAAATAAATTACTATTTTAGCAATGTCGCTTGGGTGATAAAGGAATATTTTAACTGAAGTCATTAATGCTTGAAGTGATAAACTTTCGAAATTTCGTTGTAACGTTGTCAAATTTCGTTTAACGCCAGGCAAGAATGTAGCTTTAAGACGCACACTAATGAAATCATCTTATAAAACATGTTATAGAAATAAGGCCACCGACGAAAGGGAAAACACCGGTAGTTGTGGAATTCAATATATTCGTGGTTGACATAAATTCGATTAACGTCGAAGACATGGATTTTCGGTAAAATCATTAACTACTCTAATTGTAATAATGTTCCAACAAATTATTTACCAAGTTGATAAAGAGGATACAATTATTTTAGAGTCGACATGTTTATATTCCAGACGTGGACCGAATCACGTTTGAGAATGCCACTCGACATTTTCGAAGATGGAGAGGAATACATTACCCTGCCGCCAGAATTTTTCGACAACCTCTGGCAACCCGATCCATATTTTCTAAATTCAAAAGTTTCCGGTATTCCAGTTCTACTAACACTATTCAATAAATCAGAGATATGTCAATAAATAATGCTTTCATTATTATCACAACCATTATCCGTGAAAAAGTTTTTTTTTTTATAAACATTTATTGACATACCACATCTATAGATAATAACTATTTTCTTTATTATACCGTAAATGGCTGAATAATTTTTAGAAATTGCAACTTTAAATAGCAAACATTCGTCAGTAGCTCTGTACAGAAATAAGACAGTTCGCTATTCAGCCCGGATGCACGCAATTATCGCCTGTCAAATGGAGTTCCGATTTTATCCGATGGATATTCAAGTCTGCCCCATGCACATTGAAAGCTGTAAGTTCTACGTTTTTCTCCATGTATACACTATCCTGGTAGAAATGTTAACCATAAATTATATATTTTTTAGCTAACTTTGTGGCTAAGACTATAATATTCTGCTTTTATTTGATAATTATATACCAATTTAAAGTAAATTTTGGCACTTACATTTGACAACATTGATTATTTTAACTGCTAATATTTTTAGTTACATTGATACATATTGATTTTTGTAAAAGAAGCTTCACATTAACTATAAAATATCTTTAACTTTCTACCAGTATAAGTGAACAACTTTTTTACGATCTTAGCTACGCTAAAACTGCTTTGATTACTATTACGACTATAAATAACTGCTTCTACCTATTACAATAAAATGTGTGAATAGTCTTTACAATTGTATATCCGTACAGCATGAAGGTAAATAGATTTCAATTGGCACGGCATTTCTTAAGCAAGCGTGGTAATTGAAATCTTTATACGCACCAAAGAAAGAAAGAAAAAGGAAGGCGCGAGAAACGCAATGGGCGAGGAAAGAACAGCGATACAGAAGCTAATAGAGAAAGCGGGAGAAGAGATAAGTATGTACGTCGGATTGAACGATCCTAGCAGCGCCAGCGCCCGGTCCAGACTCCGCGGTGGCGTCCCGCGAGAAAGCCTTTTTAACGGTACAGGAGCGCATCGAACGAAACCACTTTTACACTCGAGCGCTTCCGCGAGCCGACGAAGGCTTTGGCCCAATTTTTAATGAGGAAGGACGAGGAAGAGAGAAACGGCAGGTGCCGTTAGGCGCGCCGTGATTACAAACGTGATTGTGCGTATTAGTGAAGTACGAAAGAGAGAAACTTTTATATATATATATATATATATATGAGAAAATTCACGCGAAAAATCCATTTACGCGTTCTCAAAAGTGGGTAAAATTGGTTTTCAAGGCACTCCTTCCGGGCCTGGTTTTTCCTACCCTTTGTACCACATAATATACGAGAAAACTCATGTACAATTACAATAAATTACGAAAAATGCAAAAAAAGCCTTTTCTTTAACTTTTAGCTATTTATTCCAGAAATGTCCTATACAAATTTGCAAACTAGAGAAAAGTAGCTTTTACTAGCTTTTTAAAAAATTTTAAAATGTGAATTCCTTCAAAAGTTCTGACCGTTCAAAGTTGAGCGTCGAAAAGGCATAAAACGCGCTTAAAGCTCGGGCTGCTGATTTGGACGATTTACATATTTTAGTGCCTTTTCGATGCTCAATTTTAAACGGTCAGTACTTTAGAAGGAATCAACATTTTTTAATTTTTAAAAAAGCAAATAAAAACTGGTTTTCTCTAGTTTTATTTTATTTCTTACAAATTTGTCTAGGGCGTTTCTGGAATAGATGGCTAAAAGTTAAATAAAAGGCTTTTTTTTGTATTTTTTAAAAGATTTTCAATCTTTCAAAAAAGGGGTGTCACCAAGACTTCGTTAATTATACATGATTTTTCCCGTATATTATGTGGTACAAAGAGTAGAAAAAATGAAAGGTGTACCTTGAAAGAAAATTTGACCCACTTCTGTAGACACGTAAATGGATTTAGGTTGTCTCATATATATGTTCGTGCTGGGCTATCGGTCTCGTATTGAAAGAGCGTATTTATAATATACCTGTGCACGCGTCTAATTTTCCATTTCTATTTCGGCCGGATGTGCTTAAGTCTTTATGCAATCAATTCGGCACCTGCGCTGTGACCGACAAACTTCGCGGCAGATAAAAAAAGAATTAAATTACCATTAAAATTGGTGAAAAATGTTTAAAGAGTATGAGTTACTGAAAATTGAATAGGTTGAAAGCAGCGTGTGCATAACTCGGTCACAAAAAGTGGAGCACATTAGTCAGTCTAATTGTATACATTCCAGTCTCCTACGACAGTGAAAAATTGAGCCTACGATGGGGCCACGAAGGTGTTATGGTCAATCCGGAACTGAAATTGCTCCAGTACAATCTGGAAAATCCCCTGAAAACGGACGAATCCGTAAGCTTTATCAACGAGAAAAATGGTACCCCTATAAAATGATATACCTAGTTTTCTCTTGATTCAGCATTTTATAATGTTTACGACTATTTTGATACAACAGGAAACTTCTCGCGGCTGATCGTCTTCTTTCAGTTTGAGCGTCAGATTGGCCACCATTTGATACAGACTTTCGCGCCCTCGACCCTCGTGGTGATGCTCTCGTGGTTCAGCTTCTGGCTGGGATTGGACGCGATACCCGGCCGCGTCGCGCTCCTCGTCACGAGCATGTTGACGCTCGTGACTATGTTTACAGGGCTCAAGAGCGACATTCCACCCGTCGCCTACGTGAAAGTAAGTCTATATATGCGTTTATCTATATAGTGCGCATAATTCCTCTCTATATTCTATCAAATATCAATTTTTACTTTCATTATTTCGCTTTTTTGAGGATGAAATTTTTCAAAAATAATTATGTATCCTTTGTTTTAAAAGTTGCTTTTTATGTAGGCATTAGATTTATGGATGGCTGGATGCATGGTTTTCGTATTCTCGGCATTGGGAGAATTCGTCGTCGTTAAAGTACTCGATCTCGAGTACCAAAAAGAATGCGAAGCTTCCAACGCGTATCGGCGTTTACCTGCAGTTAACTTTCGTTTCGATAATACGTATAAGTATAATCTAAATCAAACATTTTTTCGAAGTAACATTGGAACTATTGTTTGCAGAGATTATCCGTCGTTGAGAAAAGTGTCTCCGTTTGGGATTACGAATCGGTATACGCGACAAAATCACGGAGCAAACGAGCTGGAAGTCGCAATCTTCTGCAAAACACATGGTTGGATCCAGAAGTGCTTATAAGAAGACCAAAGAATCGAGCAAAGCAAATAGATACGTATAGTCGTGTTGTTTTTCCAGTCCTCTTTCTGGTATTTAGTCTATTATATTGGCCCATACTATTAATGAGAAAGTCTCGGGATTGGTAATTTGTGAGTAATAATTTAAATAATCTTGAGGTAATACCCGACTTTAGAAGTAGTAAAATTTTTGTAAGGTTTTGCTACTTCATGAAGAAATACATTGGAAACTTTTTAGGGTATTACTTTTTATTTGAGAGTTACTATAACATCATATTTTCATGGTTTAATTAATAACGAAAAAACGGATCGCATATCAATTCACTAAGAGAAGGATATTATTGTTGCAAAGGTGTACGTACAATAGTAACAAAAATACAAAAAGGACGATACACTGCCCTTCGCTATCGCGCAAGGAAATCCCTTATAGTAAAAAAACTGACGTGAAATCTCACGTGAGTTCTTACGTCAAAATCTCACCTGACATAAAAACCATGAGGAAAACACTACACTTAAGGTGGTTCTTCTTGGACTCCTTATAGTCAAACCAGTGCTAAATGAAGAGGTTACCTAAAATTAAAAAAAAAAACCATAGTTGTTATAATGTGATTTATTTATTTAAAATGATAGAGAAGCGTAAATTCATCGTAATTCATAAATTCATGCACGTCGTTAAAAATAGTACATTTCGATACTAGTGCGTGAAAGTGATTTTATCCTTGATGGGACGTTTGCGCCCGAGCGAAGCGAGGGTGAAAAGATCACACGAGGTTAAAATCACCTTCTCGCTTGCGTATCAAACAGTATTATTTGACACGACATGTACAAAGCTTGATTTAGCGCATGCTTTATACACGTCGTGTCAAAAAATACTGTTCGATACGCGAGCGAGGTGATGTGAACCGTGTGTGACCTTTTCACCCTTGCTTCGCTCGGGCGGAAACGTCCACAGGAGGATGAAATCACTTTCACGCACTAGTATCGAAATGTACTATTCTTTAATTGGCAATAATTTTCTGAGTTTTGAATAATTTTCAATTTTTCCTTTGGCAAGTCCTCATGAAATTACTTAAGGAGCAAAATGAGACCTTCAAAACTAAAATCTTTTAAGAAACAAAAAAGATTCCAGTGATTTATCAATAATTGTTTGTAGTAACAATATCTAGTTTCTAGAATATCGACATTTTGTGAAAAAAGTTATCTTAGTCATGTTAAATATCCTTTATTTATAATACATTGAGTTTCTCTATCATTTTAAATAAATAAGTCACATTACAACTATAGCTTTTTAAATTTTAGGTACTTCATTTAGCACTGCTTTGACTATAGGAAGTCCGAGAAGAACCACCTTACGTTTAAAAATTGTTTGTTTTACCGTTTGGGAAGTTACAAGGTAAAACAGATAATGTTTTAAATTAAATGTTCTATTCTGGTTTTTAGGTCACTGAGTTACAAGCTTTTAAAGGTGAAATTTACTTTTTTTTCTTTAAACAGCGATAACTTGCTTACAAAAAATCGAAATTAGGCCCGTAAAAAAAAAAATAGAGTGGAAGAGTTAAGCTTTAAGAAGCACTTTTTTATAAGTACAAAAAAAAATTATTTAAGCCCGTGTGAATTGAGAAAGTTCATGTAAGGTTATCAAATTTCTGCAGAGTTTTGTTTTTTTCTTTATAAAAGCATTAAATTTAAAGTTAAGAAAAAACACTTCAGGGTATCTAAAAATTGAAAAAATAGCTTTAATTTGCCTTTTTAACGATCTCTCTAGGACAATTCTAGCCAAAGTTACATGAGTTTAAAGTTGGTGCTTTTTAAGGCTAAATTTAGGTGTTAAGGAGGTTCTCCTCGGGCACTACAGTTTGTTGCTCAGCGAGAGCACAAACTATACCATGGGCGTCGTTCTGTCTCTCTTACTCTCGTGCACGTCGCCTGATATTTGTGTTTATAATCATTAATATCTTTTTAAAAAGATCGGCTTGACACATATTTGATAAACTTAATAGAAAGAGTCGAATTTCATATTTCTTAAGCTATGTTTTTCTTTTTGAAGTCCAGTTTTTTTGATGAGTAATTCTATTACTTTCTGTCACAGTTGATATAGCACTCATTTACTCTCATGTAAAAATAACCATTTTCAAGAATTTTTTTCTCAAAAATTTGTTCCGCAATGTATGTAAACAAACATATAGTATCATTTCTGTGACTTTGAAGAATATTTGTATATTTTTTTCAGAAGCTTTTTCAGTTTTTGCAATGTGAAGAGAACTACCTTAAATGAGCGCGAATTGATTGCGGGAGCGGATAAACAACCCAAATGTGTAAAACAAATATGAGTGGTTTTATTGTAAGCTAGAGAAAATTACACGGCATATCGCATACGCCGGGCGTCAGATTGCGGGTGAGAACGGACGAGTGAGTGTAAACGAGAGAGAGAGAGAGAGAGAGAGAGAGAGAGAGAGAGAGAGAGAGAGAGAGAGAGAGAGAGAGAGAGAGAGAGAGAGAGAGAGAGAGAGAGAGAGAGAGGGGCAGAACTTACAGATACCTGGTGCGTATCGCTCGCTCGCATCCCCGGTCCTTGACGGTGCGCGCTTCGTTCTCGGGGTCTCTCGTGGGCCGTGGCTTCGTTCTCTTTACCGGCGGCGAATTTGCTCACTCGCTGGCGTAGATCGCGGCGGCAATGGCTATCGGGCTTCGCAGGCGGCTTCTCCTTCGGGGGCCGGCAATGCGCTCCCTCTTGCACTTTTCGTCGTTCGGCGCGTGGCAGGGTCGAGACATGTCATATTATCTCAAGATACTAAAGGTTACGGATTGCATTACTTGTATACCGTGATGAGGGTTTTGGAGCCTTATTCTGTAACTGTGATACAATGTTATTTTGAATATTAGGTACGAAAATTCATCTCGGCACCTGCGTATTAGCGTTCAAAATGAGTCTAACTCTAAAGTGTCTAGACGTCAAAACTTACGGAGCGCACTATCGTTATCTATTGTTAATCTGGCGTGCCACCTGGGATGCCTAAACACTGTCATTACAGTTACGGAGTACATCTGGATAACAAATGCATCGTTACTTTGAAATCAAACATATAAAAATAATTTTATATGTTTGATTTCATTTTTCAATGTAACGATGCATTTGTTATCCATAAGAAACGCACCACTTGAAGATGGTCATCAGTAACCTACTATACTTGGACAATGTAATGCTAACTTGACTGTAGGTTCTTAATTAACGACAAAATTCCGCCTTATATAGACATTATCGACAACGTCGAACATCACTTAAATAATACTATCATTTAAAAAATACCATTTTGGGACACATATTGGTATTTTAACTGCTACAATGTCAATCATAGGAGAAATGGTGATATTGTAATCAAGGAACGCGATACAGTTATTCAAAGTAATTATTGGCAACAGATGCACCTTTAATTGTAACAGTATAAATTATGTCTATATTAAAAAATTCGTATGAAAACAGTTAAAGTATATATTAACTACAATACTATCTTCTCTCAATGTTTTAATATTATCAAATAAAAAAGAAAACTTTATTTTCCTGATAATAAAGAACGGGGAAAAAATTTTTTAAATAATAGTACATTATGTAACAAGGGACTAAAGTCGCAGATTATTCCCGCGGGTGAGTTCCCGCAGTGATCACCCGCGGGAATGATCGACTTTAGTCTCATGTTACATATAGTACTTTATTCCCATCGCCACTCTGGCCACTTCATAGATTTGAAAAGTTATTTTGTATTTATGTGTTATAATTTTGTTGGTTTTAACCCAATTCACCATAAACGTAAAAAATTAGACGATGTTACTTTATTCCCGCATAATGCGGGAAAAAAAGTTCTTTATTCCCGCTAATTTACTTTGTTCCCGCATTATGCGGGAATAAAGTAAAAGAGGGAATCAGACACCACTTTTTCCCCATTTTTCAGGCTATAAAATGGCCATTATAGTAGAGATGGGAATAAAAATATTTTGTAAATATTGCAAATTATTATATGTTCCCATTTATAATAGTATTTTAAAATTATGTACATTTTTATCGAAGAATTGAAATTTTGCGTGTCAAGTATTACCGACAGATGGCAATAATGATCTCCCAATTTGAAAAAAATTTTATTTTAAGGTGATGTGATACCCACGCTATTACTCAATTATCGGTTCCCGTTTTTCTCCTTCAATTTTAAACTTTTTGAAAAAAACTCTTTGACACGTTTTAAGTTTAATAAAGAACTACAACGTATCAAAGAGTTTTTTTCTTAAAATTAAAAATTGAATGAGAAAAACGGGAACCAAATTTTGGGTAATAGTGTCAGTATCGCATCACCTTAAGGTGATGTGATACCCACGCTATTACTCAATTATCGGTTCCCGTTTTTCTCCTTCAATTTTAAACTTTTTGAAAAAAACTCTTTGACACGTTTTAAGTTTAATAAAGAACTACAACGTATCAAAGTTTTTTTCTTAAAATTAAAAATTGAATGAGAAAAACGGGAACCAAATTTTGGGTAATAGTGTCAGTATCGCATCACCTTAAGATCAAGTCTCGCAATCTCTTTGAAATATTTGATATTTCTTTACGTATTAAAAGTTTACGAAAGCTTTATAAAAAGATATTTACAATCTTAAATATTAATAATTATTTCTTATAAACTTATTAAAAATCATAGAACTGAATTTAAAATCACATGGTTTCTTTATATGTCAACGTTCATTACGGCATTTCTTCAATGATGCAGGATGTTGGATGTTGGATGTAGCATGGAAATCAGTAGATATCGGACAAAAAACTCCTGCACCATTAAAAAAAGGTCGTAACAATTCTGCTACAAAAAAATTTATTTTCGTGTACATAAATTTCAATGCATTTAACATATTCTACTACTTATTATAAATTTAATTAAAAAATCATTAAACATATAATTAAAAGATCTTAATTTTTTAATAAAAAATTAAATTACAAAAATAATTGTTTAACCTTATAAAACTATACATTGTATGTACATTATTATTTCACATTAAATTAGGTATTATAATGGAATTATAATAGAATCTTTTATTCTACTTCCATTTCCACCACATTTTCGTTGTCACTCATCATTTCTTGTATTTCTTTAACTTTCTTTCTACTTTTTAATTGACTTAATCTCTTTAAGTAATTTATTGTGTACTGATTAAAATCACATCTGAAAATAAAAGAAAACGTGAACAATGAAAAAGAAAAAATTATGTTTTATCTTCACAATCTGTACTTACATTTTACTTAAGTCGTCGTACTTTTTCTGCATATTTTTTTGCATCAAAAGAAGAGTAGGCATTTGTAAAACGGCGTTTCCCTTAGGTCCATGCTCAGTTAAAATTGATTCAATCCATAATAAGTAAAAATGTATATGCCGTGATTCTTCTAATTCGCCGGCTACGAATTTCAGTAATCTTTCTACATAAGCCTTAGGTAAGTTGATAACAGTTAACGTAACTAACATAAAACATTTATTTAGTAGTCGGTTATTAATAAACTTGAAATTTCGTTATCATATATTTAGGAAAAGATTAACATCAGCTGAGACATTCTACTTACTATCAGAGTGAGGGACATTTTCTACGACCTCTCGTATTAATGCAGTTTCATTGAGTTTAAGGGCCATCATAATAGCTAAAAAAAATATTATTAAAATCTCATTTTGCAGAAGATTTTAAGTTGTTTATAATGTAAAAGCAATTACCTGTTGAATATTCATTCTTTTTCAAAGTTTCCTTAACAGTCATCGGGGTTATTCCAATTTCAAGTTCAAATGGATCAAAAACTAATCCAACATCTAAGGAATATATTAATAAACCTTCTGTAGTAGCTGCAGACCATGCTTGACCTAAAAATATAAAAGGTAAAAAAATACAAATGGTAAATAATGATAACAATTATTACACACGTGACGTGTATTTTAATAAATATATCAATTAAATAAATACATTTTTCACTTAAAGATTTTGTTGTTACCTGTTGGTGAAAATTGTAAACTGTAAACTCGGATTTCCGGTTTTATACTCCTGCTAGCCATATCCCCTTTTTTAACTCCCGGTAAACGTAAAGATACATCTCCACCTTCATTTTCTTCACGTTCTTCTACTAAATTCAAATTTCCGAATTCAGTTAATTTTCTTCTATTGATAAAATCCTATTCAAATAAAATAAGTTAGTTCAAAACACTTATTATTTTCTTTAATAATTTTAGGAAAATGCAATACTTACATCTACAGCATCCATGGATCGATTTTGTGTTATTTCGAATTTCTTTAGTAATACAGATTCTTTAACATTATAGATACAGACATTTTTAGATTGGCCTCCAGATAATATACAATTGCCATCAGCAGTGTAAGATAATGAGGTAAACGCTCTATGACCAAAAGCAAAAATAAATTAAAATCAATTATCAAAATTAAGGAAAAATGACGAAATCTTGAATGTAAAAAGTTACTTACTTTCCTTTTAAAGTTTTTCTAGCAGTTATTAAATCGGCATCTGATCTGCCACTACCTAAATCATTTCGTCCTTCAATTGTGCTTAATTGCGTCGCAGTCTTACAATCAAAAAATGAAATTTGACCATCAAGTGTTGCAACCGCTACTTCTTCACCATTTGGTTTGTAAACAACACATAAGCCATCAGCTGTCAACTGTATTGTTTCATGACTTGACCCATTTTCAATAGCATTCCAAACTTTCAGAGTTTTATCCCATGAAACTGAAACTAGTTCTGTACTGGCAGGATTTGGATTAAATGCTAAACCCATTACTGGCCCTTCATGTCCACTTAAAATCTTTAAAAAAATTGCAAATTAAAATAATATCTGAGGCAGTACATAAGCTTTTTCGTTTTTATAATTACCTCTAATAATTTTCCTAATTTTATACTCCATAAATATATTTCGAAAACATCTTGTCCACCAGCAGCAAGAAATTCATCACTTGAGTCTAAAGCAACACATGAAAATTGCACAGGTCTGGGAGATGTAAAAGTTTTGAAGTTTCTGTACCTCATTAGATCATAAGCTCTGACAGTGCCATCAAGGGATGCCGATACAAGGAACTTACGATTTCTACTAAACAAGACTCCAGAAATGGATGATGTATGCTCATGGAAAGTAACAGTGCAAAATCCACTTGATGTATTCCATAATTTTACTTTTCCATCATCACCACCAGTAACAATAAATTGTCCATCAGGACTGTAAGCAATACAATTCATGTTACTGCTGTGACCTTGTTGTTTCATTGCATAAGTTTCACTTTGCCACTCCCAAACTAGTAGTTGGCCCATTTCTGAAGAACCAAGTGCAATCCAATCTCCAGAAGGATTTAATACAATCGAAGAAATGGTTTGATTTGTTATACTGTAAATTAAAAAATTAAATTCATAAATAAAAATTATTACACTATACTATAATTAATGAAAATTATTTGAAATTATAATGTATCATAAATACCTCAAAGAGTGAATCATATTAACTTCTGGCATTTCATATAAAAAGAAAGATCCATTGCTAAATCCTACAACTAAGATACGAGTATCTTTATGATAAGCTGCTGCAGTCAATACAGCATCTTTTGCACTTTTTCGTGGTTCATCAGCTAAATAGTGTTTTCCCAATTTTTTATACATTAATTTTTTTACTTCTTTTTTCTCTAATTTGTCTTTACTCCTAGTTTTTCTTCCTTCATCATTCTCTAAATGTTGCGCATCATCAATCAATGATTTTTCACTGGATTTTTTTTCCTTTTCAGTCTTTTCTACTGCTTTGTCTAAATCTATATCATCTTCACTATCACTGTCTTTGGTTTTGATCTTTTTTACAGGTGGCTGATAAACAACTAAATCACTTGGCTCAATTGTACATTCCCAAATGCAGAGGTGCCCATTTCTGCGCAGAAAACCAAAAAGATATGTTTATATTAAATGATGATTTTTACACACAAAATTAAGAAATTTTTATAATATTATTACCTGCTAATTGTTGACAAATCATAGTTATTTTTTTCAAAAAAGCAGCCAACAATAGAGTCTGAATGACTTCCAAGAATATATTTTTTAAAATTCATCCATTTTTCAAGACTGTATAATCTGGCAGATTTATCTTTTGATCCGACTATTAAAAGTTTAGAATCAAATGACCATTCCATGTATGATACATCATCAATAGCATCATGGAAAACTCTTTCCATAATAAATGGATTAAACTCTCCTGTTAATAACCCAGGAGCTGTGAAAACAAAAACTAAAATTTTATGGGATTAGTAAAATCTCGTTAATTATAAATTTTTTTTAAATGTGCAAATGATCGTATTAGAAATATTACCGGTATTTTCTTTAGAAACAGCAAAATGTTTTCCATCAGGAGAAAACTTGACACATTGTACTTTTCTTTTAAATCGATATTTGTGGATTACCACTTTGCTAATCATACTAATTACATGTGCTTCTCCATCTATAAAAATTAAATTTTGATTTAAATTTTAGTCTATGGGAAAAATCCCTTTCTAAGGAATAAAATGAAAACATTACCTTCATTAATAGCTATTAATAAATAACCATTTGGAGATATGTCCATAGCATTATAATTAAATCTACTTTCAATTGGTAATGTCAATGATTTATTACTGAAAATAAATTCAAAATAAGTAATTATTTTTATATTAACAATGGTCCAAATAATGAAGAAAAGTTACTTTTTTAAATCATATATTGTAATTCTGTTTCCAACTGGACTGATGACGGACATGCCATCAGGGGTAAAAAGTAAATTACCCTCATGATACACAGATCCCAATAGATTGCTGAACTATTAAACCAAATGATAAAAGTGATTATTTTAAAATTTTCAATACAAAATTTTATAACAGTTTTTAAAAAATTAGGGTTTTCAAGAAAATACATGTTTAGCAACAAGTGTACTTTTTGTAATGTTTTTAATAAGGCTCTTGCTAAACGTACGTCAGGAGCACTACAGATAGGTATACCTATATATACGTAAAACCTAACCTTCAATTTTCTTTAGTCGAAGAA
Source organism: Torymus aiolomorphi (assembly GCA_036365515.1). Lineage (NCBI taxonomy): Eukaryota > Metazoa > Arthropoda > Insecta > Hymenoptera > Torymidae > Torymus > Torymus aiolomorphi. Next base: position 14,431,436 of record CM070875.1, read on the forward strand.
TTAACGCTTGACTAAAGAAAAAAATAGGGATGGATGACGTTTGACTAAAGAAATAATGTTCTCTTCCATGTCAGACTCTCAAAACAGCGGTTTTTTCTGTTTCTAAGTGGGTTATAGGCTATTTGTACGTCAGATCTGACGTACGTTTAGCAGAGGCGTTTTAATAATTCATTAATAAATGAAATAAAATTATAGAATAAAATCCTTCAATTTATGTAAATATAAATAATTCTTTCGCGGACGTCAAGAGTAGATAATTTTATTTCGTAAAATAATAGTAAACAAATAGAAAATGAATTATAGGTTAGGATTTTAATATAATTAAAATTGGAAGGATAATTCATAATAGATAAAATTTCACTTATTTTATGTAATGAAAAGATATTTAGAAGTTGTTTGCAGTACCTTGTAAGCGAACTTCATCTTGGAATTATCGTTGAAACTCAAAAATTAAAGTAAACACACGAGTTTGCATCACATCGACGCCGCAACACTCCGCATTTTCGACCACGTTCCTGCGCAGAAGTTTAAATGCCGCATGCTGCTCCACTTCCGGTGCATTCAAATTTTCGCGCCCATGCTATTCTGACATTTCAAATATTCACAAATTATGTTTCTTTAGTTTGGAGTTGTGTTTGATAAAATAACAATCAATTACATGATGGGAAAACAATGATTTTCAACAAAAGAATGACATTATTTGCACGAAAGTGGCGTGTTTTCTGCATTTTTGCTCCGAAATGTTTGCCCTGTACAATCTTATTCATAGTCTTGTTTCTCCGACTTAAAAGTTTCAGGAGCTCGGTGAAAAAAAGGAAAAACCATAAATATTTAATGATCTCGTGATTACAAAAGTCGACCTGCAGCCGACTAAAGTAGTGGCCACTCGGTCACGTTCGTACCTCCGCCCCCGGACGTCATGTGTTCAAAAAGCCATCGCGACCTCAATGGGCAAAGAGCCTGCAAGCGGCACTAGCCAGCCCCAGCCGCGGGCCAATCGGTTCCGCATAAAACTCCTGAGTATTGTGGGCACAGCCAGGTCGAAACATCCCCAGGGGTTTGACAAAAGGGCGAAAGTGCAGTCGAAAAGACGAGTCACGCGCTCGGCGGCTCGTGAGGCGCTAGCGTCGGCACGTTCTGCTCCCGTTGCAGGCGTCCACCAGTCCGCGGCCCGGTGACGTCAACCGTTCCGCCGATGCCGTGGGCGCCGTGGCTCGAGGCAGCCCGAGCTCGCATCGCATTGGCCGCAGCCTTTTTTATCGTCCAATGAGAAGCCAAGGGGTCGCTGCCGTTCTGATTTCCGGCGCGGCTCGTCACATGACCGCGCTCTCGCGAGTCTCGTGCAGCCCGGTAGGCCATATTTGACAGTGCTTGGCCCACAATACTAGTGTTACTCGGGACGAGCACGGAGTCGAGTGTGTGGAACGTTGAGCACTGCGAGCGAGAGAGAGAGAGAGAGAGAGGGTGCGCGCAAGTGTGAAAGAGAGAGTGAAGAGATAACTCTTGAAGAGAATCGGGAATCGCTGTCATTCTCGAGGTGTCTAGCTTCCGGGGAAGAGGCCGCCGTCAGTCAGCCCCTCGTCCTCGCAGCAGCAGCAGCTCCGCCGCTCTCGCCGTCTCGCTCGCTCCCCCAGCCCCCGCCGCGCGACGTACGGAGAGGTATAGATAGAGCCGAGCTCTGTCGCCACTGCCGCCGCCGCCGCTACCGCTACCGCTCCTCCGCACTACTGCTGCTGCCGTTGTTAAGACAGCGCGCCGCTAGTTTCGGAGACATTTACCCGAGGCACACCGCACGCACGAGCAGCCAGGATGAGTTCCGCAGGTGAACCTCTACCCGACGGAAACCCGATCTACGGGCCGTTCTTCGGCGTGATGGGCGCTGCATCGGCCATCATCTTCTCCGGTGAGTACTATTATTATCCTGGGTGAAAGGGACGGGGAGAGAATGAAAAGGAGAAAAAAAGTCGACGGGGGGTCGTCATAGGCAGAGTTGGGGCGTGCTCGCGACGACGGTCCCGTGGGGTCTCGTGATAGGCGGTGGGCGTCGACCGGACGTGTTTCGCGCGCGCCAGAGAAAGACAGCGAGAGTTGGCTGGCACAAAACTCTCGCCTTCGACTCTTTCGGCTGATTTTAGCCTAGCCGCGTGGCCGCCTTTCCGAAATAAACTGGATTTTCGTCGCCGCGAGAGCGTGTGCGAACTTACGTACGTATCGTCGATACATACGTAGGTACGTGGGTATGTTGTATCCTACGCATGACGAGAGAGCGAGAGCGCGGATCTATAGTGCGAGTCCCCGACGACGCGCCTAGCGCTGTCTCTCTCACTCGCTCGAGGCTTATACAAACGCCATTTTCCCATCTAGCGCGCGTGTCCGTCGGCCGCAGGGAAAGAGCGAGAGGGCGAATCTTTCCGCCAAAAGTGCCTCGATCAATCGAGCCCCCCGACGAGAGCTTGCTCCGACGATAGAGCCATCGCGATGATTCTGCCATCACCGTCGTCGTCGTCTACTCCTCCCTCCCCCCCTGCACCTGCCTCGTCACGCGCTCGCGAGTAGGCGCAGCACGCGAGCTGCTGCTAGCTCGGATTTTCCGAGGAGCAGAAGAACGCGATGGCTCCTCAGTCTATCTGTGTATGTGTCTCTATGTGCGTATCTCGAGCGAGCGAGCGCTTCGCGGAACGCGATCGACGTGTGCACATTCCCGAGAGGGAGAGAGACGGAGCAAGAGGCAGGAATGTGGCAGAAAGAGTGTGAGAGAGACAGTGAAAGAGCAGAAGCGCAGTGTCGAGTGCATGCACACGCACGCATGCACAGACGATAGTCGAAATAGTATAGTACGAATTTCGATTCTGTGCCAAAGTCGCCAGCTAAGATCGTCCTTCGCTTATTGACGAGCGACAAAAGCTGCACACAAGAGCTCTTTCGCTCCCTCACACATGCGCACGAGGGCCGCCTGCTGCTCCGTTCTGCTGTGCTTCACTCTGCTCCCGTTAACTCGATGATGATGATGATGATGATGCGACGACACTCAGCGAAACTCGCGCTTTATCTCTGTCACTCAATTCGAGTCGCCCATGCGCGCGCGCGTCTTTCGAACCAGTCAGTTACGCAAAATTCCGTGTCAATCTTGGCTTTTTCGCCTTATCTTTCTCTTCCTCATACCCATGCTCCTCTTTTCTCTCTCACTCTTATTCTCTGACGTACAACGTGAACAAAAGGAGGGGGGGGGGGAGATGCAGATAAAATGATCCTTGAGAGTTCGCTTTGATTCGTACTTAATCGGTCCTTGATTATAATAAAAAAAAAATTCCGAGAAATCTCGCGCGATTATCGATTTTCGCCGAGGTCCTTTCCGCTACCTACCGACACGTTCTAGAGTAGCCGGGCTTCACCACCTTCGGAAAAACGTCAAATTCGTCGGATACACGCTCTTGACGGGCTTAATTCTTTTTCTTGTCCACCTTATTAGACGTCTCTTATCGCACTCATATCTACAGCTTTGATTAGAAATCATTGAATTCAACAGGAGACAGCCACTGGCAGTAAATTGTGGACTGTATTTTTTCATTAACATGCGGCGGGGGCACATAGCTCGATAAAAAGAATTAACTTTCCTCTTATCAGCCGCGGCATTCGCCCAGCTCGATTCGAGAGACAAAAGGCTTTCTTCACATATAGTCATCCTCAGGGCAAAGCGGACCTTGCTGCTAATCAGATGGAAAAATTGATCAGTCTCCCTCCTTCCTAAGGGCTACAGGTTTTTTCTCCCCGCGCTCTTGCACGGCGGCTTTTTCGAGCACGCGCAGAGGAGCCGGAGGAGAGAGAGAGCGCATAAGCGAGAGGGAGAGAGAGATAGAAAGAGCAGTTTCGATCAACGTCGTCTTGGTCGCGTCGCCGCGAAGGAGGGCGGCTCTCGCGCGCGGGCTCGCCTCGTGCATTTTCCCACCTAGCGCCACCCTCGCGCCCTCTCGCTCTCACTTTCGCATGGCGGCGCTTTAGTAGGTTTATATGCGTCCCTTTCGGGGAAAATCAATACGAATCCCTTTTCCGCGGCCTGCTGCTGCGCCGATTAATCGACCAGCGGCCGCTTGAATCGCGACATCAATGGCGGAGTGCGGGGGGGGGGGGGGGACTCGTGACAGCGCCAGCCTCGCACTCGTGCGCGCACGTGAGTGCCGTTCCCAAAAAGTACCAAACCCCTTGCTGCTTGGAAGCCTATGGGGAAACTTCTTTCGCTTCTTTCACGAACAGCTTTAAATCGGAATTGACTGAAATCGACGATGATTATTGTGCCTCGAGTCGAATGAATTTTTCAGCAATTCGATTGCACAATTACATGACACTTCTTCTTCTACCCACCTTTCCGCCGCCGCGATATCGGGCATCTCTCGGCTAATCACGTTATTAAATACTAAATAACGCGATGTATACGTAGTCCAGGTGTGTACGCACACATAATTCCACCGACAATTTCAGAGCCAGATACAAATCCCCAACGGAATTCGAACATTTCAACTTGAAATATTGTCCCGGTACTCAATTGCACAATCCCCCAAAAGCTGTTTATATTTATTCGAGTATTACAAGAAACAACATCTCAATAGTGTACACACACAAATCATGCTCTAAGCATTGTCCGTGTTTCGCTTGTATTTTTAGTCGAATTTACCCGCGCGACGATTATCCACTTCTTTCCGCGTTCCCGAAAAGTAGTGAAAAAATATTAATCATGCCAAATGCGCGTACATGAATAAGAAAGAAAAGAGCGGTGTAGTAGCGTACAGTGAGTTTAGTCGTCGTCGGTGGCGGCGTCCGGGCTGCTATCCGAGACGATTTTGATCGTCGGCCAAATGGGCCAGCCGAATGGGTTTGAAGTTTGCATCGTTGGAGTGAAAAGAAATAATTTTTTACTATTAATTAAAGTTATTAAGCAATGAAAGTTGTATCTAAATCTTTGTTATAAAGTTGTTTGATATACTATAAAACAATAAATCTACACGCAAAATTAATATTAATTATTATAAACTTGATGTAGTATCAAATATTTTTTTATTTCGTTGCACTACAACGTTGCAAACTTCAGACCCATCCAGCCGAAGCCCTGGCGTCGTCGTCGCCGTCGTCGTCTTCCTCCGCCTCTCCCTCTTGCGCAGATGCGCCCGCGTTTCTTTTTCTCTCTTTTCTCGTGGCTTGCCTGCTTCTCTCTCTCTCTCTCTCTCTCTCTCTCTCTCTCTCTCTCTCTCTCTCTCTCTCTCTCTCTCTCTCTCTCTCTCTCTCTCTCTCTCTCTCTCTCTCTCTCTCTCTCTCTCTCTCTCTCTCTCTCTCTCTCTCTCTCTCTCTCTCTCTCTCTCTCTCTCTCTCTCTCTCTCTCTCTCTCTCTCTCTCTCTCTCTCTCTCTCTCTCTCTCTCTCTCTCTCTCTCTCTCTCTCTCTCTCTCTCTCTCTCTCTCTCTCTCTCTCTCTCTCTCTCTCTCTCTCTCTCTCTCTCTCTCTCTCTCTCTCTCTCTCTCTCTCTCTCTCTCTCTCTCTCTCTCTCTCTCTCTCTCTCTCTCTCTCTCTCTCTCTCTCTCTCTCTCTCTCTCTCTCTCTCTCTCTCTCTCTCTCCGTCTCTCCGTCTCTGTCTGAGTCACTCGGGCTTTTTCGGCCAGCGTCGTCGCTGCTGCCGAGGAGAGATGTATCACACACGCCAAAAGCGAGAATTCCTCGAGGTCGCATTGACTCAATCAATTCCCCTTGGCTGCATAGCTCTCTCTCTCTCTCTCTCTCTCTCTCTCTCTCTCTCTCTCTTTTCGTTGTTGTCATTGTCGCTCGCTCGCGCTCTCGCCGAAAGGGAAAACTACGACGGCTTCAATCAGAGCGGAAATTTCATTCGGCGCTTTCGACAGTCGTTTCCCCGTAATCCGCTGATAAAAAGCAATATTTCCCTCTCGGTCAGGTGACCGCGGGTCGTGGAATTTTCGAGGCTCTCCGCTCCGCTTCTTTTCCCTGCAGCAATGTAAACAGACGTCACGCGGAGAGAGAGAGAGAGAGAGAGAGAGAGAGAGAGAGAGAGAGAGAGAGAGAGAGAGAGAGAGAGAGAGAGAGAGAGAGAGAGAGAGATTTAAACACGCAGTTGCGCGTGTAATGCGTCGTCGATAGGTGAGCTTCACGCTTCAGGAGCTGCGGTAGGTACGGAAGTCACGATGCTCGAACCCCGCCTCCCTCGCCGCCGCTCGCGGCCTCACGGAGTCACGGTAGTCGGTACCTACATAAACGAGCGAGCGCGCGAGGCCTAGGGACTTACGCGATTGTCATGTGACTCGGGCGCAGCGTGATAATCATGTGACCACGGGGCGTACCGAGCGCCGCCACCATCGCGCACGAGGGAACCTCTCCAGCCGCTCCTCCGTACATATACATACGCGGGCCTTAGGGCCTGGACACTTAAAAAAGAACAGTGCACAGACACAAGAAATAGCATTGGTTGTATATCTATATATATGATCAACTGCTCGTTGTTCCTCGCTGTTCTTGATATATAGAAATACACAACCAATGCTATTTCTTGTGTCTGTGCACTGTTCTTTTTTAAGTGTCCTAGCCTTTACCCTCATTTTTCGGGACATCGCTGATGCAGCATATGTTTACCCGTTGTTTGTTTGATTTATGGATGACTATGTTTTTATTTTGGGACCAGGCGTGTAGGGAAATCAAAGCTGTACAAGCGGATCGACTGTCCATATTATGTTACCTGTACGCGCTTAGACGTTAATGATCCTCATGATATGACTGGAAGTTCTCTATTTTCATAGAGGCGTCGTCTTCACGCGACGTTGTGCAAGTTATTTATCTATGTGTACACAAAGAGTTGTAAATATTCTGAAAATGTTGTATGCTTTGAGTTATCGCGGCGGTAAGGCGAAAAATATTCATCGAGTGACGTGAAACAATACGGTTATACTCGATTCTCTCCTCCAAATGTCAAGCAGTCAGTCTGAGAGACAATGAACGCAGCAACCATTTATTTTTGTCCGTAATTTTGAAATATTCTTTCAAAATGTAACAGTTTCGCAGATTATTTTCATTTTCACCACTTTAAACGGATATTTATCATTTTTTGAAATCGCACGAAGCACAATCATTACAACGGAAACGGTAAAAAGATAGCAAAGAAGACGGGAGAGCAAGTGTTATATAAAGAAGGAAGTAATTTATTAGCGTGCACTGTTAATTCTCAAAAATAGCGTAGACTGATATAATATGTTTCTCTTAAAAAGTACCTGAAAACCGTTGCAAATTTTCGCTGTAATCTCCAGCACGTTATATTTTAACGCGCTTATAGAAATCGATACTCTGTTCCTGAATGAGATACACCCGACTAATAAGAAATATCTTCTTTTTCATGGCGAATCTACAGCCCTGGGGGCGGCCTATGGTACTGCCAAGTCAGGTACCGGAATTGCAGCGATGTCTGTAATGAGGCCTGAGCTCATCATGAAATCCATCATTCCTGTTGTTATGGCGGGTATCATTGCCATTTACGGTCTTGTTGTGGCCGTTCTCATCGCCGGAGCCCTTGAGCCTCCCAAAAGCTACTCCCTCTTCAAGTAAGTATTCATTTTTTTTCTCAAATATTATTGATACGTTCAGAAACGCGCCTTCAAGTTTTCGCGCGCGCGTTACGTTATATTTTGTCTTGACTCGCCTCGTGCGCGCTCTGCTGCTCCTCCCAGCTAGTTTTAGAATCATTCACAGTTGCAGTTTGCCAACTCGTCTCTTTTCAACTTTTTCGAGAATCGCCGCGCGAGTCGATAGTTTTTAATCGCGAAAACACGCGCGTCTTAGTTTCCGTGCAAAGAATATGCGTGACGGGTTTTACAGATAAACTTTAATGCTTAATTGCATAACCGAGAATATTGATTATCTGGCAGTGAAGCTGTAAATTATTCGCGAGGAGACATGAGGATTTTCATTTTTACGATCAATTGACAAATTATATTTTGCATTTATAAACTGTGCACAGTGGCCTCACGCGCGCGTGTGCTGTGCTGCTCATCGCGATGCTCGGGTAGGCTTATATGAGTTACTGCTTTTAATAGAACTCTAAGCAAGTGCTAAGTTCTATAATATGAGCGCGTAATAATCTAGAGAGAGAGAGAGAGAGAGAGAGAGAGAGAGAGAGAGAGAGAGAGAGAGAGAGAGAGAGAGAGAGAGAGAGAGAGAGAGAGAGAGAGAGAGAGAGAGAGAGAGAGAGAGAGAGAGAGAGAGAGAGCCACGACTGGTCGTCTGGCGTCAAGATGACTCTTGAACTTGATTCCCGCGTTTGCAATTGGGCGTTATTTTGTCAATAAATGAGCCGTCGTGTTCAACAGAATCTGTATCGTGGTAAGAGTATGTTGAGCACAGATTTAGATTCTGATTAATTAGCTTATACGGCAGCGGTGTGTCTAATGCCGATTGATAACGCTGGTGTTTCTTTTTTGCAGGGGATTCATCCACCTGGGTGCTGGTCTGGCGGTCGGCTTCTCCGGCCTCGCCGCGGGTTTCGCCATCGGTATTGTCGGTGACGCCGGCGTCAGAGGCACAGCCCAGCAGCCGCGTCTCTTCGTCGGTATGATCCTGATTCTCATCTTCGCCGAGGTATTGGGTCTCTACGGTCTCATCGTCGCTATCTACCTCTACACTAAGCAGAATTGAACAACTCGATCGCGACGCTCTACGAAGGAAAATCAAAGTCATGATTTTCACGCGCGATTCCTACGCTTATTATCTCCGATTGTTTGTTGAGCCTACATTGCTTAGTTGAAATGCGCCAACGATTGTACAATTATACATATACATATAGAGAGAGAGAGCAAAAGGGCGGAGAAACGGTTTTTACCACCCGCTTTTCCCCCTTTTCCAACTTTATTAATAATTATTACTTTTTTCTTTTTTTTTTATCTTGTACCTTAAAATAAACGACAACAACAAAAAAAACAAACATGCCTAAAAAACGCGATTACAGACCGAGCAAATCATTTTCACGAGAATCGCCGGATCTCTTCTGCTGTCTTGTGAAGGAGAGAAGTAAAGGATGAAATATATTTGCAAAACAAAATCATGATTTTGATTTCTATTGTATGATCTGGTCGAGCCGGATCGGCACAACCCTGATACTAAACAATAAAAATTCTACAAGTACATATAACTTGAACAACAATAAGGATATCGAGCAAAGCAAGAGCGTCACCGTAGCGGCAGGATGATCGCAAAATGGCTTGTCGCCGCCTGCAACCGATGACAACTTCGCTCTCGAAACTATCACAGCAGAAAACTATACGAGCGTTTCGACATCTTCAACATGTTACTTAAATATACAAACAACAGATTATAACTCAAAAGATCGCAAACGCGGGTTTTTACTACGCGCCTTGTGAAAAACAGTCATCGTCGATCATCTCTCTGCATCTTTTCGTAAACATATGTGTTATTATGGTATATACAATGATATTCAGGTCAAATAACTATTTAGATTTCAAGCATTTAACGTTTGTTCAGCAACTACCTGTATAAAAGAAATAATTTTAAAGGGAAAAAATTACGATAAACAATTATTCGCATCACCACGTACTCGCAGTGGACTCGTGCCGAAGACAAATAAACAAATTAAACAAAACGCTTGTTCACGAGTACGTTCGAGAGAAAGCGCGAGAGAATGAGAGTCACATACACACAACATTAACGAAGATAAACTGTTTTCATAGACGGAGGGCGCAAGAGACGTCGGTTTTAAGATAACAGGCGACAGGAATATAATCGTCGGCAGACGACGACCATCGATGAAAAAAATAACAAATAAGTGGTTTACCACCCCATATCCCATGCCGAAACCTTTCTCTTTCATCATTGTATAGTAATCATTTTTAGTATAGTTTGACATTGAATTATTGATTGAATTTATTGGCTCTACTGAGTGTATAAAGTAAAATAAAAAAAAAATAAATAAACGAAGATAAGAAGGTGAAGAAGGAAGAAAAAATGTTTATCGATAAATGAACACTTAGCACAAATATATATATATATATATATATATATATGTATGTATGTATGTATGTATGTATGTATATGTATACATACATAAAATGCAAGCGATGCGGCGACGATGATACAATACTGTTTATAACAAAAACAAATCTAAGTCGAAGCTAGCCTGATGTAGAGAGAATGTGAGAGAACGAGAGACGGCCAAGAAGTAACCAACGTTTGGATGGAGCATAACTAGAGATCGGAGACGGAAGAGAGCAATCACATTCATTGGATAAGAACAAGAGCGAAGGAGTGCGCCAAGAGAAAAACTCACACGCGGTTATACATGGATACACACACACACACACGATAGTATTAAGTCAATTGAGAGGGGCTTTGTGCACCTGCGTGGCTTTAGCGAGTCAAGTATTAAAAAAAACGGCATAAGATCTAGAAGCATCGGTGCGGGCCAGGGTCGTAGCAGAGCCCTGCCGTTGGTCCTACGTGTTAATCTTGAGAAAAAGTAGAAGTGTGAGATGTCAACTAGACACTGGATACACCAAGAAAACTCGCAGTAATGTATACATAGATAAACACATACACATGCAGTAAGAGAGCATAGACAAGTTAATTTAGATTGAATGTGTTTTGGGAAGCGATATACAAAGTACGCAGATTGCTAAAACCGGATTTACGCGGAAGAGGTAGGGAAACAACCAAGAGCGAGAGTGCGAGTGAGAAAGCTTACAGAGCCGATATTATTGAGAGGCAGGGTTTTATGAAAAGGATTTTAATGAGATGATCTTTTAAAAAATTTGTACATTCCATAATAAGTTCGTTCAGTTAATGAAGAAAAAAAACGAAGTTAAGAAAAAAAATGAACTATGTGAGACGATAAAAACGGTAAAGAGGTGAGCGGATGCTATACTCTGGCCGGGTTGCCGTGAGAGTCTTCCGATGGCACTTTTGCTTCGTCGGAGTGTGGCACGCGGCCTGGGTATACCCACAGCTTCGTTCTTTCTCATCGAAGAAGAGAGCACGCTCACACGCTTCCGAGGGAGACAATGGGAGAGGCTGGTGTAAAGAAAGAAGTTAATATTCAACTCTTGCGTTACTAGCCTCTCGTCTGTTTCTCTCTCTCTCTCTCAAGCCATGCAACTATCCGCACGGGGCCCAGGCCAATTTTCGATGAGCGAGGGAGAAGACACGAGAGCGTTCGCTGCGTTCTATCAATTCTGCAGTATTTCCTATCTATAACACACAACAACAGACAAAAACTAGCTCAACGTGCAGTTGCATTTCTGCAAGAGTACGCTGGCGCGAAGCTTTTTGGCACTGTTGACGAAATTCTTCTTGCTGCACGGCAAGATTCTTTTCGTTAAGTCATATTTTAACGGTATCTTGGTATATCTTTTTATGGAGATCTTTTTCTTTCTTCTTTTGTTATCGTCTAACAAAATTTTGTAATTTTTAGCAAACGTATCATGTCACTGTTGAAAGTATATTTTTGTTTCTATTCTTTTTCGTGATCAGTGTCAAATTTAGCGATCAATCGTGACCGTGTTACACCTGGGACGACGCGTGTCCAACTTAAATCTAGGAAATCCTGTAGAAATGCACCTGCAGCTGCGAAGGAACATCACAACAGAATATAAAAAGAAAATGGAAAAATTTTAGCGACCGGTACAGTGACCGACTGACGGACGAGAGACGCGAACGAATGAAAAAATAAAAGTAATTAAAATAAAGGAGGGTAAAACAAGGCTCGTTCGAATTCTCGTATCAGGACGAAAGGCTGAAAGAAAGGAAGATAGCAAAGATAACACCGGCGTCTTGGAAGATCATGAACAGGGCGATGAGTGCGCGCGTGTCAGGGATGAGAGAAAGTTTAAGTAGTAAACAACATCGATAAGAACAAAAGAAAATAAAGCGCATGAGACTTTGCGAGTGAGAGGCGAAAGATCTAGCTGAGTGTGAAAGGTTGAATAAAAGTAAAAAGATTCGAAAGGGGAATATAAAACGAGCCGGGGAGCGCGGTGGTGGAGGAGCAACTTTTTCCACGGTGGTGAATCCATATGGGAGCTTGCATACTGTATCGACGCATAATTGAAACAAAAATTGTAATCCGATTAATTAAAATACAACAAAAATGCACGTCACTGAGAAATTTTCCAAATGAGCGACTAGCACACGTTACGCAATGTATATCCTCTCTTCTGTTACTTGTATACATATATAAAATAAATAAGCGTGAATGGATAAATATTCATGATTATATTTATCGATTCATACTTATGTATAACAATGTCTGTATCCCAGTAGAAAAATCTCCGGGATCTCTAAAGAAAAGCCATGGGAAATATAAGAAAGCAAGTGTAACTCCAAAATATATATATATATAAAAATATACATATATATATTCAATCGTACACGTGAATCTATATAGTGCGCGCGTGTGTGTTGTACATACCACAAAATTATTGCCGATGCTTCGCGCTGTGTTATTAATGGCTTAGGGCTAGAGATTAGTGGCTGATATTAATCTTGCGTATTATACCAAAACCCTCGTCTAGCTACAACTGAGCATGCATGTACATGAGAATGATGTCAAGTGATGTGTTAGTCGAGCGAGTTTCAGTCTGACTCAGAGTCGCGTGAATGAAAGGAACTGAGAGTTAGAGAGAGAAAGAGAGAAAAAGGGAGCGACTTTTCGGACAGGGCGAATGGAGGAGAGAAAGAGAGTGAGAGCATGAGCGTGAAATATAAAAAAGTCTAGTATTGGCAATTGCAAGGATGAAGAGGACGCCGCCGCCGCCGCTGCCCCCCCCCCCCCCCCCATAGTACTATCTTCCAGTGTTACTAGTAGATTCATTGTTGAGCGCTGAAAGTGATACTGATCAATAATTATTTATGTTATATGATTCGTCCTCGATGTTACAGAAAATCATGTTTAATAAAAATTTAATTTGGACAAACAGATGTTTCTACCATTCATCTATTTTTACTTCCTACCGATCCTTTTACGTGATCTACGTTCTTGTAAAAAAATTTACTTTAGAAATTATTCAATTGCCAAATCGATGCATCATTATTATTGTGTAAATGTAACATGTATGTAAAATAAATATTGATCGTTATTAAAATAATTGATTCCAAAATTTATAAAATCAAAGCTTTTTCATACAATTACCTTGAGAACACGATCATTGATCCAACTTTCTAGATTATAAGTTTTAAAATAATGTATACGCAATTATTATTTTTGATTAATTCATTATTATATATTTTTAAAACTTTGTTAATTAGCTTTTTATGAATTCTATAGATTTTTATTTTGTACCATAAAAGAAATGTTTTTATTGAACCAATTTCAATAATATCTTAGAATGTATCCATTATAAATTTAGTGAAAATGTGTATAAGTTTTAGTAAATTAAAAATTGTTGAAGAATGGATAACTACTTTAATACTTAATTAGTTTCTTTAATACTAGTTATACTATTGTTTCTTATTAGAATGCTTCTTTTATATCCTTATAAAATCTTTAAAAATAATTAATAAGTATATACGAAAAATATTTATTATGGCATAATCTTGACAAGTGCAATACACATGCATATGTTAATAATATAACATTAAATTCTTATTTAACGTACGTTCCAGTGCACTCATGTTACAGTTTATATCATCATAAAATTTTTAAAACATGAAAATTTTAAAAACTCAGATTCAATTACTAGAATGTAGACTTGAAGACACATTTAACATCGTGAGCACGTAAAATTATTATGCAACACAATTGATAGCGCAAAACAACGCGATTACACAATTCCAAGGTGTGTAAAAACCTTACCAAAGATTCGCTTTCACAGCTGATATTGATGCAGAGTCAATGACGTCACTGGAATATTTTTTCAATACACCTCAACTCTTCTTATATTCTGTTACATTGAAATACATTTATTTTATAAAGTAAATAATTTCTAGTTTAAATCGAGATCCGATAAGCAAAAAATAGAGATTCAATGTTAGTTTCACACAAATTTCTTTTTATACATACTAGACCTAATAAGAGTTTCGAAATGCTCAATAACAACGTATACAGAAGCCTGTAATTTATTTTTATTTCCTTGAATTGTAGGTTAATGTTAGGGCAATAAAAATAATCTTTATCCTTAAAATATCACGTTAACGCGATTGAAGGTCATTAAAGTAATCGAAATATCAGTTTAAAAAATACAAATAAATGAAAAATTAAACTATCAAAAATTTAAAATGAAAATTTTTAAGAAACTGATTATAAACAAAACAATCAGTGCAACTATTTGAAAACATACTTATCAGTTAAAATATTGGTTAAATCAGATGAAAAAAATTCGTATCTTTATGGAATTTTATCAAAAAATTTTTTAGCAAGGGTGTACTACGGAGAACCAATAACAAAAACATATTAGTTGTTGGTAAGCCTGAATTTATTTAATTAATTTTTGCAAAATGTAATTTCCGAAATTTTTTTTAAGCCAATTTCCTCTGCAATTCACTTAAAATTTTTACCAAATTTTAATTATGTTTATAAAAATCTTGATAATCAATCTTGAAAAATATAATTTAATAATACATTGAGCATGGAATTTATAAACTTGTGTACAAAATAAAATCCATTTATTCCTAAGTTGGTTTACTTAGCACAGAGTAAAATCTAATAATTCACATGCTACTTTGTGTTACCGTAAAAAAAAAATGTAATACACAATTTTAATCCTTTTTTTTTTTTTTCTCAACTAAAAACAGTGTGATAGGTACTTAATCCATAAAATAAATGGTGTCATTTGTTACTTTTCAAGAAATATTTTATCTTTGATTAAAAAAAGTAATAAAAAAATTAAAAGAAAAATATGTTGTAACAAAATGATAACATTGCTTTTTCATTGAATATACAAAATTCGGTTTATCCTACGAGCACTTTATTTAATAGAATTTAAATTTTCTTTTGTTATATGATTTAATTTCGATGTCCAAAATTTATATACGTGACCAATTAAAATCTTTACTGATAATTTTTTTAATCTTTTTATCATCTTTTTTTTAATCTCGCGTCACTTTTCTCGCACTTGTAACACAATATATTGTTAATAATAAGTATCATTCATGAAAAATTATAATCAATACTGTTCAACTATTTTTTGATAATTCCTTATTTATCTTCTCACTTGAGTACCTATGAAGAAATTAAAATAAAAAAATCTAAGCGCTTGCCCATATTTGTAACAAATTTAAATGAGCAGATTGCTTTTATACATAACGTATTGTTGAAGTGAAAAAATTGAACTTGTACTTATATTCCTAGTTATGAAAGTTTCAATAATACCTAAACAATTTTACTTTTGAAAGTTAAACACGACATTATTTTCAGTTCACCTCTGGAATAGAAAAAAAAAAATTAAGTGAGCATGTTGAAAGAAAGTTCAGGACTCATACAAATAAAATATATGTTATGCAACAGTGAAAAGAAAAAACTGAAAAGAATAAAAAAAAGAACTTATATTTTTTACGTTTCTTCCTTTTGGTGTATTCCTGCGTGTATTACATTTACGAGTTTTAATGACATACGAAGCGAGATAGACAGAAAACGCATGAATATACCACAGATAGCCATTAAATATTACACTATAATGTCGCTACAGAAAAACTGTATGCCACGTGCAAACAGATACTTTTACGCTTAAATAAATAAGAATATTATGTCGCTACAGAGTGTGGATTATTCGAAGGGAGCAGTAATGAATTGTATCGAAGCGCGACGATTCTCATGCTCGCTATAATTACACCTTATAATAGATAGTGATGAAAATAAATTAATTGGTCAACAATTAATGAATTTGCAATAATGAAAATGTAATTATTACTGATCACAAAATTAATATAAAATTTTCTTCAGCATGCATTTTCAAAGATTTTGAAAATAAAAAAAATTTGTATCAGTTTTTAGTTAAAAAAATTGGTTGAGCTTTGGATTTCTTTTTATAATTTATGAGAAATCTTTCATCTCGAAAGAGTCGCCGCGCTGCGAAATATTTATAGAATCAATTTAGTCCCTTTTCACCTTTTGGCTTCTTTTCGCGCGGATACGACATTACAAACAAGGATATAATTCGCGTGTGAAAAATGGTATAAAGACGTATTTTTCTTTATTTTCTTTTTTTATCATATAACATTTGAACTTGCAGAACATTCAACTGACTTTTTGACAAAAAAATAGTCGCGGTAAAGAAAACCGCTCTTTACAGAAGACGTTAACGGAAGATTGTTCTTTCTTTTCTTTCATAAATTTTTTATATTTTCTTAATATATTCGTGCAAAATGCGACAATCCCTTTGAACAATCAGTCGAATGTCCTGCACTAATTATTGCAAAGCAATAAATCTAACATAAAGTAATTCTGATACATGACGTCGCTCATTCATTTCATTTTTCATCCAACTCTTTCTTTTATACGAATTTCTTCACTTTTAGAGGATGGATACTTGAATAAACACTTGACTGCATTTAACTTTTTTTTTACTAACACTTCAGTCCGGTGATAACAGAAGTTGCTATGTACATACGCAATTGACTAAACAATGATTTTATTTCATTATCTTTTTCATGTATACATTAGTCAGCGAAGACTATTTGTGGATACATGCAAAAATTCATTAATTTTTATTACAATTTAACTTAAAAGAAAAACAAATGAATGCGCTTTGTCGCAGAGGCGGCAAAGTGCGATTATTGCACCAACATCCAGGCAAAATTTTTATTTATTCAACGATCGACCGGGCTGAAGGTTACTAAAGCAAACGCCCGTATCTTTTTAATTTTTTTTTTTTTATTTTTGCTTGAGTCGCTCGAACATTTTTACTTGCCACTTCTAATTGTAATTCTACTATTTATGTAGTTTGTTTAATGAATTATCTAAATCCAGAGGGAAATTCATAAAAAATAAGAAAGGGAACGAAGGTAAAAGGCTTGAAAAACTTTTGGTCGTTGGCGGAACAACCGGAGGAGTTTTTTTAATAAATTACACCAAGGCTTGTTTATTTGTTTTTTCGTATATGATTTAGTAAGTGTCACTAGTTTTCGCTATTTTATGTTTTCTTCTTTACGTGGATGTGATATTGGCTGCTGGTTGTTACATAATTCATTAATTGCATTCCTGTTGATTTGCTATTTTCTTTCATTGGGCGCAGAATGGTGCAGCGAGTAGATGTACAGGCAGAGATGATTTTTTGATTGATGTATCTGTTTACTGATAATAAATCTCTCACTCTCTCGTTTTTACGTTTTAATTACCCGCTCAAAGCATCAAAATAATTCTAATGCTTTGCTTTTGCTCACCAGCCAGCCGACTTCTATCCTCTTTTTTTCTTTAAGTTACACTCTTTGGGATAAAGGTCAAAGTTTGTTCGTCAGAAAGTCGATAATAGATCATTAATTGGACATCCTTACGAGTGAATGTCACAAGTAATGTATTTAATTAATAACGTTAATACGCAGTAATAATTCATTATAAGTGTAAAAGTTGATACACAGAGATAACAGGCTGCTTCCTTCTAACCGCAGACAAAAAGACTTTATAAAACGTGGCACGTACACAATACTAGACAAAAACTTGGACAATACAAATCATCAGACTAATTTCATCTTATTATTTTCATTTTGACCCCTGTTTATGCTGCTTTTCATTTTATTATTTTCCTTTTCAATCCTAAAAAAGGATTTATTTCTCTGCACCGATAGTCATTCGCTGGCCCATTTTATTTATTTTTTTTCCATTTTCTTCTCTCATATAAATCATAATATTTAATATTCAATTATCTAAGACATTAAAACTTCCTGCTCGCAAATATTGTCGAGCGCCACTCGTAGCTCTACGTTTCATCGTTAAACTTTTACTATTTTTTCTGTCTTTTTTCACTATTTTAAACTTTGCTTTCACGTCCATCAATAACGCGCTTACAGTATTTCTTAAATTTTTGATTGCTGGAGGGCACTGACAAGCTCACAGGATGCTTGATATTTTTTTAATAGAGGCAACTTAATTGATGAAACCAAAACCTTCGGCTCAGCTAGATTATGAGATAGTAAAAATCTATCGCAAATCATAGAAATTTGATATCAGGACCTCTTCCCTCCCGGGGCTTTTTCCACTTCCTAGTTATCTTTATCATCTTCATCTTCATCCTCATCCTCAGATGGTTGCTCTGCGAGCCATGTTAGCCAAGCATTTACCTAGAAGACAAATATTTCGTTATTGATTTAAAGTCTTATAATTTACGTCCGAAAATAAAGATAGAAAGTATTTCCAGCAAAGCCAATCATTTAATGGCAGTAATGGGTATAAGAGGTAAGAGAGTTGATTCGTGGATAATTACCTGGAACAAGGCATCACCCTTTCCTGGATAAGCATCGTTAACATCTTCTTTCCAGCGCATAAAGGCCTCTTCGTCGATAATTGAAAGATCGTAAAGTGCTATGAACCAGCGCAGCAGCATTCCCTTGGGGAAGTTGTGCGACAAGCAGAAGACTTGCAACGAATGCACGGCAGTGACCTGCGATTCGATGGTGGGCAGAAGTGTCTGCAGCATTCGCTGGTATTTACCCAGCAACGCTAACTCCTTCTCCTGCAGGGATTTCTCAGGAATGGCTGTTGGATTGGTTCCAGCTGGGAATGTTGTTTCCTATTGTTTTTTTGAAGACATTGAAATTAGCTTGTTTATTCATTTTTAAGAAAATCTATGAGAATAGAAAAGGTGACAAACCTGAGTGATATATTTCAGCAGAACAGTTATAAGTGCGTTGATGAATCCTGGATCAGAATGGTGCGATGGGTCGAGCTTCTCTTTGATCCACTTGTAAAGGCTGTTGGGTGCCGGGTCAGTTTCCAGCTGTTTCCACATGTCACCTTGGATTCTGAGGAGGGGGTAGAGGAATGTGAGATCTCTGTCCTCGAGAATCTCGCCGAGGCGCTCCTTGGTCTTCTCGGCCTCGGGCAGCTGACTGATGAGATTGACTTTGCTCTCGTTGAAGATCTGCGTGAGAGCGGTCTTGCCCTGGCTCTTGTGCAGCTGCTGCAGCGTCAGCAGGAAGAGGGGATAGTGCTGGCCGTTTTCTGTGACGGAAGCCAGATCGGCAAGCTGCATCATGACATCGACGATGGCTCGCGCTGTCAGTTGGGCGATGTGCGAGGCGATGCAGGGTATCGCGCTCTCTTTCTCGGCCATCGCGTTCACGAGCTCCTTCCAGCCGTCGTGGAATTGCTGGCTGTTGATGTTGCTGTCCTTGCGCATCTGATTGACGAGGCTGGCCGCGAGGTTGCGCTCGGCGTCGTTGCGCTCAAGGCTGTTGGAATAGATCGTGTAGACGGCGTAGCGCAGGAAGCGCTCGGGTATCTTGAGCTCCTTGAAGGCCGTGATGGCGTCGGGTATCTGGCCGTGATTGACGAACTCGTCCATCATGGCGTTGACCTTCTTCATGACCTCCTCCTTGGTCGGGCCCTTATCCTTGCGCTCGCGGTTCTTCTCGCGCTTGTCCAGGGGGCCCTGCTTGATCACGATGCTGGCTGGCGACTCCTTGGGCAAGAGTGGTGGACTCGGCTTGCGCATGGCGGTCGCGCGCATGAGGGGCGACTCGGGGATGCGCCCGGGGAACAGGTCGATTCCTCCTGCGAAACGAGAGACAACGGCTGTTATTTCCCTGAAAAGTGAGCTAAGAGAGAAGTGAACAGGCGAGTGTAAAAAGAACGTACCGTTGTTGAGAGGCAGATTGGGGCTGAGGTTCGGTTGCTTGAAAGTCATAGAATTGGCGGAGGGCCTGAGGGAAACTTCTTCGGGTGGTCCAATGAGCATCTTATTTTTGTTGAATCTGACTGGCTCTTTATTGCCGTCTGAAAACAGAAGAGTGCGTGCGTTAGAAAAAAGGAGGAAGAAAAGGAAGGAAGGAAGGAGCGGCCTCGTGAACTCACTGTTGTTGTAGTTCTGGGGCGAGTTGTGCTGCTGCTGGTTGTGTTTGCCCTGGTAGTTGTTCTGGTGTCGGTTCTGGTTGGGGTAGAAGTTGGCGGGCTGGTTGCGCTGGTTGTGCCTGCCGTAGTTGGAGCCGACGGAGGCGGGGCTGCCGGGCCCGAAGCCGTTGGGACTGAAGGGCGAGGTCATGGCGAAGCCGGGCGAGGTGAGCGGTATGATGCCAAGGCTGTCGACGTCGAGGCTGACGCGGCCCATGCGTCGGAAGAGGTCGGTGCCCATGCCTCGCGGGCCGTTGTCGTCCCGGTTGCGGTTGTAGTAGCCGCCCGGTCCGGAGCCCGAGCCCATGCCGGGCCCTCCGCGGCCGTGCTCGTCATTATCGTTGCGGATCTGGTTGATGGGCATGGGGCCCTCGGTGCTGGTAGCCTTGCGCGGCACCCAGCCGTCGGCCCTCAGCTCGATCACGTCCCTCAGCATGAAGCGTATGCGCAGCGGCAGCTCGCCGCTTTTCGCCAGCCGGCTCATGCGCTCGAAGTACTGCTCCATAAGCTGGGCGCCCTTGTCGGTGTCGAGGATGCGGCCGCATGTGCGCATGATCTGACAGAGGCACTCGATGTCCTCGGCGGGGTCCCCCCGGGATCCGCCACGCCTCTTATCCAGTAGCTGCAGGATGCACTTGTGCAGGATCGAGTTGGAGACGATCTCCAGCTTGCCGAGCTCGCCGATGAACTTGATGTTGCCCAGCATCTTGCGCTTGGCCGTCTGCCGACGCTCCTCGTCCTCGGGGGTGAGCTCATCCTGCCGCTCGAAGGCCTCGTTGGCCTTGGAGCGGTTCTCGAACTCAAAGCGGCACTTGTTGAGCAGCAGACGCGTGAAAGTGCTGTCGGTGCAGCGTTTGCCAGGCTCGAGGTGGTGGAGTCCTCCGCGTCCCTGCAGACCCTGCTGTCCTGCACCTTGCTTCTGCGAGTTCTCGAAGTTCGCAGCCTCCTCGGACAGCCGCTTGCACAGCTGTGCGTACATAGAACTGTATTTCGGTTCATCGAGAGCTTTTTCGAAGATCTGCAAAGAAATCGCACTCGTTAGTTTACTGCAGCTCGTTCGCCAATTGCGCCGATAATAGCCAAATCCAATATACTCACCAAAAATATGACACCTTTAAGTATTACATCGGAATTAAGCTCAAGGTTGAGCAAGTCGTTGCTCAGCTTTGCGAACTTTTCCGGTGTGAGCTTGTTAAGAATGCCCCGCACCTTCCTAAAGATGACATCATTGCGGCTTTCTGGGGTGAGCGCATCGCGTCTAATAGTTGAAGGAGGGATCCAGCGTTGCTCAGTGGATAGGGAGCGAATATCGTCCCTGGAAGGCATCGAATCTTTTAGTTAGGGGTTTGGACTGACAGTGCGCCACGCAGGAAAGGTTGTTTAATGTGTGTGTGTTTCGTGAGGAGGGGGACGAAAAATTTTTTTTTCTTTCTTTCTTATGTTAAGACGTGTGATAATATGCTTTGTTTTTTTTTTTTTTTTTTTTTTTTTTTTTGAGAGGAAGCTTGTTTAGAGCCAAGTAACTATGCAGGCCCTGACCTTCCTCCCGAGACACGAGAAACACCCCCCGGTCCTGTGGGGTTGTCCGTTGTTGCGCGGGTGTTGACCCCCAGAACGATAAATCACAGCACAGAGATCTTCCGCGGGGAAGCTGAAACAGATGAAAATACAAAAGGTTAGGTTGTTTTTTTTATTATCTCCAAACAAAACTTATATGCAGGCCAGAGGCATCGTGGGAAAAAGCATAAGTTTTGCAGGGGTTTCGTGCGGGATGGTTTGCAAGTATATCTCACACAGGTACGTAACGCAGAATTCGGGAACGTAAAACCCAGTGACGAAACCGATTCAGAGAGAAATGGGTTCACCACAAGTGTTGATTAAAAAAATAAAAAATAAGAAGATAGCGGTGTGCTGTTCTATGATTTTTTTCGTGATAAATGAAGAAAGAATAGCGACTCCAAAGGTATAAAAGACAATTGAAGCAGAAAAAAAATACGAAAGATTGCAACTAATAATGGGAGCTAACTAACATGGGAAAAATGGATGAAAAGTAGTCATTGATGATTAAGGGGGTGCCATAGTTGCATCATTACCGATTGAGCAATTGGCACAGTTTCAAGCTTACTAAAAATGAAATACATAAAATCACAAAAAATCAAGAGAACACTTCGCTGCAGTTTTGAATGATCTATTACTCAGTACAAGTTTGAAGTCGAAATATCAAGTGGTTTTTGCAAAAACTTTGAAAGAAACCGAATTTTGTTTTGTTCAAAGTTTTTGCAAATACCACTTCATATTTCGACTTCAAATTTGTACTGGGTGATAGGTCGTTCAAAACTACAGCGAAGTGTTCTCTTGATTTTTTGTGATTTTATGTATTTCATTTTTAATAAGCTTGAAACTGTGCCAATTGCTCGGTCGGGTTCCACAGAAAAGCAATTAAAGTTGAAGAATAGAGCTTTAATTTGAGATAAGAATCGTTAAAATCGGTCGATTCTGTGCAAAGCTACGTGAAGTTCAAAATGGCGAAAAATGACAAACATTTGAAGAATTACGTAGGTTTGAAAAAAATCGCTCATTTTCGTCATTATTCGCCATTTTCAAATTCATGTAGCTTTGCACAGAATCGACCGATTTTAACCATTCTCATCTCAAATTAAAGCTCTATTCTTCAAATTTAATCGCTTTTTTGTGGAATTTGGTTTGGCCTCTTCAATAGTTTGTTATTGGTTAATCATCAATGACTACTTTTCGTATATTTTTCCCATGTTAAATTTCCATAAGAAAAATTGATTTCGTCGGCAAAAAAGCTTGGCAACGGATAATAAGTGTTCTTCGAGTATTTTCATGTTAAGGGACCCCCAAAAAACCGAAAAAACCTTACGTGGTAGGTGTGCCCTAAAAAAATTTTTTTCCATTTTTGTACCCCAGTTGTTTGCTGTAGTCCGCGGATTTGCACATATACTCTTCGTACTATATAGTCATTTAGGTGTGCGTGCGTGCGTGTGTGTGTGTGTGTGTGTGTGTGTGTGTGTGTGTGTGTGTGTGTGTGTGCGCGTGTGCGTGTGTGTGTGTGTGTGTGTGTGTGTGTGTGTGTGTGTGTGTGTGTGTGTGTGTGTGTGTGTGTGTGTGTGTGTGTGTGTAAGTCAAATTTAATTGTTGCGATTGAATTTGACACAACGTTGCCAGCTCGTATACTTATGTCTCTGGCTGATTTTCTTTGTTCAAGAAGCATGAGAATAATTTGAGATTGCAAAACTAAGAATAATTACAGGGAAAACATGTTGTTGTTCTTCAGAAGCAAACGTTAATGAAAAAAAAAACAAAGGAAAAGTGTAATAAATCGTTTAATACATTTTATTTTGCGAAAATAATCGTAAAGAGAGGCAAAGTAGAGCTTAACGAGCGCTCTGCGTCAAACATATTAAATTTCTCCTTCGTATCAACTCTGATCTTTAATAGTTCACGTTGCATGCTTTCTACTTTTTCTGAGTAAAATTTCTTTTCTTGAAAGTTTCACGCTTAAGCGATTTTTAACTCGTTGCACGTTTTTAAATATTGAGAATTTCTAGAAACAAACGTACGTAAAAGATATTTCAAATTATTGAAGTGTCACAAAGTATTCTTCATACCTTTATCAAAATTTTACATTTCTTTTTACAATTTTTTACTAAATCGCATTTACTACTCATTTTCATGACAACATAATTATGAAAGAGCATTTGTATACACCACGACGTAATACGCGCTCATTTGGCAGTAGTCGATAAAGAAAACCCTACGTACAAACTGCATCGCAAATTGAAAGACCTTGCGCAGAAAAAAAGTAAAAGGATAAAAATGTAGCGTCTGCCGCGAGGCGCGTCGTTAGGCTCGAAAAGAAAAAGCGAATCCGCGCGAGCAGCCAAGCAGGCACATCCTAAGCGTCAAATCAAGTGCAATCAGAGCGATTAGAGAAACGTCGTCGTCGCGCTCTTTCTTTCCCTCTCTCACTCGCCTCGCCGTCCTCGGGCGGAGAGGTTCGTTCGCTCGCTCGCTATTATAGCTCCCTCGCGCCACCCTGACCCATATATACCTCCCGGCGATAATGAGGCGACGGCAGCAGCACGAGCGTTCCGAGCGAGCCGGAAACCTTCGAAACGCGCGCGCGCGAGTTGCACTGTCCCGCTGCATAATATAAGCCGCGGCGATTTCAGGAGTGTCTAGCGGCGATTACACGCCTCTTTTTTCTGCGCTCGAATCAGCTGATATACATGTACATACGTGTATGTACCTGTATTAAACGTTGCGTGCCAAGCGTGTTGTACGCCAGTGTCGAGATAATGGGCCTTGACATTTTCCAACTAACGCCTTCTACTTTTTTTTACACACTTTGCACGCGCATTTTAGTAATTACACTGCGGAACTTGCGCGTGCGCGCGCGTCGAGAGAGCAAACGCAAAATTTTACCCACTGGAAACGTAAGAGAGAGAAAGAGAGCGAGAGAGACGTAGTAGAAGGGGCGAGGTCAAGTGGCACTGACGCTTTGCTTGCGCGCCGGCTTGCGCGCTCGCTTGCGATGTATACGTAAGGCTTAACGTCGCGAGGATCAGGCCAATTGAACTTGAAGTGGTGGATAACGAGAGCCGGATCGAAGGCTAACATTAATTGCAGCCCATTCAGGGATTTCCGCACTACGAGTTTTACCTGCTAATCGCGTTAGTTGGTGTATATATATATATATATATAAGGCGCGATAGAGGTGGTGTGAGCGCTCACCCAAGTCCCGGTGCTTCTACAGCAGGATATACCGCCATGCACGCACGTGAGCGCCGCGCCGCAACTATATACGCTATATATAAGTACGATTGCGAACGATTATTAGGAGGGAACGGTTCGTCGATTGAAACTGCTATATAGACTCTCGAGCGCGAGCGGCTGTTTAATAAGGTAAGAATGAGAACGCCATAATTGAGGTGAAAGAAGACCAGCTTAATTGCACTCTCCTCCGGTTTTTCCTTTACGGACTACGTACGATGTAATTTTACTGTAAAAATATGAGCTCGGGAATTAACTGGAGAATTGACGAAGAACGAGAGCGTTTACTGTATATCCAACAAATTACCGTATGGTTATGTCGTTGAGCTGCAATTCTTTGCTCGATTACGTCATTCCATTTTTAGTAAATCGCGAAAAAATGAGGAGAAAAGACGCAGGACAGCGCGTTCTGGGCTGAAAAGAGACAGGAAGGTGTAAAGATGCGTCAGCGAGTAAGCGACCCCCCAGCTCTATAGACACACACAGATTGTACATAGTATAGAGGGCGACGCTCGCATATAGAGCAGGCGAGGGGTTAAAGATCTCTCCTCACAGCCCCGCAGTGCTGCTCGTCCTCGCAGCGCTCGGGGCCAGAGGTTCACGCGCAGAGATAAAGAGCAAGCGCGTGCCAGTGCGTATTGTGGCAGCGCGTAGAGCGCGAGAGGCACGCAGGAGGGGGAGAGAGGCGACTTTGATCTTGAGGAGCGAGCCGCCGGCCGCGAGCGGGAGAGAAAGAGCGCGTACAGACGCGAGGGCGCAGCAGCATCGGCAGCCAGGATTCCGGGGGAAAAAGATTGGCTTCGGCTGACTTCGGGCACAGCCAGGGCAAGAAAGAGAAGCCCTGAAGATGAAAACCCTCTCTCTCCCTCTCTCGGCCGAGTGTATGTGCGCGCGCGCACGATGTGGGGCGCGGCTCTCATGGTCAGACGGTCAATGAACCCCGGACGCTCGGTCGCGCGCGCGCATTCGTCGGCCTCGCCTGCTCTCTCCGTTGGCAGCGGCGTGCACCGAAGCTACTGCTCTTCCCTTTTCAGCGGGAGAGAGAGTTCGCACGTCCCCTCTCAGCTGTGCGCGAGTTGCCGAGGCTTATCTGCGACTCGTACTCTCTCTTATTTAAACTTTACCCTCGCTTTTTCGTGCGCCTGCGCCACGTGCTGGTGCGCTCATTCTTCTCATTTCTTTTTTATTTTACGCTCCGCTGGAGTATTTTTACGCCGACGACTCTTTTTGGAGGGAAAACGAGAACGCGAAAAGTGCCAAGTTTCCGAACATGCTGCCCAAGTTACTTTGAGAATTTAAAGGGAGAGGGCTGTAGCTGTGTGCAGCGGACGAGAACGACAAATGGGGGAGAGAAGTGTGTGGTGCGCTTTTTCGGCTTCCTTCCAGGACTCTTCTTTTTTATTCGGAGCGCGGACGTCCTGTTTCTAGGACGAAAAAGAGGCTGGTATGCCTCATTTCGGTTCGCTCGATTTTTAAGCGCGCAGGCCTCCCCTTCCTTTTGTGTGGGCGAATTAACTTTTCTCTTTTTATTATACTCGTGGCTGCGAATTAATGGAGAGACTCTCCTCTCTCGTCTTTTGGAGAACTGGACTTTTTCAATCGGAGCGATGTCCTTTTTTGCGCGCGGGATTGTGAAAAGCGCTGCTGCTTGCATACAATGCGCGCGGCTGTGTGCATAGTCGTGAAAAAAAAATCGTAACTCATCGAGAGCTTTTATAATAAATATTTTTTTTTTACATATTTTGCGTAACGTTAATTTAATATTAGATTTTTCTTTTATTTCGTTGGGTAAATAATTTTTTCGATATCATTGAAATACATGGCCACGTCCAATTCTGTAAAAGCTATTTAATAATAATATCAATGTCAGGAGGGAATGAAAAAATCCTGCTTACAAATAAAAAATACCTGATTAGTGGGAAGGTAAGGCAATATATTAGCCTCCCGACAGATGTTTCGCTATCGAACAAAGTATCAGCTGTTTTCCGTCGACCTTGCCGCGGCTTCTTTGTGACAAATTCTCCGAGGAAGACTAAGGTACTGTCACGCTCGCTAAATAATCGCGATATCTGGTATTGGTTGATATTCGATCAGCGAATTGAAAAATTAATCGGCACAGCGACTTTTTAGATCTAATCCGCGTAAAAAATGGTTATTCGATATTTTTTATTTCACGAGACGAGGCGTAAAACGGCAACCACGTGATACCGCTTTGAATAATTACAAGACAAGCAGTATTTAAAGGAGCTGCTGCTGTTATTTCCTCGAGAAACATGGACGAGGAAATATCGAGAGGAAAAGGAGTATATCCGACGAAGCTGCTGCTGCTGTTGCATCGAAGGCACACAATCGGCTTGATTTAGTAACGAGGCCGTTCGGCTGTCTGCCTGTCACCTACGTTCGAAATTTGTAGAAAAATCGAGGTCCGCGCGGATGAAAAAGACACGACGAAAGAGGGAGAGAGAGGAGAGAGAAGAGTGCATTGCTCGCCAGGCATCCTTGAATACGTCTCGGATGCTCGTGTGTGGGCCGTGCGCACGCGCGTGTGTGTGAGCGCGAGCGTATAATGGACGGCACACGCGGCTAGCAGCAGACAAAGAGATAGCAAGCGAGTGACGCGGAGCAATAGCGCATCGTTGGCTCTATCCCTCTTTTTATTTTTTCCCTCTCGCTGGTTCCTTCACGCGCGCACGCGTCTCATCTACACTCTAAGCTTTCTCCCCCTTGTCTCCTCCTCTGCCTCTCTTTTCTTCGGGATTTTCTAAAGCCCTCGCTGTTTGGACCGAGGAGGGGAGCTCCCTCTATTGATATTCGTAAATCTCCGATGGGCTGAGCTTGGTACCTGTGGTAGAGTCAAATTTGAAATTTATAAGCGTGCCGCACCACAGCGAAGGATGAATTCTTGATGAGAATCCTCGAAGGCTAACCCGAGCTTGTCCACTTGGCCGTGCGCTCGCGCTCTGGCTTATTTCAAGAGCAACAGGTTTGCAAACTCGTCGCTAAACAAAAACGTCGCAAAGCGGCGGCTTATACGCGATGATATATATACAATATCTCTCGAACGTAAGTATAGCAACGTCAAACCAACACTATACACGCATCACAGAAGATGACGGTAGTGGGCTGATAAGAGGCGAGGGCGAAAACAAGTTTGACGGACGCTGCACTTGCTCGGAATCCCTTAATGACAGCGCACGCAGGGACGAAGGAAGAGCGTAGGCACGATATAGGTAGGAGAGAGAGAGAGAGAGAGAGAGAGAGAGAGAGAGAGAGAGAGAGAGAGAGAGAGAGAGCGCTCCTCTCTCATTTGCATTCGGCGACCGTGTCTGCACTCCTTTTATACGCGTCCCTCCTCCCTACGTGTTGGCAGTGTCTACCTCGCTTCGAACCATTCCATGTTCTTAACCGCTCGTTCTAGAGTAGCTACGTATTTCTTGCCATGTACGCACAGAGCGCGCATCAGCTTACCCTTAGGAGACGACTCCAGAGACGCTAGTAGGCTCCAGCGACGACAGTACACCGGCACACGCGGACTGTCGAGCGAAGGAAATAAAAAGCAAGTGTACAGGCACGCACGCAGTATATAGTCGAAACGTAAAAGAGAAAAGGCTGCAGTAGTGAAGCGTGCGCGACGGCGTCGACGACGCACTTTCGACGGTGGTGTCTCTCACTGCAGCCGCTCGCGCGCGCGCCCGTGCGTATGTGTAATACGTACGTGCCCGACTGAACGGACCGAACGAGACACGTCACACTGATACGCCCTGCGTTTGCATGTGTTTGCTGCTCGCGTCTCTCCCTCTCTCGACGCCCGCGCGCTCTCCTGCGCTCTGTCTTTCTCCCGGAGAGCAGCAATCGTAAGAGAGAGAGAGAGGTAGAGAGGAGAGCTCGCCCGGTCAATGCTGCCAACCGCGGCGCGGAGCCACCGAGCGCACTCACGTATTATAAGGTAAAAGTACCAATGAGCGGCCAGTGCCCAGTATGTGGCCATCTAGATAAATATTCAATTACTTTAAAGAATGTGTAGTAGTTGGATAATATTTTATTCTATAAGATGATTCTAAAATAATTAATGCTTATTGTTTAAATAGTATTATTACTCTTAGTGAAAATTTAATTCTTAAAAAGACGATTTGAAAATGCTACTCGCGGGGATCACGGCTTTCTATGGGAGGGCCTTAATGCTTTCGTAAGGATTCATGACTCGCCTTTTAGCTATTTTTAAATAAATTTGAAGTAAATCTTTACTCTTGAAAGTTTTAAGACACTTCTAAGATGCATCGAATTCAATTACAGTCGTTAGGAGTCCAATAATTATTGTTTTTAATAAAAATAATTCAAGGTTATCTACTAGTACAGTTTAAACGTCATGTCCCAATACTTGGCCCTATGTATTTCACCGATGTTTTGATGGTTAGGGTTCCTACTTATTGGTAGAGTTAGTAGGTTGGAAAACCATAATATGATTATTATACATTGATTTGCTGTAATTTCATATTATTAACGATTGATTTAGTGTTAAAAAGTATTTCCAGTTCAAAATTATCGAAAAATCAAAATAAATATAGAGTACAAATTATACACTGAGAAAATTTTTTTGGAATAATCATGAGACGATTGGTTAAAATTACTATACTGTACGCGAAATCTGACCACAGCCTGGTAAAAGTGACCTATTTATTAGATTTCTAAACTACAAGAAAAGTATTGTAAAATTTAACATAAAAAAATTGGAAAAATTATTAGACAGTATAGTAAAAATCACAAGTCATAGATTTTACCAGGCAACTGGCAAATATTCTTAGACTTTATAAGAATTTTTCCTATAGAGCTGACAGAATTTACAAGGCAGTATAGTCATTTTTACGATATATACAGTATATGTGCAGCGCTGCGCATGCGCGCTATAAACAAAACACGAGGGCATGCGCGCTTAACTCGTCATAACCTGCAATGATGTAGCTCTAACAACTAATTTAAAACGATATAATTTCAGTATAAATAACTTTAATTAACACTCGTACAATTAATTAATTAATTAATTCAAATAATTCTCTATGTATTCATTACAAAATTATTTTAAAAATACGTGAAGAACGAATTCACTTTAAGAGTGTCAGTATAACGTAACATGTACACGATTCGGATTATAAACACGCAAGTGCACGCGGTGGAGCAGTCGGTAAGAAATTCGCCTTTCAACTAGGAGACCCAGGTTCGACTCCCCGCCCCGGAGGTTTTTTTTCATCATATAATATTTATAATTTATTTCTTGATATGTATATTCATATGCGTTCTCTTGTGGGAAAGTATATAACAATTGGCTAAAAATAATTTTTTTCTGTATTTTTCGGACATTTACAAAAATTACTATACTGGCTAATAAAAATTACTAGATGGACAGTCTGTGGTCGGATTCTAAAACTAATATAGTAAAATTTCTCTAAGTTCTTTGTAAATATTCCAAAATTCTTCTCTCAGTGTATGGTCCAAGTACACTGAGAGAAAAAACTAGGAATTGGAGGAAGAGCGCTCTTAGGTGTATCGCAAGGACGTTTTAACCTGCGATTTTTACGAGAAACTCAAGCGATGTTCGCAAGACCCCCCGCGTTATCCGCATGAACTCGTTCCTAGCGAAAATCGCAAGAGCGCCACGGGATTATCCCGGGAGGTTCCTTGCGATTAAGTTGGGGAATCGTTCACGCCTTGGCTGTGTCTACATCCAGACGTACTCGCTTCTCTCATTGGTTGGGAGCGAGCGCGCGCGCCTATGATGACCAATGAGAAAAGCTAATAGCACGCGCCCGCAGTGTAGCCGTCTGCTATGACGCTCTCCCCACCGCGCCGCATGCTTATTTGCAAGGAATCTCCCGGGATAATTCCGTGGCGCTCTTGCGATTTTCGCTAGGAACGAGTGCATGTGAATATTTCTAGTAGCCACGCGAATAAAGCAGGCGTGATTCTTGCGATATTAGCGTGAAAAAACTCCACGCGATAATCTCTAGATATTTCTCTCAGTGTATTGGGACTAATAATTTCGACCACTAGTACATGACCTTTTAACACGGTCCAACTACTAGTACAAGCAGTGTATTCATAATTTAATTAATTTTTCTATCATAAAAGCTTATTTTCACAAATTAAATACTTTTTTCCCAAGTAAAAAGTAATAATAATTCTATTGGCTACATTCTATGCATTTTTAATAATATTTCGCATTTAAAATATGACATCAAAATTCTAGCTTCACTAAGCGGCCATCTATTGGTACTTTTACCTTATATAGGTACATGTGTAACGCGACTGTGCGCACCTTTTTACCAACCCCTTTTCCATCCCTTTGTCGGTACCTCGCGATGCAATCAACGGTTTGCCTTGACAGCTTCGACAGTCGCGCATAAGACACGTAGAATGGTAAAACACTTACAGAATGACGTGTAACGGATTAAGTCGAGATATTTTTTATTTATAATTCATTTAGCGACTGTAGGAAGCGGTGGTACCAACAACAACAAACTTACAGAGCGAGTGTGCATCGATATCGGGTGCTAGTGACGACGACGCTTGAGTCAATCGTCTTCTGGATCATTTAAATTTAAATTAGATTCAGTGATAGCGGAACTTTTGGATTATCAGAATAAATGAGATAAGAGGTTGAAAATTAAAAAGCGCACCCTCCGCACTCGCGAACGAAAGCCCACTATTTGAACGTCAATTTTATAATTAGTATACCGTATAGACTAGTTATTAGAATTACGCGCTATTCCAATGCAGCTACAGGGATTTTGATGAAAAAAAAGGCATCGCGCGCGTCCTCGCATCACATTTAAGATACTTATATTAAAATAAAAAAGGCGAAGAAACGATTGGTGTGTGTGTGTGTGAGACGATCACGCGCGGAGGAGGCGATTTAAATTATGTATTTATGAAGCTTCGCCCGCGCGGGCTTAATTAAGCGATCACCTTGAGAGGAAGGCGCATGCGGTCACTTTCTCAATGAAAATATAAGCAATTATGGCTTCGTGTGAACATATTACATCTCTGTATATAATATATAATTTTGTAACGCATCGACTGCACGCGCAGGTGGGGGATGACGTGCGCTCATCGTCTGGAATATTCAACAAGATATGTGGCGATGGATTTCTGGTCGAGACAGAGTCGGAAATCGGAAGAGAGATTGTGGAATGGAGTGTTTCCGCTCGACTCTTTTTTTGGCCTGCTCCCCGCCCCCCACCCCGTCTCTCTCTTCATTTTAATGTGCGCATGCCCATTTCTCCCCAGTCAAAGAGGCTTTCCGTTATGCAAGCACGCGGGATGTGTTGCACGCTGTTGCGTAGAACGCTCCTTGAGATAAACTTTGGTTCTGCATATTCTATCAGTTATATTTTTACAACACAAATTTAAACTATCTTTACAAAAACATGCAAATTCGAGAACACCTATTATTATTATTTACAAATCCAGAAGACAAACAGGCCTAGCAGCGTTTTATCGTTAGTCTTCCAAAAGATACATCCAAAATTATCACGTCACCCACGAGTCTACTATGTTATCACGAAAGCTTTTGTTATAGCTGCGTTGTCAATGTGTGTGCGTGCGTACACAGCGTGTTTCATGCGTTACAGAAAAAAGCGTAAAAAATCAGATATCCCAACAAAGACAGCCTCTTTTTCTCACTCTCTCGAGCAATCGACAGAAATATGTCCCAGACCTAATAAAAGCCGAGCGTGTAGTCGGCGATAAAACAACGCAGCACGAGGCATTTTTCCGGTATGTGTGTAAGACATAAAAGAAATTACGTAAAGTCCGTGTGTGTGCCGAGAAAGAAGGAAAGATCAAAACACAGAGAGCGAGTGGGGCGGGCGGGTGGCCTGTATAAAAATCTGTTGGCAGCACTGGAACGATTAAGGACCGTCGACAGCGGCGCGCGGAGGTTGTTGCTACCCCAGACCGGCCGCCTGAGCCACTAGCGTGTTCGCCGCGCACGAGGCCTCTTCTCTCTCTCTCTCTCTCTCTCTCTCTCTCTCTCTCTCTCTCTCTCTCTCTCTCTCTCTCTCTCTCTCTCTCTCTCTCTCTCTCTCTCTCTCTCTCTCTCTCTCTCTCTCTCTCTCTCTCTCTCTCTCTCTCTCTCTCTCTCTCTCTCTCTATACTCTCCGCAAGCTTGCTCACGTGCATGCCATATCTCTCTTTCTAGCTCGCTCTCGAGCGCAAGCAGCAGTAGCAGCGATGAGCGAGAATTCGATCTACCTATCGCGTGCACCCCGTACATGTATACATACATAGAATGGGGCTCCGTTTTTTCAGCACGACGGAACCGTTTGACATTGGTTGGATTCATGGTCAGCCGGCCAGTTTGCGCAGATATTTTTAAATGTGCACAGTTCGTCGTTCTCTTTTTCTCTCACTCTCGGGCTCGCTCGTTTTTCGATCAGCTGATCCGATCGGCTCGATGTATATTTACGGTGTTTCTGTTTACGTGTGCGCGTGAAAATTTCCCTTTGTCGATAATGCTAGTGCACTGAAAACGAAGTGAAACGCGACAAGATATTAACAATTTAATGCAATTATGTAACTGAAGATATAGGTGAGCAGCGTATAATGAAAATCTAAAGGGTGTTAAACTATTGCAGGAGGTATATAGGTATATGGTCGCGGGGGCAGTAAAGAGGGGGGGGGGAGAATAATATAAATAGCTGAATAAATAGTGGGCGATAACATGGGCATTCTGACTCGTTGCCTAAGACGGCACAACGCGACTATGTGTAGCTTTCATCAATGAGTATGAATCTCCCGCTTGTGACGCAGCTTTCCTCGCCCGTAACGAGCCATCGACGAAGACTATACACTGCTGCTGCAAAAAAGATCCGCGCGTACCTAATTGTAATTGTCAAAAGCGGCGATAAACCGTCAGCTGACGTGCTTCCGCCACCAGCGCCGCAGGCGCCTTAGTCCGGGCGCCAGCCTGTGTGGCCGTAGCAAATATCATGCCGTGCTTAGCACCCAAGTTTTTCTTATGTATTTTGACCTCCTGAATCCGAATTTCTTGGGTGCTTAGCTCAAAAATGCAAAATAAATTTGTTATTAACAATAAATAGCGTTTTTTAACGAAGATTCCTGTTTAAACTCGAAAAAAATCGTTCTTTGACTTTATGTTGCATATAAACGTATAATTTGTTTATTTTACATAAAAAATTGAATAGAGCTTTAAAAAATATAAATTTTTAATGGTAACAATAAAACTTACTTGCACCTTCTGCATAGACCGAGTACCGCGCAACAACATGCGGCATCGCGTTCATCTAAAAGTCGATATTCGTATTTAATTGGTTATTTTAAATTAAGCACAATAATACATGTGGAACTTAATTTATGCAAAAGTTATATTATTACTGATATAATTATAATAATATATAATAGAGATAACTTATCATCTTTCATTACAGTTTTACCTTAAAATATTAAAAAAATTTACTTAATGTAGGTTAATAAAGAAAATTTTTGTTATTATATTATATAATTTAATTAAAGATATTTTATTTAATTTAAATAAATAAAGTTTAATACGAAATTACATTTTTTTATTAAATTATCAATAAATATAATTAGTTTATTGCAAAAACATATGATATAAAATTATAAACATTTAATTCTCTAACTTTCATCTTCATAAAAAATATCACTGTCAAACTCATTCTCAATAATATTTTATTATTAGCAAAAATTTATATTTTTTAAAGCTCTATTCAATTTTTTATGTAAAATAAACAAATTATACGTTTATATGGAACATAAGAGACTGTCTACATAGTGGGTTTTGGGCTTTGAGCTTTGGGCTTTGGGCAATGTGTAAAAAAAATCGTTGTCGGTTATCTTGTAAATTCACAACCCGTGGTTGAAGACGAACAGAACTTCTATACAACTGGACCACGGATTGTGAATTTACAAGATAACCGACAACGATTTTTTTTACACATTGCCCAAAGCCCAAAGTTCAAAGCCCAAAACCCACTATGTAGACAGTCTCTAAAGTAAAAAAAAAGTTTTTTTTTTTCGAGTTTAAACGGGAATTTTCGTTAAAAAACGCCATTTATTGTTAATAACAAATTTATTTTGCAATTTTGAGCTAAGCACCCAAGAAATTCGGATTCAGGAAGTCAAAATATATAAGAAAAACTTGGGTGCTAAGCACGGCATGATATTTGCTACGGCTACACAGACTGGCGCCCGGACTACCTGCAGGCAAAGTGCGCGCGGAGTGCTCTCTCTCTCTCTCTCTCTCTCTCTCTCTCTCTCTCTCTCTCTCTCTCTCTCTCTCTCTCTCTCTCTCTCTCTCTCTCTCTCTCTGCCGTGTGATGAACAAATCGCAGCCTGAATCTGCGCGTCAGTGGATAATACTTATCAGCTGTCTTCTTTGACGGAGAGAATGCTTCTTTCTCGCGCTCGGCGCGTTATCGCTTATTCCCCGGCGGCACTTGCCTCGCTCTATGACAGCAGCGGCCGAGGGAGGGAGAGAGAGAGAGAGAGAGAGGAATATTCTCGCAACATCATTGCCGCGTGCGCGGCGTTTACCTTATGTACTCGATTGACGAGGGGGGTTAAAGCCGCGTGCCCGCGCCAGAGAGTGAACACGAGAGTGAGAGAGAGAATGCAGAGCGCCCGCGTGCCCTCGGTGGATGTCACGTTTATTCGAGCAGCTGAAAGGAAATCAGCGCGGCTATTCATAGCCTCGATAAGTGACACAGAGAAAGAGAGAGAGTGCTGTGAGCACGCGCATGTCTCCTCTCCTCCTGTGCACATATTGTGTGCGAATGTGCGTGCACGTAGATGCTCGACTTTTTACTCCTCTCGGATCGAGCACCATCCCTTCGCTCCTTTAGAATATTATCATGGGCTTGACTGATGCGCGAGAGTGCCGACAACAAAGTTGCTACTATGCCCACTAGGGATGCTGACAATTTTCAAAAGAGGTGTAGCGAAAAAACCGACGCGATTGCGGCACGTTTACCGCATTTACAATCCCGTACGTGACTTTTATTTCGATTGTCCAGCGGGAGCGTTATTCTTTTATCATCTCCAAGTCTACTGTACTCCTCTTGACTTTCTGGATTGACCGCAGCCTTTGTTTTCAATTTTTGCACGCTCTTGGAGATACGGTTATACCACGCAGTTGCTTCTGAACTTTGGCAAAACTTGCATAATAATGCTTCATAAGATGCCTTTAAGTTGAAAATAAATTATATCTTGCCATTCTGTACCTATTCCAATGATGACATCATCCTCCCGATACACGTCATCAATAAACTTTCCATTTCTGATTCACCGTCTCTAATTTTTCGTTAAAATGCTTCAGAATCGTTTAATTTAGCAAATTTAACTTGGAAATAAAGTCTCTCAACTCTGTAAAGTGAACGAAAGACTTTTCAGAAAAGAAGACAATGGACGATAAGTTTTTAATAAGCGCGCAGTTAATCCCACCGCAAGCCTTTAGTAAAACAATCAATTTAATCTCCTCTCGAATGAAGAAACTCGACGTCGCGAATGCGCGCGTGGTTGCAAGTGTCCTTAGCGGGCTTCCTCGGCGGTGGCAAAGAAAATTTTGCCCACGCACGCTCTTGGCTTCGCGCGCGACCGATGATTGAAAGTCTCAAAGCCGTCCAGCAGCGCCACTGACCCAACGAGCGTGTGTGTATCAGGGCCGCGCTCGAGTGAGAGGGATTCAATACTTTTTTTGCTCGTCGATGACTTTTTGCGAATAATTTATAAACAAATTGCTGACGCGATGCAGCGATATATTTTTAGTCAGCCGGGGGATTATTTCGGGCGTGGAAAAATGCACGGCTGGCTTTATTTATATAATTGCGATTATATATATGATTGAGTTGTGTGACGTGGGCGGATTTTTTAGAAATAAAGGTACAGCATTGCGATAGTCCGGGACTCTAAGAGGTGTCATATAACTTATCCGAGAGAACTGGCGTGATTTACAAAAATTGTGCAAAATTTAACGCGAGGATCGATAAAGATTTGGAGAAATCCAGGAGGAATTTTATCGAACAGAAATTGTGGCTTTCATTTCGTGTTATAAAATTTAAATTATTATTTCACGTTTGTAATTTCAACAAAGGTATTAATTTACCGTCGTTGAGATATATGGAGTTCATTACGATTCGTAACCTAATTTAAAATATCAACATATCCATATCCCTTATTGGAAGCTTCGTGCCCGGAGTCCATTGCGTGTTAATCTCCCCCATCGAAAGGTGCTAAATATTTCGAATACATAATATGAATAATTCCGTGACAGACTATAAAGAAAAGTACACTAATTTACTTGGAGAAAAAAAAATCTAACAGTCGGCTGTTTGAATTGTGCAAACTAACTTTATGAATATGCTATTTTCATCCCCTAAACTATACAAAGCCCAAATATCTTCCACCTTTACAGAGCCGCATTAATAACCTTAATGAGTTTACGGCAGAAAATCCGCACTCACATTCCTCGAGCATATAAATTATGTTTACCGAGCAAACGATAAAGCCGCGCGCGGGCGGGTCACCTCCTCCGGAAAAAAAGAGCGAGGACTTTCGCCGAGAGCTTTTAACCGTGTGCGTGCAAGTAAGCAAAGCATCGGCGTGTGTCTGCAGGCACCAACCAGCCATTCGCTCGGATTCCTCCGCAAGTGCGTAACGGTGCACGCACGCACATTCGCGCCCGTCATCGTCGGAAATTCCCCAAGGATCCGGCCGCCGCTGCGCTGCCCGATAAGGCAGTAAGCGAGTGTACGATGTACTGTAGGTATTACCCTTGCAGGATAAAAGAGAGACAGTTTTGGACCTGTGTTGGGTCAGGTGCAGCTGTCACTGTCCTTTCTGTATGGTTAATTTTCTAGTAGTCGTAACTTCATGAAATATTTTAAGAGTAACAAGGATAACAAACAAAAACGTCTTTCAAATATTTTAGTCGCTGTTTAAACCATTGTACGCCATGCAGCAAAATATTTCTGCAATGTTATAAAGTAATCAAAATGCGTCACACAAAGTTCATGTATTTATGCGAAAATCAAATCGCACGCTTCAATGATTCACTGTTGATGCATTTGGCTTTATCTTAATTATTGTAAACGATAACCAATCTATGTGCGAAGCCAAATGTATGCAACACTTATCAATCGCTGAAACCTACGGCCGCACACACTCAATGCTGTCTGCTTATCGAGAAACGATTGTCATGCGGAGTTGGTAAATAAAATATATACTTAAGATGAACAGACATGATAGCGCCTGTATCAAGACATTTGCAGCTGATCAGAGTAATTTAAATAAAAAAGGCAACAATGCATTTAGCAAAGAAAAGCAACAAGAGTTAAAGGGAAGGAGTAGAGCAGGAGGAGGTGGAGAAAAAGCAAGCAACAGTCCTTAACCTAGATTAGGCCTATTTCGTGCGGTCGGACAGTATCGATCTTTCCACTTTCAAGGATACGAGAGACACACACATACACAGAGAGAGAGAAATAGAGAGAGAGAACACCCACACACGCACGCTATCCCAGCCACGATACCCATATACACATAAACAGCCTACATCTTGCGTATATAATGTACAAGAGCCGCAGCGCCGGAACAGAAGCTACCTATATATCGAGAATCCTTTTTCCTCCTTTGTAATCGAAAATCGAAACGGAGCGAAAAATTACCCGCCAGCCTCCGCGTCTGCGTCCCCGTCTACACTTTGCGGGGAGAGGCGTCGTGCGATTATACATGTACGTGTATATGCATGTATGCATATCCCCCTCGCATGCGGCGGTGACGGCGCAACACACATAAAGCCAGGAGCGCGAAAAGCAGCAGCCTTTTTGGGGCGTGTGCCGTGGGGCTATGCCGCCGTTCTTTCTACGTCTCTCACATACTTATGTATATCTATATTAGCGGCTGATTATGTACAACGTAACGCAATGAACGCGCAGAGGTTTTTTTAGCAATACACGGAAAAAAACTTGGTTCCAGTAACCAAAAAATTGGGCACTAAGCATTTGAATTGGTAAAAAAAAAACACAACTACTAGGATAGTGTAACCAATTAATAGTTATTACGACGTAAAAATGGTTGGCGGTAGCAATATTTGTTCGTTAATCTAACTTTCTTTTTGGTTGTGTGTTTAGTAACCAAACGGTTGGTTAGGATAACCAATCTTTTTTGCGTGTAAGGTAGGAGAGAAGTAATGTCTCCAGGAATGGGTCATTTTCTTATCGTGCGCGCGCGATGACGAAGCGGTCGATATAATATATAACACGTCGACCCGGTTTTCTTTTTTCGGCGGGGAGAGTCGCCCACGAGTTTCTTACCCAGCGGCGATTTGGCGTCGGAAAACAATTACCCGTGCATTCAACTTTATATGCCTTTTAGATAGATGTGCGAAAATACAGAATCATTATTGTATCTCCAGGTCGTTAGCTGATAAGGAAAAGAGAAAATAATATAATAAGACGTTCGTTGGTTTCCATAGAGTCGCGGGTAGACAGTGGAAGGACGACGAAATCGATGACAGGAGGGAACAAGAAATTTAAATGAGACGGCACTGCTAAATCCGGATTTCCTCGAAATGGACTCGCGCTTCGTGTCAGAATGAGACAGCCTATTCGGGCGAGGTGTGCAAGCACGAAGAAAGAAGACAAAAGACACACACACGCACACGGCAGGTATACGCAGCGGCCAATCGAAATTTCAGTGGAGCGCGCGCGCAGGGAAAAAAAAGATCCACCAGTGTGCGCTGGTATATATCGTACGTAGCGAGTGCGCGTCAGTCGTGGGGAAAAAACGGAGCAAAAAGTCGGTCGAAAAGTATTTTAACTCTCGCGCACAGCACAGCCACGAGGGGAGAGAGCAGTTGTAGACATAAAATTCGCGAAAGCGCTGAGAATATACACATACGTATAGGCATTGCGCGCTCGCTCACACACAGAGGAGTGAGTAACATGCACACGCGAGAACGAGGTGGAGAGCGATGGCGCGTGCTGGCGTTCGCTTCAAAATGGCCAAGACGGCGGCTGCTGCTGCTCCGGCTGACGCGCACACCGCGGAGGCCCGAGTAGCGGAAAAGCGCCCGACATCATCGTGACGCACGGAAAGTCGACGACGAGGACGCGACACGTCGCGTTGTGTGCTGCGTCCCGTCCCACAGTCGCGTTCAGTGTGTGCGCGTATATAATATGTATGTGTGTCGTCAGGCTCTCTTCCCACGTACAGGCACGCGCAACTATCTCCCTCTCACTCTAGAATATTCTTTGCTCGGGCGGGCGGGAAAATGGAAGCCCTTGCTGCAGGTAGCAAGCAACACGGTGTGCTTGGAGCCTCGGGCTCTTTCATCGGCGATACACGTTCAGGTGTCAGCCACGAGAGCCGCGCCTCTCGGAAAAGCCATCGCTCCGTCGTACTGTCTCTCGCTCGTGCGCTCTCTCTCTCTCTCTCCCTCCCTCTCTCTCGGGCCAAACCAGAACGAGCGAGAGATCTCGTCGTCTCCTGGTGGACGCGTGTGCCCGAGAGACGACGCACCAAAAGGGAGCACATATACACACATGGGTACACGTACATAGAGAGGAGAGTATAGCAAGTAGGGTACTTACAGGCCGACGACGACGACGGTTGTTGTGTATTGTGAGGATGGCTCTTGGCGCTCTCCTCGATCTCTCTCCCTCTCGCGATCTTTCGGTCGGACTCGGGGATCTCCGCGCGGAGAGAACGCGCGCCCGCACACTGTATGTAAGTACGAGCTGTGCCGACGACTACCTATACTTCTCGTCGTCCGCCAGCGATGCCAACTCTCTCTCTCTCTCCCTCTCCCCAGTCTGTTTTCCTGTACAGCGTTAATGACGGTCACTTCCGAGCCGCTACCCACGAGAACACGGTCTTGTTTACAATAGACTCCCGTTCTTCTCCTAGCCGTACACACACTCGCTCGCAACTAGCTTGCAGAGGCTTTACCATTCATATTTTTGCCTTTCCCACGATTATTTTTATACCTACTCCTCCTACCGAGCGATTATTTTCTACTGCTAGGGCGTATCTCCCTCCCCGCGCGGGAAGTGTACATATGCACACGCGCTACTTCCGCGAGACCCCCCGAGGAATTAATGTTTCGGAGCAGACGCGCACTAATAGGTCAGCCCGCGATGTACGAGCGTTGCTTCGATAATTCATCGATTTATTTACGCGAATCTCTTATCGTTTTGGCATTCGGTGGATGAACAGATAGCATGGCTTCATTTATTTTATCTCTACTTACAATGGAACAAAGCAATGCAGCGACACACTTTGCGAATAATGGATAGACGATGACATCTGATAATACCTCAAGTTCTAATGATAAATTACGTTCGTTTTATTAAGCGCAATAACGGTACAAATAGGAGAATTGCTGAATGTTATTGATTTGAATACAGCAGAAACGTATGACTACGTCCGACCACTTAGCATTATATGTAAGTATTAAAGGCGTTAATGATGTCAGCGAGATTCTTACTTCAAATCGAAAAACTAGAAATAAAATGACAACAAAAAATTTGTGTGATTTCATTGTCGAAAATCAACGCAAAAGTATACAGAGCGTATAGAGCTAAAAAGAAGGCTATAGAAGGCACTTTGGATACGAGATGGGGGAATAATTAACTAGACGCTAAATACGTTTAAACAACGATTGTAAGAGTGAATGAAATAATGACAGCGAGTCGTATGTACGTGTTGTGACTACGACGAGCATCGGACGCACGAAAGTTTGCCAAGGTTTTGACGGTATCCTGACCGAGACTCGGCAAGCCAAATACGCACACACGTCTAAAGGCACTGGCATGGCAGGGGAGGGGGAAGCAGCAGTAGTCATGCAGTGAATATACGCGGTTGAAGAAACGAAGTCCGTTCGTTTGATTATTTCAAATTTGTTTTCTGTCCTACCTTCTCCGAGGAGGGGGGGGGGGGAGAGCTCCGACTCGTTCCTGTCGTCCGAGGGTGAAGAATGCGCGATGAGGTATGCGCGTCTCGTCTCTTCCCTGGTTCGTAAGTGTCGACGACTCAGCGTCCGGCGCGCGACTAACCGGACCTACTCGATGAGTAACCTCAGAGTATAGGAGCGCTGCTGCTGCAGGCGACGGTGGCGGCGACCAGGCAAAGAGGGGAACGGCTCCGTGCTCCCCTCCCTCCTCTTCCGAACACACGCACTCTATCTCTCTCTGTCTCTCTCCTTAAAGCTTGAAGAAATGGATGTTGCGTGCATACGCGACGGGACACGGGGAATTTCACAGCTGATGGATGAAAATGCGTTATGATTCTGCTGAAGCTTTTTTGCTGTTGGCAGGGAATTTTGAACGGTTCGGTTGAGTTCAAACCGAACGAGGTTAACTTTTAATGTGGTTTTCCAAATTGTTGTTTAGCGAAAAAAAAGAGAAAAGTCTTGCCAGTCAATTTGACTAACGCAGTGACTCGGCTATAATAGCGTGCGCGCGTCAGTTTCGTATGTGCGCATGCGCGATCAATATGGCCTTTTCAAATGAAAAGAGCGGGCTTTTAGGAGAATTCAAATTATGAAGTAATTTGATTTTAGAGCAAATCGAAAAATTTATTGGATGTAAAAAGCTGAAAATAAAATATAAACGTGATTATTAAATGAAAATGTTCTACTCTCTAGTACCACTTCAAAAATGATATTTATAAAGAAAGTCACAAAGAGCACACTCAATAATACAAGTGATTTTACAATTTTGGCAATTCGTTGTACCGAAATTCTAATATTTACGTCAGGAAGATACATGTATATAGTTCCTGAATAAAATATAAAATAGGGAAATCGAATTGCAACAACGTGCTTGTAAAAAACCCCTGCAGCTGGAAGTTTCATTGGGATTTAGCGTACCCTATATGTGCAGAGGAGCGTCCAGATTTCCAGAAGCTAGGTACAAAGTACTGTACTCGGAGCTCTTTGGCTATAGCTCCTCGGTCAGGCTAGGTGGTTGCCGACCGCAGCGACGCAAGAGAACTCTCCGGTTGATAATCAGAGAACTATACGTAGCCTCTCCTCGCGACTGGCGAAGTCGCGAGTCGCGCAAAGCTAGGGACTGACACCGCGCAGCCACACACAGTGTGGGCGGCCGCGCCGTCCATAGTGATATATATATATATATATATATATATCGCAGTGAAAAATCGTCTCTGTGTGTGTCGAAGCTCGAAGAGAGAGATCATCAAATCATCATCATAGCCGCCGGGGTATGCGCGAGTTGCACAGCGCAACTGTCATATTCCGCACAGCGAGCAGCAGAGTAGAAACCGTGTGTGCGCGGGCGCGCGCACGTCATCCCTCTCTCAGTTCTCTCTCTCTCTTGCCCTCTCGGCTGTAGCCGTGCCGTGTGCGCCTGGGCTGACAAGACGGCAGAGAGGCAGAGAGCGGCTCCCGACTCCCGTACCTATACCACTGCACCTCACCGCCGGAGCGCCCCGTACAGCGAGCAGCAGCAGCAGCACAGCAGGACGAGAGCGCCACACTATAGGCTCTGTGTAGGTAGGACCCTACTTTAAATGCCCTCGCAGCGACAGTCTCGTCTCTTTATCACAGCGAGATCCTGAACAGTTTACCACCAGGTTTGCATT
Organism: Torymus aiolomorphi; assembly: GCA_036365515.1. Classification (NCBI taxonomy): domain Eukaryota; kingdom Metazoa; phylum Arthropoda; class Insecta; order Hymenoptera; family Torymidae; genus Torymus; species Torymus aiolomorphi. The sequence goes on from CM070875.1 coordinate 14,474,891, forward strand.
TTACTTTGTCTCTTTCTTTCTCTGTCTCGTCATCGTCAACACACTTATCGTGTGCTTGTGGTCTCTGTCTCCTTCCTATACCTACTTGCTCGCTCGCTCGCTCGCGTTCTCTTCGCCCGAGCTCATGACAACTAATGATTTTGTTATTGTCGTGGCGAAAAGTATCGTGAGATTCGCTGGCATTGCGGCGGAACCGCGCTGCTGCGTTTATCGGTCTCTGCTTTTCTCGCGAAATACTTAACCCACGAGAAGGGACGTTTTCTCTCTTGTTCCTTTGGCCAGCAACGCAACACATATATAGGCAGGTACCCTCTGCGCGCGCGCACACGCACACACACATGCATTCGCGCGAGCGCGTGTCACATACATACACTTTTGACGATCGAGAGAGAAGCAATTACGCTGACATTTAATCCGATTATTCATGCGAATCGAGCGATATCGAGGATTTTTCGTGTGCCTTGCTCTCGTTGTGACTTGCGATAATTTTATTTGACTTCGTTTTGCTCCAAACGTCGAGTTACAGCCATTAAAAAAGGAAGAAAGAGCTCCGTTTTACACTGTACGTGTGTATCTATCTACGTATCTATCGCCGTTTACTTTGTCTTCTACTACTACAACTAAGTACTACAACTGCTGCTGAGCCTTTTGTTTAACAAGTTACAATTTTGCTAATTTTTTTCTTACCATATTTGCTATGATTTCGCGATTTAACACAATTACTCATAATTCAAAGTAAAACAAATATATTTTTCATTCTAGTTTATAAGTTTCTATACTAAAAAAGTAAGATATTATTTTACTATTCATTTATATAAACATTTAATGAATACGTAAACTACTAGCAACCTATTGCGAGTGTTAAAAGTTTGATGTATTATTTATTTATATACTAAATGCTAATAAATTTGATCACAGTAATAAATTTATTTTTCACTCATTATTATAATTTTTTAAGTGTAACAAATAAAATTGTCAAATCTTTTATAAAACTAATAAGATAAATTTTTTCTAGGATGGCACATAGCTCTCAAACCTATGGGTCTACGGACCAGAGGACAGATGTACCTGACGTGGGATTTAGTCCTACAGAATTGTATAGTCTGAGTGAAAATATAACAACAAGTATATATACAGTTAATTCAAGTTACAGAATTCTTGATCGTGCTAATAAGCACATTGGAACTAATAAAGATAATCAGGGTCTCAGAGATAAAGTGTAAGTTATAAATTAAAAAATTGTTTCTTTAGTTATATTTCTGAAATTTTACTATTGAAAAATTCATATTATCATCATTAAATATGACAATTTTATTTTATTTTTTCAAGGCACATAACACAATTAAGCACAAATAAAGTGGTGACTCAAACAATTAAAGATATTGCAAGACTGACTGTACTGATGAGAGGAGGTGATAAACAGCAGAAGTTACAAATTGAGAAACTTACTAGTGATTTTAAAGATGCGGTACAAAAATACTCCGATATGCAAAGAGTTAGTATCTTTTTTAAATTTTTATTGACATAGGTAATGATCATTTTGGCATTTTCTACTTCTATAATCTATGAATTTTGTGAGTAATGTGATTATTATTAAACAATTTTTTTTGCTATAATAAAATTATTTCTCAGATTTATTATGTTATTTGATAAACTGAAAGTTTTTCAATTTAAATTCACAATTACAAATTTTTCTTGCAGTCTGTTGCTGATAAGATGAAGAAGCATATACTGGTCACAAGTAGTATAGAGTCCCACGGAGATGAACAGGAAGATCGTCAAAAATTAATCCAAGTTCAAGAGGATATGGAACAGATACGGTTAGTATTATTTATAGAAGTCACTCATCCTACAACTAACTACCCTTACTACTACCCTTTCTATCAAGGCAATATAATAATCATTCTTTCACTTCAAAAAACATTATCAATACTTTTTTATAGCTTTACTTACACTACTCATACTAAGTCTAACACCCCAGTATGTAAAAAAAAAAAAAAAAAAAAAAAAAAAAAATCTGCATGGCTACAAATAAGTAATAAGCATGGATTTCGAATGGATGTTGCTGTTTAACATTTTCACGAAAAATCATAGACATTTTTTAGCATGAAAAAAAAATTAATTTGAGGTAAGTTTCCGCGTGCTATTAGGTTCGGAGTAGGTCGAAACATCATTTTCATGTAAAATACAAAATTTTACAATAGAATATAATCCATTTTTTTTTTTTCAGGTCGTTGAAATTTGATCACGGACTGATTCTAGAGCGAGAAGAAAGGATAAAGCAAATCGAGGACGATATTTTAGATGTGCATCAACTTATGAGAGAAATGGGTAGTATTGTACATCAGCAAGCAGAATCAATTAGTAAGTATATTTCCGTTACACATGTTAATTAAAAAATGGATTTAAATCACCATTAATTACTATACATTTATGAATTCTACGTTTTGTTTGTTAAATTTATACATAAGTAAACCTTGTATTACAATTAAATAATTTTTTTTTTTAATTTTAAATTTAAGAATAAAATGTATGTAAATTTACGTAGATTTCAATATATAAGTAATACTTTTTCAATTACAGATAGTATTGAAAATAACATCGAGAATACACAAGGCCGAGTTGAATTAGGAACACAAGAATTGATAAAGGCTAGTAATTACCAAAGTAAATTCCGACGAAAACTTTGTATCCTCTTAACTATAGTTATTATCTTCGTGATTATTTTGATACTATGCATAGTTTTAGCTAATAAATCAAGTTAGCGCTTCTAAAAGTTCTATAGCTAGATATAGAAAGTCGAATGTGGTTGTCTCAATCTGTTGCAATGGCTCGTGATGAAAGAGTCTTGCCCATTACAAAGAAAACATATTGCCTATTTTTTCGTTAACTTTGCGAATACGTCATATGCAATAAAAAAGAGCTCTAAAATTTGGTCTGTAAAATAGTAAAAGACTTTCTACGTTTGTGCTTTAATAGCATAATAGCATAAAATCAGGTTATTAAATAAAACAGGTGCTTTTCAGTCTATTAAATGTATTGTAAGTTAGATAGGTGTTATATTAAATGATAAAATTTTGTCACAGACATTAATTAAAATTTGCGATCTATGTTGTAAAAGTTGCCACCAAATTTAAAGTATAAATTTTTCCTCAAATTTTAATTACATATTTTAATCACAAGATTATCATTACATCGACTATTTATAATTAATAAAAAAATTCTATAATTAATGAAAAAATGGTTTTTATTAGATTGTATGGTGGCTACCACAACTGTTATAGTTTCATTCCTCGTAAATGATTGATTTCTAGTGAAAATTATTTAAATTTATTTATCTTGTTATTGAATTTTTTTATAAAAACATAAACCATAAATTTATATACAACATTTTTTGCTTTGCTGAAGATAGTTTTTGCACTTTTTACCAATTTGTATATTAAATTAGTTGTAAAAAGTTAAAGTTAATTGTTTCTTCAATGTAATTTACAATGCTTAAATCATTGTCATAGGTATATTTTAGTTCTATATTTTATTAATAATTGTATTATAGTTATATACATTGCGTCGATATTTTGCGAAAATTAAATTGTTTAAAATTGAAGTTAAAATTCATACTTGCTCGCTTTAATGAATTTTTAAAAGAAAAAATGGCCAGGGGCTGAATCAACTGTGTATTGCCTTGATATTATATGTATCGTATATGTAAACTTACGAAGTTGTTAAAAACATGAATTGATAGTCGTTAAGGAAAATGTGCCTATATAATTTTTTTCATTTACAATCTTTACAAATTCAAAATTTCTGCTTCATTTAATGGCTATTGATTCAATTTTAAAATTCTAATCAAATACCTTTGTTATTTATGTATTATAAAAATAAAGTAAGGTGAATGTGTTTGCTTTGTAAGATATTGTGAATTGAAGGCATCACTACTCATGTGAAAATCCTAAAGAAATTGAAGACTATCGTCTTCATTAGTCCTTTTAGTCGTAATTAAAATTGAAAATGAAATTTTATATTAAAAAATGCGTTCAAAATAAATATCTTCAATAAAAACCATGACCAAAAAATGTGATTTCTACGGAGATTGAAAATAATTCACGAATTGTGCCGCGTTTAATCACTACTTATATATATATTTCATTGTTTAGTAACGTGTTATATTATACATCAATCATGCCGAGAGCGAGAAAGAATCCGAAATGATTGAGACAGCCATTTCTTTTTTTAAAAGGCCCAATCGACTCTTTACTATAATAATAAATATTAGGCATTCCAGATTCCAAGAAGTCCGTCAATCATATAATAATTAATATTACTAAAAAAAAGAAAAATTGTATATACAGCTGATTAATATCGTTCAGAATAAATGAAATTAAACAATAATGATATAAACATGAAATAATTCTTTATATACTTTAAATGTATATGTATATTTGTACAAATAGTTTATAAAGCCTTGTAACAAAAATACGCTTCGAGTCTTAACATCTAAAAGTTTCGCTCTTCGTCAAATCTCTCTGACCAAAAGATTAATATTTATAATACAACATGGAACATCGACTTTGATTACAAAAAAATAGGACCTTACAGGTAGTCAAAGTTAAAACTAAAAGTGTCAAGATTTTTGTAATACTTCAACATAATGTGTATCATTAGTAAAAATTAAATGATGAAAATTCATTTGTACATTTCAACAAGGCACAATAAACATAATTGAAATAAAATAAAAATAAAATTACATAATAAACGCATTCAATTTGCAAATTCGAAATGACAATTGTATATGTAATTTTAAAAAATTAGCATAACTTTACTTTTGCAGTTAACAATATCATAACAAGTATTCTGTAAATATAAATTTTCGGGATAACGTATAATTGATTGAATCGACTCCCAACGCTTACTATGCTATACGAACATTTTCTCATCACCAATATTCATTCATCACAATGAAAAATTTATTTTCAAAAGATTAGATTTCCAATTTATTTTGCGCTTTGTGGTCTTCTAGCTTTTATTCTAGCTTGTAATGTTAAAAGAAGACCTGCAAGAACATCGTGGTTCGGTAATTTTTTAGCGAATAATAATCGCTTTACCGAATCATCGTAGGTAAGAAGTGCTACCATATTTTGAAGCAAAAATCCTTGACAGTATTCCAATAACTGTACTGCATTATAAACCTAAAATAATATTTTAATGAAATTAAATTTGATAACATAATAGCAATAAAATAATTGTAAATATGCTCTAAAATTAAAAGACCTTAAGTTTATATTAAAATTTTATAACCGAAACTGTCAATTAAAATATAAACTTGATAGTTATTTATTATATAAATATTGTATAAATCTATGCTTTTTCACATCATTGAACAGTACAATTTTAACAAGAATTAAACGTAATTTAAAAACATTTGTTAAAACATTTGGTAATATTACTATTTTGAACAATAAAAAAAACACTAACAGATAGCTATCAATTTTTAATTTAATTAAACTGAAACTATCCGTTAAACGTTCAGAATCCTTATTTTCTACTGTAAATAAATAAGAGATTTATGTAATATTAGAGGACAATCTACAAAGACGCGTGGATTAAACATAAAGAATCATTACCTTCGCATGAATGTACATAGATACAACGTTATCGAGATCAACCATTGTCGAGCACTGTGCTTCACAAAACCGTAAAAGGCCATCTAACTGGAAGAAATTTGCCGCTGCCATTAATTCTAATACATCACTTTGATTAACTTCTAACGTAGCACATCCTCCGTGGTATAAAAATTCCATAACAAACTGTAAATTGATGAATTAATTTAGAGCGAAAAAAAAAATTATATATGAAAAAAAACAAGATCTTACCTGAAAAATATGATAACGAATATCATTTATTTGAACAATCGGTGGGTTGCCTTCGCACAATTTTGAACTCAACATATTCCTAAATCTAGGCGATGAAGTTACAAGAACGATTTTATGGCCATAGAAGACTCTACCTTCCACTCTGAATTGCACGTCGCTTAATTCCGGATTGTTTACAAATTTTGGATCTATTCTAGAACCACTTGAGAGAGTTGTATCTCTAATGGGTTTTATTGGCTCCCAACCATAGCATGTGCAAAATATGTCTGCCAACAATAGCGTAGTTCCCTCTTTCTGTATGTAACGAAAATGTCATTATTGCTATTTGAAGTTCGATGCGTTTAAATTCATCACTAATGTCCCTTACCTTGCTATATCGGAAAATATTAAACAACAGGGGGAGGCATTCCTGGACGAATTGCGGAGAATAGTCATCGGGACAGACTTGAAGAAAGTCCTGAAGAAGTTGATCAATGACTGAATCTATTCGCATCTCGTGGGCAGTTGACAAACTGTGCATCCAACAATGCAGCGTCCACGAAACCTTTAATTCCCGGAGCTCCATCGTTATATCTATGTAATCATTATTCACCATTATTCATTTCTTACGAAATAGTCTTACGAAATCAATACACTCTTTATAGACGTACCTAAATGATTACTTTCGGCGCTATGATACATCGCCTCCTGAAGAGCTTTATTTTGAACTTTGCTAAAAACAGGCTCATTTCCATCTCTTGGATTTCCTCGACTATCCATACCATGCTGCTGAATCGTACCCGAGTTGCCTTCGGCAAGTATCTCTTCGAGTGACAAAACCTCCTTCTCGCCGCGTCTGGCCGAAAAGTTGAGCGGATGCGATAGCAGCTGATGCAAACATCCTCTTTGCCCGTGTGCCGTTGCAACCGATATTGCACTGGAAATTCACGCGAAAATTAGGACAAGGTAAATTTATACGAAATTACATTAAACGAAGACACCAGTGACTAAAATACCTGTAGCAGCCGCGTTGCGCGGAGCCGGAATAACAAAACGTATCTTTGACCAACGTCGAGAGAAAGGGTTGAGCGCCGTGGGCCAAAAGCAGCGCTACCATTTCATTGTTCCCCGAAGCAGTTGCCGCCTGCAGTGGTGTTATCGTAGACTTGTCCTCGCTGAGTTTCGCGCCGCCCTCGACCGCCGCGCCGCGCTCCAAAAGTATCCTGGCGATGTTGCAGTGACCGATTACCGCCGTGTAAGTCAGTGCCGTCCAATGCTGAGTTTCCGCGTAGAAGCCCTGACGATAAAAATAATTAAAAATCAGAAATTCGCAACAACTTATACTTGATTTGTGAGAAGCAATAGTTTATTACCATAGAACTAGTTTGTGGCTGATAATTGTTGTTCTGATTCGGACTGCCGGTCAGCGAGTTCGAGGAAGTGCTGAGGTTCATACTCTTGTTCGGTATGTGCGCGGGCGACTGGCAGTTGAGGCTCCTCGAATTCGGCCCGCCAGAGGTGATCGAGACCCTCGCGGGCGTCCCGGCCAGCTGGCTGGCCGTTGGCACTGGAGTTTCCACGTTGAGATCGGCCCCGGCATCGATGAGTGCCAGAACCGCGGCCTCTTCCCCGCTGATGCACGCCAGCATCAGCGCGGTCAAGCCGTTATCGTTGACCGTATCGATCCTCGTAGCCGGCAGGAGCGACATGGCCTGGGATATCAGCTCCGCACGGCCACTAGTCAACAATTTGAACGCCATCTCCAGTGTAAATCGGCGCACGTACTCCGAGTCCTCGACCCTCTTCGAACTAATCGCCACCTCGTCAGAGCTAAACGAAATCCAGCCAAAGTGGTAAGCATACTTGCTACGGAAAGAAGAACTTTTTTTCTTTCTTATGTTTACGTTGGGAAGCATACCAAATTGGCCTAACGGGGCAGTCGACGCCGGGTAGCAGTAGCCTCGCCGCCTGGCCCACGTCATCGTGATCGACGAGGTGAGCGTGACGGTGCTCCGCGTGGGCGGCCGCCACGCGCAGCCACTCGACCAGCGGCGGCAGCACGACGTACGCCCGCTCGTACGCCAGTTCCTGGATCGCCGGCCCTCGCTCGCCGTGCTCCAGCTGCAACGCACACCGTACCTTTACACCCAACCCGTCTTACACGACAATCACGCCTAACTGTGCATGTACATATACGCCCGTGTATACACCCGTTGTTACGTCTTTTCTCGGTTACGTTATGTGCGTTTTACCGCTCGCGCGCGCATCGCAAACCGATCATTTTTGTCACGGCTCGCTCACGATCGGCGTGCATGGTAATTTAGCAGAGCCGCCACGCGAACAATATTTGGACTGTCGAGAAATGTTTTCGGAACTTACTACACGTCAGCCGGTACATCTCGAGAGATAGAGGAATATAACAGATTGGTCAAATGCGATTAAACCTTTATTATTTAGCCTCTGTAGTGACCGTGCTCGAAGAAGAATTCCGCAGAGTCATACTCGTTAAAATAACTCGCGGCAAGAATCGTGTACATGCGCGTATAATTACATACACGCGTAAGAGCGACAACCTACCTGCGAGCAGCGCATGTAGTAGAATAGCGCGTTGAGAGCTTTATTCGTGAACGGCAGCGGACACCTGCCCGACTGCGCGACTTTCGTTATCAGCTCGGTAAGCTCCTGCATCGAGCCCACGCAGGTTGTCAGCAGGGACGGCTCCAGGTTCGGGTTCTGCACGTCCTTGCCGCTGCGCGAGGACGTCGACGAGCTCAGCGAGCTCACGCTCGCCCATCGTGGCATCGCCAGGGCTCCTGTGCACCAATTGATCTCATTATAGTCCTTACTTAAAAAAATACTATTTCTACATAATAATAGTACGTAGGTATAGGTATGCTTTACCGGAGGCGAGTCTCCCAGCGTTGAGGTGAGCGTACGGCTGGAGAAGGCCCCAGAGGTCGCCATTGTTGGCGATGGCGTGCTCGAGCATCGTGGCCGTGAGGGTCGTGTGGGGTTCGACCGGCACGCACTGCAGCAGGATCTCCTCGAGGAGGTTCTCGATGCCAGCGGCGAGGTAGACAGCGGCGTACTCGTGTATCATTCGCCCGAGTCGCACGTCCGCCATCCAGCGTAGGAAACGGCCTACGGGTAGTTGTAGGCCGGAGCGCGAGGCCTTGGATTGCTTCAGCTGGTCGCCTGATACCGCGAACATTGCCGCAGCTCGTAGGCATGCCTGAAAGTGTATGCTTGGCTTTAGAAATGTACTATTTCGTATAATCGTTAAGTAATTTATTTAGTAAGAGAGGATCAGGTCTATCGGTCGAGAATTCTGCTCAACCTTGGGATATGTTTTTGAATGTCAATGTATAAAGAAAGCTGCCGCTGCTCGGTCTAACGCTTTGTATAAATCGAGTCGGTTTTTGAAAAACTCGTCAGAAATAGAGCCTACTTCTTTAAAAAAAGAAAATATAACTATAAAAAGCAAGCCCTTTTTGCTAGTTTCAAAACCTAAAAGCTTTGCAACGCGGTACATTTCTAACGAGTTTATTAAAACAGCATTAAAAATGTCTACCACTCAAGTTAGGCAAAGTTTTAAACTGTGGCTTTCTCCATTTTTGATACCCACGAAGACCATATCAGAAAATTCAACCGAAATCTGAGATCTCATTCTTTCCTATATTTAAAGTAGAGCAACTACCTTGGTACAGGAATCAGCGAGAGCCGGACACAAGACAATCTTGAAGGCACTATAGACCTCGTGCTTGCTGCACAGTCCAAGAGGCTTGGCTAGCCTCTGCGTCTCGCGGGCTATCCTCACCAACGCGCGCTGCAGCAGGTACGAGAGCCTCGGTATCGTCTCCATCGTCACCTGGTCCATGTGGTCGCGCGTACGTCCATTCTGCAGCACCCGCAACACGTCGTGATGCGTCCAGGGCAGCTGCTGCAGCTCCACGAGTCGGTTGTGCGAGTCCACCCATACGAACTCGTCGGCGCTCGTCACGTTCGTGTTGATTGTCTCGAGGCTCGAGTGACGCATCAGCCGGCGCACTGCGGGCTCTGAACTTTCAGAGCCGCTCAGCGATGAGTACGTTGACGTCGATGTGTGCGAGCGCATCGTCAGCTGCTGGATCGCAAGCTTAATGTCTTCGAGGCCTGAACCCGACCATGCTACCTGCAACTGGTAGTTTTTTTTTTTTTTTTTTTTTTTGTAAAGCTTCTTTTTCTTCGATCCTCCGTTGGGAAAGTCAAAAGGAAAATAGTGTTTTTCTGCACACATTGTATACCTAAATGTATGCATGGACCTTTTCTGACAATGTAAATAATTTATTAATTATTCTATTGAAAATAATTAATCTAAATATTTAGTTTTTTATTCTAAATAATTAATCTAAATAAACAATCTAACAAATAAAAGCAGAAAAAACTTCCAAATCGTATCGTCTTCAGGAACTACAACATTTAAAAAAAAGCTGAAAAAATTTAATATAGATATTTTAACCATTACAATATCAATGTTTTCGATATCATTTTTAATGGTATTAGTTAAATTATTATATTTTTATATTTATAATCAAATATCTTACGATTAATAAAATGTAGTTTACAAACCGCAACGAGATAAATATTCTAACTATAAAGATTTCCTTCTCTCAGTGTCCTGAACGGAAAAATCTTCAACTATTCTATATAATTATTTATCATTGTTCTAACACTAAAAACTAACTTTTGACAGGGACTGAATAGCCGTAACACATCCTTGCCCTAGCTTATATTTAATAGCTGTTACAGTTATTAGTTCTCGTTATTATAATTTTAGAAATGATATGATATAAAAAAAGAATTCTGGTTCTCATTTTTCATCCGATTTAAATTTTACGGGCTTTATTTTATCTCAAAATTAAAAAAAAAATCCTCTTCTATACACACACCTACAACTTTTGAACTGTAAAGAATTTTTGCAAGATTAATGAATTTAAAACTCAACTCGAAAAAAAAAATGAAAAAATTTTAATTTTCGCCAGATTTGTGACTTTTCAACGAATTTTGACGACATCTTCTTTAATAATATTAAAATGTTTCGTTTTTCAATAGTACATTTCCTTCAATAATATTAATAACAAGTCTCTCATAACAGCACCTTCTTCAATAATATTAGAAATTGAGAGCGCGCGCTTTGTGTTTTTTTCTTACAGTCACTGAAAAAAAATTCCTTAATATTTCATATTTATCTAATATAAATCAGTATTTATATTAGATTTTAACGAAATTATTTCAAAAGTCAAGGAGTTTCAGAAGTATTTTACTTTTAATCAGTATTTTTATATGTTGTAAGCAAATATTGAACAATGTGTAAAACACTTAAATGACAGATTTCCTTAATATTTTATTTAAAGCTCTATTTTACTATTGCCACATAAATTCTCACAGAACAAATTACTTTGATAAATAAGCATCTTATTTTTTATGGAATCAATAAGTTTAACTTTTTGATATCTGGTCTTGCGGAAACTACTATTTATAATTTTTTAATATTAAAAAAAAAGTAAAATCGGTTAGTTAAGGAGGTTCGTGGATTTTGATTGACCTCAACTTAAAGAATTTTTTACAATGATTTTTACATTGAAGGTAGAGGTGTTAAGATGACGAAAAAAATTTTTTTAACGACATTTAATTATTGTTAAAACTAGTTACCGGCACCTAGAAAAAAATTCAACAACATATGACAAAATCATTTTGACTTTTTATCCAATTTAGATTTCAAAACAGTCATGTTGTTCCTTGTTCAGGGCTAGTTACCACAGGAAAAATTGGAAAATTATCTAAACCTGCAATGCTACAATCAATTGTTAATGAGAGACATATTTATAACCCCTGACATTAAACAAGCAACAACATGACCGTTTTGAAATCTAAATTGGATAAAAAGTCAAAATGATTGTCATATTTTGTTGAATTTTTTTCTGGGTGACGGTACCTAGTTTCAATAATAATTAAATGTATACTTAAACAAAATTGTTTCGCTATCTTAACACCTCTACCTTCAATGTATGTCACTGTTTTCATCATGGAATGCGTAAAAATCATTGTAAAAGATTCTTTAAGTTAATTCTTTAAGTTAACGATAATCAAAACCCCCGAACCTCCTTAATAACTTTATTTCATCAAAAGTTTAATTTGTTTGTTTCTTTATTGACATTTTGGCATGACGGGCATCCTAACTTTAATGTATGATTATATCGAAAATTAAGCGATTTAAATAATAACAAAAATTGAGTTTGATAGTCAATTATATTGGGAAGCTGAATTAATTACTGAAAAAATTGTACTAATTTATATTTTTTAATAAAAACAATTGAGAACCGAAACACTTAAAAATGCTATACGAGCCCCACTATGGGGCATGCGTAGCACGGGGATGGGGCATGAGTAGCAGACTCTTATAAGAAGCCTCTTCATAAAATACAAAAATAATGAATTTAAATAAATGTTTGAAAGAAGAGGTATTTATTCATTTTCAATGAATATTTTTTTTCAATGTACTATTTTCTTGTATTTCATATTTTATAAAAAATATTATTCACATATAGTATATTACGCACCAAGGGAGGAAAAAACTTGGACAGTCCACAGCTCGTGTAAATTGCCACCCGAGCCGTGGGCTGGCCAATTTTACTCCCGTGGAGCATATACTATTTTTTTGCCTAGCGAGGCCGAAAATACAACCTTCGCGATCGGGCGCCGGGAGCGAAAGTGGTACTTTCGGCCCACTAGGCAAAATAGTATACTATTTTTCCTCACATCGAGGCCGAAAATGCCATATTTCCGTTTCGGAGCCGGGCGGGAATGAGGCACTTTCGGCCCGATGTGAGGAAAAAACTATTTTTTGGAAAAATGCATTTTTTTCAAAAACCCCCCATGTTTTTTTTTTATGACAATTTAGATGAAGATAGGGGGTGTTAATACCTACCAAATCGTGTGTGTCGGATATTGTATTTTTGCCCATAGAATGAGAAAAAAATAAAATAAAATACAATAAAATTTTATTAATTCAATATAAACGGATATTTGTATATATGTAAAGTAATACACACATACACACACGCGCATGCGCACACACACACACGCGTAGGCAGTATACAGTATAGGCGGTATACAGAATCATATATATGTGCGTGCTTGTATGAGCTTATTATGTACTTATAAATTTGTACGCTAGATGGCGAACGTTGAGCTTAACACTTACCAATAATTGTATGATTTTAGCTATATATAACTGTAGTATTTTTTAATACTGTAACGAAGTTCGAAAACCGCGGGCGAACTATCGCGCGCGCGTTCCTTTTCGGAGCGAAGCGATGATGCACAGGCGCGAGAAGGGCGGATCGGCAACGGCGCGCGCGAGAACAGCAGTCCGATTTTCGCCGGTGAAGTGAGAGTGTGAAGGTAATTCGACCGTCGACCATCCCGCACCCGAGACAGTCTTGGTCCCGCAGAACGTGAGAGAGTGAGAGAGAGAGAAAGAGTTCTACATCGCTCCCTCGAGCACGAGCTCCCCGGGGACGACCCCCGTCTTCTCCGCCCACGAGGTGACCAGAGAGAGAGAGGAAGAGAGAGAGGATCCGGAGGCGCAGCCTAGCGCGTTGCACCTCGCTCGAGAACGAGGTGAGCGCCTGCAGGCTCCCGCGTGCGTGCGAAGCTTTAGGGAGTCTCTACAACCTTGCGCGTGCGTGTGCGCTCGCCGTGTATAAGGTATACCTATATATAGGAGAGCGCTATATATAGGTATACCTTATACACGCGTGCGTGTGCGCTCGCCGTGTATAAGGTATACCTATATATAGGAGAGCGCTATATATAGGTATACCTTATACACGCGAGCGCACACGCACGCGCAAGGTTGTAGAGACTCCCTTACCTCGACGCGCGAGGTAGAGAGCGACGGAGACGAGGTGCACCACACGGGTGTGTGTGTGTGTGAACGCGACATCCGCGGCGCGTGCGACTCGCGAGGAATTTTGCCCTCGCGAGAAATAAGCAGTGCGGCGCGTATAATCTTTTTTGTTCATGACTTGTTAGCCTTACCACCCAATAAAAGTGTCTTTTTGGTGTTTCGCATTTCGGAGTTCGCGAGTTATCATTTCGCTCCCTCCCCCCTCCGCTCGTTACTTCTACTGCTACCTCCGATACCGCCGCCTACGCGGGATCGCCGACTTCCTCGGCGATCATCCGAGCTCCGGGTACTTGCGCCCCCCCCCCCCCTATATAAGAGCGCGTAGAGTCACACACAATATTAAATTCTCGGGTAACTTCTGAGTTACCCGGTTGTACACAGCAAGCGAACGGCATTGCACCGAGCGTGCGCGGAACCGGCAATTCTGCCAGGGCGCCGCTCGAGCCGCAACGTGGGTGATCGTCGTCCTCGACGAGCAGCGCCGAGGAAGACGTCGTCGTTGCGGAGCATAGTGAGCGAGAGAGAGAGAGAGAGAGAGCGTACAGGTAAGCTTTCGGCATTGCCGAAAACTCTCTCGCTCCGAAAGCTATTCGCCTTGTTACAATACAATACACAGTTTTTTGAAATTTATTACATATCTCTATTATATTAAAACAACCACTATGTCTGAGTATTTTTCAAAAGATAGAATTAAATGTCCCAATTTCTTTGGGAGACATAAGAAAGCCTACTATCTATCGAATAAAACACGATTCAAGCATTTGGATGATCTTGTTCATCCATTGAAATGTCGCTATCCTAATTTACTTTTGATACCGACTACAAGTATATGTAATAATTGTTATAAGTTTGCTTTAAAATTGGTGGATGGCACTGACGATGAATTTGCCGATATCGTAGTCGATGTAGCAACTGAGAATGAAGTTGGTGATATTGAAGTTGATATAGACGAAGATTTTTTACCAAGTACTCCAGAACGCATCGAAGAATTTAATAATGAAATGAGTACATCATTTTTAGGCTCTGTGTCCCCACTTAAAAGAAAAAATCTTATACGTGAAAAATCTACTGAAAATTACGTAAACCAAAAGAAAACAAAACTAATTTCAACATTTTCTAGTACCCTCGATGCTAACTTAAAGACACTATATGACGTTTCTGTTGAATCAAATGAATCAATCACAGCTCTATGTCATTGTACGGAATGGATACAAAATATTGGATTAGCCCTACAAAAATGTTCTACGGTATCAGAAAAAATAAAAATTCTGACTTTGCTACCTTCATCCTTTATAAAATATGAAATTTTATCTTCATTTCCAGAAATAACAATGTATATGATCAACAAATCGAGAAATCTTGCTAAAGAAAAAGGAATTTATTCAGAACCAGATGCATATTCAGGTCATCCGATTGATGAAAACATGGAAAAAATTGTTATGGAATATTATATAAATGATGATTTTAATTGTTCAAGACAAAGTCCTAATAAATGTGACGTTGTTACAATTAAATTTAACAATAAAAAAGAGAAAAAAGTTAAGCGTTTTCTTACTCGACGTTTAAAAGAGACGTATAAAGTATTTAAAAATGATAATCCAGAATTGAGAATTGGAAAATCGAAATTTTATAGTTTGCGACCAAAATACGTCTTACTTAGCCCCATCAAAGAAGTTTGTCTTTGTATCTATTGCGCAAATTATGATTTATTTCTTACGAGCTTAATTAATTTTAGATGGAGTAACGTCACAGAGTTGGATGAGAGTCGGTCACAAATAATAAATGCAACAATGTATTCTGAGCCATCTGATTTACGTTATTTACAAGAATGTAAAATATGTCCAGGAATTAAGGGAATTACGTTTCATGTTTTAAAACTGCAAGATGTAGAAGGCACAGAAGAAATTACATATGCTTTGTGAGATAATGGAAACTTAATTAAAAAGACACTATCAATTTCTGCTTTTAAAGATGAACTTTCGGTTTGGACCATGAAGGTTAGTACTCACATGCATGTAAAAAATATACAACGCAAAGCTATAAAAGCAGAAAGAGAAAGTGCTAAAAAGACTCACATCATTTAGTTCTTCAAATAGACGTCGCTGAAAACTGGGCCGTGATTCATAATAAAGCTGTTCAAGGAAAAATCATTGGGTTAATGATCAAATTTCTATTTTCACAGCAGTGTCTTATCAAGGGGATTCGACACAAAGTTTCGCAGTCATATGTGATGACCGAAAACATGATTCAGCGTATGCTTTGCTAGCAGTAGAAAAAATTATAACTTACTTAAAAGAAAATTGTTGTGATTCAATAAACAAAATTACCATTATATCAGACGGCGCCGCTAGCCACTTTAAAAATCGCTTTGAATTATATGAAATAAAACGAGCACCATTTGATATAAAATGTTTGTTCTCTGCTACTGGGCACGGCAAAGGAGCTGTAGATGGTGTGGGTGGACTTACAAAGCATTATGCTACTTCACACAATCTTCGAGAGTCCCACGAAAAATCTATTCAAAATGCTAATGATTTCGTAGAGCACGTTAAAAAATATACTGATGCAATTAAAATAATACATTTACAAGATGTTGAAATAGAACAATTCAGAAAAGCAAAAAATATTGATTGGCTTACAACTCCAAAGTATCCTGGAATTCAAAAAACTCATTTATGGGTTAAAGAAACATGTAATAATAAAACACATTGTTGTACAGCAAAAACTGCCGATCATTTACTAACAAAAGTTAAAACAAAACAAAATAAAAACAAAGGTAGTCATAAAAATAAAAAATACAGAAAATTGAAAATGAAAAAATGAAAAACAGCTATAACGTGTAAGTACGAATGTTTATATTATGTATATTACATAGATATGTACAAACATTCGTTTATGTTGATTATTATTGACTACCATCGTAATAAATGAAAATTTTATTGTATTTTATTAAAGGGCGCGGCAGCGCCCTGCTTGGCGAGTTATAAGGAACGAAGTGACGCACGAGCGAGTGGGGCGAAGGCGTTTTATTTTTTTTTCTCATTCTATGAGCAAAAATACAATATCCGACACAGACGATTTGGTATGTATTAACACCTTCTATCTTCATCTAAATTTTCATAAAAAAAACATGGGGTTTTTGAAAAAATACATTTTTCCAAAAAGTGCATTTTTTAGTAAAAACTGCATAACATGCATTTTTTTATTTTTATGCAAATGTCATGCAGGACATGAAAGAAGGTGCTAATCTGAGTTAAAAAAACTTAAAAAACTTCAAAAACTCGTAAATTGGCAGCTGTTTGAAAATGACCTTGAAAAATAAAATTTGAAAGTTAGGATTTTGTAAAAAATTTTTGACATTGCCAACCGGATGTCATTTTAGTGCAATCGAAAAATGAAAAAATACGTGTCGAATCATTTTTCGAGAAGAACAGCAATACTTTGATTCCAAAATGATCGGTGTGGTAGGCATACTCTGCTTGTTCGATTTGAGATGGATTCGGCCATTTTGAAAAAACGCAAAAATCTATACTTGCGGTACAAAAAATATGATGTGCACCAAGGGCTAAGTGGGTTTTTTGACCTCGTGCGGTTGCAGTACTCGTCTTCGGTTCGCAAACGCACTTGCCTTCGGCTCGTGCTAGCTCACCTTCGACTCGTACTGCAACCCCACACTCGGTCTAAAAAGATCCACTTTACGCCCTTGGCACACAATATACTATACTAGTTATTTATAGGGGTATATAATAGTTATTACACATCACTCTAAGGCTTGAAGCTCATCTACATATAACGCGCCGCTGCGTGCCACGCGTGCCCCACCTGGGGTGCCACGCGTGCTCCATTTATGATAGTTTTTAATTTACTTGTATATATTTGAAAAAAATTTTAGAAAAAAAAGTTGGGCTTTAAAGTTTGAAACTCAAGCTATCAAATACGCTTGGTTTCAATTAGATCTAAAATAATGCCTTGTTTTGGCGGTAGAATGAAAAATGAATCCATCCTTTTTTTGTTACTCTGAATTTTAACTTTATGAAATTTATAAATAAAATATTATTATCATATAACTTTCTCAGACATAAAAACTAGAACAGTTTTTTTAATACATTTTCACGAACGTTTGCTATAAAACGATTATTTACAGCTTTAATATTGGCATGCCAAACTGACCCGCCAGGCTCATCGTGCCCCACCTTCCCCTATGAAAATTTTCTGATGGTGTATATTATAAGATATGACCTATGTACTACAGGTCAAATCACTCTCCGATGGGTATTTTCAAAACGTGTATTAGTATAAAAAAGCTCAATTGAATTTCAAAGATTTTTTTATTTTAAGATACAAACTGCTATTCAATCTCAAACCTGCGCTGCCAAGTCTTATTTTCTAATTAAGAAATCTCAAAAATATCGAAAAACATTAAAATGTTATTACAGCTTTAAAAGTATTCACTGTTGTGAAACTTTTTATTAAAAAAAATCTAGTCAACTTGAAATAATAATTTAACGTATAATACACAATATTGCAAGTTTGAAACTATAAAACTATTACTTGACACTTAATCATTTTTCGTAGCCAGAATTGAAAGGAAAAAGAAATATAAAAAGAAATAAATAAAACTTGGAAATCTTTTTTAATGTTGCTGTTATAGATGTGTCATAAAATAGCGCGTTTTATATGCACCCAACACCGCTTTCGATATTTGGATTGGAAATAAATAGATAGATTGGCTTCAAGACGGCGGCGTCCATAAAGTGTCCTGTCTTTTATATTTGGACTAAAATTTTAAAAATTAAAACAAAATCTTTTTCGTTACTTCAAGGATTCTTTTTTCATATCATACTTGTCTTTTCTCAAATAATCATAGGGAACGAAGCAGTGTCAAAAATGGTTGCATACAAGTCAAAAGAACGTTAGCTTAAGAATGAAATAGGTATTTTGTTGAAACTATTTTTCAATTAAAAATAAAGATAATATGGTATCCTACTTTTGAAAATGAGACGTTCGTAATAATATTTTGTGATTAGGGGAATGGACTTCAACGAACGAGTTATTGTTTAAAAATTGATATATTTTAAACCAACGTTTCGAGGGTTATTTTACCCTCCTCTTCAGGGCTTATGCTATGAAATTTTAACGCATAATAACGTCGTTAAAGTCAATCTACAATAGCGATTGACTATTTTAACGACGTTATTATGCGTTAAAATTTGATAGCATATGCCCTGAAGAGGAGGGTAAAATAACCCTCGAAACGTTGGTTTAAAATATATCAATTTTTAAACAATAACTCGTTCGTTGAAGTCCATTCCCCTAATCACATGATATCCTACTACTTTGTTGATTAGAATCGTCAAAGTATCTTCTACCTACCTTGGCGGGGGTGGCCCTATGCCGGTTCCGGCTCTGCCCCGACCTGTTGCGCCCGTTGCGCTGGGTGACGGAAGCCGAGAGCCTGTCGTCCTCCGGCACGCTGTTGAGCGGCTGCGGACTGTGGGCGCGATGGTGCCGATGGGGCGGCGAGCTGCTGCTTGTGTGCCCTCCTGTGTCGGACATACTCGCGTGCCCGGACGAGCGATTCTCGTCCGACGAGCTGTTGCCCGTGCATTCCGGCCTCCGCTGCAACCGCAAATTCATACCTTGTACGCTCGGTATATACAGATAGTTGGGACCATATGTGTGATCTCGTTTTTCCTTCTCTCACGATTAATAGTAGTGACTTTTTCCTAGCTATTGGACTTTTTATCAAAAAAGGGTTAAGCGAGGCGTGAGGGAATTCGGAAAAATGATTAGGATGATACCCATTATTATAACTCACGACAGCTATAAGATAAAGTTACTTGAGTTATTCATGGACAGAAAGTTCTGTGACTATACAAACGTTTTTTCAGATAACATCAGAGGAACGTATTTGCATGGGGGTATCCAAGAATCAAAATACTCCATTGTATTGTTTGTGACTCTACCCGTGCCAGAATTCACGCGCTCGTAGATGTATATCATAATGGCATGCATGCATTTACACTACCGAAGTTATAACGAAACGAGTTTCATTCTACCAAATTACTTTTCCTCTTCTTTAACCTATATGCGCCTACTCAGAACCGCTTTCCTCAGTCATTAATAAAAACATTTAATTGAATAGATTTTTTTTGGGGGAAAGCGCACTTTTCTTTCTTCAATAAGATAGGTTTAGGGTGACTTGCCCAGTAGATGGACACTCAGGCACAAGTGTGTGTTTAATCACAAATTATTAAAATTATCATTTCTTAAATCTAATATCAAAAGCGATTTTGATAATTCCAAGCATTTGAAATACTCATAAATGTACGAAAAAGTTTGAAAATAATTTGACTTTATTAATAAAATACTAAATTATAGAATATCTCAAAATACCAGTAGATGAACAGTTCTTCTAATAGATGTACGACCCTCCGCCAGTAGATGAACGATTAAATTATAACAATTTCAATTGTAAATCAAATAAATATGAAAACTGGATAATATAATAGCAAACAAATCCATACAACAATCATCGTTACGAAGTTTTTTCTATAAAAAAACAAAAATATTGATGCATCAAGTTTACCGTGTAACATAACCAAAAATAGGGGTTATGAATGAAATTACTAAACTGTTTGTTTACACTTCAAAACATAAAGTTACTTATATAAAAGTGTTGTTATTTAATATATTTCATGTAATTATGTTAATAATTCTTATATTTTACTTAAAAATAGCGATTCCAATGTACTTTTAATGTGTTCATCTATTGGCACGACACTAAAATTTCTTCCAGTAGATGAACCTCAATTCTTCTTATTTTTCTTTAAAATATTTTAATTTTGGACACATTTACTTAAAATTAAATATCTTTTATATATGTATGTGCATTATATATATCTGAAGAATGTATTTAGAAGTCTTTATTTCTGTATTTCTTGAGACCCATGTGCTTCGCTTTGATACAAGAACGCGCCTGAATCTCGAGCGTCGTCATGCGGCGCAGTGAGACTGCCATTCAATGATTTTTTTCAAAATAAATAACTTTTTCCTAAAGATTGTACAACGTGCAATATTTGTATAAAAAACCGCTCTTCTCAATACAAAAACAAATTTTTGTTTTTACTGCTGTAATAAATAATGACGACTAATTTAATTTAACATCGTCCATCTACTGGTAGGTGTCCATTTACTGGGCGAGTCACCCTATATCCCCAAACCTTAATTCATCAATAAAAAAGTAAAGAAAAAAAGTGGCTCTAAACGTATAAAAGATAGTAATTATAGAAGACTTAAAGTGGCATACCTGAAGGGCTCGGAGCTCATGGAGGCTGAGATGATGATGCTGTGACTGATGGGGATGATGAGCGGTGGGCGTCATCGGCGTCGGCGTCGGCGCCACGCTGTCCGTGTCCCGCTCCGCTACCATGTGAACCGCGTTCGCTTTCGGCGAGCCATTCGTTGCGTCTTTTGTGTACGGAGGGCAGTACAGTTCGCGGTTGCCACCGTTAGGCCTTCAATAATATTTACAAAATTCACGTTTTTTTTTTATCTCATTTGGTATTGGTATTACTTTTAATTTAAACGTAAATTATTTATACACGAAAAAATTTTTATAGTAAAAATTACGATATTTCATTGCAAATAAGGGACAGGCTCATATTCTTATAAAAATTACTGTAATATATCGTAAAAGTTGCCATTATTTTGCTATTTTATAGCGATTTTTACTATATATTGTAGTAATTTTTCTAAAAAACTTTTCTCCGTACAAAAATAATTCGATATTATTAGAGAGAAAAATATCACTCAACCAATACTCTCGATAGTATTGGTTGGTGAAAAAAAAAATGTTAGTCGATCTTTACGTAAATTACGCAAACGCAAAAGTCAATACTCGGCGGGTTGCTGCTGTCTACTGTCGCCGGAATTACGCAAAGGTGTAATTGACAGCCGAACCTGACCGTAAGCTGTGCAGTTTCATTCAACTATCTATGTACATGTCCGATACTGGACTTTATACTCTACTTTGCACAGCGACGTGTTTTATTGTATAACCTTTAGAGAGCCAATATACTGGCTTAACCCTCGATATAAGATAGGAAATTAATTAATTAATTAATTAATTAATTAAAAAAATTATTTCGATTTTTCCATATTTTTCTTTATTTTTTTTAACCGACTTAATAATATCCGATTGGGCCGACAAAAATATGGATTGATAGGTAATTTTAAGACCTTTCAGAAAATGGGCCTAATTCCCACCGATATCCAAACCCAGAGCTGAAAAAAATTATTTTCGATTTTTCGATATTTTTCTTTATTTTTTTTTAACGACTTAATATCATCCGATTAGATTGACAAAAATATGGATTGATAGGTAATTTCAAGGCCTTTCAGAAAATGGCCCTACTTCCCACCGATATCCAAATTCGGCGATGAAAAAAAAAAATTTCGATATTTTGCTTTATTTTTTTACTACCGACTTAATATTATCCGATCAACTATATAATTGAACTTGCACAACTTCAAAATAAGCTTTAAATACCTGCCAAAGATAAACTTGGTTTCTCTGGTCAGTTTCGAGTTATGCTACGGACAAATTTATAACACACATACACACTCACACACACACACACACATACATACACACAGATATTTTCTGGAAAATGCATATTTCGACTCAGGGAGCTCAGAAATATCGAAAATCATCGAAATCTCGAGGTCAAAAAATTTCCCCGTTACCAAGCTTTCTCTTTGAGAAAGCAACAATACACATATGAGGAAATCCATGAAAATTTTTATTTTAGGTGAGTAAAAAAAAATTAATTTTTTTTTGTAGCACATTGTTGATCCAACTTTTTTCGTAAAGTAATATGTTTAAATAACGAGAAAAATGTCGGGCTCTTAGTTTTTTTAAATACTTTTTCTTTAATTGGGAGAATTTCCTTTAATCGTTAATGAAATTAATTAATTAATTAATTTTTAATCCTTTAACAGGCTTTTTATGCATTTTCTTAGAAGGATCGCACGTACCCTAAATGCCGCTCCTCTAAAGGTCGATCAAAGGAATGTTCCTGTGTACGAATGAAAAGATCGCTTTTGGCGAGCACTATAGCTCTTGGGCTATGAAAATTACCCTCTCAGCCGCCACTGCTGCACGAAGCTCCAGTCAGCCTTGAAGCCTGTGGTGTCGCCTGGCAGAGACCAGTAGTCCTCCAATTTGCTCTCGTCCTCCTCGATCTTCAGAACATCTTCCCTACACGGCTTGACACTGATGATAATCTCCCCGTTGCCGTTCTTCCAGCTAGCGTCCTTCTCCTCCTCGAGCTTCGGCGCTTCGACCGCAAGCACCGTCTTGCAATCGTCAGCAGCACCCGGCAATCGATCGTCGCCCGCTTCGTATGGACCTCCGACTTCTATAACCGCCTTGTTCCTCTCGAGCTCGGCCTCGTGCTCCTTCTCCCTACGCGTTGTATCCCCAAAGTATATGACAGTCTTGTGCGGCTGCTGCTGTTGTTGCTGCTGTTGCTGCTGTTGCTGCTGGCGTTCCTCCTCCTGTTTGCGCGGGGGCTCGGGCAGCGTGGCGCACCGCTCGTAGTCGGACTCAAGGTCGGAGGCTGCCTCTTCCTGCCACTCGCGCGTCGGGGTGCGGCTGACGAACGGCAGCGCCCGGCGCAGGATGAAGTTGCCGGCCAGGGCAGGGCTGCCGCCGCTGGCCATCGTCGTGGGCAGGGACGGCTCCGAGCCGAACTGCTTCAGTTCCAGGCAGAGGATGCACCGGCAGTTCCGGCGATCATTGCACTTGTTCGCGCGGGGGAAGAGGCTCTTGGCGCGCATCCTACAGCTGTCGGACCCGAGCGCGCGACATTCTTCTTATTTTCTTGTGGAAGCTCTTTGGAAGAAACCCAAGCGGTTCCGAGCAAACTTCTCCCTCAGGCCGATGCTATGTCGAGATAGCGCCTCCAACACTTGCGTAGGCTTAACTAATTCAAGCGCACTAACGGAAATTAGGACACTGCCCGCCCTGCGACACACACTCACTCGCCCACTGCTCCCGCACCTCGACGCAGTCAACTAAATGAATAAATAAACAAACAAATGTGAAAACGCGAGTACAGCGCGCCAAAGTGAGCGAGGTTCGATGCAATCGGCTTGCGCTCGTTTCGTTCACTGCTGCCTCGGAAGCCGGTGCGGGCTTGCACTCGCGCGTTGTGTTATTTTCTCTCTCTCTCTCTCTCTCTCTCTCTCCGTTCTGCGCGCTCGCACTTCTGTCGCGAACGCACGCACGTGACTGCGTCCATGGGCCCGCGGTTTCCTGCCGCAGTGCGCCGGAGGTGAAAACGCCCGTGGATACGTACGTGTGTGTACAAACGCACTTCCTCCGGAATATAGCGGGGTAGGAGGAGAGGGGGGGGGAGAGAAAAGTGCTCGCTGCTCCTTTTTTTGCCCCGCCAATCCTCACCTTTACTTTCGGTGTCTATGGCTGCGAGTTCCCACTGCTGGCTTTCATTCAATCGCTCACGTTCACTTGGGAGATTCGTGGTGCTATGAACTATACTTGTTTCCGTACAGTGGGTAGAAGAGTGAGGAGGCACTCGGGCATATAGGGTATTGATAATTGCTGGTGCAAATGCACTTTTGTTTATTGATGAAGCGATGAGTAATTCCTATAATTGTTAGTTTCTTGATATAGCTGTGATTATATGTTTGTAATAATATTGTTTTGTATATAGAGATGAACGGCGCCGAACTATATCTGGCCCGCTTAATTAATGCTAACACCTTATTCATTTGAATATACCTGCCGATCACCGGCGTTTCGTCTTCCGCTATTTGTATGTACGTTTTAAATTTACCACTCTCGAAAATCTCTATTTTTTCTTTTGCTCTCTTGCATTGCGAGCAAACGTAAAAATGAAGTAAGCAATCACATACTATTATTTTGCATAAATTATGCGCCGTAAGCGGCACCGATTCTTATCGGCGCGCAATTTCACTTTCGTTATCGTTATTAACGACTTCTCGTGTCGTTACATTTTATTTTATATACGCGCACGCATGCGTATATATAAATAATGTTCAACTTCAAGGCCACTCGAAAAGTAATACCGTGGCATTTGCATACTCGAATTTCTTGAATGACCGAGATCTTTAAAGAAGAAAAAAAAAGAAACGATGAACAATACTTTCTTTTCATTAAACAATTGCAGGCTATACGATTGGCTTGCAGGCGAGGATGTCAGACATCCTGTGCGGCCAGCCTACATTGTGTCATCGCCGTCTTCCGTGACGAGCAACACCGGCGTACCATTGTACTTATTAGTTCATTATTATTGTCTTCTTTTATTATTTCGGTCTTTATGCGCACGGCCCGTTTACAGGTCATTATACACTCCGCTAACCCTGCGCGAGCCTCTTCCTTGCCGCACCCACATAACCATCTGCCTGCGTATGCGATTGCAAACATTCATCCTGTCGCCATTAAAGAGCCCACAGTATGAAAACATATTCTGCGCACTGTCTCGATGCAACAAATGACACTAGGCGCGTACGTTTTTGTATAGTATATCGGTGCAATTGGATCTGCGCCGCCGCGAGGCATATAAGTAGCGGCTACGATCATTCATGTCCGCCAAGAAGTCGCCTCGACTCGCCGTGCGCGCTCTTATATATATATATATATATATATATATATATATATACGTTCCTCTCGCGGGTTCAAGGCCCGCGCGGAGTAGGTATTGTCCGTGCTCACGCGGTGGAGCTTCGTGGCTTATTACAGGCGTCAAGGGCGACAAATCCGCCCGAAATCGCTATTCATTCTTACATATTGTATATTCGATTCCCGTCGTTCTTTCTTTTTTTTTCTTCATTCGTCAAGGAAACGGCGATGTGAATAAAATATCGCTATATTATGGTGAAACCGCGGAACTTTTGAATTCTCGCCCCTGGGGAGAGAGAGACATCAGTCGCTAATCACGTCAAAATAATTTGTTAACTTTTCCATCGGTTAATTATTGCATACGCGTGGTGGTTCTTATTAAACGTATAAATCCTCTAATTGCGACCTTCTCGATATAAAACATTAGCCTCGCGGGCTCACAATGGCCGCATTGTCAAGGTGTGAGTTTGTACAGTGGAAAAGCTATCAGTGACGCGCCAGTGTATGTGTGTGTGTGTATATATATATATATATATATATACAGAGACGTGAAATAGAAATTGGCCTGCTGATTTCGTGTGAAAAAGAGAGCGCGCGTGCACACGGAGACTCTTGATGGCTTTTAATTAGCCTGAAAGTCGCTATGCGGCGGGCAGATGCTCGCGCGCGCGAGGCTGTTCGTATGGAAAGGAAAGGGATATACGTAGTATAAAAGAGAGGGAAGTAGACGGGGGAGTTTGGTATTATGGGAACCGGGTGATCGAGATAATGCGTCTGGAACCAATTGCACCTGCGGCGAAAACCTCTCCCGAGCTAGCCCGCTGCACAATTTAGACTAATAGCCACCTATTTTCGCTCAACTTCTCCATCTCTATAGCGATATATATTGTATATATGTGTCTTTTTCTCCCTTTCCGAGTTTTACGATTAATTTTGCAATAAATTTTTTATGGCTCGCTAAACTGTGCCATCCTCGGCGATATTTATCGGGGAGATTTTATACGGCTCGTTTGCACTCAATGAAAGGAAAAAAGAAATTAGAAGAATGAGCTTTTGTTTTTGTACATCGCGAGTGGAAAGCGCGTCTCGTATGTATAAAGGTTGTCGTGGGAGTCTTGAATTTTCTGATTAATTAGAAATGAAGTGAAAAGTTTTACTGTGTAGTATAGCGTCTTCTATGTTTTTGGTATATTTTAAAGATGGCCGTATAATCAAGGATGAAAAAGAGAGAAATAGCGAAAATGTTTCTAATTCATATAAGAGTGTACTAGTTTTATGACAGAGAGTCTGTAGGTCAGGGGCGAACACGAGAAAGAAACGACTTTATTATACCTGTTTGCCCCGTTTCCGCTTGCATTTTCAACGAGAGCATGCACTTTCCGTCCGCTTCCTTCCCTAACTCGACTGCTGCCGCTACTGTGCGTATAAGCAACTTTCATTTTCTCCGTCCTATGACGCTCATATCCTCTCTTATTTTTCTTCAAAACATGGAAATCTCTTTTCATACTGTGTAATAAACTTTCGTTCCGTTGATATTCTTGTCCTACTATAAGAGTTGTAAACTGAATTATAATACCAAATTAAGTTCTACTTAAAAAAGTAAAAACAATAGAGGTAAACAACTTTCGTTTTTTTAAAAGTGATTGTAAGGTAATGATTTTATTCCTCTCATGCCGAAATCCTCAACCAAAAATCTTACTTATCACACTGTAAATATTACGAGATTCACTTTTATTGCGCGTGTTTAAAGATAAAGAAAACGAGAAGATAAATCCAAAGTTAAAAATAAAGTCGAGAGGCGCGCGCAAAGTGTTTATTAAAATGAATTTACGGCTTCAAAGTGCAAGAATACGTTTCGCAAGGAAGGGCAGAGCTTTGTGTGTGCACATGCTTATAACCATAGAGCTCGTATACACGAGGGTCCTGAGCACACGAATTTCAAGTTGACCCGCGATCGTTATCAGACAGAAAGAAGCCGCAATACTTAATAAGCGACCCACACACACACACACACACACACACACACACACACACACACACACACACACACACACACACACACACACACACACGCACGCACACACATACACACACACGCACGCACGCACGCACGCACGCACACACACACACACACACACACATACACACACACACACACACACACACACACACACACACACACACACACATACACACGCACACACAACACAGGCAGCGTATACTCGCGGCGATTATTATCTTGTGGGGCGTAAGTTATCGTTTCTCTCTCTCTCTCTTCTCTCTCTTTCTCCTCCAGCTCGAACGCTGAGATAACGCTTGCGGCACCAGTCGCTACATGGTCTTTGTGCTCTCTGCAACTTTTATGCGTCGATGCTTATACAGACGGCGAGGAGCCAGATGGATGGGGTATGACAGGTAATTGAGAGATTCGCTTAATGATGTATTAACTGACGGATAAAAGAGAGACTGAGTAAGAAATTTTTAAAATAAATGTGTATATTTATTGAAGAAAAGTGAACTAGAGATATAAAAAAAATAATCAGAAATAATTTTAGTGAGTCAGTAATTGGTTTAGTAATGTTTGAATTTTCAGAATTTTCTCTGTAATTTTACTTGCGGGTAGATAGCACATATATGTTCATTCATACTGAATCACAGTAAAGTAAGTGTATAGAAGTATTAATAATAATAAAATGAAAAATTCAATGAGTTTTGAAAAGTTCTATTTGTCAATGACAAGATGACATTTCTCGTGAAAATTTATAGTTTCAATATCGGGTTACAAGTTGTGAAATCAAAAACAGCTAGTTGTATAATTGACAAGATTAATATCGCTGTCGCATAGTGCATCTGATATATCTTTGCACATAAGTGGGCATCATTAATCGCTCAAAACAAATGGTGAAAATCTGCAAATCGGAATTCTCAACTTTATTTTCTAGTATTCAACAATAGCTTATACACCGCCCGCGCAAAAAAAAGTGTGGGCCATACATTGCCCACAGTGTTGGACAAGTATGGGCAATATATGGGCCATTGCAAGCCACATTAGAGCAATATATGGAAGATACTCGGCCCCGGCGCCTGAGCCGAATTCGGGCTGGAATCGAGCCATAGTATTCCCACCAGTATCCCATATAGTTCCCATATAGTTGCAATATTAGTCCCATATTTATTTTCATGAGACCCAACAAAAAAAAACAACATAAATAAATAAATAAGCGTAAAAAACAATCCTATTTTGCATGTAGTGGGACTGTAAAATATATATATATAAAAAAAAATTCTTTGTTTTAGTTATTATAGTTATAGTATTTAGTTATGTTTATATCAAAGGATCAAATGGAGATTATCTGGCTGTAATCTGAAACGAATGATGATGTCGTTCAAGTATTAACCTCCATTTGATCCTTTGATATAAACATAACTAAATAGCTCAGTCGGTAGCGAGCAAGCCTAGTAATTCAAAGGTTCGGGGTTCGAATTCACTCAAAGATTTTTTTTTTTGTTATTTATTTTTTTTTTTTTTTTTTTTTTAAATAATAATTTAACAGTCACAGTACATGCACAATAGGATTGTTTTTTACGCTTATTTATTTATTTATTTATTTATTTTTTTTGTTGTTAATGGTTCTCATGAAATTAAAAATATGGGACTAATATGGGAACTATATGGGATACTGGTGGGAATACTATGGCCCGATTCCAGCCCGAATTCGGCTCAGGCGCCGGGGCTGAGTATCTCCCATATATTGCTCTAATATGGCTTGCAATGGCCCATATATTGTCCATACTTGTCCAACACTATCGGCAATATATGGCCCACAAATTTTTTTTTGCGCGGGCGAACATTTAGTGAAATGTAAAAGAAGATGGAAAAACGTTTGATGTTAAAAGGACGGGGCGAGAAGAAGAAGGAGAAGGAGAAGGAGAGAGAAAAAACGCGCGTTGATCGCAAGGCGATAGGTAGGTATAGATATATATATAACAGACCGAAATAAAAGACGGCGAGACGCGAGTTAGAAAGTGCGCAGGATCGCGCGCTGCAGCGCTGCAGCAGAACTGTCATCGACGCGGAGATATACAGATTGACAGAATTACTTTGAACACTTTTCTCCAACGATTTTCTCATCATTCGCGAAACCGATTTGGAAAAAGTAGTAGACCATTTTGAAGAGTGGATCGAGAGTTTTCCAATGCTATTATAGCACATCCGAAACTATTGACGGCAAAAAGTGCTGTCTACCCCGATCGCAACGCCACCTACTGTCAAAAGTGTTTTTTGTCAATTAAAATAATTTGGGGCAATTATAATATAAAATTTGAGTTTTTGCACGTGCATTAGGTATTAAAGAAAAAATTAGAACAGTTTTCACAAACTAAAGTCAATCAATAAATGCGTATTTTGTAGTGAAACGCGGGGAGAAGCTTACCGTAACGCCCACTGGACGTTTGATTTTTCTCTACAAAACACAAGTTCATTTATTCATCTAAATTCATGAAACTTGTTTAAACATAATCCTTATTAACTTCTACACATGCGAAAACTGAGTTATGATGAATTTAAAATTTGTAAGTACACCTAAATTAATGAAAATACGTAGATGAAGTCATGGGGGCGCTGCAATCTATTCCGGAGTTGGGGTTTAGGTAGAGAGCACTCTTAAGGGGATGCCTTACTCGTACTATTACCGACCGAGCAATTCACACAGTTTCAAGCTGATTAAAAATAAAATACGTCGAATCACAAAAAATTAAGAGAACACTCTTCTGTGTTTTTTAACGTTCTATCATCCAGTCAAAGTTTGGAGTCGAAATATCAAGCCGTTTTTTCAAAAACTTTGAACGAAATTAAATTTAACCTGAGAAGGAATTAAATTTAATTTCGTTCAAAGTTTTTGAAAAAACGGCTTGATATTTCAACTCCAAACTTTGACTGGATGATAGAACGTTAAAAAATACAGAAGAGTGTTCTCTTGATTTTTTGTGATTCGACGTATTTTATTTTTAATCAGCTTGAAACTGTGTGAATTGCTCGGTCGGTAATGGTACGAGTATGGCATCCCCTTAAGGGTATGGCTTATACCAGCAGAGTTCTCTGCCGTACCGACCACAATGTTTTTAATTCAATATTAATTGTTATAAGCTTTTCCTTGAATTCTGAGTGTCGACGCACAAAGGCAAACTTATTATCTAATTTCTGGTCAAATTTTAGATAAATGTATTGGAAAATAAAGACGAAATTTGAAAAATCGCAACGTCGCATATTACTATATTAGCCTCAAAATATGACATCTTGCGATTTTTCAAATTTCGTCTTTATTTTTCAATAGATTTATCTGAAATTTGACCGGGAATTAGATAATAAGTTTGCCTTTGTTCGTCGACCCTTGGAATTAAAGAAAAATCTTTTAACAATTAATATTTAATTGAAAAGATTGTGGCCGGTACGGCAGAAAACTTTGCCGGTATAAGGCATCCCCCAAGGGATTAACCTCAAAATATAACATTTTGCGATTTTTCAAATTTCGTCCTTATTTTCAAATAGATTTATCTAAAATTTGAATTAGGGAATTCAAATTAGGTAATTAGGGAATAATTCAACACAAAACTATGCAATTAGGGAATAAGTTTACCTTTGTGCTTCAACTCTTAGAATTAAAGAAAAAGCTTTCAACAATTAATATTTAATTGAAAACATTGTGGCCGGTACGGCAGAAAACTTTGCCGGTATAAGGCATCCCCTTGGAGCCATGGAAATAAATCCAGTCGCGCGCGCTTCTCGAGGTATTTGACCTGTCCTTCGATATTCTCCCTCTCCCCACTGGTGCGAGCGACGAGCGATGGGAATTTCAAATTCTAATGCTCGCGCGGTGAGATTTCGCAAAGAAGAAGCATATATGCACGCACTCGATAAATCACTCGCGGAAATTCATTAAGCTCGTTCATTAGGCAACGATGAAAATTCGATTTGCCTCACGCTCCTCTTTATTTGCGCATAATTCTGTTTGCTTGAGAATATTCGTGTAAACACTGCTATAATATATTGTTTTGCTCTGATGAGAGGCTGTTTGGGTAGATTTGAATAATTTCGTCTTTTTGTGGGACGACTTTTTCAACATTTTCATGTGAATGTTAACCGTGAAATGGTAATGAGCTAAGTTGTCTGAGAAGATTGATAGGCAAATTTTTTTCAGCTCCGGAATGAATATGAATGACTAGACCATGACAGCGTGTGGGATAAGCGGTGTAAAAAAGGTTCAAACTGTAATTTCTCTATTAACATCAATTACTACTGACGTGCAAGGAAAAAGCTGCGGAGTAACATTTCATTTCAACTTCTTATTCGCCTTAAGAGGGTGTGGTACTCATGTACTCTGTTTTACCGGCAGAACACGATAAATTCTATATTATTAAAATAAATATATCGAATCACGTCTTATAAAGAGATAGTTGCCCTGCGCAATGTAATAATCTACCAGCCTACGCAGTTTTGAGCTCAAATATCAACGGCATCCTAAAAAATTTTGCGAACAAAAGTAACCGAAATTTCGTTCGCAAAATTTTTTAGGGTACCATTGATATTTGGGCTCAAAACTGCGCAAGCTGGTAGATTATTACATTGCACAGGGCAACTATCTCTTTATAAGACGTAATTCGATATATTTATTTTAATAATATAGAATTTACCGAGTTTTGCCGGTAAAACAGAGTACACAAGTATCACACCCCCTTAAACAAAGTAATACATCAATCGCAGAGAAGTTCCTATGCCGTACACATATCGACTGCTGCAGCACGCTCGTGTCGGAAAAGACAGAAGAAACAGACGCGATTTTTTTTTTTCGAAATTTCAAACGTTTCGGAAGAATTAATGGCACAACTTAGATGCCGAACAGGTCAAGCAATTAAACCTTTTTCGAGATTCCTTCTGCGTTTTTTTTTTCGAAGCGCCGGCGGAGAAACAAGCACAGATAAATCGTGCGCGCATGCGCTCGGGGCAGAAGGATTACAGTGTAGAAACTGACTATTTCGTGTAGGCATGCGCATATATATATATATATATATATATATATATATATATATATATATATATATATATATATATATATATATATATATATATATATATATATATATATATATATATATATATATATATATATATATATATATATATATATATATATATATATATATATATATATATATATATATATATATATATATATATATATGTGTGTGTGTTGTCAGTATACCCTGTGAAGCACATACATTTTTGTTTGGAAAGTGGAAAATTCGAGAGGCTCTGTCGAGGGGGCTTGACTGGGATGAAAATTACGCGTTACAAAAGGAGAGCGGAGGGAAAAAGAGGAAGACTATAAGTGAGTTGAGGTAGGAAGGCGAAGGAGGAGAGAAATAAAGGTCCACGTTCTTCTGAACTGGTTCGCTCACCTCTCGTTCGCTCGGCTCCGTCTCTCTTTTTCTTGCCCGTATGTCTAAACCACGACACAACCTTCGAGGGCAAGATTTAAAGGAGCGCATTGGGCTGTTTGTAATGCGCGTGAGTGTCCCTTTTGTCACGGGCGTCCCGTATCAACTAACTATTCGACAATTTTCGGGTAAAGGAACACTAAGGCGAGAGGAATTCTATTCGATTTTTCAGCTCGCGATGACTCATTGCTGGGAAAAATTTATTTTATTTAACCCTATATATATCTACAATCGGTACAGCCTATGTATTATAAAAACGGCTAAAATCAATAAAGATGTTACGTTGCGTTTTGTTGAGAACATTATTAATATAGGTTAAAATTCTGTAAACTCATTATTCATATCGATACATCATCGCGCAGAAATTGGAAGTCGGTGTGTAGACGAGAGCTCAGTTAGGTACGATCGCTCGCGTCCCATATACGTCCATATCTTCTCGCACATTTTATGCTTGAAAAGCACAACGGCCAGATGCGTTGAATCAACGAGCATAAGATATTATCGGCTTAATTACATATCATATCATTCTCTAGCCCGAGCCCTCGCCGTCCCGAAAACTACGATAGAGACTGAGAGAGCTGTTTAAACATTGCGGAATAAATCACACACGCCAAAATGTTAATAGAATACCCCAAAAGGGAAATATCCAACATCTACCTCTAACTAGAATTTCCAGTCGTTATCGAGAAAGACTGCTCACGCGAAAGCCGATTAATCACGCGTCGCGCGTTACACATATGTACAAATCCGCGGACTACAGACAACAACTGGGGTACAAAAACGGAAAAAATTTTTTTTGAGGGCACACCTACCACATAAGGTTTTTTCGGTTCTTTGGGGGTCCCCCAACATGAAAATACTCGTGTACACTCATTATCCGTTGCCAAACTTTTTTGCCGACGAAATCAATTTTTCTTATGGAAATTTAACATGGGAAAAATGGACGAAAAGTAGTCATTGATGATTAACCAATAGCAAACTATTGAAGAGGCCAAACCAAATTTCACAAAAAAGCGATTAAAGTTGAAGAATAGAGCTTTAATTTGAGATGAGAATCGTTAAAATCGGTCGATTCTGTGCAAAGCTAGGTGAAAATGGCGAAAAATGACAAAAGTTGAAGAATTACGTGGGTTCGAAAAATATCTCTCATTTTCGTCATTATTCGCTATTTTCAAATTCATGTAGCTTTGCACAGAATCGACCAATTTTAACAATTCTCATCTCAAATTAAAGCTCTATTCTTCAACTTTAATCGCTTTTTTGTGAAATTTGGTTTGGCCTCTTCAATAGTTTGCTATTGGTTAATCATCAATGACTACTTTTCGTCCATTTTTCCCATGTTAAATTTCCATAAGAAAAATTGATTTCGTCGGCAAAAAAGTTTGGCAACGGATAATGAGTGTACATGAGTATTTTCATGTTGGAGGACCCCCAAAGAACCGAAAAAATCTTATGTGGTAGGTGTGCCCTCAAAAAAAATTTTTTCCGTTTTTGTACCCCAGTTGTTGTCTGTAGTCCGCGGATTTGCACATATAAACTTTATACACACAGCGATGCCGAAGCGTTTCGGGAGCGTAGAAGCTCGCGCTCGAAATTATACGAGAGGCGGCCGCTATGCTTCTGAAATAATTTCCGAGAGAGAGAGAGAGAGAGAGAGAGAGAGAGAGAGAGAGAGAGAGAGAGAGAGAGAGAGAGAGAGAGAGAGAGAGAGAGAGAGACGGTGCTGCAGCGAGTGCGCGCGCTCACTCTCTGCTCCGGTCGTTCGCCGGTCGTTGGCTCCGAGCGAGTCTCTCTCTCTCTCCCTCTCTTGCGCCGGCCGGCAGCATAATTATCTGATCGTAAAATTCACTTTACATAGCTGCAGACAATTTCGATCCCAAAAAGCCGGCTCGCGAGCACTATAGTATACACAGGCGAATTCCAAGTGGAAAATGAGCCGCTAAGAGAAAAATTGTGCGCGTCCGAAAAATGATTCACCTTCGCCCAAAGACACGCCGCGCGTAATTACTTTGTTTCGCGCCGGCCAATTTACGACACGGCGTACATATATACACGCGACTTTATGCCGCAACGACGGCGTGGAAATAAAATGAAAAAGTAGTGAGGACCTGCGCGGCTTCGGCCGGAGGATCTCGTGGCCGGGCTCAGGTATGCAGACGTTCAGGCTCAGCGGGCCGCCGTAGTGCTGCTGCTGCTGCTGCTGTTGCTGCTCGGGGCTGTTGTTGGCGGGCGCGTCCAACTGTTGGCTCGTACTTGCTGGCGGCTGCTGGGGAGGGGTCGCGTCCAGGAACTGAGGCTGACCCGGCGCCGGTAGGTCCATCGTTGCGGATGACGTAAGGATCAGTCGGTGGACCGCTGGTACTCCTAGAAATTGAGCGCTGTGAGTTGAGAATGTTTGCGAAGGGAATGGTGGTAACGAGTAGATGATGAGATAATCAGGGATTCACACGTCTGCGTGTACATGAAGAGCCTCGTTTATTTGTGTATTCAACTCTTCCTCGAATTAGAATTGAAAACAATTAGAAAGTCTTTCTAATTATATGAAAATAAGTTTATAGTCTCTCCTGTCGTGTATAAGCCGTGAAAAATGGAAAGTTGGATCTGACTCTTGGCGGTGAATATATTATTATGTTTGGCTCGTGTGCATGCGCGCGCGCGCGCGCGAGATCCCGGGATAGGAACAAAGGGGGCCACCCGAGGGAACGTGATCGCTATCGTGATCGCGTGGCAGCGGCACCGCCTCATCATTCGATAAACTCAATTTTCACACTCTCCGAATGCTGCATTTTCGCTTTTCTTATCCCTCACACTTGCCCCTCTCTCCCTCGAAGGAGTTATTCTTGTTTAATTCAATTTCGAAAATGAAAATCAAGTCATTTTTGGAAACGAGTCGAAAGTTGTTAATTCAAAAAT
Organism: Torymus aiolomorphi; assembly: GCA_036365515.1. Taxonomy (NCBI): domain Eukaryota; kingdom Metazoa; phylum Arthropoda; class Insecta; order Hymenoptera; family Torymidae; genus Torymus; species Torymus aiolomorphi. The sequence goes on from CM070875.1 coordinate 14,510,766, forward strand.
AAAGGTAAAAATAAACTCGCGGAGATACAGAAAGTCAAAAAGGGGGTAATACGAATTAGCGCAGCACGCACGAAGAACCAGTATTATATTGATATTCCGGTTATAAATTGAACACTATTTTTACTTTGCTTTTTTCCTAACTCCAAGCAATGGTATAATCTGTCGACTTTTGCAGTAGCAGAATTTTCTTTCAAAATACCAAAGCATTAAGGTCCACTACAGTTGAAAAGCAGCTCGAAAGCAGAGCACACAGGCATGTTAGATGAAAGCAATTCACGCGTTCCCCCCGTCCCATCTTATACACTCGCGGCGACTTTCTTCCGAACCCGTTCCTATGTAAGAATCGCGAGCGCAGCGTCGACGCGAGAGGAATCCGAAGGTCATTAACGAGCTGAGTTCGCGCCCGTAATTAGCTGCTGATCCTTATCCAGGGAGCTAGCTCGTGCCAACTTACTGAGATTCAATTATAATTAGCTCATGCGAATGGCACCCGCACTCGCACGAAAAAAGTGCCTAGGCCAAGAGATGCAGCACTCGTTATAATGTGCTCTAGGCTGCGAGTGAAAGAGATTCTATGACAGAAGAAACCCGCGTAATTAGCGGCACGCGCGTTTTATCAGCTAATACGCGCGCAGCGGCAGCTGTCGTTCGCTTCGTTTCCGCGAAATCATTGGCAGAGAATGAGAGGGAGAGAGATAACAAGTGCCATTTCGCCTTTATACGCGGACGCACGAAAAAGCGATAGTCCAGGCGCGCAAAAGTTATGGTGATTGCGATCAGTTATAAAACGACCAAAGTCTCGGTCGGCCATAAATTACTCCACCTGCGAAGGATCCGCGCGCTGCTGGTGGTTGGGGCGGGCAACGCTCGGTCCTCCTATAAATACCAAGCTCAATTTTTCCGTATACGAGGCAAAGGAGAGAGGGAGAGAGAATATTGGCGAAAGGTCGCGTCCGCTCCCCGCGGCCCGCGGGGATATATAAAAATCCGCCGCTCGCTCGCCGTTGGCGCGCACACACACCGCGAAAGGGAAGATCCGCGTATATAAATGAGCATTGGCTTTGCCCGCGCGCCAGACCAACGGTAAATGGCTTTTTGCAGTTTCTCTTTTTGCAGGCCGCCGAGCGCGTATCGTTCGCCGCGCCTGCAAAAGGAGGTCACACTCGTGTGCGAGATATCTCTGCGTTCCACGCGCATTTTGCTACGAGCGCGCGCGCGATCAACATCAAGATGCTGTATGTCGAATTCTACAGAAAATTACCCCTAACTGTGCTCGAAAAATCGTAAAAATTCAAAGTTGAAGCACACCTCCAACAACTGGTTTTTCCTATTCTGTAGCAAAAATAATGCACAAAATGCGTGTCGAACCAAGGAAATCGGAATAGTGTTTTTCAGGAAGCTACATTTAAGTTTTCTTATGAAAATTTAACATGGAAAAAATGGACGAAAAGTGGTCATTGATGATTAACCAATAGCAAGCTATTGAAGCAGCAAAAAAAAAATTCACGAAAAGGCGATTAAAGTAGAAGAAAAGAGCTTTAATTTGAGACTAGAATCGTTAAAATCGATTGATTCTGGGCAAAGCTACGTGAATTTGAAAATGGTGAAAAATGATGAAAAATGACCAAAACTTTAAGAATTACGTGGATTTGGGAAAAGTCGCTCATTTTTGGTCATTTTTCGCAATTTTCAAATTCACGTAGCTTTGCACAGAATCGACCAATTTTAACGATTCTAGTCTCAAATTAAAGCTCTTTTCTTCTACTTTAATTACTTTTTTGTGAAAATTTTTTTTTATCGCTTCAATAGCTTGCTATTGGTTAATCATCAATGACCACTTTTCGTCCATTTTTCCCATGTTAAATTTTCATAAGAAAACTTAAATGTAGCTTCCTGAAAAACACTATGCCGATTTCCTTGGTTCGACACGCTTTTCGTGCATTATTTTTGCTACAGAATAGGAAAAACCAGTTGTTGGAGGTGTGCTTCAACTTTAAATTTTTACGATTTTTCGACCACTGTTAGGGGTAATTTTCTGTAGAATTCAACATATATGTGGATCTGCAGATATAAAGCTGCATATATACACGCTCGCTTTCGGGAATATATACTAATGCAACGCGAGAGTGACCAATTAAAAATTCTTATTATATTGTACGTAAGCGCCGAGAAAGTAATAGCTCCAATAATTTTTCGCGCGCGCCTGCATTACGGTTATGGTGTTGATGCGACAATTATTTCGAAATTTCTTGTATGGTAATCGTTCCACTCGCCAAACGACATAAATGATTGATCAGGTCCGGAAGACTTGCCACTACTACCGCTGCTTTTTTAAATATACTCCGTTAATAGCGATTTACTGTTACATCCTGTGCGTTGGATTCTTTTTTTTTTTTTTTTACCTAACACCCCGTTTTATACAGTGTATATATCGAGATTGTAAACAGAAAATTATGGTTTTACAGTTATTTTTCTATATACCTATGTGTGTAAATAATCAGTAAAGCGAAACTAAATGCGCTTATGTATGCCTTTTTGGATATCATATTCAAATTGATAACCACGAAATGTTATTGTTTATTTTCCCACAGAGAAATCTCAAATCTAACCCTTCAACGTATACAACGCAGCACGGTGTCTATTATGTTGGAGTTACAAATGCTCAATAGATGATGCATCTGACCAAAGAAATCTTGTCAAAGTGCAGTAAAGAATGATGGATACGCCGCCGCTGCCGTTCAGCACGAAAGGCTTTGTATAAGATGGAACTCCTGAGAAATTATCCACTCGTCGAGATCTCTCGTGTCCTAAAATATTCTTTCTGATTCCTCGAATACAACAAGTATACCGGGTTTAAAAGATTTTCGAATCGATTTTTATTTTTATCTAGCACGTTTCGTGGCGTCCTCGCAAAGACTGGTACTCGGAGAAGAAAAATATTATAGTCAAAATTATTGTATGGCAATTTTTTGATCATTCGAGTCTGTCTTACTTTTGCAAACAGACATGGCAATTTTTAATACAACATTTTTCTACGTGTACGTTTCACAAAACTGCAACGAAAACTAGCATTATTCATGACTATGCATCGAATGCTAGTATACAGTTCGCGAGATTGTGACCAAAAGTAGCACGATTCACGAGTTTGCAACGAAAAACACTAACAGTTCGCTTGCGCCCGTGCTAATTTTCTAATGCGAATCAATAATTATTTATCTTCCTGCCTAAATCAAAGCCCTTATTTTTTTTCTTGCCTATATATTGGAAAATTTCATAATGAATATAAAGGAACCCATGATAAATTCACAGTAAATTTTTCCAAAAAAACTGTCGTTGTAAAACTTTCCAACTATTCCAGTTTTCGAAATCTCGTCGGTGTCGTAGGTACAAATCAATATGAATATTGCCATGGATATACTCCAGTTATATTAATTACTAGTAATTTTCAATTCGACTGCTTAATTAATGTCAGTGGCGCAATATCCGTACGTCAATAGATTACGGTATACAATAGGAGTATATACAATAGGTATCAAGGAGTGCGGAAGCGCTCCGAAGACAAGTATAGAAGCCTGAAGTTAGTAACGTTTTACTAACGCACGGCAAACCTATACAAATTGAACGCGTGGAACATGTAGTGATCGGCCCCAGTGAAACGGCGATAGACAAAGCAGTTAATCCGGCCGAGCTAAAAATGCAAGTTAAGCGTATTATTTTAGGCCCTTAATCGTCGGTGATTATCGAAGAACAGTCACTTAACGTCTCTGCCATATCTAATTGCCCCTCCTTCATAGCAGCTGGTCTTGAAGTGAAGCCGAACTGTAAGTTAACTCCGCGCATTCTAATTCATAATATCTCTTCGGAACTAGTTGGCGAGGACATTATAAGATGTATGATTGACCAAAACCTACCCGATGCATCCACTGAGGACCTTAAATTAATTTATTGATATCCCGTGCGTAATGACAGCAAAAACCGTTTCTGTGTCGTCGAATTAAGCCCAGCTCAGCGTGCGCGCCATATGAGTAGCGGGAAACTTAAGGTGGTTCCCTGGAGATCAGAGTTGATTCAACACATACTTGGAATTACACACGTAGGTCAATAAAGACATAACGAATGTCATATCCAAATTTCAGAGCATTTTATCGTTTGGCTTCTGAGTAATTGCTGATATATCTATATATATCGAAACTGTCGCGTTATGTATCTGTTTACAACAATATCTAAGCAACGAGATTCAAGTCAGACTTGGAATTTTATGAACACATAGAATATATAATAAGGAATGTTCTCGCGCAAGAATGAAGTAGATTCATCGTTTCATTATTAAAATAGAGCGTCTTAAAAATATCGCTTTCGCAGACTTGATATGTTTCGAGGGTTATGTACGCTCAGCGCGCCAACGTGCACTCTCTATCTCTCTCGCTCAAAGCTGTCTGTCTCTCTCTTACCCAAGGAACCACCTTAACATCAGACGGCCCCGATGCCGCATCTCTGATCGTGTATCCGTGCTACAATGCTACAAATGCTCCAAGTTCGGGCATGTAGCGAAGAAATGCACTAACAAAGAATGTTGCGCTAAATGTGGAGGTGAGCATCTAACTAACATACCTGTAAAGTAAAAGAGAGGTACTCGTGCGTTAACAGTAGCAGTGCGAATTTTCCTCCTGCAAACGACGCTGCTTACGACAAAGCCAAATGTCCCGTGCTGCGGCCTTGCGGGGTTTAATTGACCGTAAGGTTTCTTCAATCAATTATGGCAAATAGTTGTACTGAAAATCTTCGTGTATGCCATCTCAGCGTATAGTCAATCGCGTCACACCTGCATGACATTCGCGAAGTAGCGAGGGACATTCTAGCGGTTAGTGAATCGTGGCTAAAGCCGGCTACGCACTCTTGCGTTGCATCGATACCAGGTTATAACTTAGCTCGGGTCAATCGCATTAGTATACCACATGGCGGGGTGGCTGTGTAAATTGCTGAATCTTTAAAATTCAATATTGAATTCAGTATTGTTGAGCAATCTCCTCAATCGAAAATCTATGTGAAAAGGCCGGAATTCATATTTATTTCGTTAAAATTAACCACTACACTTTACTTATCGGCCCCCGCGCAAAAAAGTACTATTACCAATGTCTTGGCAATATATTGGCAACATGCATTGGGCATGTATTGACGGTATATTGGAGATCCTATTGGCGAGATATTCCTCATATCTCGGCACACCACAGTTTCCCATATACGTCCAATATACAGCCAATAGTTTTTGGCGTCTCGTTAATTCATTAATGCAATATATCCCTAATATATTGCCAATATGTTTTCAACATATAAAATAATGGGTTAGGCTATTTGTGATAGAGCTTTTTGCAGAATTTCTTTCGTTTTTTTTTTTTAATGACGTAACAGTATTCCCCTAAGATTTAACACGTGGAGGAATTGTTAATTTGAAGCATTTACTTATATGTTTAAAAAAAAGTGAAAAAAAAATTAATTTATTTTACGCAGACATGGCGTAAAATTTTGAGTCCCCAATGTAAAAGGGGATACCAAAAACAAGGCTAGCCTTGTAATTTTTGATTCTTCGTAAAGAATCATTTGAACGGTGTAACGCTCTGCTGGGGGTCAGGGCAGAGGTTCGCGGGTAATTAATCGGAGTAACACAAAATCAATCAGAATTTAGAAACAAAAGACAAATTTTGACTTTATTAAGCACTAAAAACTAATTCTACATTTAAATCAAAGTTATGGGTGCCAGGTGCACGCGTCACTCGCACCAAATCTATGTATCGCTGGCTAGCGTAGCCGGGAGCGAAAACTCTATCTCCAAGTTACAGCACGTGCTATAGCTTGCGCAAATTCGGAGTCTCGTGACTCCCGGCGCAGACGCGCACACACACTTCGATGGGGAAAAACACGGGGAAGATGGGGAGATGGACAAACCTATGCGGCCAGGCGACGCTGCTGCAGTAGTCCTCTTGCACACTCTCCACACGCTTCGGTTCCAGGAACACCCGGCACGACGGCTGGCTCCTGGAAAAGCGTTGTCCGGGGAGCACCCGGCACGACGGCTGGCCCTCGCGGACGTGGTTACGCGCTGCTCTCTCCTCGGTAAGCACGCGGCACGGCGGTAGGCGACAGAGTAATAGTGCCGGCCGGTGCGCTCACGCTGCTCTCTCCGCTGTCCCCTTGTTCGTCCATCTGCCGCCTTCTTCACCGCGGCGCGCGCGAGCAGTCCTACTGCCGATGCTCGCACGCACCGTCCGGCGGATGGCCGATATAGCGCTGAGCCACTGCGTCTCTCTCTCTCTCTCTCTCTCTCTCTCTCTCTCTCTCTCTCTCTCTCTCTCTCTCCTTCTCTCGGCTGTCGGCTGCTCCTGTCAGCCGCATGGGAGAGCGAGCTCGCTCATGCTCCCGCTATAGCTTGTTCTTGCTGTAGCCGCTGCTGGTGTCTTCGTCTCCTGGCCAGAGATGCACGTGAGGAGAGAACCTGGAAGGAGTTGCGCGCGGGGAAAGGGTAGCGGTAGGGCGGGCGCGCACATGTGGGTGTGTGTACGACGTCGCATGCCTGAACGTTGCTCGCCGCGACTGCCGCGTACATCCATGTCTGCACTTTTCTATGTGACGTGCAATTTGCCACGTCACAACGGTTAAATTACTCGGCTTATATACCTTTGGCCATTCCGTGTATCCACAGAAAGCACTACCGGGGCGTTGCATGGCGGTGACAAACGGGAACTTGTGGTGGGCGGCTCTCGATACGCAAGGTTCAGCTATTCATCCGCTATGCGGCGCGCCGGTAGTGCTTTCTGTGGATATACTGGATAGCCGATAGTATATAAGCTGTGTAATTTAACCGTTCAAATGATACCAACGTCCTGTTCATACCGTCATATCCCTATCCTTTCCGACCGTGTGATAACGTTCCTACGGAACGATGCACATCAACTCCTAGCACCTAAACATCCAACCTCCCATTCCCTAAAGGAGAGGTTGCTCGGCCTTCTTAATTTCTCTTAAAGCAAAGAGAGGGAGAAAGTCGAGAGAGGGCGCAAGCCTAGTGGCGAACCTCACTGGTGGCGGCGAAGGCAGGGGCCCCCTTCCTTCCTTCGTTCAAATGATTCTTTACGATGAATCCAAAATTACAAGGCTGGCCTTGTTTTGAACTCAAAATTTTACGCTATGTTTGCGTAAAATAAATTAACTTTGTTGAATTTTTGTAAACATTACCTATAAGTAGACGCTTCAAATTAACGGTTCCCCTCGTGTTATTATTAATTCTTAGGGGAATACTGTTACATCATTCCAAAAAACGAAAGAAAATTCTGCAAAAAGCTCTCTCACGAATAGCCTAACCCATTATTTTATATATTGAAAACATATTGGCAATATATTGCGCATATATTGCATTAATGAATTGACAAGACGCCAAAAACTATTGGCTGTATATTGGTCGTACATTGGAAACTGTGGCGTGCCGAGACATGAGCAATATCTCGCCAACAGTATCTCCAATGTACCACCAACACATGCCCCATGAATGTTACCAATATATTGCCAAGACATTGGCAATAGTATTTTCTTTTTTTGCGCGGGCCTAGTATACAATACACCTAGGTCCGGATACTGGAGCGATGCGGAGGAGGCGCTTCTCAATTGCAACGCAGCACAGGATTTCACCATTCTACTAGGCGATTTTAGCATTAACTGGAAAGTGCCTTCCACGCCACGGATGATACTTGTTAACTCGCTGGATAGCTTTCGCTTTGAGCCTATCCCGTACGATCCAATGTGCCATGAGAGTACTCTGCCATCTACTATCGACTATATTTGCGTTAGCGACATGTCGCGCGTAGTCGATTATAGCCAGCTCTACAAACCAGACATCTCGCAGCTGAAATTCTGTTTACTACGTTTTCTTTCACGGTCTCAACTCCAGTGCCACGTACAATAAGATATCGCTCATTTTGGCATTTCAACTTAGAGAATTTCCAGCGCGACCTCGGCAATATTGACTGGCACCAAGTCGAGAAGCTTGCGAGTGTCGACCAGAAAGTCGAATTCTTCACGGTAAACCTTCAATAACTGTATGACGTTCATGCGCGTTGTCGCACATTTACTCCTCGCAGCAAGCACGCCCCCTGGATGAATCCGCAGATCAAAGCACTCATCAAGGCTCACAACATAGCATGGACTAAATGCAAACGCACAGGGCGCGCTAGTGACCAGGATATTTATAAACGGCTCCGCAATCAAGCTCAAACGAACATACGTGGGACGATTTCCGCCTACTTCAATAATAAACTTCTTGTGGCGGAAAATCCAACCGAGTTGTGGCGCTGTGTTGGCGAGCTCGGATTAGGCTCCAGCGCACGCGACTCTTTTACGTTGCCTTCTGATCCTTCTGATGTCAATGATCTTAATCAGCATTTTGTGGGTGCTTCAAGCATGCTACCTATAAAAAACAGTAGGTCGACTGTCAGAATCTCTCCGGATGCACAATTTTATTTTTCACACGTTACAGCTGAGGAAGTGATTGAGATCGTTTTATCTTCGACCTCAAATGCTAAGGGTTCTGATGATCTACCTACGAAATTTATCAAGGACTGCTTTCCGGCTATCATCCCGGTGTTATTGAATATATTCGACGCCTCATTGCAATCAGGCATTTTCCAGTTAATGTGGAAAAGCGCCATCGTCCGCCCTTTGCCTAAACGTTGGCCGCCGCGCGAAAATGGAGATTTCTGCCCTATCAGCATTTTATGCGCTGCCTCGAAAGCACTCGAGATCGATAGCCTACAAAAAAATTGCGACCTACGTTTCCGACAACAACCTGTTGGATCCTAAGCAATTTGGTTTTCGTAAAGGCCATAGTACGCATATGATGCTAATTGAAGTAGTGGATAACATCCGCGAGGCTATCGAAGACAAGCAGGTAGTTTTATTGGTTGCCATCGATTTGTCAAGGGTATTTGACGTTGTCAACATTTGCCTCCTACTTGATAAATGATAAATTTAAGTCCTTGGGTTTCTCCGACTCGGCCTGTCGTTGGGTCGAATCATTTCTCACAGGCAGACTACAATGGGTTGCTGCTCCGAGTGGCAAAATTACTGAGCCAATAACTAGGAATTGCGGGATTCCACAAGGCACGATTAATGGCCCATCTTTCTTTTCCCTGTACGCTAACGACGCCCCGATGGTATTGAAGTACTGTGAGTATCATCTGTACGTCGACGACTTAACGATCTACTGTCACGGTCCTTTTAAAGAGCTCAATAACATCGGACCTCGCGAGCTTATCCTCATGGGCAGTAGCTAACGGTCTCAGTATAAATGCTATCAAAACACAAGCCATCTGGTTGGGCTCGATCTTGCAGCTTCATCAGTAGATTGCCTACAAACGCTCCACTTCGCCCAGTCATTGACCATCAGTCAATTGACTACTGCAGCGAGATAAAACTACTGGGAGCTACGTTTGATTCGACATTATCTTGGAGGCAACACTGTATAGCTACACTGAACAAACGGTGGCTGAAACGTTCTGCTTTCTTAAGCGAACACGTTCCCCCTTCCTTTTCACAGAATCGATCCGCGAGTTTTGGTCGAATATTTACACCTAACTCGAGCAAGCGACGTTGAGGAGCACTGCTGCGCTCTGCTGTTGGCGCAATTTTTATACTTCATAGTGTAAAATTTCTCCCAAAACAGACGACTGTCTCTACCAATTCCGAGTATAGTGAATAACCTTTTCTATAGTCAACGTTTGTGTTTTTCGGTACAATTTGTCTGCTAACGTTTTTTCAGTGTACCTGCAAGAAAGCCTACGACGCTCTAACCAGACTCAGGAGATGCTCAGATTGCTTACCGAGACACACTAAATTAGTACTTGTTAAGTCGTTAGTCCTACGCTACTTCGATTATGTGCCGGGCATCTTACCGCACCTTTCGAAAGAGATGTGTGAAAAGCTATCTCGATGTATGAACGGTGCATTGCGCTTCGGGGTGGATTTGAAAAAATCTGACCATATTACACCAACTTACGAGAATTTGGGCCTGTTACCCTACACATCACGATGGAAATATTTATGTATTAATCTTCTGACAAATATTCTCCGCACCTCGAAGCCACGCTATCTATGTGAGAAATATTCTGCTTCCGAGATATGGAGAAAACCGGGCGAGAAGAATGGGCTGGCACTGACTATTATAAATTTTCTTTTTCAATCGAAAGCGCCCGGTTGTGGAACGGACTACCACTACCACTGCGAGAACTGTATACAATACAATATCTGTTCGAAATGGAATTCGGCTGATCCGAATTCGGTTCGTTGTAGGTTGCGATTTATTATACGCTGCGTGTACGATAATATTATATGTTGCGATCTATTATATTCTGTACTGAATTTTATCATCACGACTACGTTCGGTGATTTAATTGCATCAACATTTTAATTTGTGTCTTTTAAACTGCGAATTTTTCTTACTTATTTATTATCTTTTATTTATGTTTTTCTAGTCATTTCGCTAGGGTTATGTTCTATAGGTTTCAATACACACACACACATACATACACACACACACACACACACACACACACACACCCACACACACCCACACACACACACACAATTTTGTTTCTTTTTGGTAAAGGTACTTGTGCCATAAATCTGTGGTTATTAATCTAGACGAAATTTCTATGTAATTGCGTTGACTAAATTGGTCCAAAAGTCCATAGCAGGGATCGCAGCAAAATCCCCCTTTTTAACCTTTTCCCCCCTTTTTACGCTATCGCACCCTATTATACCCTATTTCTCAACATTCGTCTCTATTGTACCTTTTCCAGCTCTTTTTACCTTTTTTTATTAAGTTATAGAAAGAATTATATTTAACTTCTATTACACTTACGGAAGTTAACATAAGAACGAAAACAAATATTTGCGTACGTAAAAAGCGTTATCTGTAAATTCTATGTGGCGAGCCCATGAGAAATGAGGGAGAGGAGAACCACGTATTTTCCTTCCCTCAGTTTTGCTTATGGGTTATTTTGAGTTCGCCGCGCAGAATTTTCAGATGGCGCTATTTGTGTACGATCGTGTATTGTGACTCGGTCTCAGACTTGACGAATGACAATAGGCGTATATACAATCGTTCGTAGCAGTAAGCAGTTGGCAGTATATTATATAGCAGTATATGCTATATAATATACGTTACAACAAATACGTACCCTACCGGCACAGCGGACGAATGCACACTAGTTCTCGAGATGTCGCAATAGTATAGCCACATAATAGGCCAGTCAAATTAGTCTTTTTTTTTGCCTGTTTTGAAACCTAATTGTAAGCCGACCTTATCAAGCGGGTTATGATTGGGGAGGTCATCAGGAACAATAACCCGGTGAATGAGTATAAAAATTTACATGGGAAATGTTTTTAATTAACAATTGAATGCTCGGAAAAACAGTTTTTCGACTGCTACAAAAAAACTACTGACTTTACAGAAAAAAGTTCAAAGTAAACTTTGTAGATATTAAAAAGATCTATCAAACGCAATTTACAGATTTAAATTTAGTTAATTTGTTTATCTGCAAATCGCAAAAAACCGCTTAAAAAGGCCATTTTTACGATTGTTTATTACTCTGTTAAAAATGTCGCTAGGTGCTTGATAACTCGTTTAAGTATAGCTCTTATAGCACTTAATAAGCAGTTATAATTTTAGCTAAAAATATTTAATAGTTTTTGCATAATTCCATTTATTTATTAGATTTTGGTAATTTTTGCGTGATTTTTCCCAAGTCGTGGGACGTCGTACGAGGATGTAGTAAACGGATTTTGAAAGTTTAACATCTCTACTTTCACGAACAATGAATAGCTAAGCGATTTTTTCAAATTTAATTGTTTAAAATCGCAAAATAAAAAGAAGTTATTTTTTTTGTTATAAATAAAAGCAATTGCGGCTCGACTATTGGTCGTAGATAATCGACAGTAGGTTCGTTGGAAAGCTGGCATTTTTTCACAAATTTTAAGGGGTCTACGAACTCTCTAAGTGCTCTGGCGGCCAAGATAATTTTTTTTTTTGTAAAAATCGCTGTGTCTTCAATTATTAATATTAAGAAACAAGACAGGGACGAAAAATCGAATTAATAGTTGTACTAACAGAAAAAAAATATTTCGTCACATTTATTGCAAAATTACATTGTTATAAATAATCACGAAGGCGCGGGTCTAAATTAGACAAGGCTACAAGTGTCACGCGCAAAAACTGAGCGTAGGAACTTCAAATCCGACGCGCTCGAAATTTTTTTCATATATCGGTATATAATTGACGTAAACCCTTCATTTTTTTTAATTTGGGGTAGCTCGCCAAAATATTAACATATAACCTACTCATTTCCCCGAAAAAGTTTATTTATCAATACTTAATTAACAACAATTATTTTTATTAACTTTTTTCTGTTTTTTTTTCATAAATAAAGATGAATTAGTTATGGATAAATGCTGGGGTGTCTACTACTAGTTAATGAAATAATAAAAAATTATGAATTTGTTTTGAAAAAATCATTTATTGCAGATTTAACACTTAAATGGTTATTTTATGTTTTTTTGCCTTTGTTGGGCGTGATACTGACTCATTCAGTTCTTGATTATGTTCTTCTATTTCTTCTTCTCCATCTTCATCTTCATATTCATCTTCATCTTCTTCTTCTTCTTCTTCATCTTCTTGATCTTCTTCATCATTTGTTTCTTGTGTACTTGGCGGGACTTCGCATTCGGTTTCGAATTGCTCATCATATTCTGCATCATCATGCATGATATCTGCCATATCAATAACCATTTCTTCCACATTTGTGCAGGTTTCACCATGGCATGATGAGCATATATTTGAGCATCGCAAGCCATGCTTTCGGCAGCTGCATGTCTTTTTCTTGCACCCCGTTTCACATCTACAGCTAATTTTCCGCAGTACTTCGTCTGAGATGAGCGGCTCTAGTGTGGGAACGGGGTGTAAAACATCAAGTCGCTCTTTCCAACCCCAATCCGTCGGATTTTTTGTGAAACCTTCCTACTGCTGCACTATAGAAGATTCAAAAAGCTGCGTTTTATAATAGGAAGCACATAATCCAAGATAAGCCAATGAATCTATGAGATTTTTCGATGCATGCTTTTTATACATCATAGTTGACAAACCTAATAAAATCGGGGATAAAAATGACCGAGGTCTTACGGAGGATATAATAATATGACAAAGTGTCATGACTCTTTTATCTCACATTTCATTTTTTCTTTTGTTACTTCTCATCAAAATATCGAAAAACGATTGTAACGTCGGTGGTATGTCATCTTTGATGTTATCAAAAAAAATGATCAGGCGCAGGATAATTAACTGTATCATAATACTTCGATGTTATATCTTCAAGAAGCAATTCCGCTGCTGTATCAATAATCCGTTTGCGTTCGGCTTTAACATCTGAGTTTTTATTGTTGTACCATTCCGCAGAAAGAATCTTATTTCTTACAAACGCGAAACAAACAACTAAATCTTTTTTTACTTTATAAACGGAAATTGCGTCACCAAAATATTCTACTAGTTTATTGCGAATTGTGTCAAGTTTGCAAGGAAGTTCTTCTTCTTCTTCTTTGTATTCGCTTAAAATACTTGCAATGGAAAATTGACACTCCTCATCACTAAACTCGCATAAATAAGAGATAATATAGTCCACAACGTCAGATGTATCTTTACGCATAGGTCGACCGGTTTTATGAGACGGTCTAAAAATTGAAAATTTTCGTATGCAAAAATCATGGTAACGGGCACCCCGTTCTACCAAATCTACGTTTTCAATAAGTTTTTTTAAAACTGTATATTCTTCTCGAAGGTTATCTCGTAAAGTTTCATCGTTCTGACGTGAAGTAATTTTTTCTAGAATATTGCCCTTTAAAGTGTCGCTACTAACAATTCTGACTTTCGAAAGATTCGCGTTAGGATATTTTTCCCTTTTAGCATTGTACTCGTGCGACGCTTCTTCCCCGCAAAAAATACAATATTTGCTAAAATCAAACTGCTGTAGAGCAATAGTATTTTGTCTCGCAGTTACTTTTAAAATACTTGCTTGTTTTTGGGCAGCTTTTATACTTGACTGTTTAACATAATTACTATGACAATTGGTATGAATTGTTAATGCTTGACACTTTTGAAGTTTTTTATGTTTGTTGTCCTTCCTCTTTAAACTTGCATCAATTAAGGTTGCTATAGCCTTCTCTTTGAGAACTCGAGCCTGCTCGGGGTTGACTACACGGAGAGAAAAATTTCAGTAAAAATTACAAAAAGTTCCGCAATTTTTACTGAACTTTTCGGTACTGTGGTAACAGACTGCCAAAATGAGCGGATTTACTTGACTTTCTATACTTTTTATAGAATGTTCAGTAAAAATTACCGAACTGTTCAGTAACTTTTAAGAGAAGGTTTGGAAGTTTTCGTTGGCGTAACGCGCGGTGGCGCTGTTGACTGTTGTGCGCATGCGCGTTCTTGAATTTCAGCGAGAATTACCGTGCACAACCGGTAGATGGCGAATATTGAAACTCGCAAGTGACCATGACTTTCCTCAGTTAGTATATAAGTCCGCTGAGTTTCTAAAGTTCATATGTAAGCGTTTGCGTATTGCGAAATGTAAGGCATTACTTAGGTTATGTGTAGTATAGTAGTTAGATATGTTTAGGACTTTAGATATAAAAATTTCCTATGTAAAAGCGACGTGCATATTTACATCTTATCTTACACCACAAGGAAAGCAACACTGGATTCCCAACTATTAAAATGGCGATAAGTGCGATTAATATAAATTATTCCCATAAATAGATAACTTTTTTTTAATTACCATATTCGCCATATTCTATAAAATTTATAACTCAAAAAAGAGTAAAAATTACGGAACGGTTCAGTAAAAAGTAAGTGCTTAGAAAAATTACCGAACTGTTCTGTAAAATTTACAAAAATGTCAGTCTGTTACCATAGTACCGTGAAGTTCGGTAAAAATTATCGAACTTTTTGTAATTTTTACTGAAAATTTTCTTTCCGTGTAGTTTGTCACACAGCAAACAGATGTTCGCGCCGTCAGTTTCCATTTTCAAGAAAACTTCAACCTGCACAAAAATAATGTATTGTATCAATAAATTTTGTAATTATTGAAACTTAATTAATTATAACATATAATTAACAAAAAAAATATATCAATAAATCTGATTTTAAAAATGTATTCATAATTAAACTGTATTTGACTATAAATATTAAAAAAAAAAAAATTATAATTTAGACATCCGTTTACACTATGCCAAAATAAATATTCTTCAAAAAAATTTTCATAAAAATTATTTTAAACTAATAATATTATTTTTGCTAAAATTACGAGTGGGCTATAGCAACTTTTAGGAATAAAAAATTGACGGACCCTGGGATCGAACCGGAGCCGCCGACGCACAAGTCAGAAAGGCTACCATCAAGCCACCGTACCAATCGGACTTCTATTAATCGAACGGCTGGCTTATTTCGCTCTTTTATATTCGTACGTACATCTGCACGTAACACTAATTTCAAAT
This sequence comes from Torymus aiolomorphi, assembly GCA_036365515.1. NCBI lineage: Eukaryota > Metazoa > Arthropoda > Insecta > Hymenoptera > Torymidae > Torymus > Torymus aiolomorphi. The sequence goes on from CM070875.1 coordinate 14,526,357, forward strand.
AAATTATTTACCGATTTCGTAATAACACTATGAATAACAATTACAACATTTATGTACTTACCAACGGTGCGATAACACTAGTTCATAAAGTCTTTCTCTTATAGCTGTGGTACTATATCCCAAACAATCCTGATTTTCGTTTAAAAACAGCAAATGCAACTGTAATATATAACTTATAAATATATTTGATAATTACAATATAAATCAGAATACTGTATATATTCACTTACGAGGATTCAATAAATGTCACTTATAAACTGTTTATTAAACTGTAATATACACTGTATGTTATACTAAAATTGTATTCGATACTGCTTATGCTTCTATACTCGGTGGCTGGCGTCACTGGCACAACGGTCAAAAGAGAAAGTATAGTAACGCTCCCCTTGGCGGAGACATGCGCACAAGTGTCGAAGCGTCTAACGAAAGGTTTCACCCCGATGCCTTTCGGAACATGCGTTTCCGAACACATGAAAGCGCGGAAAAATTCAAATCTACTCACACACACATAAACTCACATACACAGAGTAATATAAAAGTATGTTTAATTAATTAATAATATGTACCATTGCATAAAATTATATGTATTTAATTATTTATTTATGAAAAAAACAGAAAAAAGTTAATAAAAATAATTGTTGTTAATTAAGTATTGATAAATAAACTTTTTCGGGGAAATGAGTAGGTTATATGTTAATATTTTGGCGAGCTACCCCAAATTAAAAAAAATGAAGGGTTTACGTCAATTATATACCGATATATGAAAAAAATTTCGAGCGCGTCGGATTTGAAGTTCCTACGCTCAGTTTTTGCGCGTGACACTTGTAGCCTTCTCCAATTTAGACCCGCGCCTTCATGATTATTTATAACAATGTAATTTTGCAATAAATGTGACGAAATATTTTTTTTCTGTTAGTACAACTATTAATTCGATTTTTCGTCCCTGTCTCGTTTCTTAATATTAATAATTGAAGACACAGCGATTTTTACAAAAAAAAAAATTATCTCGGCTCCCAGAGCACTTAGAGAGTTCGTAGACCCCTTAAAATTTGTGAAAAAATGCCAGCTTTCCAACAAACCTACTGTCGATTATCTACGACCAATGGTCGAGCCGCAATTGCTTTTATTTATAACAAAAAAATGACTTCTTTTTATTTTGCGATTTTAAACAATTAAATTTGAAAAAATCGCTTAGCTATTCATTGTTCGTGAAAGTAGAGATGTTAAACTTTCAAAATCCGTTTACTGCATCCTCGTACGACGTCCCACGGCTTGGGAAAAATCATGCAAAAATGACCAAAATCTAATAAATAAATGGAATTATGCAAAAACTATTAAATATTTTTAGCTAAAATTATAACTGCTTATTAAGTGCTATAAGAGCTATACTTAAACGAGTTATCAAGCACCTAGCGACATTTTTAACAGAGTAATAAACAATCGTAAAAATGGCCTTTTTAAGCGGTTTTTTGCGATTTGCAGATAAACAAATTAACTAAATTTAAATCTGTAAATTGCGTTTGATAGATCTTTTTAATATCTACAAAGTTTACTTTGAACTTTTTTCTGTAAAGTCAGTAGTTTTTTTGTAGCAGTCGAAAAACTGTTTTTCCGAGCATTCAATTGTTAATTAAAAACATTTCCCATGTAAATTTTTATACTCATTCACCGGGTTATTGTTCCTGATGACCTCCCCAATCATAACCCGCTTGATAAGGTCGGCTTACAATTAGGTTTCATGAAAAAACTAATTTGACTGGCCTATAAGATTTGAGGTTCTACAAAACTAGACGACTGAACTTTTTACTTGAAATGTAAACATTGCTGGTATGTATAATTTTTGTATATTAAATGATGTTCACAAGTATTTGTAAATTTTTTTACATAATCTTTGGTCTTAAATTTCTATATACATTTCGTTTTATACATTTTGTTTTCTATCTTAATTATTTATAGAAGTACAATCGTTCTATAACGCATTAACGATTATATTTAAATTTTCAAATATATCTCGACACTTATTGCGAAAATGAAAACACCTTTTTAATTTTTCGATATAAAACAAGTGCCAATACTTTCCGATTATGCTCAAACGTGCTTATATTTTTAATGAACGTCGCAATAGCTAATACACGTCTAATTGCGAATAATTTATTTTGAACTTGAGATGTTTACATTAGAAGTAAACAAAACACATTTCATTTCACGATATATACTAATGCAAATAAGTAAACTATTTTGAGTGAAGCGTAGTTTCAGCTTTAACAATTAGTGATCAAATTTAATTTAGTTTTATGATTTTTTAAAAAATGTTTTAATTAAAATTAAAAGCGTTAAAATAAAAGTTTAACACAATAACCGACATTTTTAAAAGACATTTGTATCCTTAGTAAAAATCAATTGATAAATTATTTTTTAAAAAATGTTTTAATTAAAATTAAAAGCGTTAAAATAAAAGTTTAACACAATAACCGACATTTTTAAAAGACATTTGTATCCTTAGTAAAAATAAATTGATAAATTATTTTTTAAATATATAAATTATTTGATGATTAATCATCAAGGTTATATATGTATTTATATTATTATAGATAACTACGAAGATGGTTCATTTCAAGGATAGTTGGCTAATAAATAAAGATTGCAATGGAATTGTTGTTGGCTTGTACGCCCAAAAAGTAAAAGATGTCACTATTGCTTATGTATCATTTGCAACAGCACGTTCAAGATTGATAAGGGATTTCAAAAAATGACCAACATGCCAAAACCGCCGCTATTCATCGCTTGAATTTACCAAATTTAAAATCGCAGGTTACTTTGACGTCGAAGCCAACGCCAGTTTCGAATGCACCATCAACGACAGGCCCTACGGAGTCGAATTTACCAGAATCCTCGGATATACCATCTGAATCAGCTGTACTTCAGAGGCAAGAATCATCTTTATCGAGTACATCAGAGTCTTCGGAAATAAAGTTATGAAAACATTGTCTTTGTACAATCCAAGAGAAAATGCTTTGAAAGCTGAGTTACTGTGGTGTTTAAATATAGTTTGTTCAAAAAATTCTGATAACTCTTGTTACGGTAAAAAAGAACTTTTTAACTCGATGTTCCCGAGTTCAGTTTCGGAATCTTTTACTTCATCACCCAGAAAAGCATCTTATTTGATTACTGATGCATTATGTCCCTATTTTCATACAATATTATTAAATGATCTCAAACAGGATGGCGTAACATTTTCCTTGCAGTTCGACGAAACAAATAACAGAGAAAATAAAAAAGAATTGCAAGTAAGAGTAATATACTGGTCTAACAGTGAAGGCATTGTACTAAACCGGCATCTAGCAACAAAATTTATTAAAAAAGATGATGGCGTTAGTTTATTTAACCATTTATTAGAATCACGTTTATTTGACGAAAAATTAAAAGAATTGCAAAAGTTTACTGAACGTCGGAAGTTGCTATATTCATACAGTACATAATGGGTTTCAGAGAGGTTTGGAATAACTTTCGATAGATATATCAGATTTCCTTATAAAAATTCATACTTTTTTTGAACATAGCGATTTAAGATGCACTAATTTTGAAACGATTAAAAAAAAACTAAAATTATCTCGACATAAGTTTTTAGAACATGTTTGTACTCGATGGGTTACGATAGGTCCTGCAGCTGAAAGAGCAGTTGAGCAGCTTCCTGCCTTAAACTCTTACTTTCTAAAGTATATACCACAAAAAGAACCTCATACCGAAAAAAAAACAAAATTACTTAGGTATCAAAAAGTATTTGGTTGATCCAACTTTGAGACATACTTTGGAATTCGCCTCTTACATGGCCACTATATTTACTACACATTTCACTAAATTCATGCAAAAGAATGGGCCCCTTATTCACGTCTTTTATTTACAGTTACAAAAACTTGTTATGCTTTTAATGTCGAATATCATTAAAAAAATCGTTGAATCTGATATAAAAGAAAAAAAATGTCACTTTAAGTGCTAAAACTTTTTACGATAATCAAGTGAACTCTGTATTAAATGATTCATCGAAAGCCCTAAGTCTATTAGATATCGACATTGGCGATAAAGCGAAACCACCTGTGGAAAATTTAGATACAAAAATCCAACTATCTTTCCTATCAAAAGTACAAACATGTTATAAGAATTTCACACATTAATTCCAAAATTACGAACCGTCGAATATTAAAATACTTCAGGTGTATAAGTCCAGAACACATAAAAAATATCGATTCTTCTCGTCATATTGTGGAAATCGCAAAGTCCTTGCCACTATATCAAATCGATAGCAACGAATTAAGTTGTGAATGAAAATGTTTACAGCTAGATGAAGACGTATACTTTTCCTTAAAGGAGAACGAGCGTATTGAAATGTACTGGAGAAAAATTTTTGATCTAAAAATATCCTACGATACAAGATATCCGATTATAACGCGAGTTGTCAAAGCTGTGTTATCGATTCCCCATGGCAGTGCTGATTTACAGCGAGGATCTGATTCGGGACTGCAGCTCACGAAAGACAGAACGAACATGTCCGAAAGAACGTTAAGTGCAAGGTTAACGATATCCGATGTCATGAAGAAGTCGATAACCTATCATTCAAAGTACCCATTACAAAACAATTTTTAAAGCTAGGACACACGGCGTATCACTCATATCAAAATTACTTGGACGAACAGCGCAAAATAAAAGAAGAATTAAGGAAAAAGGAAGCTCTTGTTGCTGAAGAACAGGCGAAAGAACAAGAAACTTTAAATAAGTTAAATAGGGAGATAAAAGATTTAGAATCATTGCAAAAAGATTTAAAACAAGTTAAAAGCGTATACAAAGAAGCAGCTGCTAACACTGAAGCAATGGAGAAAGTTATTAAGGATTCGAGAAAAACGAGTCCCAATTTCCAAGTCATGCAGCATTTACTGTCAAATTTGCAAAGATTAAAAACTAAAGAAAAAAAGCCAGGGAAACTGTAGATAACTTGCAAAAATCGATTATGAAGAGAAACAATCAAACTTTAAAAAATGCTGGGGCCAAAAGATTCGGGAAAACAGATAAAAAATAAATGTATAATACTTTATATGATTACACTTTGTAATACAAAAATGTATTTTTTTTTTCGAGTTAGTATAGGTGTTTAAAAAGTATAACAAAGCGTTGTTAATGATTAAAAGTTTAATTTATCTTTAAAAAACATTTTAAGAATGTGTATTTTTTATGAAAATGCTTAAAAATATTTGCGACATTTGAAACATTATATTATCAATGTTAACGTCCAGATTTGTGATTACAGAATTCAACAAATAATTAAAAATGTTCTAATATATGCTAAATTTTTTTCCTATAGCTTTGAGGTGGAAAGTATATGATTAGGTAATATTTTATTTCAATATAATGTGCATCATATACCTATGTAATATGTTAATAAAAAATGTGACGAAAAAAAATTCTCAAAAAGAAGATAAATTCAGTTAAACAAAATAATAATCAACTGATAAGAATTTTTCTATCGGTCTCACATTCTTACAAATTAAATTAAAATAATTAATATTTATGGCAGTCAGATTGCCCTTGTTTATAATCACCCCCGCAGAATCTGAAATAAAAACTTAATTAAAACCTGGAAAAAACTTTGTTAGCAAAGGACGATCTGACTGCCCCCACCACCAAATTGCCCAAGGTTTTGAGCCCGCTCCGGCTCCTCCTCAGGGACTGAAATGAAACCCGCGATACACCTCCTTATATACCCCCATACCCTCTTCTTTTCTCTTATCCCCACCACCATCCACTTTTCCCTCTCCAACTTTTCATCCTCACTTAAATTAATAAAGAATGATAAATGTTATCTAATTACTTGACTCTATCATTAAATTTACATTATTCCGATTTCTTAGAATGTGAATATTTTCAAGGCTTTCCCTCTTATATTTATTCTTAATCCCCTGTTCCAAAATATCCACACTTCCAAAATCGAAAGAATACAAACTATTTAAACAATGTTCTTTCAAACCCGATGTACAACTTGAGCTCCGTAAACTATATTGATGTTCATATATTCTCTTTTTCAAATATCTACCCGTTTGACCAATATAACAACTATTACAATCCCTACAACTAATTTTATAAACTACTTCCGATTTTTAACATTTATCATCCTTGTCTTTACAATTACTAAATAACCTTTCTAAATTATTATCGTTTCTAAAGAAAACTGGAATATTATGTTTACTAACAACCCTTCTAATCCTTTCCGATAAACCTCTAACATATGGTAAACTAAAATATGCGTTCTTTCCATTTCTATTCCTTGTTTGATTATCTACCCGCTGCTTCAATCCACTATTATAAATTTCCCACACTCTCTCATCAATCATTTTATCAATAAATTTTACCGGATAACTATTCTTAATAAATGTTTCTCTAACTAAATTTAAATTCTTTTTCCTAAAATCTTTATGTGACAATTTAATCGCTTTGTCAATGACACCCTTGATCGCACCTGTCTTGTTTCCGAATTAGTGGTGAGAATCAAAATTTAAAAATCTACGAAATCTACCTGACCATGTAGGTTTTCTATACCAATCTAATTTCACTCTATTATTATTAACTCTAATGACTCTAATATCTAAACGTTGGGCAATTTGGTGGTGGGGGGCAGTCAGATCGTCCTTTGCTAACAAAGTTTTTCCAACTTCCTTTGAAATTACGCTTGACATTTAAAAACTTATTAGTAAAAACAATGAAATATTTATTTGTTCAAAAAAAATTATTGCATTCAATCAAAAATATATTACTTTCGAACAAAAACGCGTTTCTTTGAAAAGAGCCAATACAGCGTAAGAAATCTCAATTTCGTTCAAGAAAATCATTTCTTTGTCGTTAATATCGGTATCATTGAGTCAAAAATTTTGGCCTTCCATACTATGCATGCTTTCTTTGAAATTGCGATGGCCATTTTAAAACTTTATAGTAAAAACAATGAAATATTTATTTGTTAGAAAAAATTATTGTACTCAATCAAAGATATATGACTTTTTCGTTAATACGTGCCTTTATTAGGTTAAAGAACTATTTTTTCATTGAAAGACATTTACGTTAATTTAAAAAAAAGATTCCTGGATTGCCGGTGATGACACGATTTCATTGGATCAATTAAGTTTTCTTTGTGTCAAAGGAATGTTTATTAAAGTAAAATAATCATGTGTTGGAATTGTCAATATTTCTTTGAATGTGACCAATGCGGCTTATAGAGGCCTTTTGAAAGAACCGAATACAAGCGTGCGATGACGTAGTGGTTAGCGTGCCTGCTTAGAAACTCGAGGGTGGAGGGTTCGATTCGAATCTCGGTTAGGTCGTTTTTATTTGTAAACTTTTTTCTGCGAAATAAATGTGCGTATAATTTAAAAATGCGTTTTAAATTGACTGTAATGCAAATTTTAGCGAGCGTTAATTATACATAATGTGTGTGTATGTGTGTGTGTGTGTGTGTGTGTATATTTATATATATTAATAAATAAATGTATCACCCATCATGAATATATTCTCTATCTGTACTGCAGAAACAGAAAGGTAAGCTTAATTCGCTTAAATAAAAACTATAAAAAAAAGTTGGTTTAAATTTTTTTTTATAAAAGTTAAAAGAAAAATACTCGGAATCAATGAAATATTTCTTTAAATGAAAGAAATCTTTTTTGATTGAAGGAAATTTACTGTAAATGAAACATTTTCTTCAAACTATGAAATCGGAGTCTCTATTGTTAGAAATATAATTTTGATGGAATGAAATATTTACTTGTTTTGATAGCGGAAACTTTAAAATAAAAAAATATTATTGTATTGAAAAACCCCGTTTTTGCTATAAAGGAATATTTTTCTAAATGAAAGGAATTTTCTTTAAATCGTGAAATCGGAGTCTCTATTGTAAGAAATATAATTTTGATTGACTGAAATATTTTTTTTGTTTTGATCACGGGAACTTTAAAATAAAAAAAATATTTCTTCTATTGATAAAGACGGTTTCTTGCCGTAAAAAAATATTTTTCTAAATGAAAGAAATTTTCTTCAAACCATGAAATCAGAGTCCCTATTGTAAGAAATATAATTTTGATTGAATGAAATATTTTTTTGTTTTGATCACGGGAACTTTAAAATAAAAAAATATTTCTTCTATTGATAAAGACGGTTTCTTGCCGTAAAAAAATATTTTTCTACATGAAAGAAATTTTCTTCAAACCATGAAATCGGAGTCTCTATTGTAAGAAATATAAGTTTGATTGACTGAAATATTTTTTTGTTTTGATCACGGCAACTTTAAAATAAAAACCTATTTCTTCTATTAAAGAAGACGGTTTCTTGCCGTAAAGAAATATTTTTCTAAATGAAAGAAATTTTCTTCAAACCATGAAATCGGAGTCTATTGTAAGAAATATAATTTTGATTGAATGAAATATTTTTTTGTTTTGATCACGGGAACTTTAAAATAAAAAAATATTTCTTCTATTGATAAAGACGGTTTCTTGCCGTAAAAAAATATTTTTCTACATGAAAGAAATTTTCTTCAAACTATGAAATCTGAGTCTCTATTTTAAGAAATATAATGTTAATTCAATGAAATATTTTTTTGTTGTTATTACGGGAACTTTAAAATAAAAAAATATTTTTTTTTTTGAATTTTTAATCGGACTTCAACGAGCAAATTTCTTATGCGTTAGTCAAATGTCTATTCTCAAATCGAGAAAGGTAGCTTTTGTTTAAGCTTCCTCCTCTCTCGATAAGAATTTTTTTGACAAACGGCGACACACATAAGAGATTTTTTTTTTAATGAATAACTATTAATTTCGGAATAAAATATAATATCGGGGGGAGTTTCGTCCTTGTCGTTTTATATGTGGATTTGAAAAATCGGTTGCCATCTAGTGTTAAAAGGTTGGAACTAAGATTATACTCGTACAAGGAAAGGCATTTTAGTGTCCGAATGCCATTTGATTCTAAATATGTTATAAGCGCTCGTGTTGCTATTTTAATAGTTTTGAATTTTTAGTTAATGGCATTCGAACACTAAAATGCCTTTCCTTATATAATCTTAGTTCCAACCTTTTAACACTAGATGGCAACCAATTTTTCAAATCCACATATACAATTACAACTTACACACTATAAGAATTCACAGTAATTTCATTATTTTGGAGTTTCACTACTTGGGTCTTCCTGACGAGTCCACCAAGTACGACAAGGATGAAACTCCCCGATATCATATTTTATTCCGAAATTAATAGTTATTCATTTAAAAAAAAAAAAAAAAAAAATTTTCTCTTATGTGTGTCGCCGTTTGTCAAAAAATTCTTATCGAGAGAGGAGGAAGCTTAAACAAAAGCTACCTTTCTCGATTTGAGAATAGACATTCAACTAACGCATAAGAGATTTGCTCGTTGAAGTCCGATTAAAAATTCAAAACTATTAAGATAGCACCACGAGCGCTTACAACATATTAAAAAAAATATTTCTTTTATTGAAAAAAACGGCTTCTTGCCATAAATACTTCTTTCAATGTAAGGCATATAATGCCAAGTTAACGCAATATTTTATTCATATAAAGCAATATTACTTTCATTTAAAGAAATATTGTCATTCATTCAAAGAAATATTTGACCGATTGCCCGCAACGACATGATTTCTTTGATTCAAAGAAATTTTCTTTATTGCTAACAAATATTTTTCTCAGTGTACACTTACAGTTATAGCATTAATTTATAATAACAAATATATTTTTATCAGAGAATTATAAGAAGTAATGGCCGAATCCATCTCAAATCAGGTGGCCCGCGCGTGCCTATGTCACCGATCATTTTGGGATAAAAGTATTTATGTTCTTCTCCAAAAATTATTTAACCCGTATATTTTTATTTTTTTGTTGCAACAAAATTTCATGCGTTCAGCAATGTCGCAAAATTCCGAGAAAATCCTGACTTAGAAATAAATTTTTTCAATGTAATTTTCAAACAGCTACTGCTTCACCAGTTTTTTAAGCTTTTTAGCGTGCAACATATAATTCCACTCATGTTTGAGCCCTTTTTCATGGTCTGTGTGTTATTTTCAAAATAAAATAAAAAATACCCGAGTTATGCACTTTTTACTGAAAAATGCAGTTTTTAGAAATTGCGTTTTTCTCGAAAAAGCCTATTTTTTTCTTCTCAATTTTCTTTTCTCGTGATAGAGATTCACGGGTTTTCTGCTGGGATAGCGATCACTAATGAGATAACACACACAAAATTTTCATGCTTAGCGCTTATATATAGTGATATAACAATGATATAACAGTTAATATGAAGATGTTTATCTTTGTGCGTAATATACAGGTATGCACATATGTATGTATTTTTTTTTTATTTATGTCTTTTAGATTTTTTATTTTTATAACTACCTTTGTTTTTCGGCTTCATTATTCTTACTTCAGTAAGGGGACGATCAGCGGGCTTTGCTGTCAAACAATGTACTTTATCATTGCACGTTTCTTTAATCAGTTTCCTTCAAAGTGTCAAAGGGAGCAGTTGTGTTTACATTTACTCCTCGAGACATGAAATTATATACATATAATATGAAGTGATTTCTAGTTGTTTAATTGTCTAACCGTAACTTGGATTTGAAAATTATTAAACAAATTAAGTAAAGTACAACATAAAATAGTAGAAAATATATAGTGCTTTGTGGCAATTAATAACCAATAAAACAGGTCAAAATGATCTCCAAAATTAAAGAAGTAGTAACTTCAGGTACAGATTGGAGTATCGCTATTAACAAAAAAAGACTACGAAGCAGTCCCGATTTCTTGGAAGTGAAAAGAACGAAGCAAACTCGCATACAAGATTATTGGCTAAATACGAAAGCAACAGACACAAACGCAGAAAATTACGTTAATAAATTTAACGTGTTATCAAATTATACAGAGAGCAGCAGTGATGAAAATCAACAAACAACATTGGTGTCGTTAAAATCGCCACCAATTTTTGTTTAATGGTGTAGAAAATATTAAGCCCCTCAAAGAATTGCTAAACAAAATAGCTGAAAATAATTATACAATAAAACTAGTTAGTCAAGATAAAGTGAAAATTCAACCAACTTCCACGGAAAAATATCTACCAATAGTCGAAGAATTAAAAAAGAGAAACACTCATTTCCATACATATCAGCGTAAAGGAGATAAAGGTTTCAAAGCTATACTTAAAAGTATGCATCTTTCTGTGGACATTAATGATCTAAAAACTGAAATTGAAACGTTCAATCATAAGGTAATTAAAATAAGTAATATTAGAAACAGAATCACGAAAACACCACTGCCCCTTTTTTATATAGAAATAGAAATAAAAAACAATAATAAAGAAATTTACAACATAACTAGACTCTTAAATACAGTCGTTTCATTCGAGCCTCCACGAAAGAAAAGGGATATACCCCAATGTTTAAATTGTCAAGAATTCAAGACAACAAATTCACAGCAGAACCTAATCAAAATAATAAACAAACCATCACAGAATCATCACACAACGAAAACGTAAACAACAACAAACTACAGCATATGATTGAGCAACTTATGTCAAGGATGAACACTATGCTAAACCTATTAACTACACTTATAAACAAAATAGCAAAATGAGTGAAAAATTAAAGATATCAATTTGGAATGCAACTGGTCTAGCTCAAAGAAGTCTAGAGTTGAAAACTTTTTTAACTCAACATGATATTGAGCTATTTAAAAATACCAAATTACGAAATATACCATACTAATCATCCAGAAAACAAAGCTCACGGAGGTTCAGCTGTAATTGTTAAAAAAACAATAAAACACTACGAAAACATAAGCCACAGAGAAAACTATCTCCAAGCCACTAGCATTACTGTAGAAGATCGAACTGGAGCGATCACACTATCAGCATTGTACTGTCCACCTAATCATAATATCAAGGAAGAAGTTTTCTCAATTTTTTTCAATCTTTTGGACACCGATTTATAGCGGGTGGCGATTTTAATGCAAAACACCCTTGGTGGGGATCAAGATTACCTACCCCGACTCCCAGAGGTAAGCAACTGTATGAAGCAATGAAAAAAAATCACTGTATCCCAATATCTACAGGCGAACCAACTTACTGGCCTGCAGATAAAAACAAGATTCCTGATTTAATTGATTTTGCGATAGTAAAAGGTATTAACAGCTCATATTTCACAGCAAAAACTTGTTTAGATCTATCATCTGATCACTCGCTAATTTTAATTAGTCTTCACTCACAAATAGTCACAAATGCAACTTGCAATGAAGTAATTAATTGGAAGAATTTCCGAAAATACATAGAAAATCATTTATTCTGCAATATTCCTCTTAAAAGTGCTAGCGATCTAGAAAATAGTATCGAACTTCTCAACTCAATTATCCACGAAGCAATTACTGAATCTACTACAGAAATTGAATCTCAAAAATCCTCTAACAATATCTCAAGTAGAATCCTACAGAAAATTCAAGAAAAAAGAAAACTAAGAAAAATTTGGCAGCAAACAAGATCTACTTCGGATAAAACTAAACTCAACAAAGCCACAAAAGAAATCAAGGACATTCTAAAAGAAGAGAAAAATAATTACATTCAAAACTACTTGCAAAATCTTACACCAACTGATGCAACAGACTATTCATTATGGAAAGCTACAAGACGCATCAAGAATCCAAAAAATTTTATACCTCCTATCAGACAGCCTTGCGGAAATTGGGCAAGAACAGACGCAGAAAAAGCCAATACCTTTGCAAATCATCTATGCACAGTCTTCGAACCAAACGTGAGAGAAATTACAGAAATAGAGGAAAAAGAGCTTCTTAGTACGTCTCATCAGCCTACGGGAGAAAATTCACCAGTTAAATCAGTTAAAATAAAGGAAGTATTTAATATAATTACAATAAAAATATTAAAAATAAAAAAGCTCCTGGTTATGATAACGTAACGGGTAAAATGATCAAAGAGCTTCCTCCCATTGCAATAAGATACAAAACAATATTAATAAATGCCTGTTTCCGTTTGTGCTACTTTCCTTCTCAATGGAAGTCGGCTCAAATAATCTTAATTCCTAAACCAGGCAAAAACATAGGGCTTGTAACCTCTTACAAGCCTATAAGTCTCTTGACAGTTATTTCAAAAATTTGTGAAAAAGTAATACTTGCCAGATTAAATCCCATAATAAAATCTAGAAAACTAATTCCGGCACACCAATTTGGTTTCAGAAATCAACACTCAACGATAGAGCAAGTAAATAGAATTGCTGTTGAAATTAGAAGAGCAATGGAGGATAAGCACTACTGTTCAGCAGTCTTCTTGGATGTTGCTCAAGCTTTCGATAGAGCCTGGCATGAAGGTCTACTACACAAATTGAAGAAAAATCTCCCCAAATATCTTTATGAATTAATAAAATCCTACTTAGAAGATAGAACCTTGAGGGTCAAATATAATGAAGAAACAATGCGTTGGTTCCCAATCAAAGAAGGAGTTCCACAAGGCAGTGTATTAGGTCCAACACTTTATCTTCTATACACAGCAGATCTACCAACAACACAAAATATCATTACTGCAACATACGCGGATGACACAGCTATACACGGAAAAATGTTTGGGTCAGAAACTAACCTCGCGACGACAACCGCTCGTCCAAACGTGCGAGGAATCAGTAACTGCGTGTTTTGAAGAGCTGTTGCTCGATTTCGGGCGACTCATTCGCCCTCAGTGGGAGAACGCTTGACCCGACACTGTTTCTCCCCGTGTTTTGAGCTCTGAGTCGCCCAAAATTAGGAGAAACAGTACTCCACGGTAGAGAGGGCGCTGCTTTCCTACCACTAGTACACCCGCTTAACCAAACATTTTTCCGTGTACTTACATCTCACTCAGATGCAGACATAGCAGCAAATCAGATACAAAATTATCTACATGAAGCACAAAAGTGGCTTAAGAATTGGAGAATTAAAGTAAACGAAAGTGAATCTACTTATGTAACATTTACCCTACGTAGAGGCCACACTAAACCAGTTACACTAAACGACAATGTTATACTTCAAAGCAATCGAGTGAAATATCTCGGAATACATCTAGATCAATGTCTAACATGGAGAGAACATATTTGGACTAAACGCAAACAACTGAATTTAAAATTTAGGAAAATGTATTGGCTTTTAGGAGGGAAATCTCAGTTGAGTTTAGAAAATAAAATCACAATTTACAAATCAATTCTTAAACCAATTTGGACCTATGGCATCCAACTATGGGGTACTGCTTCAAAGTCCAATATAGACATAATAGAGAGATTTCAGGCAAAAACATTAAGAAACATAGTAAATGCTCCGTGGTTTGTACCTAATGAAATTATTAGGAAAGATCTTCAAATTCCAGCTGTCAAGGAAGAAATCGAAAATCTGTATAAAAGATACGTAATACGTTTAAATAATCACCCGAATCAACTAGCTGCAGACATACTGAACAAAAAAATCAACCACTCAAGACTTAAAAGTTATAGAACAATTAACTGAAAGAAATACAGTCAAGAAATTCACACAATACAAATTTACTTATTTAAAATGTAAAAACAAAGAAGAATTGTCCAGTGGGATATTCGCTGAAAACGTGATATTTTTATTTATTTCTTTTTCTTTCTTCTATATTTTGTTTGTTTGTTTATTTTCTTTTATTTTTTGTTAAAAAAATTTATTTAATGTCACTCGACAGATTGTAAATAATAAACAGGAGATAATAAAAAAAAAAAAAAAGATTTTTTATTTTTATAACTACCTTTGTTTTTCGGCTTCATTATTCTTACTTCAGTAAGGGGACGATCAGCGGGCTTTGCTGTCAAACCATGTACTTTATCATTGCACGTTTCTTTAATCCATAAATCTCTATATTTTTTAACGTGCTCTACAAAATCGTTGCCATTTTGAATGAATTTTTCATTGGGCTCTCGAAGATTATGCGAAGTAGCATAATGCTTTATAAGTCCACCCACACCATCTACAGCTCCTTTACCGTGCCCAGTAGCAGTAGCATTTTATATCAAATGGTGCTCGTTTTAATTCATATAATTGAAAGCGATTTTTAAAGTGGCTAGTGGCGCCGTCTGATACAATGGTAATTTTTTTTATTGAATTACAACAATTGACTTTCAAGTAGGTTATAATTGTTTTTACTGCTAGCAAAGCATACGCTGAATCATGTTTTCGGTCATCACTTGTGACTGCGAAACTTTTTGTCGAATCCCCTTGATAAGAGATTGAAAATTACCATTCAGACGGTGCCGCTAGCCACTTTAAAAGTCGCTTTCAATTATATGAATTAAAACGAGCACCATTTTCTCTGCTACTGGGCACGGTAAAGGAGCTGTAGATGGTGTGGGTGGACTTATAAAGCATTATGCTACTTCGCATAATCTTCGAGAGCCCCATGAAAAATCCATTCATAATGCCAACGATTTTGTAGAGCACGTTCAAAAATATACAGATGCAATTAAAATAATACATTTACAAGACGTTGACGTAGAAGAGTTCAGAAAAGTAAAAAATGTTGATTGGCTTGCTACTCCTAAGTATCCTGGAATTTGAAAAACTCATTTATGGATTAAAGAAACGTGCAATGATAAAGTACATTGTTTGACAGCAAAGCCCGCTGATCGTCCCCCTACTGAAGTAAGAATAATGAAGCCGAACAACAAAGGTAGTTATAAAAATAAAAAATCTAAAACACACAAATAAAAAAAAAATACATACATATGTGCATACCTGTATATTACGCACAAAGATAAACAACTTTATATTAACTGTTATATCATTGTTATATCACTATATATAAGCGCTAAGCGTGAAAAATTTGTTTGTGTGTTATCTCATTAGTGATCGCTATCCCAGCAGAAATCCCGTGAATCTCACAAACATGCCTAGATAGCTATTTACGTCCTCTATCATGAGAAAAGAAAATTGAGAAAAAAATAGGCTTTTTCGAGAAAAACGCATTTTTCTAAAAACTGCATTTTTCAGTAAAAAGCGCATAACTCGGGTATTTTTTATTTTTTTTGAAAATAACATGCAGACCATGAAAGAGGGCTCAAAACTGAGTGGAATTATGTGTTGCACGCTAAAAAGCTTAAAAAACTGGTGAAGCAGTAGCTGTTTGAAAATTACATTGAAAAAATTTATTCTAATAAGTATTTTCTCAGAATTTTGCGACATTGCTGAACGCATGAAATTTTGTTGCAACAAAAAAATAAAAATATACGGGTTAAATAATTTTTGGAGAAGAACATAAATACTTTTATTCCAAAATGATCGGTGACATAGGCATACGCGGGCCACCTGATTTGAGATGGATTCGGCCTAATATTGATTATTATTCGAATAAAATGTTTGTATTACGAAAAATAAAAAAAGAATTTTAAACTTTTTTTAGGTTAGTCATATGGGATCCACGAGGGAAACATATGGGGCCCATTTATCATGTGTAAATTGCACAAATAATCTTTTCATTAGGGCAGAATTTATTTAGAAATATTTTTTTTCTCCATTCTTCAGTTGTTTGTCCACATGATTTGGTCGATAATGTCACATAATTAATAACATGATTCGGTATGTGTTGAATCATATAATTTGGCATGTAATTTGGTGTATGATTTAGCATACGACTTGGCATGTGATTCAGCATGTGATTAGGCACATGATTTGGCTCGTGGCTATTTTTAATATAAGGATGCGCCTGCAGTATTTGCGTCTACGTGTCAAGTAATGACTTAGCGGTGGTAAAAGGGTCCGTTGCCGGCCGATCATAATTTTTCCGGTTTATTTTTTGGGATGTATATTCCGAGTTACCTGGCTTGATCATCGTCACCTCTAATCTGATCATTTGGAGGGAAAAATATGATTTTACAGTGATATCCGAAAATTATATTCTTGTTTTGAATCACACACGCACAGATTTTATCGGTTAAATCGTGGCTTATGAGATTGCATTACCGTATAAACTTGAATCCAGCTACTTAATCATGAGCTGTCTATTTAAAAAAGATAATGACAACGATTACATGATAAATACCGACAGCTTTTATCGCATATTACCTATGCAGTCTTGTTAACGATTTCTATTTACTACTGCACCTTTCTAGTAGAAACAGATCGACGAATTTTCTACTATCCCAGAAAAACTGTAACCTACGGTCAGATAATATATTATATATTTTCTGCTACGGTGACTCCTTATACTTAACCTTAATGCTCGTCTTCAGACCGCGCATTCATATATAATGCGGATGTATTATAGTATACCTACAAAGTAAGCTGAACCCGCGCCGAATGACTTTTGAAAGTGAAAGTTATTTAACAGAAGCGATTGTTCTGACAGCTCGAGATAGCAGAGTCTCTCTCTCTCTCTCTCTCTCTCTCCACATACGAATATGCACATGTACGTCGCATGCGGCTTGACTGCGTCGCGTCTATCACGCGGGATATTACACACACACACACACACACACACACACACACACACACACACACACACACACACACACACACACACACACACACACACACACACACACGCACGCACGCACGCACGCACGCACACACACACACACACTGCACGCGCGGCGCGGGAAGAAAATGACGGCGGGCCATTGTTGCTCTGGGCGCGGATAGCGCATACTTTTTCGCGAAATTTCACCTGCGGCATTGTTGTGGGATTGTATTAGGAAGGAAATGATTGTCCTTTGATTCCCGCGCGGAGAGTCGAGCGGATGTCTGTGCGTTACGACTGAAAATCTTGCTTCTGCGGCGCGAATGTTGTAAGATTGCTGATTCAACGTTTCAAATTAGAAGGTGACGATTTTCAATTTTCACGGTTTGGGCATACACAAGCATATACAATGTAATGGTCAACAGTAAAGGGTTTCTAGTAACAGATAAATACAACGGTCTCTAAACGCTTATAGACTGTATAAAATGCTGTTATAGAGACGTCAGAAAATTTTACTCCTCTAGTCAATTTAAACTTCAGCTGCCTTTGGCATCATGGTAGAAACTTGCTATAAATTGAAAAATTCTTATGTCCTTACGAGCATATCATGCGATGAGGCCAAACCAAGTGTGATGACCAAACTCCTATCACTTAAATAATTGGACGATCGAGCGAGCCCGCCGAAGGCGGGCAAAGCTCAATCATAATTATGCAGAGGGTCTCGTTCGAAAAGATCACTAGGTAGTAGCGCCAGTGTACACAGATGTCGCCACAAACTTCAGCTATCCCCACTTCTAAAACTCGGCTGCTGGCTCGCCTCGCCAGGCCCGCCGGTCTCTCTCGTCATATAGTTTACAGTTGCAATGTTGTCCATATGTTATCAATGGGTGGGAACGTTCTTAAGATAATGTTAAATGAATAATATATGTCATTATATGTATTTTTATGTTATAAATTTTTATTAAAATTTATTTAAGAGTGGGATGTGATCTTCTCGAACGAGACCCTCTGCATAATTATGATCGAGCTTCGCCCGCCTTCGGCGGGCTCGCTCGATCGTCCAATTATGCTTCATGTCTCGTTCTCGAGATCACTAGGTAGATATTCAGAGTGACTATTCAGTCTTTTATTTCAGTAATTCTAAAATCTAGAGAATTACGAACTTTGTTTGAAAAAGAAAACTATTTAACTTAAGTACTTTAAGTATCAAAATCAGCTACTGGACTAGCTTTATTAGAATCTACCACCTGTTATAGTTATGTTTATAAAATCGAACTACATCCCATTGTTTATCTCAATAATTAAATCATTTGAACTAAAACACTTTCAAACCTAACATTTTAGTTTCTAGATTTTGACTGTGATATTATAACATAGATACGACATTGAGGAGACTGAAAATTAGTCGTTGACACATTGAAATCTTAATATATATTGTGTATTTCTTATGTTTTTATGTAATTTTCTCGTATTGAAAATGATATTATTATTACGCAACGTTTTAAAACTTTTTAAATCTTTTACATGTACAATAAACGACTATTATTATTATTATTCAATCACTAGAGTCTCTCAAAAATGTTATTATTATTATTATTATTATTATTATTATTATTATTATTATTATTATTATTATTACTATTATTATTATTATTATTATTACTATTATTATTATTATTATTACTATTATTCACTTAATAATTTGATTAACCCAACTGAAATCAACCATACTTCATACTCTTGTAGAATATCTTTGTTCTCCAAGACTGTGTACGATATTTCTTTAGAATTTTGTAATCATAAAAAAAATTATAATTATGTTAAATTATCACAACAAACTCGGAAAATTTTTTCTTATATAAATATGTATTGATCGAATACACAAAATACTAAGTATTTAATAATACTAAAGTCAGATTACGGATAGACACTACTATCGCTCTATTTTACTTGAATAAAGAGGAAAAGTTCCAATTCAAATAATAACTAAATTAATTTGGCTGCTTTTACCTACCCTGAGAAAAGAATTTATTTCTGACAATGAAATATTTAATCACAATGTGATAACAAAAATATTAAATGAACAGAATTATAATATAATATTAAGACAATCAATACATATATTTGAAATAATGAGTCGTGTAATAACTTCAATGACGCCTTAATTCTTTCAATTACTTTTTCTTTCAATAAAATGTATTTAAATGATTCAATTAGAATTTTTTTTTTCAGTGTATAAACGAATAATCTACGGTAATTCACCTGATATTTTACCTTTATAGAAAAATTTAGACGAAACTAAAGCATTAGAATAAACATTCTTGATATAGATTTGGTGTTGACTGAGACCACCAATTACTTGATTCAAATAATAGTTTATCCATATCACTTTGTAAGAATCTTGAAAGGGTTGTTAAAAAACGCCTTTATAAGACCTAGACATCAACTACAATTGAATATTCATCGATTGCCCGAATCCATATCATAGGTCAGTAAGAAATTAGGTAGTATATACAATTTAAGTAGCGTAACAAATACTTAAAGTCAAAAATTAAAATTATGATATCTTGGTTGATTAATAAATATGAAAAATATATAAATATAACAGCCTTAAATATATATAGCCTTAACTAATGAGTAATAAATATGAGTAAAAATTAAATTATACTCTTTAGAGTTTCAAATTAACAGAACCATTCGTTAAATTACTGGTCTTCTTGACCTTGATTTCAGTTAAGCATAATATAATTATTATTTGTAAGTTGATAATCGCATTGACAAAATTTAGCAGAGACAGAATTTAGTAACAGAAATGTTTGAATTTGATATCTCGTAATTCTTGAAGAGTAACTTTTATACCCGCAAGAAATCCATATTGAAAGGCTCGAAAATCAAACCACGATAATTATCGTTAATTAACTTAAAATTAAAATTTTGACACATTTTAATTTACATATATACGACCAGTATAATAACCAACGAACATCAGCCTGTTTTTAAAACGTTCTAAAGAATCTGATCCTATATGCATTTGCAAATTACCTTTTTTATCTAGTCAGATTCTAGTGGTAATAATCTCGAGTTGCAAATTATTACAATATTATAATCAAAGTAATTATTATATAATTTAGCGTTAATTTAAGTGCTATGCGCACCTATGTTTATTTATTTATTTATTTTTTGTTTTCAAT
Source organism: Torymus aiolomorphi (assembly GCA_036365515.1). NCBI lineage: Eukaryota > Metazoa > Arthropoda > Insecta > Hymenoptera > Torymidae > Torymus > Torymus aiolomorphi. The sequence goes on from CM070875.1 coordinate 14,547,067, forward strand.
AATTTATTTCTCAATCGATTGATATAATCTTGAATCGTACTATTTTATGAAAAAGATTTACGATGATCAAAAACATGAAAGCGTACTGCTTGGCAATATATGTAAGAAATTGAAAAGGAAGTGAACGGGGTCGCAAAGCACCCTTTATACTTTATTCTATCAATTCTTTAATCAGACTAGAAAGATTAATGCACGCTTCACGCGCCAATGTTTCTCTTGCCAAGTTAAAAATAAAATTATAAGCCTTTTTGTTGATTAAAAGCTATATAATATTGAGTATTTCAATAACCCAATAACCCAATAACCCAATAACCCAATAACCCAATAACCCAATAACCCAATAACCCAATAACCCAATGTTTCTCTTGCCAAGTTAAAAATAAAATTATAAGCCTTTTTGTTGATTAAAAGCTATATAATATTGAGTATTTCTGCAATCATATTGAAGAAATTTGTAATTAGTTACTCGTCACTTTCTCTTATAAAGCATAGGACATTAGCCAATGAAACACTCGAGGACATCAAAATCAGTCTTCAAAATCAGTCAATCACAACCGTTATATTTAGATTTCACTGTTTTTTTTTCTTTTTTTTTTTAAAGAGGATCTAAGATTTGATATTTTTGCCATTCGCAATAATTTCGTAATAGAATCTGTTGCAGATTTATTTATAAGCTAATATGCATCTAACGACCGAACTTATAATTAAACGTGAAACTGACTAATCTTCAAAATTTGATATACCTAATGCATTTGGATTCCTTTTATGAATTTCTTCAATTCTCGTAAATCCAAATAAAATTAAAATTTCCTTTTTTTGAGACTAAATTAAAGTAAATAATCTTTAGACGAACCAGTCCTTACGGCTTGCCTTTTTTGTAATGGCTAGCGTTAACTGGCGCGCTACGCGCGCCTATGTTTGTCTTTTCCTCGAAAACTTTATATTCGATTGCTTACATGATCGATAAAACGACAGTTCAAGAATAGGATTTTTATATTTCAATATATTTTTATATATTAATTTATAATAATTTTTATATATTAAGAATATGCTTTAAAATATAACACTCCAATGGAGCAACATTAAGGTTAAACTTCATGACCATTCAGTACATGAGTTACATAGCACTAGCTGCATGCGTCTATCTTTCGTATTCAGCGAGACAGACAGTGGATCGAGAACTATATATTGCTGTAAAATCGATCCTGATTTGGGAAAAGAACCTGCTCTCTCTGGTGCAGGGACTTTTTTCCTCCCATCGCCCTTATGTATCTTGCTTGAGATGATTCTCGACCTCTTACACACTGAGGAAATTAGGAGGAAGATTATATTCCTTTAATCGTACATTCGGGCATAGCCATCCAAGTGCGCTTAAGCGAAAAAAAACCGTCGAAATGTTCGGCGGTTTCTTCCTTGAATAAGTTGGCAGTGTAATCGCATAAAACCGATAATCTTTTACACAATGAAAAAGCTTATCATTTATTTTTACTCATTATAAATGAGATAAGGAAAATTTACCATGAAAAAGTGTTATTCCTCATATGGAAAAGTCTCACTCCTATGATACAATCTACGAAAAAGTGTTACTCCTATGAAAAAGTGTTACTCCTCCTATGAAAAAGTGTCACTCCTCCTATGGAAAAGTGTCACTCCTATGACACATTCTACGAAAAAGTGTCACTCCTATAACACATTTTAGGAAAAAGTGTTACTCCCATGATGCATTCTACGTAAAAGTGTCACTCCTCCTATGAAATGGTTTACTCCTATGACACATTTTGAGAAAAAGTGTCACTCCTATGAAAAAGTGTCATTCCTCCTATGAAAAAGTGTTACTCCCATGACACATTCTATGAAAAAGTGTCACTCCTATGACACATTGTGGGTAAAAATGTCACTCCTATGACACATTCTACGAAAAAGTGTCACTCCCATGACACATTCTATGAAAAACTGTTACCCCTCCTATGAAAGTGTCATCCTTCATATGGAAAAGTGTCATTCCTATGACACATTTTGCGAAACAGTGTCACTCCTATGACATATTTTGGAAAAATGAGTCAAACCTATGACGTACTCTACGAAACAGTGTCACTGCTACGACACATTTTGGGAAAGCAAGGTAGACTTGGGTTATCGACTTTTGACAAGGAAGACTGCTCTGCCGGTTGGGTTATGGACTGTTGGGCCACCCTGCCGACAGCGCTCTATCGGTTGGGTATTAACCAGTGTAGGCCATTAGGCCTACACAGTATTCCGCTCTGTTCATAAGCTTATCAACACAACGGAATACTGTGTAGGCCATCAACCCAACCGATAGGTCGCTGTTGGCTGGGTGGCCGAACAGTCAATAACCCAACCGGCAGTGCAGTCTACCTTGTCAAAAGTCGATAACGCAAGTCTACCATACTTTTCCAAAATGATTCGTAGGAGTGACACTGTTTCGTAGAGTACGTATTAGGTGTGACTCATATTTCCAAAATATGTCATAGGAGTGACACTGTTTCGCAAAATGTGTCATAGGAATGACACTTTTCCATATGAAGGGTGACACTTTTTCATAGGAGGGGTAACAGTTTTTCACAGAATGTGTCATGGGAATGACACTTTTTCGTAGAATGTGTCATAGGAGTGACATTTTTACCCACAATGTGTGATAGGAGTGACACTTTTTCATAGAATGTGTCATAGGAGTAACACTTTTTCATAGGAGGAGTGACACTTTTTCTCAAAATGTGTCATGGGGGTAACACTTTGTCCTAAAATGTGTCATAGGAGTGACACTTTTTCGTAGAATGTGTCATAGGAGTGACACTTTTCCATAGGAGGAGTAACACCTTTTCATAGGGGGAGTAGCGCGTTTTCATAGGAGGTGTAACAGTTTTTCATAGGGGTGACACTTTTTCATAGAATGTGTCATAGGAGTGACACTCCTCCTATGGAAAAGTGTCACTCCTATGACTCATTCTACGAAAAAGTGTCACTCCTACGACACATTTTAGGAAAAAGTGTTACTCCCATGATGCATTTTACGAAAAAGTGTTACTCCTCCTATGAAAAAGGTGTACTCCTATGACACATTTTAGGAAAAAGGGTTACTCCTCCTCTGAAAAGATGTCACTTCTCCTATGAAAAAGTATCACTCCTATGACACATTTTGCGGAAAAGTGACACTTTTTCATAGGAGGAGTAACACGTTTTCATAGAATGTCTCATAGGAGTGACACCTTTTCATAGGGGGAGTTACGCGTTTTCATAGGAGGTGTAACACTTCTTCATAGGGGTGACACATTTTCATAGAATGTGTCATAGGAGTGACACTTTTTCGTAGAATGTGTCATAGGAGTGATACTTTTTCATAGGAGTAGCGCTTTTCGCATAATGTGTCATAGGAGTGACACTTTTTCATAGAAGGAGTAACGCTTTTTCATAGAATGTGTCATAGGAGTGACACCTCTTCATAGGGGGAGTAACACTTTTTCATAGAATGTGTCATAGGAGTGACACTTTTTTGTAGGAGGAGTGACACTTTTTCATAGGAGGAGTAACACTTTTTCTTAAAATGTGTCATAGGAGTAACACCTTTTCGTAGAAGGAGTGACCTTTTCATAGGAGGAGTAACACTTTTTCCTAAAACGTGTCGTAGGAGCGACACTTTTTCGTAGAATGTGTCATAGGAGTGACACTTTTCATAGGAGGAGTAACACTTTTTCCTAAAACGTGCCATAGGAGTGACACTTTTTCGTAGAATGTGTCATAGGCCCGACCAATCAGAGAGCTCTATGCCATTTTTCTAAGATTCTATTGGATGTTTGAAATTGTGTCAGCCAATCAGAGAGCTCCGTGCAGGTCTCAACCTGTTGAAACCGTTTATCCAAGAATTCTGTGAAGATTTGAAGATGAGAACCCCATTGAGCGTTGGTGGGATATAGTACGCATGCTTTATGTGTTATCTATATATATGGATTGGGAGTATATGCTTGTGTCCCTAACATCATATGAATCAAAACTCGAGCGCTTATGCTCCTCTTGTTGAGCAGTAGAAAAAAGAGGAAAAAAATAAAAAATGAAATAAATTAATTCATCAATTATTTAACAAACCACCACCCATCCTCACACGATGTGTGAGTGTAGGTAGTGGTTTGCATAACTTGACTTATAGCCAGCAGTGCGCCTACTCAGCAGTGGGCAGCGCGACGACACCGGGTCGCCGGCTAGTGGAGCGCGCAGTATACATAGTGCATATCATGTATGTCACCTAACAAGTATCAGAATTATTGATGAGTTTGGAGCTATCTCATACGGCTCTATTTGTAGAGTTGGATAGCCTATCTGATGTTGCATACTGCTCTGTCGGTAAAGTAGAGATGGCTGATTCATCAGCAGGTGGCGCTACGAAGGGTATCGATGGAAACATAATCTCAAAATGTTTACAAGGTAGAGTTGGGTATTGCATACTGCTCTGTCGGAAAGGTAGAGATGCATGGTCCATCTACAGATGGCGCTACGAAGGGTATCGATGGAAACATAACCTCAAAATGTTTACAAGGCAGAGTTGGGTATTGCATACTGCTCTGTCGGAAAGGTAGAGATGCGTGATCTATCCACAGATGGCGCTACGAAAAAGTGGGTATCAATGGAAACATAACCTCAAAATGACAACATAACCTCAAACGTACACCAATTTTCAGAAGTCATGCTACTGTAAAGGGAAAAATCGAACGGCGGAAGGGACAACATTTTATGAGTTATGGTATGACTTTATTAGAAAAAAATGAAAAAAAGGAAAAAAAGAAACAAAAATAATAATAATTAATTCATAATAATAAATAATTAATTAATTATTTAACAAGATATCACCTGCCCTCACACGATGTGTCGAAATTCTAATTTTTTAAATTGGGTTAACAGCCTATATAGTATTCTACTCTGCTGGTAAGGCAGATTTGGGTTATCGACTGCTGGTAATGTTGGGTTATCAATGGAGAAAAAAGAGGATTCAAAATGAAAAAAATGAAAAAAAAAATTAATTGTTTATTTAACAAATTCTGCTCTGTTGGTAAGGTAGATTTGGGTTATCGACTGCTGGTAATGTTGGGTCACCCTGCAATTACCATCCACCAGCAAGGTAGCCTCTACCTTACCGACCGAGCTAGGTAGAGTTGGGTTATTGGCCTTCCTGCAATTACCACCCACCGGCAAGGTAGCGCTCTACCTTACCGACCGAGCGTCAGCTCAGAGGGCAACTGCGCCAGACCCGTCCTAGCTCCTCTACTGAGGTAGTTTTTTTCATATTTAAGAATCGATATTTTTCTGAAATATTTTTATGAGATTTTTACGAAATTTATATTTTGAAAGTCAATTATTATCGTTGCCCTGGTGCACGTTGCCGCGGGACTCGATCTGAAATTACTTTCTCGGGGATATGCTCTAGTACACAATAATTATTTTATTTATATATGATATACAAATTAAATAGAACTATGTATATTTTGCTCTAAAACTTTATATTTGTGTTTTGGGGCTAATTTGGAATGAGTAAAAAAATTTTGACCAACTTAACCTCTTGAAATTTTAACACAATGTTATACTCGATAAGTGTAATAAATGGTAAAAATTTTGAATCAATCAATCGAATATTCTTTTTAAAAATGCAAATATAAGAAATTTATAAAAAAAAATTAATCTCAAATATCTTTGGTCACAACGGTCAGATTTTTTTGGGCAAAGAACTGACTCCTTAGACATAAAAAAGCTAATTATCTGCCAAATTTCAAAACGATTCCTTGACTTTTACTCCTGTTATCGTAAAGGAAAGAAAACGCACTTGTTTTCAAAAATAATTTTTTTCTCGGAAACAAGTCAACATAACCTCTTGAAATTTTAACACAATATTGTACTCGATTAGTGTAATAAGTGGTAAAATTTTGAGTCAATCAATCGAATATTCTTTTTAAAAATGCAAGTATAAGAAATTTATAAAGAAAATTTAACCTCAAATATCTTTGGTCACAATAGTCAAATTTTTTTGGGCAAAGAACTGACTTGTTAGACATAAAACAGCTAATTCTCTGCGTAATTTCAAAACGATTCATTGACTTTTACTCCTGTTATCGTAAAGGAAAGAAAACGCAGTTTTCAATAATTTTTTTCTCCGAATCAAATCAACAAAACCTCTTCAAATTTTAACACAATGCTGTATTCCATAAGTGTAATAAGTGGTAAAAATTTTGAGCGGAAAAATGAAAAAGTTGTTGAGATATTAATTAAAGAAATATAAAACATATTTTCATTAATAACAAATGACAGGCTAGAGATAATTTAAATTATAAAAAAGAAATTGTAGGTAATTTAGAGACCTTTTAAAAAAAATTTAGTTTTTTAAGTAATGCTGGCTGAAACAAATTAAAAAATCAAAAAAACGAAAAATTCAAAATCATTTTTTGGTTATAAAAAAAAAAATCGGTAAAATCAAAAAGTAGGTTATGCTCTCTCTATTCTCTTCCGAAACGAAGAGAATAAGCCTTTTCCGATGTAAATCGGTCGATCGATTCAAAAGTTATCTCCTGTACACACACACACACACACACATACACACATACACACACACACACACGCACGCATACACAGACACGAAAACTTTTTTTATCAAAAACAATGGATTTTAGCGCCAAAAGTCTTAAAACATGTTTTTGAACATTTTTTGTTTCAAAAATTATTCTCACCGTTACAAAGCTTTCTCTTTGAGGAAGTAAAATATACAACGCAAAGCTATAAAAGCAGAAAGAGAAAATGCTAAGAAAAACCCATATCATTTAGTTCTTCAAATAGACTTCGCTGAAAACTGGGCTGTGATTCATAATAAAGCTGTTCAAGGAAATCATTGGGTAAATGATCAAATTTCTATTTTCACAGCAGTCTCTTATCAAGGGTATTCGACACAAAGTTTCGCAGTCATAAGTGATGACCGAAAACATGATTCAGCGTATGCTTTGCTAGCAGTAAAAACAATTATAACTTACTTGAAAGACAATTGTTGTGATTCAATATAAAATACCGCTGCCAATTCATTGGCCCGTAGCTTCCTCAACCGTAATTTGTTGATTCCTTTAATTAATTTTTAATAACAAAATTTATAATTTTTTAAAAATTTATTGCATAATTATAATTAAATTCATTTATGAATATTAAAAATTGTTAATTTATAAATTTATTTATTTATTATTTATTTATATCAAATTTATATAAATTTTGAGCTGATAAATAAAGTTATCATTTGAAATAGAAGTAAAATATCTATATTTTATAATAAAACAAATAGCTATCACGGTTGTTTTGTTATTAACAAAAACGTGTTTTTTTTTTATATTTCATAATTCATACTTTTTAAGAAAAAAAAAATTATAGCTATCATTGTTCTTTTGTTATTAACAAAAACGTGTTTTTTTAAAAAAGTTCATAACTCACAAATAAATTATAATAATGCAGAATATAATGCATAATTCATACACTGAAAAAAACGATTAGTAGTTTCAAGTAAATATTTAGTTGAAACAACTAAATGATTTCATTAAAGCCTGCCAACTAAATATTATATTGAATCAGCTAATTTAGTTATTTGAAATAACAAAATATTTAGTTACATGAACTAAATATTTACTAAAAATAAAGAAATATTTTATGAAGTTAACTAAACGATTCATTGTATCAACTAACAGGTTATTTAGATTGATAAAATATTAAATGAATTCTATAAAATATTGTATTGAAATGACTAAATATTTAATTAAAGCAACAAAATAGTTTATAAAATTGACTAAACGATTCATTGCACAAACTAATTAGTTATTAAGAACAACGAAATACTTAATCAATTTGATAAAATATTTTATTCAAATTACAAAACATTTATCTGGAGCAACAAAATAATTTATGAAATTGACTAAACAATTCATTGCATGAACTAACGGGTTATTAAGAACAATGAAATAGTTAATCAATTTGACAAAAGATTTTACTGAAATGACTAAGTATTTATCTCGAGCAACAAATTATTTTATGGAATTGACTAAATAATTCATTCCATCAACTAACGGGTTATTAAGAACACTGAAATACCTAATCAATTTGACTATAAATTTTCTTGAAATTACAAAATATTTTTCTGGTGCAACAAAATATTTTATGAAATTGACTAAACGATTCATTGGATGAACTAACAGATTATTAAGATCAATGAAATACTTAATCAATTTGACAAAACATTTTACTGAAATTACTAAGTATTTATCTGGAGCAATAAATAATTTTGTGAAACTGACTAAACGATTCATTGTATTAACTAACAATTTATCTTGTTTGATAAATTATTCAATTATGTTGACTAAATACTTGTTTGTAATTACTAAACATTTAATTAAAACAGTGAAATATTTTATGATACTAACTAACCGCTGCATTAGATTAACGAAATATTTAATAAATATGAATAAATGATTTGTTAAATCAACTAACTGTTTAGTCAATTTTACAAAATATTTTGCTAATTATTTCAAAAAAATTATAAACATTTTTTTTTAATAATTTTGAAATAAAAGTTTTTTCTTCCTTGTAGCCTTTTCGTACAACCATCAGCATTGAAGTTGGTGATTTTTCCTGAACTCCTGTAACTTAATATGGATTCTGCATAGTTATTATATAGTAATTTTATTAATATTAAATCAAATTATTATTACATATTCGCATTAATTTATATTAATTATCGCTCGCAGTTTCGCATTTACATATTATCTAACAGAAAAAACGCAGAAAAAATTTTTGACCTAAGGTGGGATCGAACTCGGGACCCTCGGATTACAAGGGTAACGCTCTAACCGCTACGCTACGCAACGCTTGTACCCTACAAAATTTCAATTTTAACTAAATATAGAGTTGCATTGAATGTAAAATATCGCGCACATCAATCTAATAATTAATTATATTCTTATAATTAATATACATTCTTAATTACATTTTAATTAATGATTTATAAACTAAATAATATGTGTGTAACTCATCATTTGTAACTAACCATTTATTTGTAACTATGAAATATTTAGTAAACTTTAATATAAAAGGCCGTGTGAAGTACCGACACGATCTCTATCTTACCGGCATCAACATTTTAGATTGTAAATCCTGTTAGTTACAGTTACTAAATATCTTGTCGGCTTAATAAAATGTTTGTTTAAAACAAGTAAACATTTAGTAAGAATGACAAAATATTTGGATACAAAGACATTGGCATTTCAAATAATTTATTAGTCAGACCTAACAAACATTTATTTAAATTGACTAATTGTAACTTAGTAATCGCGAGACAAATTTTTTAACCAATATTTTGTTGGTGTGAGGAAATAGTTTTGTAGATAGAAGTACGCAGTTACTCCTTTTAACAAAGATTTATTTGAAACAAAGAAATATGTAGTCAAATTAACTACATACTTTTTTATTATCATAGTGCTGTTTTAACTAAACATTTAGTTAAATTTAATAGTTATTTATTGTAATCTAAGAAATATTTAGTCAAATCAAGGAAACGTTTGATTGACGAGAGAAGAAAATCGCGAATCATTTTCGTTCAGATCGCAAAACCTGTTAGTTACAGTTGCTAAATATCTTGTCGGCTTAATAAAATGTTTGTTTAAAACAAGTAAACATTTATAAAGAATGACAACTGATTTGGATACAAAGATATTGGCATTTCAATTAATTTATTAGTCAGAACTAACAAACATTTATTTAAGTTGACTAATTGTAACTTAGAAATCTGGAGAGCAATTTTTTAACCAATATTTTGTTGGGGTAAGGAAATAGTTTTGTAGATAGAAGCACGCAATTACTCCTTTTAACAAAAGATTTATTTGAAACTAAGAAATATGTAGTCAAATTAACTACATTCTTTTATATTGTCATAGTGCTTGTTTAACTAAACATTTAGTTAAATCTAATTAATCTTTATTGTCATCTAAGAAATATTTAGTCAAATCAGGGAAACGTTTGATTGACGAGAGAAGAAAATTCATGAATCATTTTTGTTCAGATTGCAAAACCTGTTAGTTGCAGTTACTAAATATCCTGTCGGCTTAATAAAATGTTTATTTAAAACAAGTAAATATTCAATAAGAATGACAACATATTTGGATACAAAGACATTGGAATTTCAACTAATTTATTAGTCAGACCTAACAAACAGTTATTTGAGTTGACTAATTGTAACTTAGTAATCGCGAGACAAATTTTTTAACCAATATTTTGTTGGTGTGAGGAAATAGTTTTGTAAATAGAAGCACGCAATTACACCTTTTAACAAAAGATTTATTTGAAACCAAGAAATATGTAGTCAAATTAACTACATTCTTTTATATTGTCATAGTTCTTGTTTAACTAAACATTTAGTTAAATTTAATAGTTATTTATTGTAATCTAAGAAATATTTAGTCAAATCAAGGAAACGTTTGATTGACGAGAGAAGAAAATCGCGAATCATTTTCGTTCAGATCGGAAAACCTGTTACTTACAGTTACTAAATATCTTGTCGGCTTAATAAAATGTTTGTTTAAAACAAGTAAACATTTAGTAAGAATGACAACATATTTGGATACAAAGACATTGGCATTTCAACTAATTTTTTAGTGAGACCTAACAAACATTTATTTAAGTTGACTAATTGTAACTTAGTAATCGCGAGACAAATTTTTTAACCAATATTTTGTTGGGGTGAGGAAATAGTTTTGTAGATAGAAGCACGCAATTACTCCTTTTAACAAAATATTTATTTGAAACCAAGAAATATGTAGTCAAATTAACTACATTCTTTTATATTTTCATAGTGCTTGTTTATCTAAACATTTAGTTAAATCTAATTAATATTTATTGTCGTCTAAGAAATATTTAGTCAAATCAAGGAAACGTTTGATAGACGAGGGAAGAAAATTGATGAATCATTTTTGTTCAGATTGCAAAACCTGTTAGTTGCAGTTACTAAATATCTTGTCGGTTTAATAAAATGTTTGTTTAAAACAACTAAGTATTTAGTAAGAATGACAACGTATTTGGATACAAAGACACTGGCATTTTAACTAATTTTTTAGTCAGACCGAACAAACATTTATTCAAGTCAACTAATTGTAACTTAATAAGAGTAAGAGAAAGTTTTTAACTAAATTTTGGTTGGGGTAAGGAAATAGTTTTGTAGATTGAAGTACGCAGTTTGTCTTTTTAACAAAAGATTTATTTGAAACCAAGAAATATGTAGTCAAAATAACTACATACTTTTTTATTGTCATAGTACTTATTTAACTAAACATTTAGTTAAATCTAATTAATATTTAGTATCTTCTAAGAAATATTTAGTCAAATCAAGGAAACGTTTGATTGACGAGAGAAGAAAATTATCGAATCACTTTTGTTCATATTGCAAAACCTGTTAGTTGCAGTTACTAAATATCTTGTCGGTTAAATAAAAGGTTTCTTCAAAACAAGTAAGTATTTGGTAAGAATGACAACATATTTGGATATACAGATATTGGCACTTCAACTAATTTGTTTATTTGAATCTATGAAATAGTTAGTAGTAACAAGTAAAGATTTTGTAAATTAGGATTTGATTCTTTAATAAATCCTTTAGCTAGTTGAACAAAATCATGCTGTCGAAGTTACTAAATAAATAGTTTAGTCAACAAAATATTTGTTAAAGGAATGAATGGTTTAGTTAATGCGTCGGAGATATTTCCTTGTTTTTAATTGTTTAAATCAACCAAATATGTAGTTGTTTCAAACAAAAATTTATTTGTTTTTAGAGATTGGGTTCATCAATATTTCAGTTATTTGATTTAAGTAAATATTTCGTTAACTCTACCAATTCATTTTGCTAAAAACAATAAACATTTATTTGAAGTTATTTTCTTGTTTCAAGAAAACGAATTTAGTTCTTTCAATGAAACCTTTTAATTGAATCAACCATACCACATTTGAAGTAACTAAATGTTTAATTAAATTTACTAATTATTATTTTAACTAAATAATTTAGTTGATTTTACTCTTTATGTAGTTGTTTCAGAGAAATATTTAGTTGATTTAACTAAAGATAACTTTACTAAATATTTTACTAAATATTTAGTTGAAACAACAAATCTTTTTTTTCAGTGTAATTATATTAGATTATAATAGATATAATTTTTAAACATTTTAATTCATTTTGTTACACATCATTGGAGTTATGAGTTTTTAAAAAAAACACGTTTTTGTTTTTGATGATAACTAAAGAACCGTGATAGATAGAAAATTAATCTTTTTTAGAAAATATAGGTATTTCAATTCTCTTTCGAATGCCACCCACCCCATTCAGATAAATAGAGCCGTTCTCGAGAAATTACGATTTTTAAAAAATGTCAAAAAATTTTTAACCTCAAATATTTCTGAAATTTATGGAACAATCATTTTGCCCAAAGAACTCGACCGAGAACTATAAAAAATCTACCTCTAAAAGGAATTTTGAAGCCATTAAGTTAATTTTACTCTTGTAATCGTTGGACATACAAAACTGATTTTTTTCATTTTTCAATTTTTTACTCAAAATCTAGCCTACAGAATGTATTCAAATTTTAATAGATTATAGCTATTTATATTCTGTATTATCATGATTTTTCTCAAAAAAATTGACCGTTAAGTTTAGGAGTAAAAAGCTTCTAAAAAAAAACACGTTTTTGTTAATAACAAAAGAACCGTGATAGCTAGAAACTTTTTTTTTTTTAGAAAATATAGGTATTATAATTCTCTTTCGAACGCTACCTATCAGATTGGAATAACTCGATCCTATCATTAAAAAAAATCAAAAAACAATTTTGAGAAAATCGAAAATTTGAAAAAAAAAAACAAAAACGCATCGCCCTAATCAAAAAACGGATTTTTGACCCGCCATCACGCAAAAAAAACAAAAAAAATGAGACCTGTCCGGTCAAAATCGACCGAGTAGAAGCTGAGAGCCAGGCGTATACACACACACACACACACACACACATACACACACACACACACACACACACACACACACACACACATACATGCATACACACACATACATGCATACAGACATTTTTCAAAAACCATATATTTTGATTCCTAACACCTCGGAACATAATTATAACATGTTTTTACAACAACTCAAAAATTTACTATCACAAAGCTTCCTCTAGGAGGAAGCAAAATTACCATTGTATCAGACGGTGCCGCTAGCCACTTTAAAAATCGCTTTCAATTATATGAATTATAACGAGCACCATTTGATATAAAATGGTTGTTCTCTGCTACTGGACACGGTAAAGAAGCTGTAGATGGTGTGGGTGGACTTATAAAGCATTATGCTACTTCGCATAATCTTTGAGAGCCCCATGAAAAATCCATTCAAAATGCCAACGATTTTGTAGAGCACGTTCAAAAATATACAGATGCAATTAAAATAGTACATTTACAAGACGTTGACGTAGAAGAGTTTAGAAAAGTAAAAAATGTTGATTGGCTTGCTACTCCTAAGTATCTTGGAATTCAAAAAACTCATTTATGGATTAAAGAAACGTGCAATGATAAAGTACATTGTTTTACAGCAAAGACCGCTGATCGTCCCCTTACTGAAGTAAGAATAATAAAGCCGAAAAACAAAGGTAGTTATAAAAATAAAAAATCTAAAAGACATAAATAAAAAAAAAATACATACATATGTGCATATATAAGCGCTAAGCGTGAAAAATTTGTTCGTGTGTTATCTCATTAGTAATCGCTATCCCAGCGGAAAACCCGTGAATCTCACAAACACACCTAGATAGCTATTTACGTCCTCTATCATGACAAAAGAAAATTGAGAAAAAAATAGGCCTTTTCGAGAAAAATGCATTTTTCTAAAAATTACATTTTTCAGTAAAAAGTGCATAACTCGGGCATTTTTTATTTATGTTTTTCAAAATAAGATACAGACCATGAAAGAAGGCACAAATCTGAGTGAAATTATGTGTTACACGCTAAAAAGCTTAAAAAACTAGTGAAGCAGTAGCTGTTTGAAAATTGCATTGAAAAAATTTATTTATAAGTAAGGATTTTCTCGGAATTTTGCGGCATTGCTGAACGCATGAAATTTTGTTGTAACAAAAAAATAAGAATATACGGGTCAAATAATTTTTGGAGAAAAACATTGTTACGTCCGGAGACCTATTCGCATTTTAAAGAAAAAGCATAATTAGTATCAGATATTTTCTGACACATAAAAGCGAGAATGCAACTTAATACTACGCAGCGTTCTGCTTATGGGACCTTGTGACGTATAGAGTCACCCACTCAGGAAGACAATGGATGCAGTTTTTAATACACGGTCGAGCTAGAATCCAAGCCACCGAACTCCGCGGCAGTCGAAAGGCCACACTTTGCAATGCTCAGCATTTCGCAAGTACGACGACCCAGAAAACTTGTAATACGTAAGTTGTCAAAAGATGAATTCGATACGTCACCGGGCTCATCTTTAGCCTAATTATTTTGTATTATAAAAGAAGTGATGTGTGTCACGCGAATCAGTCACAGCGTACAAGAAACCTGGCGAACTCCGTGTACCTCTACGACATCGAGAAGTTGAAACCGTAAGCCTTACACATCTAGTAAGCAGATTTTATAAGTTATTGAAATTGTAATTGTAAGCCTTACTCGTCTAGTAAGCAGATCGTATAAGTTATTTATAGTAAATTTATAAAAGCAAGTGTTATAGAAAAGAATTGTAATTGAAATTACAACGCATCGATCTACCAGAAGCCAGCAGATTGTATTGGTAATAAATTATTGTATTTTATATAATAAACCTACATAAAACCAATTACTACTTATTTCCACTTATTTCCGGACTTAACAACATAAATACTTTTATTCCAAAATGATCAGTAACATAGGCATACGCAGACCACCTGATTTGAGATGGATTCGGTCTAAGTTATAACCGAAAATCGACCATTTTAGGTACATTTCAACGTTAAAAATCGTTTTTATGTTTTTAACTAGTCAAGAATTAATTGTACAAAAAAATTTTCAATAAGGAAAAGTTTTCTTTTAATATTATTTATAACTTTTACATTTAACATTTTTGTATAAAATCAAATCCTGTGAAGTAACGAGCAAAAATCAACTATTTTGTCGATTATATCACTATATTGCGTTTACAAATATTGTTTGTAGAAAAAAAATGTTCAATGTAGAAAAGAAGTGTTTTAATTAGTTTTAGTAGAAGTATATGTAAAATTTATACTGAAAATGAATTTTCTGTGCATTACGCTTAAAAATCAATTATAACAAAATTTTATTTGTGCTCGCATTTATATATTTTGGAACGGATCTTTTCCAAAATAGGACCATCACCTATGAATTACTAGACGAAGGTGTAATATCATTTATGATCGGATTCGACAAATTTGTCGATATGATAATATTAACACGAGGTTCCGTACATACGTACAGACATACATACATCATGGGGAACACTTAAAATGGACTCATTTTAGGCGGAAAACAATTTTTATACAAAAAATTATTGATTTTTCGGGTGTTACAATTTTCGCTCTAGTGAAAATCGTGCTTAAAAATGAAATGACATTAAATTATATGTAGAACATTGTTTTATAACTTGTATATTTTATAAATTAATTATTCATCTAAGATTAAAAACAAAAAAAAGTTAATTCAATTTTCTTTTCATTCTTAAAATTATTTGGATTTATCTCTGAATAAAAAAAGCCATGAAAAACATGCATGCACAAATTTATGTGGGATTAAATTTAGTTTTTGCGATTTTACGCAGTTTTAAAGTAGCGGGCGTAAATGTATTATTCACCATACCTTGGCCGAAAGTACCTCTTTCGCTCCCGGCTCAAAAACGCGAATGTGGTATTTTCTGCCCGTGTACGGTGAAAAATAGTATGCGCCCCACTATGCGGAAAAGTGAAAGATTTTGTGTCAAAATCAATTAACTTTTGATCTAAAAATCGTTGCTGACCTCGTAATTTAAAAAAAAAATTTCTTACTCGTAAGTATAACTTGACCTGAACACTTTTATCTTATGGGTGACACATTTTTAGGCACGACCGCTACTCGGGAGAGCCTTATAATTTCACCGTAGCGAAAATTGTGCCACTTTAAAAACTAAGAATTTAATATGTGAAAAGTCGTTTCCAGCCAAAATGAGTGTTTTAAATGTTTTCTGTGATGTATGTATGTCTATACGTCCGTATGTAATCAAGTTTATCGATTATCTCAATGAATTTTCAACCGACTTCATCAGGATTGCGGGAAAATACTCCTCTAATTATACCTAAGTGCTGGTTCTCAATTGAGAAAGATCGATGAAAAACTTTCAAAATGCGAACACGAAGAAACATCAAAATATCGATTTTTAAGCTTAATGTCTAAAAAAATTAATTTTAAGCTAATGTCTACAAGCCTATCTGCTAAAACTAATTAAAATACATCTTTTTTATGTCGGACACTTTCTTCTACGAGCAATATTTGCCAAGATAACTGCGAAAAACGGCAAAAAAGGTCAAAAATTGACGATTTTAGGCTATAACTTGGCAGGATTTGATTTTACACAAAAATGTCAAATACAAAAGTTGTAGATAATATTTAAACAAAACTTTTTCCTATTTATCATTTTTGTGTAAAATGAACTCCTGATAAGTTAGACTTATAAAAACGATTTTAAACGCCAAAATATACATAAAATTGACGATTTTCGGCAATAACTTGACAGGATTTGATTTTACACAAAAATGATAAATACAAAAGTTGTAGATAATATTTAAACAAAACTTTTTTCTATTTAACATTTTTGTGTAAAATCAACTCGTGACGAGTTAGACTAATAAAAACGATTTTAACGTTAAAATATACATAAAATGGACGACTTTCGGCTATAACATGACAGAATTTGATTTTACAGAAAAATATTCAATACATAAGCTATAGATATAGTTAAACAAAACTTTTTCCTATTTAATAATTTCACGTAAATCAACTCCCGACGACTTAGACTTATAAAAACGATTTTAAACGCCAAAATATACATAAAATAGACGATTTTTGCTTATCGTACAAAGAATTGATTTCCAATAGAATTCTTAAATACAAAGGATATAGATATCGTTTAAATACCAATAAAAAAAACTAAAACAATAACTAACAAAAACTGTTACATAAAAGCTGTCAAAACTTACAATTTCTTGTCAATGATCTAGATAACTTAGTATGTGGTAAAATCGAAATTGGAAAAATGTTTAATAATTCGGTTGTTAAAAATCTATAATTATGTTTTCTTACTGTTTTGATAACAATTAGAAATTACATATAAAATTACACAGCTTAACCTGTTAATTATGTTCACAAAACCTAAGCGATTGAACTAAGAGAGTCAAAATTGTCTAATATTATAAAAGTACATGTTAAAGTAATATCATATTACGCAAAAAAAAACTAATGTAATGTATGTGTTATAGATTTTGTAATATAGTAAAGTTCAATGTATAAAGAATGCAATGCTGACTTTGTCAGTCTTACAGTGTCCTGGACAACTATTAAATTGGCAAGTCTCTCTTAGTAAAAGTCTGCGAAATACATAAAGATGTATTATAACAACAGATACCCTGAAATGAGTTCGTGTACTCTGACTAAACTCAGAAATTTACTATATGAGCTAATATGACTAGAGACAACCACACACACAGAACTCGCCGTCGACACGCTGCCTCCCTATGTCTCTGACGAATATTATCATTAATCAGTAACACGATGAAAGGGACGACATCCTCCAGGGCGGCGTATTGCAAAAGCCGTCATCGCTGCAGGGAACGCCGGGAGCCAGCGATTGTTGACATCACTCACCATGGACATACGCGCAGGCACGCCGCCGTAGGGCCGCAGTCAACACAGACTCATACTAGGGCTAGTAGCAGAAAGCGCGCGCGATCCATATATATATATATATAGATATACCATATCTTATATACTTACAGGGAGCACTCACGGTCACGTGGGTCGCCGTCTTTCCGCTGGTGCGAATGCACTATACACAGCCGAGATAGTAACGGTTACCCGGCTGCTGTACTCAGCACGCACGCAGTACCAAGACAGATTACACCATTGCCGAATGCACCCGTGTTGATTTTTCTCTTTTTGTTTTTCTCCTATTCGCGGTATTAGTGTATGTGTCCATGTGCTTCGAGTATTTTTTCGTAATTGTATACGGTATATGTATAAGTTATACGAATACCAGTGAGCGATTAGTCTACAGTTTTCGTTAGAACTGTGTAAAATTTAACTTTATATTTTTGTATTAATCGGAGTAATGAAACGCTATTTTTCCTTATATTATTCAAAAGCATTTTACTTAAAACAAAAATTTCAAGTACAAAAGTTGTGGATAACATTGAAATAAAATTTTTTTTCTATTCAACATTTGCATAAATAAAAATAAAAACTATTATTATAATTCAAATAGAAATTATGAAAACAATGTTTTTAATTTCAAATATAATTGCAATCATAGTTATACTTATATATTTAATATTCCTATGTGCACTTTAATCATATCAATTAATAATACTTACACTGAGAAAAATGTTGTAGTAAATTTTATTATAACTGTAATAAAAATTACTATAAAGTATAGGAAGGGTGAGACAAATACACTTTATGCTGCATTTTTATTATAATTGTATGAATAATTACAAAATTTCTTATAATTTTTATGACAGTTGTTGATTAGAAAGTATTACGAAATAAAAGAAAAATTGCTATACAAATAGCAAAAACTGTGATATAATAAAATTTAAAATATATGCTTTTAATTTTTATTAGAATAGAATATAAATTTTATTTTGTAGCGTTTAAATTTTATTTTGTAGCGTATAAATTTTATTTTGTAGCGTATTAAAAATTACTATAAACATAGTAAAAAGTGCCACATTCAAAAATTGCTACAGGCCATAAGAAAGATTGCTATCCAACATAGTAAAAATTGCTACAACATTAGTACTTTCTGCGCAGATCAAGGCGCCCACGTGTCTGATTGAGGTTATGTTTCTACGGGAATTTCACTTTGTCTTGCTTTTAAGTTTACAAAACATTCAAAACCTTACTTCAATTATTTTATTTTTATATTATGCAAATTAATGATAAGTTTCTTTGTGTTATCAAAGTTATTTATTGTCATTATTTAATATTATCTAAAATTTTCTTGAAATCGATGGTTTGACATGTACAAGTTCCAAAATTTTACAATCAAGAATCCTATTTGCGTAAGTGGTTAGCGCGTCCAATTGCCGCGGTGAAGGTTGCAGGTTCGATCCCAACGCTCGTAAAAAAAATATTTTTATTTCTCATTTTAATCTATTTTCACATTAAATATTGTATGATTAGAGTCTGAAAATAGTTCTGAAAACAGGAAGAACGAGAAAAAATTTAATTTTTTGAAATTTAAGGTCATTCATAAAAATTACTATACAAAATATAGTAATTTTTCTTATGTTTATAATAAATTTTACTACAACATTTCTTTCAGTGTAATTAATTTATATATGAATCATAGATTATTTGAAAAGTTATCTAATACATATATCTATATGCATGGTTTAATAATAAATGCATAATTTCCATTTAAATTTTACTGCAGAGATGTATTTATGTATATTCTAATGATAATAACGATGAAAATAGGTATTACAATTAATGCAATAATAAAATTATAAGGTTTTATGAGCATTGCGGTCGTGCCTATTTATGTAAAAACGAAGTTTTTACATAGGGAGGAGGCGGGCGACGAGCGAAGCGAGGAGCAGGTGTGTGTGAGGGCAGGGGGGATGGCGTGCCGAAGGCACGCTGGGGGGCGCAGCCCCTCTAGTTTGAAAAAATAAAAAATGTCCCGAACAGCTCTGAAAAAATTCACACGTATTCTTTGGCTAATTCTAAGCATTTTTGGTTATATAAACTTTTTTTGTAAAGTTTATCCTTTTCGAAAAAAAAATTCACGAAGCTTTTTATAACACTATTGTACAAAAATGGCCATTTTGCAAAAACCGAAACAAGAAAATACTTTTATAACCATGGTTTCGTTAAGTTTAAGCGCTAATAACACGATTCCTATTGATTATATGGTAATTTAAAATCGGCTAGCATAAAATAATTGAGTTTAAAAAAAATTGACCCAAAAAATCACGATTTTTTTTAAAAAGCCCAAAAAATAATAAGGTTTTTGAAGTTTTTATGCAAAATCAATGCCAGATTCTGAGAGAGTACTCTCGAAAACCACCTATATATGATTTTGAGAAAAAATAACCCCGTTTTTCTATTTGAATTGTAGGCTTGAACTTGCGCACGAAAATTTGTTATTTCAGGCGCTAATGGGTTAACTCAGTACATAAATTTATAGAATTTCAACGATTGGTTTAACTGTTGGCTAAGCGAACCATCATTTTGTGACGAAATTAGTAGCATTTTAAAGCAAGAGTTGGTTAAATCATTAGCGAACCCACTCCGATTTCGCCAACCAATTCTAAATTATTGGTTAATATTTGTACTAGGGGAAACACGGGGATAAAGAGGGCGACCCAGTAGAGCACACGTATGCCACCCCCGCCTTCGGCTCGGGTTTTAATTTACACGTGCTCTGGACTGGCTAACTCTTTACCTCTCTAGTTGCATAATATACTATTTATTTCCCATTTGTAAAAAATAGTCACTTTAGGACCTCTTTTTAGGCCGAAAAACGGCGAAAATCGTGCATGTGTAACAAAAAAGTTTTTTAATTACATGTACAATCTCGAAGTGCAGCAAGACAGTGCATGTCAAGCCTGGCGTGTAGATTATTTTCACATGAGAGAGAGAGAGAGAGAGAGAGAGAGAGAGAGAGAGAGAGAGAGAGAGAGAGAGAGAGAGAGAGAGAGAGAGAGAGAGAGAGAGAGAGAGAGAGAGAGAGAGAGAGAGAGAGAGAGAGAGAGAGAGAGAGAGAGAGAGAGAGAGAGAGAGAGAGAGAGAGAGAGAGAGAGAGAGAGAGAATCCCCGATATTGCAGGTGCAAACAGCCGGGGATATCAAGATAACGCCGTACTCGCTCCCCGTCCCCCGCTTGCCAATATGCACTGAACTCCATTAATTTTATTTGCGTAAATCAGGATCGGGGAGCGACAATATAAATATTGATTGATATGGACAGGTATTTATTTTGGAAGATATCGGTTTGTGTAACGTGTTAAATACCACATAGCTGTGTACCGCGATATCTTGTGGAGGTAATGTTTAATTGCGACAATTAATTAAATTTAAAAATGCTACGTCGCCCGTTCGCCGAGGTATTTAAGAATTTAACGAGAGACCGTAAAACCACTATACGAGCAATAATACGTTGCATAATGATTTTAGTCGATCAATATTTTACGCAGAATACATTATATACATATACTTTTTTGGAAAGAAATAACAAAACAAAAAGAAGGCACGCATTATACGACGCTGGCATTAATCGCTTCTCAGTAGCTGTAAAGATCACGGGGAGAGCAGAGGGAGCATAATAAGGGCACTTGTAAAAAAGCCCAGAAGGGAGAGACACGAAAATTTGATAAAAATATAGGATGATATCGGATATTGGAGGTACAGCTACGCAGACGGATAATGTAGCTCCGGTCGGCGGTAATTGCGGTGCGAGAAGGGTGATCTCTTGGGTTAGGTTGGGAGATGCCGTGGCAGCAGGACCTAATTGAGCGAGCAAGAAACTAAAAATGCAAGGAGGGAGGGGGCTAGAGAGAGAGAGAGAGAAAAAGAGAGAGAGAGAGAGAGAGAGAGACAGAGAGAGAGAGGGGGGGGGGCAGGGGCAGAAACCGGCGAACAGGAACAACAAGACGCGCGCGCGAGAATTTTAAAACAGTAAAGAACGAGAGGTAAAAATCGAGCGAAATTGCGAACGCGTGCGCACATTGAGGGATCTCTTAAGGGCGCATTGAAATTCAGCCGACGGGGGACAGGAGAGAGACAGCGCATAGCCATGTACGGTAAGAGTGTGTATCGCTTATGTTAAACCGTCGTCCGCACGGAGAGGACTCCGAAAGTATAACGCGAGCAGCAGCTGAAAGCTGGAGTATAATATAGCGGATAATTATTTATCGGCTGTGAGCGATCATTTTTCTTTTCTTTTACTTTTAGAAAAATTTCAACAGGCTAGCTTATTTACAGCGGAAAATTTGTCGGGTTTCACCGCTGCCCCGGCAACCGCCGCACATGTGCAAGGACGAAGAAAAGAAGAGACGGGAAACAACTTCCCCGCGGTAAGAGCAAAAAATCTGTGTAGCGTAGCGTCGCGCCTTTCGAACACTCGAAAAAAACAGCGACGAAACGCGCGCGCCTGCAGGCGCACTTATAAACCGACGGCCGAGCGGAACAAGGTCGCATCTCGGCGTGAGGACGAAGAACGTCGTATGTCAGCGCGCAGAGAAGAACGTCGTATCTCACCGCGCGGACGAAGAACGTCGTATCTCACCGCACGGATGGAGAACATTGTATCTGACAGTGCGGACGAAGAACATCGTATCTCACCGCTCAGACGAAGAACGTCGTATCTCGCCTTATACTAGCCGTGTACTGGCCGCAAGAGCGCCGAGATACGACGTTCTTCATCTGCGCGGTGAGATACGACCTTGTTCCGCTCAGCCGTCGATACATTCTCGTAAGAAATATTTTGAGAGCGAGCACTAACATTTCCAAAGGAACATACGTAACGCGAGGAATGCGGGAGAGAGAGACGATAGTTGTGGCAAAAAAACTTTCTTCCACACACCCATACCCACGCACACCGAAAATCTAGGGCTCGAGAAACGGTGTAAGCATAGGAATGCCGAAACAAAAGGATAATAAAACACATCTGCGCCGCAGACACACGCGCCACATCCTGGTCCATCAGCTCTCATCCGCACACACAGAAACTTTTTCTCCCCCCGTCATCTTTTTCAAGGCGTTCGAATACAGTTAGCCACTCACGTATATTACACGGAGAGAAAAAGACAATCAAACGAGCGAATAAAGCGAAAAGAGGGGCCTCGAACGGGAGGAATGTAAATCATTAGCCTCTCCGTGCTGCTTTCAACTGCTCGTCACTCTCAAGCGCACGCGCGGGTAGGCATATATAAGTAATGGACCGAATTACGCAACGCCGGGGTGGAACTCTAACGACCGCAAACGAGTCACGAAGCTATTATAGTCGCACAGGTCGCAGAGATAATTCGCGGGTATACTTAGGTAGATATGGTATATCACGTGTGTAAGCTTCTCCATGCTCGGCCAAGCGTTAATTATTATTGATCGAAGAGCGACATTGGCTCCGCGGTTAGCATGCTAGTCACGGAAACAACGTCGTTTCAGGGGTCGTGGGTTCGATTCCCGGTAAAATCACTCGGATTTTTTTCGAGCTGTTTTTCAGCGGGAAAAGTACCATAACACCGGCTGCTTTAAGGCGGGTTTTCCCCGGGATTTCCCTTCAGTGGAATCCCGGGTTTTCCCTTGCCTTCCAGGCGCAAGTCTGGGCGAATGTGAAGCAGTTGTAGGGAACAGGGAAGGTTGATAAGGTAGGTAGGCCGATCCGATGCACTAGGTAGGGAACGCCGGCCTTACCGGTGGGCAGTTGGCCTTGAAATATGGACCTTCTCCGGAGAGGCTTACCTTGGAAGACGGACCCGATGCCCCTCTGAGGGCAGAGAGTGTTGGCTTAACCAACACGGTGCGAGACTGAAATATGTCCGCATCGGAAATGTCTTCCAGGAGGGTTAAGAAATAGGTAGGATAATATGATAAGGAAAATAGTGAGGTCATAGGATTGGGCATTACTTCCACACCAAGGTGGTGGAAGGCCCCCGCCAGCTGGGCCAAATAGGCTGCGGCCGTAATGAAAAAAAAAATCATCTTGATCCAGTAGACCACGTGCGAGTCTATCTAGCTCCACTATACTTGTGCGAGTGAGCAAGTCTCAGCGTGGTGGAGATTTTGTACCACCGACGGGTTTGGTAGTCACCACAGTTTTGTGGCGTAAAATATACACCAATATGGGAATATTTTTTCACCATACCCTGCCCGAAAGTGCCACTTTCGCTCCCGGCTCAAAAACGCGAATGTGGTATTTTCGGTCCGGGTATGGTGAAAAATAGTATACGCACCACAGGAGAAAAATTGGCCAACCCACATCTCGTACTTGCCACCCTCGCCTTCGGCCCGGATGTTTTTTCCTCCCTAGATGCGTAATATACTATTATTCCACGAAGTTATTTTTTTACACCACATTACTGTGGTGAATTTACGGGACCACCTTGTACTGTAAAATGAATACCATAGCTTTTTTCGTGTACCTCAATCAGACTCGGGATTCGGCGTCGTCGAGTTGGCGCTTTTTGGGTATCTTCGCACGTGCTTAGATTGCCTCCTATATAGTGTGTTAAATTGATGGCTGTTCAATTTGCGCAAATTATACGAAAAATGTACCGCATAAATTAGTACGTCGATTCAATTATAATGCCGCGAAGAGTTGCATTGTATTACATAGCTGTTGAGGATGTAATAATTGCGCGCCCTTGCTGTAGCTGGAAACTGGCTCGCATTATACAGACACACATTCGGCCCGAAAGATAAACTAAAATTTATATTACAAATTTATATTATAAATAATGAAGATTCGGGCAAAGTGATTATATATAAAAAAACTTCGAGCTCTCAGAGGGTCAGAGACAGGGGGGACAGAGATTGAAGCGAACATAAATTTCCGGTAATTATCGGGTAGCTCATGGTACTTTGTTCGTTTTTCCCGAATATATTCATACGCACACACGCACGCATGCACGCACCCACACACGCACACACGCAACCCCCCCCCCCACATTTATATAGCGTGTGTCGGTGTACTTAGCCGTGCAACCTCGGCATGATATTCTCTCTTTCTCTCTCCCTCTCTCTCTCTCTCTCTCTCTCTCTCTCTCTCTCTCTCTCTCTCGAGGAGAGAGAGAGAGAGAGGAGTAGAAAGTCCGCGACTGGTTTTCCAGCCTGTAAACCGAGTCGATGTGATATACATTGTAACGTGGCAAATCGCCAGTTACGTAAGAAACGCGCGAAACAGAGAATGTACGGCAGTTGCGGCGAGCGACGACTCGGCACGCGACGTCGTACGCACACACATGCGCGCGCCCGTCCCTCCCCGCTGCCCACTCCGCGCACTAGTCCCTCCCCTCCCGTATCCAGCAGGCCAGGAGATGGAGGAACCATCAGCAGCTACAGCGAGGACAAGCTGTAGCTGGAGCATGAGTGAGTTCGCTCTCCCATGCGGCTGACAGCAGCAGCCGCGCCAGCCGGGAGAGAGAGAGAGAGAGAAGGATCGAGAGAGAGACGCAGTGACTCAGCGCTGTATCGGCCATCCGCCGGACGGCGCGTGCGAGCATCGGCCGTATACGGACCGCTCGCGCGCGCCGCAGTGAAGAAGGCGGCCGATGGACGAACGAGGACAGCGGAGCGGAGCAGCGTAAGCACACCGGCCGGCATATTCATTCTGTCGCCTACCGCCGTGCCGCGTACTCGCGAGAGTTGTCGCTGCGAATCGTGTGCCTGCCAGTGCGCCCTGCCGATCCTCGCCACCGTCTGGAGGCAGCGTCCTGGGGAGAGCGAGGGAGATAACGAGAGAGCGAGAGGAAGCAGCAGCAGCAGCGTCCTGGCCGAGGTTTGCCCCTTTATTTCCCGTCCCCGTTGTTCCTCGCGTAGTGTGTGTGCGTGTCCGAGTCGGGAGTCGCGAGAGATTACGGACTCGCGCTAGCTGCAGCTCGTGCTGTAGCTGTAGTTTAGATTAGGATTTTCTGCTTTCGGCTGAAGCTAGCCGGCGAATAAAGTTAACGATGCAAGTGATGCGTGCACCTGGCGCCCATACCATTGTACTGTACCCTAAATAGATTGATATTAATAAACTACTTAGAGTTACCCTGTTGTTCTGTTGTATTTGAGAATTACCCGCGAACCTCTGCCCTGATCCCCAGCAGAGCGTTACAAGTGGCGCCCAACGTGGGGCCACGGTAAAGGCCGTGGCAAAGTTAAGGGATCCGCGTCGTGATTTCACCATTGCGGCGCACACACACAACGGGGAACCGCGCGGGAGAAGCGTTCTGGCGGCCATTTTGGCTTTTGATGATTACCGCGTGCAAGCGTTTATCGACGCCGTAATTTTTTCGAATTTAGCCAGACGGTTGCGGATAATTGGGTGAAAATAATTGCTTTAAATAAATAATTGAATTACCTTGCGAAATTTTATTGCGATTTGCGTGTGGTTTTGCGAAAGAGTTATGAAGTACTCGCAAACTCACTGCTTGTTACAGAGTTAGCCACGCGGCACATAGAATTTTTGCAACGGGCTCAGGGAGTGTTAAGATTAAGAGTAACTTCCTGAACACGCGTGCACGACAGAATCATTTTGCTGGTTTTCCAAAGTTGATTTGACGTTCGACAATGGAAACGTTAGATAGAAAGCCATTTCCACTAGGTCTGGAGAAAGGTCATTTCGGATGTGTCGATCTGCTTGCCGTCAGTAGTCACGTAGAGAAATTATTCGATGGCGAAGTGGCCTGTTTGTGTAATAAGTTAGGGCTGAACTTCACAGCCAGCGCATCCGATTTACGAGATAGGCTACAACGATATGAAATGAGAAGACTTCTCGGGCCAAATGCAGCTCCTTGGAATCCAGACCTAGATGAGCAAGCGGAATCAGATGGAACAACGAGAGTGCCAACATCGTCGTTGTCCAATGATACCTAAGTTTTAGCAGTTAGTTCGACAGCAGCTGTAGCTTCTGAGCTTCAGGATAGAGTAGGAGTAATCGTTCACAACGTGGCGTCGTTAACGAGGCCGTCCGACGGACCGAGTGTGGATCCTTTTTCCACGCATTTGTTGTCGCGGGCGAGTAGTGAGGGTAACGAGGAAACCTTCATGTGTGAACCGATTACAAGTGTTTTATCGTCAACACTGTTTCACATCGGAACGCTGAGTACCTCCCGCAGATCCAATGAGGATAGCTGTTCCATCATAGCTGTAGAGCAGAGTGAAGCAGCTGATAGGAGAATAAAAGCAGCCGCTCCGATAGCTTCTCATGTAGGATACGAGCCCTTCCATTTAGACGTAGCGCAGTTGACTAGGGTCCCTTCTGTTATTGAGTATTGTAGTCAGAGGGAAAATAGTAGGGATTTGAAAGGTACGTCGTATGCTTGACAATCCATACCTCCTAGCTTGACGGCTATAGCAAATTATATGGGTGACAGTTCGAGCTCCACAAGTAAGCTTGTCGTAGCGTTACCGGAGTCGTTAACCCAGAGAGTCCTCAGAGACGTCGTTCTGCCGAGTCCTCTCCAAGTCGAACAAGAGTCAACAAAGTCGGTTCCTATGATTCTTGGGGACGTCAATCTGCCGAGATCTAGTGACGTTAATTCTAAAGTACACGCAGCAGTAGTTGAGAGTTTAGTTTCAAGTTCGACGTTAAGTCAGTTTCAGCTTCCGCTGCAGCCTGTCCAAGGGTACTGCATCTATGTTGATGTCGTCGATTACAGTCGGCATAGGTTGTAAGTTTTTAATACCCGCTAAAAAGTATCGTTTCCTCGAGCATAGGTGGTCAGTTCCTGGTAACGGTTGCAATAGACTTTCCAGCAGGAAGGGCAAAGTAAATGTTGTAGATTCCAATATTCGCACCTGCTACCACGAGTGGAGAAAAGTGCTATTGAAGCTCCCTCGTAAAAGAGTTCGCTTTCGAAGTAAAAGTTCGAGTATCTCGGATCCTCCGAATCATTCGTGAGGTCTAGGGCAAAGCTTGAGCTCGCAGTCCATACTCGGTAAGGATAGAAGCGTGTCAGAGTCGGAGCGGATTGCTGAATAGATTATAGGTGAAAGGTAGGAAGAGCCGAAGACTAATAAAGCAGCCTCCTTAACTCATCTGGTAGATCCTTCATTTTACCTTCCCCGTATCCCTTGATTCCTATAAGTAAGAGAGAGCGTTCTCGCACCAACAAGCCTTAAGCAAACCGCAATAAAACAAAATCAGTCCAGTTTGTTGAATCGTTTGGCTAAAAATGTTTTTATTCGCGATAAAATCAGCATGTGATACAGGTTGCCAGAACGTGGCTCAAAAAGAGCATTAGTCCAAGGGATCGGCCAGGTAAGATGCTGCTACAGCAATTTTCTTTATTTTCATTATTGTGTAAAGTCATGAGTGAGTGGAAATGTTAGAGTGCTGTGTGAAAGTCGCGATGTCGTTCGGTATTCGAGTAAATGGAGGAATGTTCCGAATTATCAGCGCCAGGTTGCGATAGTTAGGTCACACACTCACCGGTTATACTTTACACAGATTCACACTTAAGCCAAGTTGCAGAAGAAGAAGCTCAGGGACACGAACACCTACACTCACACCGCTGTAGCTAAGACTGATTAGCTTAAAGTAAAGTAGCTAGAGCGAGGAAGCTGTATTCAGATTTAATAGTTTAGAGCAGGGATAAACGTGCGAAGGTAGTCCACGGACTACTTCGAGTTTAGGAGGGGGGAGTTGTAACGTGGCAAATCGCCAGTTACGTAAGGAACGCGCGAAACAGAGAATGTACGGCAGTTGCGGCGAGCGACGACCCGGCACGCGACGTCGTACGCACACACATGCGCGCGCCCGTCCCTCCCCGCTGTCTTCTCCGCGCACTAGTCCCTCCCCTCCCGTATCCAGCAGGCCAGGAGACGGAGGAACCATCAGCAGCTACAGCGAGGACAAGCTGTAGCTGGAGCATGAGTGAGCTCGCTCTCACATGCGGCTGACAGCAGCAGCCGACGCCAGCCGGGAGAGAGAGAGAGAGAAGGAGCGAGAGAGACGCAGTGGCTCAGCGCTGTATCGGCCATCCGCCGGACGGCGCGTGCGAGCATCGGCCGTATACGGACCGCTCGCGCGCGCCGCAGTGAAGAAGGCGGCCGATGGACGAACGAGGACAGCGGAGCGGAGCAGCGTAAGCACACCGGCCGGCATATTCATTCTGTCGCCTACCGCCGTGCCGCGTACTCGCGAGAGTTGTCGCTGCGAATCGTGTGCCTGCCAGTGCGCCCTGCCGATCCTCGCCACCGTCTGGAGGCAGCGTCCTGGGGAGAGCGAGGGAGATAACGAGAGAGCGAGAGGAAGCAGCAGCAGCAGCGTCCTGGCCGAGGTTTGCCCCTTTATTTCCCGTCCCCGTTGTTCCTCGCGTAGTGTGTGTGCGTGTCCGAGTCGGGAGTCGCGAGAGATTACGGACTCGCGCTAGCTGCAGCTCGTGCTGTAGCTGTAGTTTAGATTAGGATTTTCTGCTTTCGGCTGAAGCTAGCCGGCGAATAAAGTTAACGATGCAAGTGATGCGTGCACCTGGCGCCCATACCATTGTACTGTACCCTAAATAGATTGATATTAATAAACTACTTAGAGTTACCCTGTTGTTCTGTTGTATTTGAGAATTACCCGCGAACCTCTGCCCTGATCCCCAGCAGAGCGTTACAAGTGGCGCCCAACGTGGGGCCACGGTAAAGGCCGTGGCAAAGTTAAGGGATCCGCGTCGTGATTTCACCATTGCGGCGCACACACACAACGGGGAACCGCGCGGGAGAAGCGTTCTGGCGGCCATTTTGGCTTTTGATGATTACCGCGTGCAAGCGTTTATCGACGCCGTAATTTTTTCGAATTTAGCCAGACGGTTGCGGATAATTGGGTGAAAATAATTGCTTTAAATAAATAATTGAATTACCTTGCGAAATTTTATTGCGATTTGCGTGTGGTTTTGCGAAAGAGTTATGAAGTACTCGCAAACTCACTGCTTGTTACAGAGTTAGCCACGCGGCACATAGAATTTTTGCAACGGGCTCAGGGAGTGTTAAGATTAAGAGTAACTTCCTGAACACGCGTGCACGACAGAATCATTTTGCTGGTTTTCCAAAGTTGATTTGACGTTCGACAATGGAAACGTTAGATAGAAAGCCATTTCCACTAGGTCTGGAGAAAGGTCATTTCGGATGTGTCGATCTGCTTGCCGTCAGTAGTCACGTAGAGAAATTATTCGATGGCGAAGTGGCCTGTTTGTGTAATAAGTTAGGGCTGAACTTCACAGCCAGCGCATCCGATTTACGAGATAGGCTACAACGATATGAAATGAGAAGACTTCTCGGGCCAAATGCAGCTCCTTGGAATCCAGACCTAGATGAGCAAGCGGAATCAGATGGAACAACGAGAGTGCCAACATCGTCGTTGTCCAATGATACCTAAGTTTTAGCAGTTAGTTCGACAGCAGCTGTAGCTTCTGAGCTTCAGGATAGAGTAGGAGTAATCGTTCACAACGTGGCGTCGTTAACGAGGCCGTCCGACGGACCGAGTGTGGATCCTTTTTCCACGCATTTGTTGTCGCGGGCGAGTAGTGAGGGTAACGAGGAAACCTTCATGTGTGAACCGATTACAAGTGTTTTATCGTCAACACTGTTTCACATCGGAACGCTGAGTACCTCCCGCAGATCCAATGAGGATAGCTGTTCCATCATAGCTGTAGAGCAGAGTGAAGCAGCTGATAGGAGAATAAAAGCAGCCGCTCCGATAGCTTCTCATGTAGGATACGAGCCCTTCCATTTAGACGTAGCGCAGTTGACTAGGGTCCCTTCTGTTATTGAGTATTGTAGTCAGAGGGAAAATAGTAGGGATTTGAAAGGTACGTCGTATGCTTGACAATCCATACCTCCTAGCTTGACGGCTATAGCAAATTATATGGGTGACAGTTCGAGCTCCACAAGTAAGCTTGTCGTAGCGTTACCGGAGTCGTTAACCCAGAGAGTCCTCAGAGACGTCGTTCTGCCGAGTCCTCTCCAAGTCGAACAAGAGTCAACAAAGTCGGTTCCTATGATTCTTGGGGACGTCAATCTGCCGAGATCTAGTGACGTTAATTCTAAAGTACACGCAGCAGTAGTTGAGAGTTTAGTTTCAAGTTCGACGTTAAGTCAGTTTCAGCTTCCGCTGCAGCCTGTCCAAGGGTACTGCATCTATGTTGATGTCGTCGATTACAGTCGGCATAGGTTGTAAGTTTTTAATACCCGCTAAAAAGTATCGTTTCCTCGAGCATAGGTGGTCAGTTCCTGGTAACGGTTGCAATAGACTTTCCAGCAGGAAGGGCAAAGTAAATGTTGTAGATTCCAATATTCGCACCTGCTACCACGAGTGGAGAAAAGTGCTATTGAAGCTCCCTCGTAAAAGAGTTCGCTTTCGAAGTAAAAGTTCGAGTATCTCGGATCCTCCGAATCATTCGTGAGGTCTAGGGCAAAGCTTGAGCTCGCAGTCCATACTCGGTAAGGATAGAAGCGTGTCAGAGTCGGAGCGGATTGCTGAATAGATTATAGGTGAAAGGTAGGAAGAGCCGAAGACTAATAAAGCAGCCTCCTTAACTCATCTGGTAGATCCTTCATTTTACCTTCCCGTATCCCTTGATTCCTATAAGTAAGAGAGAGCGTTCTCGCACCAACAAGCCTTAAGCAAACCGCAATAAAACAAAATCAGTCCAGTTTGTTGAATCGTTTGGCTAAAAATGTTTTTATTCGCGATAAAATCAGCATGTGATACAGGTTGCCAGAACGTGGCTCAAAAAGAGCATTAGTCCAAGGGATCGGCCAGGTAAGATGCTGCTACAGCAATTTTCTTTATTTTCATTATTGTGTAAAGTCATGAGTGAGTGGAAATGTTAGAGTGCTGTGTGAAAGTCGCGATGTCGTTCGGTATTCGAGTAAATGGAGGAATGTTCCGAATTATCAGCGCCAGGTTGCGATAGTTAGGTCACACACTCACCGGTTATACTTTACACAGATTCACACTTAAGCCAAGTTGCAGAAGAAGAAGCTCAGGGACACGAACACCTACACTCACACCGCTGTAGCTAAGACTGATTAGCTTAAAGTAAAGTAGCTAGAGCGAGGAAGCTGTATTCAGATTTAATAGTTTAGAGCAGGGATAAACGTGCGAAGGTAGTCCACGGACTACTTCGAGTTTAGGAGGGGGGAGTTGTAACGTGGCAAATCGCCAGTTACGTAAGGAACGCGCGAAACAGAGAATGTACGGCAGTTGCGGCGAGCGACGACCCGGCACGCGACGTCGTACGCACACACATGCGCGCGCCCGTCCCTCCCCGCTGTCTTCTCCGCGCACTAGTCCCTCCCGTATCCAGCAGGCCAGGAGACGGAGGAACCATCAGCAGCTACAGCGAGGACAAGCTGTAGCTGGAGCATGAGTGAGCTCGCTCTCACATGCGGCTGACAGCAGCAGCCGACGCCAGCCGGGAGAGAGAGAGAGAGAGAAGGAGCGAGAGAGACGCAGTGGCTCAGCGCTGTATCGGCCATCCGCCGGACGGCGCGTGCGAGCATCGGCCGTATACGGACCGCTCGCGCGCGCCGCAGTGAAGAAGGCGGCCGATGGACGAACGAGGACAGCGGAGCGGAGCAGCGTAAGCACACCGGCCGGCATATTCATTCTGTCGCCTACCGCCGTGCCGCGTACTCGCGAGAGTTGTCGCTGCGAATCGTGTGCCTGCCAGTGCGCCCTGCCGATCCTCGCCACCGTCTGGAGGCAGCGTCCTGGGGAGAGCGAGGGAGATAACGAGAGAGCGAGAGGAAGCAGCAGCAGCAGCGTCCTGGCCGAGGTTTGCCCCTTTATTTCCCGTCCCCGTTGTTCCTCGCGTAGTGTGTGTGCGTGTCCGAGTCGGGAGTCGCGAGAGATTACGGACTCGCGCTAGCTGCAGCTCGTGCTGTAGCTGTAGTTTAGATTAGGATTTTCTGCTTTCGGCTGAAGCTAGCCGGCGAATAAAGTTAACGATGCAAGTGATGCGTGCACCTGGCGCCCATACCATTGTACTGTACCCTAAATAGATTGATATTAATAAACTACTTAGAGTTACCCTGTTGTTCTGTTGTATTTGAGAATTACCCGCGAACCTCTGCCCTGATCCCCAGCAGAGCGTTACAAGTGGCGCCCAACGTGGGGCCACGGTAAAGGCCGTGGCAAAGTTAAGGGATCCGCGTCGTGATTTCACCATTGCGGCGCACACACACAACGGGGAACCGCGCGGGAGAAGCGTTCTGGCGGCCATTTTGGCTTTTGATGATTACCGCGTGCAAGCGTTTATCGACGCCGTAATTTTTTCGAATTTAGCCAGACGGTTGCGGATAATTGGGTGAAAATAATTGCTTTAAATAAATAATTGAATTACCTTGCGAAATTTTATTGCGATTTGCGTGTGGTTTTGCGAAAGAGTTATGAAGTACTCGCAAACTCACTGCTTGTTACAGAGTTAGCCACGCGGCACATAGAATTTTTGCAACGGGCTCAGGGAGTGTTAAGATTAAGAGTAACTTCCTGAACACGCGTGCACGACAGAATCATTTTGCTGGTTTTCCAAAGTTGATTTGACGTTCGACAATGGAAACGTTAGATAGAAAGCCATTTCCACTAGGTCTGGAGAAAGGTCATTTCGGATGTGTCGATCTGCTTGCCGTCAGTAGTCACGTAGAGAAATTATTCGATGGCGAAGTGGCCTGTTTGTGTAATAAGTTAGGGCTGAACTTCACAGCCAGCGCATCCGATTTACGAGATAGGCTACAACGATATGAAATGAGAAGACTTCTCGGGCCAAATGCAGCTCCTTGGAATCCAGACCTAGATGAGCAAGCGGAATCAGATGGAACAACGAGAGTGCCAACATCGTCGTTGTCCAATGATACCTAAGTTTTAGCAGTTAGTTCGACAGCAGCTGTAGCTTCTGAGCTTCAGGATAGAGTAGGAGTAATCGTTCACAACGTGGCGTCGTTAACGAGGCCGTCCGACGGACCGAGTGTGGATCCTTTTTCCACGCATTTGTTGTCGCGGGCGAGTAGTGAGGGTAACGAGGAAACCTTCATGTGTGAACCGATTACAAGTGTTTTATCGTCAACACTGTTTCACATCGGAACGCTGAGTACCTCCCGCAGATCCAATGAGGATAGCTGTTCCATCATAGCTGTAGAGCAGAGTGAAGCAGCTGATAGGAGAATAAAAGCAGCCGCTCCGATAGCTTCTCATGTAGGATACGAGCCCTTCCATTTAGACGTAGCGCAGTTGACTAGGGTCCCTTCTGTTATTGAGTATTGTAGTCAGAGGGAAAATAGTAGGGATTTGAAAGGTACGTCGTATGCTTGACAATCCATACCTCCTAGCTTGACGGCTATAGCAAATTATATGGGTGACAGTTCGAGCTCCACAAGTAAGCTTGTCGTAGCGTTACCGGAGTCGTTAACCCAGAGAGTCCTCAGAGACGTCGTTCTGCCGAGTCCTCTCCAAGTCGAACAAGAGTCAACAAAGTCGGTTCCTATGATTCTTGGGGACGTCAATCTGCCGAGATCTAGTGACGTTAATTCTAAAGTACACGCAGCAGTAGTTGAGAGTTTAGTTTCAAGTTCGACGTTAAGTCAGTTTCCAGCTTCCGCTGCAGCCTGTCCAAGGGTACTGCATCTATGTTGATGTCGTCGATTACAGTCGGCATAGGTTGTAAGTTTTTAATACCCGCTAAAAAGTATCGTTTCCTCGAGCATAGGTGGTCAGTTCCTGGTAACGGTTGCAATAGACTTTCCAGCAGGAAGGGCAAAGTAAATGTTGTAGATTCCAATATTCGCACCTGCTACCACGAGTGGAGAAAAGTGCTATTGAAGCTCCCTCGTAAAAGAGTTCGCTTTCGAAGTAAAAGTTCGAGTATCTCGGATCCTCCGAATCATTCGTGAGGTCTAGGGCAAAGCTTGAGCTCGCAGTCCATACTCGGTAAGGATAGAAGCGTGTCAGAGTCGGAGCGGATTGCTGAATAGATTATAGGTGAAAGGTAGGAAGAGCCGAAGACTAATAAAGCAGCCTCCTTAACTCATCTGGTAGATCCTTCATTTTACCTTCCCCGTATCCCTTGATTCCTATAAGTAAGAGAGAGCGTTCTCGCACCAACAAGCCTTAAGCAAACCGCAATAAAACAAAATCAGTCCAGTTTGTTGAATCGTTTGGCTAAAAATGTTTTTATTCGCGATAAAATCAGCATGTGATACAGGTTGCCAGAACGTGGCTCAAAAAGAGCATTAGTCCAAGGGATCGGCCAGGTAAGATGCTGCTACAGCAATTTTCTTTATTTTCATTATTGTGTAAAGTCATGAGTGAGTGGAAATGTTAGAGTGCTGTGTGAAAGTCGCGATGTCGTTCGGTATTCGAGTAAATGGAGGAATGTTCCGAATTATCAGCGCCAGGTTGCGATAGTTAGGTCACACACTCACCGGTTATACTTTACACAGATTCACACTTAAGCCAAGTTGCAGAAGAAGAAGCTCAGGGACACGAACACCTACACTCACACCGCTGTAGCTAAGACTGATTAGCTTAAAGTAAAGTAGCTAGAGCGAGGAAGCTGTATTCAGATTTAATAGTTTAGAGCAGGGATAAACGTGCGAAGGTAGTCCACGGACTACTTCGAGTTTAGGAGGGGGGAGTTGTAACGTGGCAAATCGCCAGTTACGTAAGGAACGCGCGAAACAGAGAATGTACGGCAGTTGCGGCGAGCGACGACCCGGCACGCGACGTCGTACGCACACACATGCGCGCGCCCGTCCCTCCCCGCTGTCTTCTCCGCGCACTAGTCCCTCCCCTCCCGTATCCAGCAGGCCAGGAGACGGAGGAACCATCAGCAGCTACAGCGAGGACAAGCTGTAGCTGGAGCATGAGTGAGCTCGCTCTCACATGCGGCTGACAGCAGCAGCCGACGCCAGCCGGGGAGAGAGAGAGAGAAGGAGCGAGAGAGACGCAGTGGCTCAGCGCTGTATCGGCCATCCGCCGGACGGCGCGTGCGAGCATCGGCCGTATACGGACCGCTCGCGCGCGCCGCAGTGAAGAAGGCGGCCGATGGACGAACGAGGACAGCGGAGCGGAGCAGCGTAAGCACACCGGCCGGCATATTCATTCTGTCGCCTACCGCCGTGCCGCGTACTCGCGAGAGTTGTCGCTGCGAATCGTGTGCCTGCCAGTGCGCCCTGCCGATCCTCGCCACCGTCTGGAGGCAGCGTCCTGGGGAGAGCGAGGGAGATAACGAGAGAGCGAGAGGAAGCAGCAGCAGCAGCGTCCTGGCCGAGGTTTGCCCCTTTATTTCCCGTCCCCGTTGTTCCTCGCGTAGTGTGTGTGCGTGTCCGAGTCGGGAGTCGCGAGAGATTACGGACTCGCGCTAGCTGCAGCTCGTGCTGTAGCTGTAGTTTAGATTAGGATTTTCTGCTTTCGGCTGAAGCTAGCCGGCGAATAAAGTTAACGATGCAAGTGATGCGTGCACCTGGCGCCCATACCATTGTACTGTACCCTAAATAGATTGATATTAATAAACTACTTAGAGTTACCCTGTTGTTCTGTTGTATTTGAGAATTACCCGCGAACCTCTGCCCTGATCCCCCGCAGAGCGTTACAACATATAGACGCGTACACTGAGAGAAAAATTTCTTTGAATCAAAGAAATCGTGTCATTGCGAGCAATCGGTCAAATATTTCTTTGAATTAATGGTAATATTTCTTTAAATTAAAGTAATATTTCTTTATTTGAATAAAATATTGCGTTAACTTAGCACTATACCTCTTATATCGAATGAAATATTTCTTTATGGCAAAAAACCGTTTTTTTTTTCCAATGAAAGAAATATTGTTTTAGTTTAAAGTTACCGTAATCTAAACAAAAAAATATTTGAATCAAAATTATATTTCTTACAATAGAGATTGCGATTTCATGGTTTGAAAAAAATTTCTTTCATTTAAAAAAATATTTCTTCATGGCAAGAAATTGTCTTTTCAATAGAAGAAAAATTTTTTTATTTTAAAGTTCCCATGATCGAAACAAAAAAATATTTCATTGAATCTAAATTATATTTCTTACAATACAGACTACGATTTCATGGTTTGAAGAAAATTTCTTTTATGTAGAAAAATATTTCTTTATGGCAAGAAACCGATTTTTTCAATAGAAGAAATGTGTTTTTATTTGAAAGTTCCCATGACCAAAACAGAAAAACATTTCATTGAATCAAAATTATATTTCTTACAATAGAGACTGAGATTTCATGGTTTGAAGAAAATTTCTTTCATTTAAAGAAATATTTCATTAAACTCAAGTATTATTTTGTTTAATTTATATAAAAAAAAATTGAAACCAACTTTTTTTTTTTATAGTTTTTATTGAACTGAATTCGACTTACTTTTTCTGCTATACAGGTAGAGAATATATTCATGATGGTGATACATACATTTTTTGTTAATACACACACACACACACACACACACACACACACACACACACACACACACACACACACACACACACACACACACACACATACACTCACGCACGCACGCACACACAACATACATACTAGGGGTATCCACTCTGCTCGCTCCGCTCGCCAATCCTCCATTCATAAGTTGGTGAACTATTTATTTATTATATTTATTAGTTTTTATTCTAAGATTACAAGATATAGTTTAGAGTAGAGTATTATATAACCAATTTTCAACTAAATCTAAGCTTTTCTCTAACTTTTAACGGTCATATTGGATCCGCAATTTTAAATTTGATAGAAAAATCGTGATCAGCGACCTCAAAAACCCCTGCATACAAACTTTAAGCAAAATCAAAGCTTCCTTCGAATTTTTGACAGCCTTATTAGATCTGCCATTTCGAATTTCGAAAGTCTGATAGCAAAATTATGATCAGCGACCTCGAAAACTCCTGTATACCAATTTTCAGTCAACTCTAAGCACTTTTTCAATTTTCAGTCGCCATATTGGATCCGCCATTTTGAATTTCGAAAGTCTGATAGCAAAATCGTGATCAGCAACCTCGAAAACCCTTGCATACAAACTTTAAGCAAAATCTAAGCTTTCTTCGAACTTTTGACAGCCTTATTGGATCCATGATTTTGAATTTCTACAATTCATCTTTAATTAGATATACAATATAATATTATGAGAAGGGGTAGGAGGGGGGCGAGGAGAGGGAGGGGGAGGAGGGGTTTTGAGGAGCAAATGTAATGCTAAAAACACCTATTTCTAATTATATTTTAACCTTATTTTGAGGAGGGGCTGAGGAGGGGCTGTGAGGAGGGGGGAGGAGGGTTGAGTCACATGCTAGCCTCTTATAACTATATAATATAGAAATATATTAAACGCTCGCTAATTTGCATTAGAGTATATTTAAAACTCATTTTTAAATTATACGCACATTTATTTCGCAGAAAAAAGTTTACAAATAAAAACGACCTAACCGAGATTCGAACTCTAGACCCTCGAGTTCGTAAGTAAGCACGCTAACTACTACGCCAACACACGCTTTTATTCGGTTCTTCCAAAATGCTTCTATAAACCGTACTGGTTACTTTCAAAGAAATATTGATAATTACAACAAATGATTATTCTTTTTACTTTAATCAAGATTCCTTTGACACAAAGAAAACTTAATTGATCCAACCCGTGTAAAAAATTTGTCTATAGTCTGGCAATAGTCTGGCGCAA
The DNA here is from genome assembly GCA_036365515.1 of Torymus aiolomorphi. Classification (NCBI taxonomy): domain Eukaryota; kingdom Metazoa; phylum Arthropoda; class Insecta; order Hymenoptera; family Torymidae; genus Torymus; species Torymus aiolomorphi. The sequence goes on from CM070875.1 coordinate 14,585,743, forward strand.
GTGTAGCTCCAGATGTCTAGCACTAATCTGGCAACGGCCACTTTCCCAGATAAATAATTTTTCATTTGAAAAGTCTGGGAAAATGTCAGATTTTTTCCCAGACAAATACAAATTTTTGTTTAAAAAGAACTAGGAAAAGTGCCAGACTTTTTCCTAGACGTCTGCATAATCGGGGCGGTGCCAGGTAGAGATAGGAGATAACCTTTCCTGGCTAAGTCGACGTACCAAAGTACGTTGAGGTATCGAAGTATATAAGGTCAAAACAGAGAGTACTATAATAGACTTGCAGTTTTTTAAGTCCTAGAACGAAGCGTCGCCGTCGCCGTCGCCGTTATAGTCAACGTAGCACTACCAACCGTCTTTCATTGCTGAGCCATCCTCTATACAACTTGCACCTATAAAAGTAAAAACCCACAAATATTTTCATTCTTGTCATAACAAAACGATGATATTTTTTGAAAATTTCAACTTATCCGATGATTTTTCTAAAAGCGGCTCCTCGCGAATTCGCACCAAAAGAAATTCTAACCAAGACACATCGCCAACCGAAACTATCGAGAAGTTCAAACAAGATGAAAACAGTTAAACATACTTTGTTAGAATATATAGATATATTTTTTAAGATTGCCGAAAACAAACTATTGTTATACGAAGTACAATTTTATATTTTCGCACCTTTTATTTAATTTTATTCACGCAGTGTTTACCATAAACTACGCTCGTCAGCCGACGCACAATCTTGGCTCTCGCTCGTCTTTCCGTCGACGCACGAGGTCAGACGTCTCCGAGCATTCGCTCTGACTACAGTTTTCGCTACACTATAAGTTTTGCTATAATAAATAGTCTAACTGATACATGTATAAGTGTTGGTGTTTTATTTCCTATCTCCTCATTTTACACGAATAAAACAACACAAACAATACAACAACTTTATGTTGTTGGGATTTCTCGATCGTTTCGATTGGCGATGTGTCTTGGTTAGAATTTCTTTTGGTATGCGAATTCGTGAGGAGCCGCTTTTAGAAAAATCATCAGATAAGTTGAAATTTTCAAAAAATATCGTCATTTTGTTATAACAAGAATAAAAATCTTTGTGGGTTTTTACCTTTACAGATGCAAGTTGTACGCAGGATGGCTCAGTAATGAAAGGCGGTTGGTGGTACTACGGTGATGATGACGGCGGCAACGGCGACGACGAAGTTTCGTTCTAGGACTTAAAAATCTGCAGGTCTACTACTTCCCTTTTTGACCTCACATACTTCGATACCTCAATGTACTTCGGTACCTTACGTACGTCGACTTGGCCAGCCGAAGTTATCACCTATCTCCATTTGGCACCGCCCCCATTATGCAGACGTTCTTAAAAATGTAAGTTGGTACCTAGATAAGGCTAGTAGTCAAAAGATTATACATTCAAATTTTTTTTTGTGTTCCGTGTTCAAGGGATTTTAAAATTCCAGAGGTAAATATAATGTGATCCGGAATCTACTATTTCAGGTAAAGAGATTTAGCCATTTTCTAGGGAAAATTTATTTGTCTAGGAAAAAGTCTGGCATTTTTCCTAGACTTTTTGAACAAAAATTTTTATTTGTCTGGAAAAAAGTTTGGTATTTTCCCAGACTTTTCAAATGAAAAATTATTTGTCTGGAAAAGAGACCGTTGCCAGATTAGTGTTAGACATCTGGATCTAGACTTGCGCCAGACTATTGCCAGACCACACCCAGACAAATTTTTTTACACGGGAATGAAATCGTGTCATCACCGACAATCAATGATTTTTTTTATTTTAAATTAACGTAAATCTCTTTGAATGAAAAAAATATTTCTTTGACCTAATAAAACTATACACTTTGTCTGAATAAAATGATACATTATTGGCACGTGTTAACGAGAAAGTAATATATCTTTGATTCGATACAATAATTTTTTTCGAACAAATAAATATTTCCTTGTTTTTGCAATAAAGTTTTTAAATCGTAATCGTAATTTCAAAGAAAACATGCATAAGGAAGGCCAAAGTTTTTGACTCAATGATACCGGTATTAACGGCAAAGAAATGATTTTCTTACGCCGGATTTTCTATTTTCAAAGACAGTTTTTATTCAAAAGTAATATATTTTTGAATGAATGCAATCATTTTTTTTTGAACAAATAAATATTTCCTTGTTTTTATTAGAAAGTTTTTAATTGTCGATCGAAATTTCAAAGAAAGCCTGCATAGTAAGGAAGGTCAATGTTTTTGGCTCAATGATACCGGTATTAACGGCAAAGAAATGATTTTCTTGAACTAAATTGAACTAAGTGAACTTGTCTTCCAGCCCTGCGCATGTTTCAGCACAAGAGATAGAGAATGCGCAGCGATTTTGGATGTATCTCACTCAAGTTGCTTATTTCAAATCTGAGCATGTGTTGCTGTCAGCGAATAGAAGGTTGAATAGCAACCATGCTATTGCCAATTTAAACCCCTTTGTTCAGGATCGTTTGATCAGGGTGGGCGGCAGGCTGACAAATCGGTTGTCGAGCGAAAATTCGAAGCATCCAGTGATACTACCACATTCCTGTGCTCTTAATGCTCTCCTTATCAGGCAAGCGCATCTTCGCACTTTGCATGGAGGCACTTAGTTGACCTTGGCCACTTTAAGGCAAGGGGTTTGGATGCTGCGAGCGCGCACCGAAGTTAAGAAAGTTATCAGGACTTGCGTGCAATGCACTCGATATGCTGCGCGTACACCTACCCAACTCATGGGTGATCTTCCACCCGCAAGGGTTAGTCCTTCTCCACCCTTTCAAAGCACTGGCGTAGACTATGCTGGTCCAATCAGCGACAGGTTGACCAAAGCTAGAGGCAAAGGTACCCTCAAAGGTTATATCAGCGTATTTGTGTGTATGGTCACACGCGCAGTGCATTTAGAGCTGGTGGAGGAGTACACAAGTGAGGCTTTTATTGCAGCATTCCATCGATTCACCGCTCGTCGCGGCCATTGTAAATACTTTTTTCCGATCAAGGTACGAATTTTATAGGAGCAGACAAACAGCTGAAACAAATGCTGTCCGCATCGTCGTCATTCTACTCTGCAGTGTCACGTCAATTAACTAGTGAAGGTACGACCTGGTCATTTAACCCTCCAAGTGCTCCGCATTTCGGAGGACTCTGGGAGGCGTCCGTAAAATCTATGAAGCACCACATGCGCCGGGTGATAGGTGATCAAGTAATCACCTTTTCTGAGTTGGCTACGCTACTTTATAAGGTAGAAGCGTGCCTTAATTCGCGGCCCTTAGTGGCACATTCAGATGATTCAACTGATCTTGCGTTTTTAACGCCCGCACACTTCTTGATCCAACGAGACTCCTTTCTCATTCCTGAACCAGAATACACTGGCAGTCCAGTTCCCTTAGGAAGACGTTGGAAGCACGTGACACAGCTTTCTCAACATTTCTGGACTCGTTGGAGCAAAGAGTACCTCAGCTCACTACAAAAAAGGAATAAATAGATGATTCCGCATCAACCTATCGCAATAGGGGATCTCGTGCTGCTGAAAAACGAGAATGGCCCGGAAAATGGCCCATGGGGAAAATTACCGCGCTTCATTCCGGCTGTGATGGGCTAACGCGCGTCGTCACTGTGCGCACCGCTACTACTACTTTGGTTCGGCCTATTGTCAAGTTAATTAAGTTACCAATTACTAGCGAAATAGATTAATCATGCGTGTAATCATTCGTCGTTCATCGACGAAGGTGGGCGGAATGTTGCGTAATGATGTGAGTGAGTGAGAAAGAAGATAGAGTAGAAAGAGAGGTTTGCTACCGTTCTGACGTCACGATGAGGTGACTCGAAAGCCACCTATCCGCGGGCGTCGTTTAAAGTGTACATCGATGAGATTAGACGTGTGTGAGTAGTGTGTGTGGACGCGACCCCCCACGAATTTTACTGTTCCCTCTCTCTGCGTCTGACTGCTGAACCGAAAGCATCGACGTGACGCTCTGCTCCGAATTCAGAAAGAGTTTTTGAGGAGTTTGTAACTCTAATGAATAAAGTTTTTTCCCATTTTCAAACTGAAAAGTTGTGAGTTTAATCATTAATTAGCCAGCGACGGTCCAACCTAATCCCGCAATTCATCCAAATCAAAAACAGTTAGAATTCTATAAAAAATAAAATTAAGTTACTGAAAACTATCTATTACTTGCATTCATAATTTTCAATAAAAAATAAAATTAACTTACTGAATTCTAAGTATAATATATTTTTTAATCCATTAACGGCATTCTAAGTATAATTGCAGAATAATGATGAGAAATTTGCCACTGATCTGCTTCAAAGTCCAATGTAATTCTTGTGCATATAACCTCTCCTTCGTACTCCAATACTCCAAAACAAGTATAGGTCTGTTCCATTTTAGCCTCTGACGCTGACTTTAATAGATGTCGAACAACAATTTTTTTTCGGTTGCTCACATGGCACAACTCACAGCGCACAAGGCACGTAATGTGGATTCACGGTAATGCAAATAGGGAAATGTACTATAGGTGAAGCCAATAAAGTGTTCAAAACTAAACTGAAAAAATTCTGCTATTCGTAATATTTTAACTTTTACTCAAAATTTCTTAAAATGTTATTACACTTTTTCTAATGTTTTCAAATTAAGTCTTATGCTAAAATAGAAATTTTTCTTAACAAAATTATTACATTTCTGAAAATTATACTTTAACAATGAACATAATTTAAATTTAAGATATATGTTTCTTACAAGAGATATATTCATTTTTACAAACTATGTACACCCAAATGAAGAATATCAACGGGCAAAAATGTCCCAGGTTAAAAATAATATATACATACAACACATCATCACATCACATCACTGTAGTAATCTCTAAGCGCGCTTAGCACGCTGTAATTTTATCAAAACTGCACCACTTTTTTTTAACCTAGCAACCCATTACTCCCACCAATCAAATCATGAATAAATTGATATCATAACTAATCCATTATTTTTTAAGATAAGTGATAGGATTAGGAAGTTATAACCTATTTTTAAAAAAGCAGGTTTTTGTTTTTGTTAATAACAAACGAACCGCTACAAGCTAGGAATAAAATTTTTTTTTAAATATAGGTATTTTAATTATCTTTTGAATGCTACCCATCCGATCCAGATACATAGAGCCGTTCTCGAGAAATTACGATTTGAAAAAAAGGTTAAAAAAATTTTAACCGCAAATATCTCTGAAATTTTTAGACCAAATATTTTGCCCAAAGAACTCGACCGAGAACTATACAAAATCTACCTCTACAAGGAATTTTGAAGCGATTAAGTCAATTTTACTTCCGTAAACGTCGGGCATAGAGAAAGCGTTTTTTTCATTTTTCAAATTTTTTCTCAAAAACTAACCAAAGAAATGAATTCAAATTTTTACAGATTATAGCTATTTATATTGTGCATTATCGTGATTTTTCTCAAAAAAATGGACCGTTTAGTTTGTGAGTTACAGGCTTTAAAAAAAAAACACATTTTTATCAATAACAAGAGAACCGTGACAGCTAGAGAATTTTTTTTTTAAATTATAGGTTTTTTTACGCTCTTTCGAATGCTACCCATCCGATTCAAAAATTTAAATCCGATCATTAAAAAAAATCAAAAATAAATTTTGAGAAAATCGAAAATTCGAAATAAAACAAAAACGAATCAGCCCAATCAAAAACCGATTTTTGATCCGCCATCACACAAAAAAAAACAAAAAAAAATGAGACCTGTCTGATTAAAATCGATCGAGTAGAAGCTGAGATCCAGCTACACACACACACACACACACACACACATACACACATACATCCATACAGACATTTTTCAAAAATCATGTATTTTGGTTCCTAACACCTCCAATAACACTTATAACATGTTTTTACAACAACTCAAAAAATTACTATCACAAAGCTTCCTCTAGGAGGAAGCAAAATAAATAAAAATATGGAAAAATCGAAAATAATTTTTTTCCTCTGGGGTTTGGATATCGGTCGGAAGTGGGCCCATTTTCCGAAAGGTCTTGACATTTTCTATCTACCCATATTTTTGTCGGCTCGATTGGATATTGATATAAGTCGGCAAAAAAAAATAAAGAAAAATATGGAAAACTCGTAAATAATTTTTTTCATCGGTTATACAGAAATTGTACTTTAACATCCTAGAGCTACCACTACAAAATTAAAGAAAAAAAACGCCTGAGTTAGAGGATATTTGAAACCTTCGCCGAATTATATGGTTTTTGAAACTACTCTATGAGTTTGGTGGATTTTCGAAGTCTTCGCTGAGTTGACGGGATTTTGAAGCAAACACCGAGTTAGCAGGTTTTCGAAGAAAACGCCGAAGAAATTTCGAAGAAATGCAATTAATTTATAAATTCAATAAATAGCATGTGATAATACCTTAAATATTTTAATTTACAATTCAATAATTACTACATAACTATTTTAATAGTATATTACATACCTAGGCCAGTAAAATAAGAAATGTCTCAGATCACATGTAATTGTCGGCCGAAGCGAAGCCGAGGTTGACAAACATGTGATCTGAGGCTTTCTTTTTTACTGGCCAAGGTGTTTATACTATTTTTCTGCTCGACGGAGCCGGAATTGCTCGACGGAGCCGGATTTGCTCTCGACTTGTGATAAGGAGCAGTAACTCTTCTTGAAATAATAACCTTGTGTCTATCAGTACATATAAAACTTTAGAATTTAGATCATTACTCAACTTTTAGTGTTTTTTTTTATATTATACACTGACAGAAAAAATCTGGTAAAAATTCTTATGTTTTCATGTAAAAATTACCATGTTGGAATCGTAACTCGACCATATGTCGGATTTTTAGCAGAAATTGCAATACACGTAGGAAAAAATCCAAGTCTAACATGGGAATTTTTTTATAACTGATTTTAAAGAGCGAAAAAAATTATTACATCTTTTTTTTTTACGAGTGGGGGAGCGAGTATCAGACACATAATTATTATATTTAGACAATACAGAAGTTATTTTTGAATTAAACATGATTAAAGAAAATTTATTAAATAAATTAAAAATTTTTGACGGCATCGAGACTCGAACCTGGAACCCTTGGCACGGTAGTCGGGAGCGCTAACCACTTACCTAAAAGACATATGTCCTACAAAATTTTGGAACTTGTATATCCCCAAACGTAAGTTATGCGCGCTAATTTTATAACAAATTATGCTTTAACTCGAATAATATTATTCTCTATTTTAACGTAATTTATTACAAATGTTATATATTAAGAATATTGTTTAACATTTTATAACTATTACCAATACCTTAAATTAAACAAGCTCATTTATTTATTAATGAATTTGTATTTTCGATATAATGGTTTTTCACAACCTTCCTTAAAAATATTACAAATAAACAATGATTTTAAAAATTGTCTTATCATAAAAAATAAAAAAAAAATAAAAACAAGTATGTTGGATTAGAACGCACATTCAGTTGTTGCGTTTAGCGTTTGTGTTTTGTCTCGATGTTGCCAAGGTGGATTGAGTTTGTTGACATGTATCTGTCTGAATCTTTCCTATTTTGACATTGAAGAGGTCAACTTTTCGTGCACTCGCGGGGTGTTTACGATTGAACGTGTGAATTCTTACTCTAAAACTCTCTCAATTTTTACCATGCTAGCCTGGGAAAATGTACAAAAGATAAAGTTCCATTAGTCACGTGTTAATTTTTACTATGCTGGCATAGGAAGTTTTACTTGTGACATTGGACTTTTTCATATAAAAGATAGTAAATATTTCGATTTTAAGCAGTTGTGGGCAACTTCCAAGAGCAACATAGGAATTTTTCCCCGGGTTTTTCTGTCAGTGTACAAAATACAAAAATAGACAAAAATAGAAAGCAAGAATAGAAAAATTTCTTAGTAAACCAGAGGTACGCCCAAATACTGAGAAAAATGCGATAAGTAAAAGTAAGTATTTTTTTCATCAAAACTTGTATTTTCATAGATCATTTTTATAGACTTTTTTATTGAGTTATTGATAAATTTCGCTTGTGTTGTAAATGAAATTTTTTTTGTTAATGAATCTATAAACCGTTTAATATGATATTTATTTGTATGTATATAATATTTTACTTCATATACGTATATAAGTCTAGAGATTGATCCTTTTTATTTGATATAAAGCTAAATAATTTTCTTCTTAATTTATGATATGTCGAAATCTATGTAGTTTTTTAAATTAGTTTATTTTAATTTAGGATGGAGTGAATAGGTCGATCAACGAGGAACCATGAGTATAATAAAACTTTGTTTATTAGGCCGACGTTTCGGTACTGAAGTAAGTACCTTCTTCAGGGCTAATGATTAAAAAAAGGTTTACACCATGATTCGTAGATCACGACAGGTGACGTCGAGCATGATTCGGTACAGCACAGAATCATGGTGTAAACCTTTTTTTAATCATTAGCCCTGAAGAAGGTACTTACTTCAGTACCGAAACGTCGGCCTAATAAACAAAGTTTTATTATACTCATGGTTCCTCGTTGATCGACCTATTCACTCCATCCTAAATTAATATTCTGGAACGTACGAGCCACCGTCTCGAAATAGTTTATTTTAAACTTTAATTTACAAATAATTATAAGGTGCACCTTTTTTCGTAATAGGATTAGAAAAATATGCTTACGAAGGAGAGAGAAGTCATCGTCAGAATGAAATTTTAAATAAGATTGAAAAGGACAACGATGACCTTGTAATCGCAGCAAGCGAAGTAAATATCAGTGATATTATTGTATCAGTGTCTAATTCACTACCACCATCGCAGAAAGAATGCAGAAATGTAAAAACAAGCACGGGAGAATCTTCAAATTTCAAAAAAGGGCAAAAAACTTTTTCATGACTAGCTTTAAATACTGATAATAAAGCAGTATGTACCGTTTGTACTGCAGCAACTGTTAATAATTTAATAAAAATAAATTCTGGAAATTCAAAAACGTCGTATCAAGCATTTGTTTCGGAAGGTTTTGTTTCTTGGAAGAATGCAACTTCAAGATTTGATACTCACAGTAAAGGCCAGTTACACAGGGATTCGTTAGTTGCTTTATCTAATTTCAGAAAACCTACAATCGAGCAATGCTTAAATATACAAAAACAAAGTGAAATGATTTCCGCACGTATAGCTCTAGAAAGATTATTTAGTACAGCGAATTTTCTAGCTCGTCAAGGACTAGCATTACGCGGCAACGAATCCGATGAAAATGTGAATCTTATACAGTTATTAAAACTGAGAGCGGAGGACTCGAGTGATCTTGAAAATTGGCTAAATCGAAGAAATAAGTGATTAAGTCATGATGTAATTAATGAGATACTTGATCTCATGGCAAATAAAATTATTCGTGAAAAATTGAAATTAATTAAAGCAGCAAAATTGTTTTCAATAATTGTAGATGAAACGTCGGATGTTCCAATACTATGTTGGAATAGTATTGGACGATCTAACTGTACAAGAAATTTTCCTAGGATTTTACACTACGAAAAATACGAAATCAGAGACACTTTTCGAAATAATAAAAGACGTTTTTATAAGTTTTAATTTGAAATTTACTGATTTGCGGGGTCAATGTTATGACGGGGCCTTTAATATGAGTGGAAATTTAACAGGTCTCAAAAGTCGCATTTTAGAAATCGAACCACGAGCGTTATATGTGCATTGTTCGGCGCATACACTAAACCTTGTCGTTCAAGATGCTTTAGAAGGTTTGAATTCTACTAGAAATTTTATTGATATAGTCAAAGAAATGATAAATTTTATTAGGCATTCTCCAAAGCGATTAGTCCAGTTTAAGGATCTGCAGTCTGCGGAAAGTGTGAACTTAACGCATATTGTCCTACAAGGTAAGTTTAAAAATATGCATACAAAATTTTTTGCTATTCGAGATTTTTACAAGATTTTGACAATTTCTTCACTAGAATTTGTTCGCTGTGCATAAATAGTACATTTCGACGCTATAGTGTAAGAAAGTGATTTCTCGCTTCGCTCGGGCGCAAATAAGGGTCGCACGAGGTTAAAATCACTTGTATATCGAATAGTATTTATTCATACGGCGTGTACAAAGCTTGATTTAGCGCATGCTTTTTTATTCAAGCGTGTGCGAGATTGAGTCTTGCAAATGGAGTGTCAAAAAAGAATTTAATATTAACTTTTAGAGATTTTACATTCGTAACATAATTACGGAATCCATTGTAGTTTAGTTTAATATAACACAAAAGAAAAATAATTTATTAATACTATTTTAAATTATATTGGTTGTAATCAGGCATAGGCAAAGTAAACTATATTTTAAGCAAACGATTGCGAAAACAATATTTTTTAAGTGTTTTTACATTTTGAGTGATTTCATTTTTGAAATTTATACACGTCGAAAAGTAAAAAATATTTCTTTTTCATTAGTATATGTACCAAAAAGTATACAATATCTTCAGTAGTTCGTATTTATTTGAAAATATATTGGTATTATTGTTGTAATTTATAGGTGGTGTATGCGAGTAACCTCCTTGAACACTTCGATTACATGAAAATTACTTGGCAGCAATATGTTTTTATTGCTTTATCGAAATAACACAGAGTGATAAAGAGATAGATAGCGGTGCTTCAACAAAAGCCGCCGGATTTTTAAAATCCATAGAATCTTTTGACTTCTTTTATCTTTTAAACATAAATATTGAGATTTTCGAACGTATTGAATGTCTCAATGCCGAACTTCAAAAGAATGACTTGTGCATCAATATGTCTTATGAATGGGTTAAAGACGTTACCGCTGCTTTGCAAAAATTGAGTGAGACAAAATTTGATGATATGTGTGATAAAATTGTAAAAGAAGCAGCTGATTTATCTTTGGAAGATCCCCAGTTAGAGCGTAAAAGAAGAAATAAAAAATATGAACATTCTACACGCGAAGACCATACTTTTGCGAAACTAAAAGATTATTATAGGCATATATTCTATCAAATATTAGATCAAGTTCTTATGTCTTTAAAAGACCGCTTCGATAACGAAACTTAAAATTTTTTAAATGCCTGTGAAAATTTTATCACGGGAAAAGATGAAAAAGTTGACTTACAGAAAATTGTACATTTTTTCAACGGTTGTGTTAACGATGACAATGCTTTCGACTTGAAAAGGCTGTCAATGCACAGAGTTTCTTTTTAGAAATCATATCAAATGATGTAACTGAAGAGCAAAAGAAACAAATTTCTACCAAGAACATAAGTAAGAATTGTACCAGCAGTAAATCGAAAACACGTAAAGAGAACTCTGTTGATTCATTGAAAGATATAGTTGAGATTTTAAAAAGAAAATCGTCCATACTCGGACTCATTCTGGAATTCACCAAATTTATAAAGGTTTTATTGGTTATTCCAGGATCTTCATGTACATGTGAAAGATCATTTTCTGCACTAAGACGTTTCAAAATTTACTTGAGAGCTCAAATGACACAGCCAAGATTAAATAACACAGCCGTATTCAATATTTACAAAGAAGATGCAGCAAGCTTGAAGTTAAATCAAATTATTAATGAATTTATATGCAAGAACTCTTTAAGAAGAAGCACTTTTTTGTTAAAATAATATTTCGTTAAAATAATAAATTATTTAAATTATAGAATTAATATAATAAATATTACGATATTATACATTACAAATGCCGTAATAATTATTTTCCAGTTTTTACATCTTATTATTTTTTTTTTTTTTACTTCTCAAGTAAGGTACGGAGCTTTTCCCATGGCAAAATGGAACCCTCCGCCGGCCCTGAGAGAGGAAGTGCGAACAAGTTATTTTATATATAAACGTATGTTATTCCTCCCCGTTTTGTCGCTGCATCTTCGCTATATACTTTTACCGGCTAACGGGTTGACGTGTCCCGCGCAAAAAAAAATTTGTGGGCCGTATATTGCCCACAGTGTTGGACAAGTATGGGCAATATATGGGCCATTGCAAGCCATATTAGAGCAATATGTGGGAGATACTCGACCCCGGCGCCTGAGCCGAATTCGGACTGGAATCGGGCCATAGTATTCCCACCAGTATCCCATATAGTTCCCATATTAGTCCCATATTTTTAATTTCATGAGAACCATTAACAAAAAAAAAAAAAAAAAAAATAAATAAATAAATAAATAAGCGTAAAAAACAATCCTATTGTGCATGTACTGTGACTGTAAAATTATTATAAAAGAAAAAAAAAATCTTTGAGTGGATTCGAACCTCGAACCTTTGAATTACTAGACTTGCTCCCCAACGGAAATTGACTTAGGGCTAACACTAGGGCCTTGTCCGATGCCCTAGAAAAATTACAAGATCCTGACATGGCACCTCGTAAGGCTCGATGTAAGGCGAGTAACGGGGCGTCTACGCAGCCCTGGCAGTTTATTCGGACTTGTTATTTCTTCTTAATTTCCTGCATTAGATAACTAATCTCGCGCAAAGCTCTAAAGTTGCCCAAAATGATTAAGAAATCATCAGTAAGTTGTTTTAGACAAGTTACCCGCGTAATAATGACAACGTAACAATACCGTGAAAATTTATTGTAACCCCAAAAATGAAACCACGTCAATGCGATTTTAAGGCTTTTGTAGGGCGGGGATCCGGGAATGAACGTCAGGTGATAGTCAGGGCGACATGAAATAGCCCTTATACGGCGTTTGTCCGGCGTCACTAAGGCCCTATCATTACTATCAGGGCCGGACGGGAGCGCCGTTACGCGCCTTGCTAGGGGCCCTTACGGAGAACCTCATTGGGCCCTTACAAACATCTAAGGCAAACACTATTCTTTTCCCGTTCGGGCTCGACTACCGACTGAGCTATCTAGTTATGTTTATATCAAAGGATCAAATGGAGGTTAATACTTGAACGACATCATCATTCGTTTCAGATTACAGCCTAGATAATCTCCATTTAATCCTTTGATATAAACATAATTAAATAGCTCAGTTGGTAGCGAGCAAGTCTAGTAATTCAAAGATTCGAGGTTCGAACCCACTCAAAGAATTTTTTTATATATTTTACAGTCCCACTACATGCACAATAGGATTGTTTTTTACGCTTATTTATTTATTTATGTTGTTTTTTTTGTTAATGGTTCTCATGAAAATAAATATGGGACTAATATTGCAACTATATGGGAACTATATGGGATACTCGTGGGAATACTATGGCCTGATTCCAGCCCGAATTCGGCTCAGGCACCGGGGCCGAGTATCTTCCATATATTGCTCTAATGTGGCTTGCAATGGCCCATATATTGCCCATACTTGTCCAACACTGTGGGCAATGTATGGCCCACAAGTTTTTTTTTTGCGCGGGGTATTTCATTATCCCAGTAGCTCGAGGTGCAGGTATATGAAGAAGATCGTAGGAATCTTCGAATAGTAATTTTCCTCGTCGCACGCGTACTTTTGTGGTCCCACTGCTTTAATTAGCGACTCGGACGGCGCGCAGCAAAATTAATAGCCGCTCTGTTGTTATTTTTATCGAAAACATTCCTCTCGCTATCTCACAGAGTGGTAGCCACTACGTGTGCAGACTATTATCATGTCTTAAACGTTGCTTTTTGAACCAGAATATATGCGCGCGTGTGTAATGTATAAGACGGGAGGAGGGTCGACGACTCGTTGCTAATTTACGATGACTTTCGAGCGAGCCATATAGCGGGGGGAGGGCAAAGATCGAAGGTTGAAGGGCGAAGGACAAAGGACTCGTAAAACGGCAGCAGCAGCAACTACATCGCGAACACTGTTCACAGTACATATATACAGCATGCGTGAGTGCCTCATGGGTACACTGATCGCCTCTACGTGCGTTCGACCCGCAGCGATTCGTTGCATTCCAAGGGCTATCTTCCCAACGCTATACACATTTTTGTCACAGAGTTTTATGTCTAGCATCGAGGAAACGAAGCTAGTATGGGGGGTAATCGGTTAGTCACTGGAGCCCTCTTGGTGATGCGTCCAACTCTGCACAGACTTGGCGGTCACATCTTTCTTTTCGATTGTTTTCACCCGCGAGAGAGCACTTACATATAACAAGGCTCCGATCACTTTGGCGCGCGGGAACGCTTGTCTATAGACTCTCGGCTGCTGTTGCTTCTCTCCTCCTATGTATATGAAGGGTCGGCCCCTTGTCGGCCACCTGATACTACTATACTACATATACCTGCCCGTGCTTACGGCATCTGAAAATACGCAAAGTCATCGTGAAGGCCTTCCTAATCTCTCCTTCCCATTTCCGTTCGCCACTTATTTTTAAAGAGCTCCATCTTTGTGTGCGCGCGCGCGTGTGTGTGTGTGTGTGTGTATGCACTACTCGTGTGGCCGGGTGGCCCCCTTGTGAGTGCTGCGCGAGAGGTGTTCCTCTCGAGAAAAGACAAGGTTGATGCCCTGCTTTCGATGCACTCTATACACAGCTGCGCTACCTCTTATTCTCTTTTATTGCACCCATTTCGGAGTTTCCCTACAGTCGAAGAGCCCGCAGGATTGTCATAGTCGATGGACTTAACGCTCGCACGTCGACAGTAACGACGGTAAAGTAAGAAGAGTGCAAAAGACAAAGAAGAAAGTGATGCGCGTGCGCGCGCGCGCGTGCGATATGGGGTGGAAAGGCTACGTTTCAATTACAGAGGGGGGATCAGGGAGGAAAAAGTCAAAACAGCAAAACTAATGAAGATTAATGAAGAGAGCTTAATCGTCGGCGTGAGGACTTGTCCTTTTTTTCCTGTTCGCTCTCGTCCGAGTCGGAGAGTATAGCACACGCAACTATATAGTCGTTTATACTCGACTCGATATCGAGAGCCGCAGAGTGCGAGAGAGAAGTCTCCAGTGCTGAAAGCGACTTCACTCCGAAGTACAGAGGAGGAGGATGGGGAGGATAAGAGAGGGGCATCGGCACGCGGCACAGTCGCACGCGCAACAGAGAGAGCGAGGCAGAAGGAATGTCGCGCGGAAAGAAAATCCAGTCGCGCGGCCACTCGTTTCTTCTCTCGTCGTGATCCTTGTTGTATTCCTCCTCACATCCCGTGCTCGTCTGCTCTCTCTCTCTCTCTCTCTCTCTCTCTCTCTCTCTCTCTCTCTCTCTCTCTCTGTCTTTCGTTTTCATCTCTTCCACCCCCCATCTGGCACTTATGCGTCTTTTTATCGCCTCGACCGTCGTCTTTTTTTGAACTTGCCCTGTAAGCGACTCCCTCCCCCTAACTTTATCACTGAGCTTTATGTCATTAGTCCCTCTCCCTCTCTAATGCTAACTCGATTTTTACATGTGTTTTTACAATATCGTTTTATCGTCGGCAAGAACCAATGTAATTTCAGTAATACAATTACTCGGTGGTTATATAATGCCAGTTCAAAGTTGTACTTTCTACTTGTGAATGTATTACCGTGGTGAATAGAAAATAGCACCTTTTGGTATTTTGAATTAAATGCCGGTAAGTGTTACTTAATACAAAATACACGAACATCAAAAGATTTAATGAGTGTGGTAAAAGTTTATTGTTACTATTCATCCATATAATTCTGCATCCACTATTTTTGTTGGGAGTAATTTGTGATGAATATGCGATTCACATGGTGATCAACGGTAAGTATAGAATTTATATGTAATGTGTATGCATAAGTCATTGCTGTATGGTTGCAAGAAATTTCATCTTTAAATTTATCAAAATATGAAACGACTTGTGAGATACATATTTATATGGTAATACTGATATAACCAACGTTTCGTTAAAATTAAATTTTTCGTAAAATATTGTCGCATAGAAAAGTACAATTTCAATGAGGTAATTTAGTGCCCTGCAAAACTTCGCTCCAACTTGAAACATGACAGGACGAGATGCGCCGACGTACTTATCAATCGTATTGCGATGCACCTACGCTTAATGAATTTGTTTTTCGCGTGAATATCTTAACGCCAACCCACCCGAGCTTAATTCGCTGTAAGCTCACGTTACGGCACTGCAATACTTATTTGTTCAGAACCGCAAACTATACATTGGCTTTAGCATTTTAACGCTTTGGAATTTCGCGGATGGTTGATGCTAAGTGTTATATATTTGCTAGAGGTAAGTTTTATTTCACGGTAGAGGTAGCTGAAATTATATTATGGTCTACTTAAAGAGTCATTAAATTCGAAGAACCGAGTGCTTTAAAAAGAATAAATGAGATAGACGAAAGCTTGAAGTATAGAGCGCATCGCATCAAAATCAAACTTACCATTATTTTTAAGCAAAAAGCCGCAGAGCGTCCCACGCTATGGATATTCATATTTCACGGAAAATCATCAATCCAGTAGCTCGCACTCGCGCACAAAGCACATGTTCGCGGAAAACTTCGCAGGTAGTACAAGAGACAGCACTTTCGAGATCAGCACAAAACTTCGCAACCAGCAGTATATTCAGTACGGCGAACTTTCCTCTCCTCTCCCCGCTCGTAAAAACAAAACTATGCAACACAAGAGCTCGCAGGCGATTTTTCACCGATCGGCAGTCAGAGGGGTGGTGGAAGGTACAAAAACCGGCGCAAAAAGTCCTCTCGATCACTCGCCATATCAACCAGCGGTTAAGTACACAGACGCTCGCGTGGAAACTGTCGGATCACGGCTTTTGGAGAACGGCGAGATCGGTCGTCGCGCGCGCGCAGCTTCCCTGCGCGCGCTCTCGGTGCACAGAGAGAAGCCGGAGCCGCTGACCCAACGACACACACGGAGCCCGTTTACGGCGCGTACGGCTGATGGCTGGTCCACCCTGGTGCACATGCAGGGCCGTCGAGCCGCCGTCGCCGCCGACTCGCCGTATACAGACGAGAACGGAACGAATGTGCGGGGAGAGCGAATGGACGGGAGAGGGAGAGGGAGAAAGAGGGGCAAGTTGACCAAGGCCCCAAGGATATGTTTGCCAAAGGGACAAAAAAGCCCGCCCGAGCGAGCCCCGAATTCCCCGCGGCGCCACTTTACGGAACCCGCGGCGCCATCCTTCTTTTTCATCGGCACTGCAGTGTGGCTTACCTCAGCTTTAGGGGAAAAGAAGATACCAACGTTACCGACACTAGTGCCAGCACTGTATTGTTTCCTGGGCTGTTTGGAGCTTACTGCTATTATATAGTTACATATTTCCTGTTCTTCGTTCTCCACATTAAATACCATGTTTATTACGAGTTGTTCGTAGGTTAGTTTTAAAGTTTGAGATAGTCATAAATTTTTAGAAAATTGGACACTTGAAATAACACAATGTCTACGAGATTGTAAGTTAAATCTTTACTTGTTACTTTAATTTTTTCTGTCGCTCCTTATTATACCTGCCTTTCATTATGTATTTATTATTTCTTATGTTAAAAAAAAGCAATGTTGAATGAAAATTTTTAGCTATCCACTATACCAAAAAGGAAATCCACAGTTACACGTGTTTCTTCCAAATTTCTGGATGAAGCTTGTGAAGCCAGAAAATCCTGGTCCTAAAAATGTAGTACACTTTCACTGTTCCACGGAAATGACAAGATACAACATAAAAAACTATTTGGAGAAAATTTACAAAGTATCAGTTATCAAAGTAAATACAAGAATAGCCTTAGGAAGAACTAAAAAGACTCCTTTAGACGGTATTGTAAAACAGGAAGATGTAAAAGTTGCTTATGTTTCTTTAGTAAGAATGTTAATATTAACAAAAGTGTTGCTATTATTACATTGCAATAATATAAATCTAATTTAAAATTTTATTTTAATTTACAGCCAAGAGATAAAAAAATTTGACTTTTCGAATATGTTTGATACTGAAAAACAGCAAAAAAAAAAAAGAGAAAAAGAGGAAAATACTCATGAAGAAGCAAAAAAGACTTTCAAAGAATCAATAAAGGAAAATAACAAATTAAGACCAGGTCTATCCCCATGGTTTAGCATTTAAGTTTGTATGCGCTGTGTGATATATTATAATAACTGTATAATACATAGTAAAAATTAATGTTATAATTTATTTGCTTTTTTCTGTGTTAAACACATTTATATAAAAGTATCATAACTATTAATTATAGTTTTAAATCTCTTGAGTTTATATAAATATCTTTTTCCTTGAAGTCAGAAATAACTATAATAAGTAATATTTGTACTGAAATACTTATACTACTGATATATAACATTAGCTTGAAATCTAGTTTCAAGAGTATTTATGTTAATCTTATGAATTTTAAATTCGAAACACTAAATTTAAATACAAGCTGAACAATAGAAGATTGTAATAACCACTAACAGAGTGTTTGCAAAATATTTCAAATATAATATTGGTAATTCTTACATTCGCTTTTTTACAGATCTTCATCTTCATCATCTTCATTTTTTACATCAAATTCTGACAGCATGTACTCATGACACTTGCATTTTGGACAGTTCGTTATGTCAATTAGAAATGTGATCTAAAAATAGAAATGTAATTAACTTCTTTACTTTATATTAATTTGCTAGATTCAAATATATACCATTGGATGTTTTGAACATCGATATCGTATCCTCCCAAACATAAGGTGTCCACAATTAAGGCACATTATGTTTGAGTATGGCCTTTGGCAAATGCATTTCTTTGCTGAGACCGACAATTTTGCAATCCCCCGTCCCTTGATGCGGCCTTGGATGAGCTCATAGGACCTGGCCAAGTTTTCTTCAACTGTAACACAAATTATTATTACTCTAAAATAATTTACTTTAAATTTTTGTATAATACATCTCAATTATATAGTAAATATTCAAAGTTATTCAAATTATAAATTAAATAAAAAATAATAGATCTCACAGTTTTGTTTGAAGTTGATTTAAAAAAAGAGAAATTTATTAAAAAATTCGTGTTAATGTTATTATTTTTTATAATATAAATTACTCAATAAAACATGTTACAAAAAAATAAGAACGAGGCATTTTATAAATAGTAAGAAGAATTTTATAAATAGTTGAACCAACAAACAATTATCGGTAATAAAAAATCGTATAATAGTTTTATTTAAATAAAATAATATTAAATAAAATTGCAAATAATAAGGTAGGATTTTCTCTCATAAGAGACGATTAGAGTATCTTTTTGTCAAAGAACATTTATACTTAGTCGACGGTTGAAAAACCCTCTAGTAGCACACGAAGTGAGTACAAAAGAAAGTATTTATAACAAAAATTCTGAAAAATTTTACTTACTTTCTACTTGTTGCACCATGATGATGATGATGATGAAGAGCAAAAAATGTTCTCTAATCGGATGTGAAGGAAGAAAATTCGCATATCGTCCTTCTTGTTCGGCGACGACGAAAACAATGAACGAGCGCTCGGGACACGCTGGGCGCAAAAGCGCGTTAAAGCGTGTGATGAACGCACTTCAAGTGACAACCTTGGTCCTTCCTGCTCGAAATGTAAACAAAAACGCTTTCTGTTCATAATACCAAGTATCAAGAATCTTCGAATTTTCAAATCTGCTGTGTATACATCATTCGTTATGCGACTATAGCCCACATCGCGAGAGTTCCGATTTTTCGCTCCGCTGAAGGTAAGTACTATACTTAAAATAAGTCGCGCTTATTTTCTAAGCTTTTTTTTTTTAAGCTGCCTCTACACGGCGTGCCGCGAGCCGCGTGCCTAGACAAAGACAGATGTACGAAATCCTATAGGATTCGTATATCTGTCTTTGTCTAGGGCACGCGGCTCGCGGCACGCCGTGTAGAGGCAGCTTTCTTATTTTATCACTTTTCCATTTTTATGATAAGCGCACATGATGTGTTGAGTTACTTATAAGATGAAGTTTATTGCCACGATTCTCAAAAATTAGGCATTTTTTGGAAAAAAAAAAAGAAAAACCTATTAAGTATTGAGAAATATTTTATTTTGTGATATATAGCACTGCTAAGAAATTCTTATATAGGTTTATATTTCAATGATGAATAAGAGGAAATATTTATATTTTACTTGAATTCAAAATATTTAAATGTCATTGAATCTGACTCTTAAAAATTAAAACAATGCTGGAGGTATATATATGTAGTTATGCGACAAATTAATCTACTACGTAAAGTCCACGTGCAACAAAGTTTTAAATTAGTAGTAGCGAAAACTATAATATGGAAACGCTAATTTTTACAACTACTTAATTTATACTTTAAATTTACAATAAATTTTCTATAAAATATCGTAATAAAGGAAATGTCAAAAAAATTTTAAATTAATGGAAGCGTTACCATAGATGCGTATTGATAAAACTTTGGTTCAGGCGTTGAGGAGGGTGTATGTTGCTTACCATGGCGAGTATAGAAAATAAACGTATTGGAAACAATAATATTTCGTCAACTATTTACGGCAGGTATTAATTGTCATTTAATGGGCTAAAATTTTGCAATTTCGCGAAATGAAATTAAGAGTGCACATCTCGCAATTCTACGTCTTGTTGAAAAAAAATTAGTAATCATCTTCATTTAAAAAAAATATTTATATAAATATTATTTGCAATATTATATTTTTATCCTAAATTTGATTAATTATTTAAATATACCAAAATTAATAATTTGTTATATTATTCAAGAGATTTTTTTAATTAAGTTTTTTATGATTTGATATATTATAAAATTAACTTTCGGTACTTTTTAAAAATTTTTTAAGGGTTCCGGCCATTGGTACAGACAAAATGAAAGTAACATTTTGTACTGATATGGATAAATCCGTAATAGTCCACAATTTCGAAAAAAGAGGATGGACTCAAGTGGGACCCGAAGATGACTGGAATTTCTATTGGTAAAACGAATAAATTTTTAAAAAGTCAATCTACTTTCCTTCATATAGAATATTTTAAATTTTATAATGTACATTTATAATTTCTAATTATTAGGGCGATTACGCAGTCCTGCAGAAGTATTTTTAGCGTTGAAACTGGCTACAGAATGGGTGACAATCAGTAAGTCAATAAATATACAATTGTGCGACTGGCTAGCATTTTTGTACAGAATTTTCCAAATTTGGAAATTTCATGTGCCTTATACTTTTTTTTTTTTTTTTTTTTTATGCCTTTTAGGCTAGCTTGATCCTATTTCGGCATTACAGTATACATAATTTTTTTTTATTTACAGTTTGTTTACATATGTGTGATGTAGCGCTAGGGTTACAAGCTTTATATATTAAGATTACAACTGTTTAGAAACGATAGAATATAGTAGCACGCACTGATATCGGCCGGCTTCGAGATGATCATCTCCACGCTCAGTGGGAGGCAGTATTTTAATTTAAGTAAATTGCTAATTAGAATTTTTCTTTGAGTATCGTAGAGACTGCACTGCCAGAGAACGTGGTTTAGGCTCTCTACTGCTCTGTTACATTTACATATGGGCGAGGAGACAATATTAAGACGGGCGAGCGACGAAGCAAGATTATAGTGGTTTGCTCTCATACGAAGTATAGTGACAATAAGCTTGCGGTTTAGGTTTTTTTTTTCGCAAACCACGGAATTTTCATTTGGTGAAAAAATTTTTGGAAGTAATCTTTGCCTACAGTGTTACTTAAATTTATCAAGAAATCGGTGGTTTGGGAATGACAATTTTTTTTTAAAGCTTTCATATAGATCTGTAAACGGAATTTCTTTAATATCTATGCATTCGCTGGTGGTTGCTTGCTTAGCTAGTTTGTCTGCTGTCTCATTGCCTATAATTCCAATATGGGAAGGGATCCAACAAAGTGTGAGGAGGGTGCCGCTATCTTTAATCCTCAAATATTTTTGGTATTTCTCTTTGAGTTCAAGGATGAAAGGATTTGTTTTAATGTTAGAGGTGAACGCTTTCAATGAGAGTAATACGCTGAGAGAGTCAGTAAAAATGTGTATGTTCCGATTACTATTGGTGATCGCGACGTCAAGAGCATTACAAAGAGCGACGCACTCAGCCGTATACACTGACGCACCGGGATTGAGTTTCCTTTTAATTGTATAATCTAGCTATGGAGAGAAACAAGCACTGCCAACACCCGAAGGTGTCTTGCTGCCATTAGTATATACGGCAACCGCGTCGCTCCTTGCAACAAGCTCTTTAATTTCTGAGTTAGCATGTTTAGATCTTTTGAGCCGCTTTCCTACGTCAACATTTACGGGCAGGGAAGAGACGAGCGTACCATAATCATGGCGATATATATTGTATGTTACAAGGGAAGATATTACGGTCAGATTTTCGAAGCAGTACGAGACATTTTTTATTAGAATCTTGCTAGTCGCGTTTCTTTTTTTAAAAATGTGATAAAATTTTTGAACGGTAGAGAAGGTTTGAGAGCTTTGATTTGAAAAGATTTTTGCTAAAAAGTTTTGACATAGTTGAGTTGATCTAAGACTTAGTGGGGAAAGCTTAACTTCTGCGAGAAGGATGTTTTTAGGTGTACTTAGACGAAAACCGAGAGCTGATCTTATTGCCTGAAACTGTATCTTTTCTAATTTGTCCTGTAGCGCTTTTCTTGTCGGAAAATAAATATAACTTGCGTAGTCTACGATGGACCTAACGTAGCTTTTGTACAAAGTGATTAGAGTGTACGGGTCAACACCCCACCAAACGCCGCAGAGAAATTTTATAATATTGAGAGTGTTGGAGCATCACTTGAGGACTTCGTCAATGTGTCTATAAAAAGATAATTTATAGTCGAAAAAGACCCCGAGAAACCGAGTTGATTCAGAGGACTGGATATAGTGGCTGCCTACTTTAATTTCCGTATAACTAGGTCTAATTTTTCCTTTATTAAAATGTAGGAGGACAGTTTTTTCGGGGGCAAGTTCAAGGCCTAGTGCATTAAGATTATTGTCTAGATGTTTAACTGCATTTTGAAGGATGGTTTTCGCTCTTTTGAGACTAGAAAATTTTATGTATACTGCGATGTCATCCGTGAATTGAGAGATGGTTATGTTTTTTTGAAGGTTTAACGTGATGTGCGATACATAGAGAATGTATAGGAGGGGGCTTAATACGCCTCTCTGTGGTCCTCCGCGATAGATCGTTCTATAATCGTTCCCTAGTATATCAGTAAAAACTTTTCTTTCATACGTCAGACTTTTAATGAACTTAATTAAGCGATAAGGACAGCCAATGGAGGCCAGAAACTTAGGCAAGATATCGATTATCATATTGTCAAAAGCACCGCGAACATCTAAAAAAGCTGATAGAACTTGCTTTTTTTCGGAAAAAGCCTCTTCAACTTTTAGCGTCAGATTTGTGAGGTTGTCTGAACACGAGTGACCTTTGCGGAAGCCGTGCTGGCTAGATGGAATTAAATTATTTTTCTCAGCCCACCATTGCATTCTGTTTTTAATTATCGTCTCGAATAGCTTACAGACGCAAGAGGTTAAGGCTATAGGCCTATAACTAACTCCGTCACTTTTGGGTATAAAATGGATAAAGGTATTGCTCCAGTCCTCCGGGTACACGCTGTTTTTGTACATGCTGTTGAAAATGTCAAGTAGAAGTAGCTTATGTTTGGTGGGGAGGTGCTGTAGAATCTCAAAATCTACTCCATCCATACCAGATGCGGAATCTGGACGTTTCAAGTCTAAGGCTAAATTAAACTCTGAGAAATCAAAAGGCGCCTCTAAAAATTCGTTTTTATCGCATATTGGGACTTGCTCGGGGTTAGTAGGCACCCATGGGGCACATGGTTTGCTGAGAGCTTTTTTCATGTGGTCGAGCTGTAGATTTTGCGATGGGTTTGTATTAATTTTAGTCCATTTATTTTAAAAAATTTTACTTTTATTCCAGACATAGGTGGGGCTAGTATTAAGGTTAATGGTTTCAGTGAACTTACAGAAGTTTTCTTTCTTTTTTGTTTTGAAGATTTTTCGAGCTAGTGCGGCATTTTTTTTATAACTGATAAGGTCTTCTAACTCATTGCTATATTTCCATTTTTTTAATGGAGGCTCTACGTAATCTTTTTGCTAGGTCGCAATCTAGGTCCCACCATGAGACGGGGTTGTTATTATTAAACTGTTTTTTGTTTTTTGTTTTTTGGTTTGGGAGGAGAGGACAGATTTACAGCATCAATGACTTGCTTGATAAAGAAGTTATATTTTTGACAGGGGGGTAAAGATTCGTATTCAGTGGAAAAGAAAGAGCAATAGAGGCTGTCTAATTGTGTTGCAAATCTGTCTCAATCAGTCCTAACACACTTAATTTTAAAGGTTTTTTTGTTGTATAGGTTTTTGTCTACATTTATATTTATAAAAATCGGGTAATGGTTCGAACCCCAGGTTTCATCGTGAACTTTAACATCGATTATGTCAGAGATGTTAGTAGAGGAGAAAATTAGATCAAGATTTGATTTTAAATTTCGAGAAAAGTCAATATGAGTATTTTGTAGCATAACATGATCAAGCGATGAGACAAAATTTTCAAGTCTGATGCCATTTGAATCAGAGTATATACAGTTCCAGTTTTTGTTATGCGAGTTAAAATCGCCTACAGAGTGTGTTCATCTACTTTTATGTTAGTTAAAATATCATCCTATTCATTTTGCGAAAGTGTAAAACCCGGGGTTCGGTAACAAGCAATTAAATTAATAGCGGGGCTTACATTATTTAAATAAATGCCATATATTTTAACACTGTCGCACGGAGAAGTCAGATTATTTAGAGTAAAGAAACCTAAATCTTTTCGTACAATGAAGAGAATTTCCCCTCCTCTTGAGTCAGTTCTGTCTTGTCGAATGGTGATGAATCCAGCAAATTGCAAATTGGTTGTGGGTTTTAGCCATGATTCAACGCAAATCAGAATATCAATTTTTGGTAAGAGGGCTTCAATTTCTTGACGTCGTAGTTTAAAACTTCTGCAGTTCCAGAAAACAATGTCCAATTTCTTTTTAATTGTTGAATTTACATTTGTGATATTGTTCATAATTAGGTGTGGAGATGAAATTATTTGGTTGAGTTGGTAGAACTACAGTCGCTTAGAGAACTGTTGTAGTCAGAATTTGTGAGTCGTTTCTTTATTCTTAAAATTCGAGCTTTTAAATTCTTGTCAGATACATGATTAGCAAGTCCTTCGAGCACTACATTTAGTGAAATTATGTCGGAATATCTTGCTGCTACAGCAGGAATGTCTGAGCTATCGTAGCAGTCAAATAGAAAGTTGGCGATTTGATCTCGGTCTAGTGCGAGTTTGTTGGTGTTTGCCGATACGGTTTCATCAAACTGTATCGGAATCGTTGGAGGTAGTTTAGGAATATCTTCAGGGTTAATGTGCATTTGTCGTCTAAAACACATTATATGAGAGAACCGAGGGTCGTTTAATCCTGCGCGAATATAAGAAATCGGCGAACAAGGCACAATATCGGCTTTTGATATATAATCCATGATTAGGTCATTTGGTATTATTGGACATACATTTGAAATAATAATTCTTTTAGCTTTCGACATTATTGGTCTGATTTCTAGTAGTATTGAACCAATTTTCACCTTTGTGCGATTTTCGGTGATTTTTTCGACAGTCTCTTTGCTGTTTAGATACAGACATACTCTACCTTGTGAAATGCGAGAGATAAACCTTATGAGCGATGGGTCGATTACTTTGCCAACGGCAAGTGCATATTCTTGAACGGAAATGCCATCGATAGAGTCTAGAACGATTGCTTGATCCTTCGTGGGAACTTGAATTTTTTGAGCAGCATAGGCGTAGGTAGCTTTGTAGTTGGTTTGACTTTGTGTGGACATTTTAGCAGTTGAAAATGCTGTATGCAGGTGCCCCTTGAGCCAGAAGCACTTACGACTCTCCCCCTTCCCAAAACGGAAAGGGTGAGAGAAGGTTAATTTCACAATTCAAAATTACACACGTGCGCAGCGTTGGGTTCTATACACGGAAAGAAATTTGGTCCTAAGCGAATTCGACGGAAAAAAAATGGTCCTCACCGACTTCAAGTTTTCGTAAAGTAAGCGTTCAAAAAGTATTCGAACTACAAGATTGCCAATATGTACGTAATGCAGTCTGATTTTGGTATAGCTACAGCTCAATAAAGCGTCGAACTGTGGCAAGTCAATGTTGGGACTCTGAGAGGCCACCTTCGACGTGCCTTAACTCGACTTTGGGCGTCTGAGACGCCGATCGTTGGGATTGCAGCAGTTCAATGTTTTGTTGAATTGTAGCACTACCAATTTCTACGTCATTCATTTCGCTTGTTGCATTGCATTATATAAAAAGTTTTCGAACTCCTGTACGACCAAATTTTTTTCCGTGTAGAATCGCTGGTAAGCACTCGCGAGCGACAAACTGTAAACACGTCCGCACTCTTCGGAGTCACAATACCGAATCTGCCTTATACTTCATTGTAGTTCTTATAGTTATGAACCCATTAGAAATTGTAAGTCTCGATCATTGCTGCGTGAGTTACGGAGTGTAGAACTATTGCATTCAAAGTACTCATTAGCGCAGCAATTAGCGCAACAACCCAAAACTGTACAAGACTTGTACAATAAGCACTTTATAGATAGCTGTAAAATATAGAAAAAAATTATATATATGATTATGGTCATTTTCATCGTTTCACAGAACGATAAATCATTTTCCTAATCACTATGAATTGACGCGGAAAGATCTTCTTGTAAAAAATATCAAAAGGTATCGAAAAGATTTGGAACGAGAAGGCAATCCTTTGGCTGAAAGAGGCGACGGTCCTGGGAAATATTTACATCTCGACTTTGTTCCAGTGACATTTGTTTTACCTGCAGGTAATCCGATTCATAAACACTAGTTTTTTTTTGTCAATATTATCTAATAAAAATATGTTTAAACTAATTAATGAAATAAGATTATAATATGTTTGTTGAGGAGTATCGGAAATCGCCACAAAGTACGTGGATTATGAAGCCTTGTGGAAAATCTCAAGGAACTGGAATATTTTTAATTAATAAACTGAGTAAATTAAAAAAGTGGTCCAGAGAAGCCAGAAATCCGTTTAACCCGAATCTTACAAAAGAATCCTATGTCATATCGAGGTAAAATATTTCGCTATAATATATTATTAAAATATTTATCATTTAAATTTTCTTATTATAATTTGTTTGTAGATATATCGATAATCCTCTTTTGATTGGCGGAAAAAAATTCGATCTTCGGCTTTACGTTTTGATTACATCATTCAGGCCCCTTAAAGCGTATTTATTTAAATTAGGTTTTTGTCGTTTTTGTACCGTCAAATATGATACTAGCATTCAGGAGCTAGATAACATTTATGTCCATTTGACTAATGTATCTGTACAAAAACATGGGGTAAGATCATTTTTAATTAATTAAATAATATAAATTAAAACTTTTACTGACTATGCAATAATTAACCTAGGGTGAATACAATAGTAACCATGGAGGAAAATTGAACCTTCAAAACCTTCGTTTATATTTAGAAAGTACTAGGGGGAAAGCTGTAACAGAAAAGTTATTTTCTAACATCTCTTGGTGCATAGTGCATTCTTTAAAAGCAGTGGCACCGGTTATGGCTAGCGATCGACATTGTTTCGAATGCTATGGTTACGACATCATCATCGACAATAAATTAAAACCTTGGTTAATTGAGGTAAATTTTGTTATATACTAAGGGAAACATACCCATTTTTTAACACGTTCCGACATCCTAAAAAAAAATTCTGAATATACTCTTAACAACAACGTTGTATCTAATAGAAAAATTAAATTAAAACTAATAAAGATTCTTTATAGTGTGACGCCGCGGATTTTATCTCCCCCCAAACCGCGCGTGCACTAACTCGCCCCGAGGGCTTATGATCTACCACTATCACGGCTAGGGCTTCCTTCTCACACTCGACACACCCGCGTCCGTCGCTGTGACCGAATTTTATTTGGGGATGGGCGCCAGGCCACGGCGACTACGCGGAACCACCTTCCTTCTGCCCGGCTACTCTTGAAGTCTCTCGATCTCGGGCGTGACTTCACGGACGACGACCTGGGGGCGGTCGAAACCCTCGGCGATAACTGACTCCGGCGCGAACTATACAACACGAACTCATGCTTAATTTTGGGAATTTATCACAGCACAAGGATCACAAACAAAGAAATAACGTAAACAAATTTGCTATTAATTTCGATGACTATCCGAAGCGTTTATTCGGTCTCCTTTTCTCACTCACGGCGGTAGTCTACGTTCGCGTTTCACAAAATGGCCGCGCACTGGCCGACGCGCGCTAAATTCACTGCACACTCACACGCGATTATACACGCGAGAGAGATCCTCGGTAGCGCCACGCTTGGGCGGTCGCTCACAATTACAACGCAATAGGACAGAATATTATTATTGAGGGTCGGGGGTGGAAATTAAGCTGCCGCCCGACGATAGCGAATACAATTCTCACCGTTTGCTAGGGCGGCGACTGTGCTGGTGTCGTCCTGCAATTCTCCGTCGCTCTCCTCTTCAATCCTCCACCTATCTAGATCACAACACTCTTCCTTTCAACTACTCCCGCTCCTTCTTCTGCTACCTCTCACTCTCTCCTCTGCTTTAATTACTCTTAATCTTCCTATAACACTCTGAATTTTCGACTACTCGTACTTAGCTACTGCGTTGCACGGTGGTTGGAACCAGACTGCCGAAGACGGAAGCGACGCTCGCACAATTTCCGTCTTCTTCATCGGCGCGGTATCTTCTTTTTCTCTCACTCCTAGTGCGGTAGATAGGGCTAGTAAGTGTGGCTAGGTATCACGTGATACGTGAGGACTATCGTCGCGCCGGCTTCCTCATTACGCTCCAATTAGGAGGGCCGGACAGTCCCCGTGTCCTACCGAGTGGTTCTCTCTCGGCGGTAGGTGCGCGTAGTTACAATACGCATTGCCCTCTACTACCACCTGTTGCGCGCGCGATTTGAATTCACTACTTCGGCTGAGTTTCAGCACAGTGGCGACGCGCCTTTATGTGCCTGTGCGCCTCCGCTACTTCACTTGGGCGGTATTTTAATCGAATCCGCATTTCTCTCTCTCCCTTTCTCTCTCGCACTCGTACGCATTCGCTTCTATCTCCGCGCGCCCCTCTCATACCAGCCGTATTCAGCACGCAGGCTACCGCTGGCCTTCTCTCCCTCTCTCTCTCATACTTCGATTCACACACACACACCGTGCGCAGCTCGCAGGCTGCCGCGGCTGTCTCGGGCTCTCTTGCATACATAAACGCTCTGCTATTCAATCCCTTACTCTCGGTACATCATGCGCAGCTGCTAACTGCAACTAGTCTACGATAATCATGTTTCACTCTCTCTCTCTCACACGCGGGTGCCACTGCGCTCTCTCTCCCTCACACACACTCCTATACGACCACCGCGGTATCTCACGCAGGCTATTGCTGGCCGTGTCTCGCTCGTGCGTTCTCTCTCGCTCGCATTCGGTCTAGTACCGCCGCTCCCTCTCTCTCTCTCTCTTTCTCGCTGCTAATCATCGTCGACGGCTTAAGCTCCCAGGCGGTAACTTCGATGCGCGCGTCAGCTGCTGGTCCCCAGCGTACCTCGACACATGTAAGGAGACACCTGATTAGCTATGTGTGTGTGTGTGTACGCACATAGCTTAGTGTTAGGGTAGACTCTCGTCTTCCGCCAGTAGCTTTCTGCTATAGATCTTTATTCTCAACGTGGTGCGAGAAGCGCATCACGCTACACCCCGTCCCTAAACCGGGAACACCTTGGTGTTACTGCCGGTTTACGACATGACTACTGTTCGGGCAGATCGGCGATCACCTCCCCCGATACCTCACTACACACATTCATTACTATTCTTAACTAAATTACATGTGTTAGACGCATAATTTGCCGAGCCGACTCACTCCTCCATACCTGGAAATAAAGAGAATTAACGTTATGGCTTCCACGGCATCTGCACTGCTACTCTCCCTCTCTCGTGTCTCTGAAAGAACAGATTTATCTTCCGGCAGGCGCTTTTAGGTTAGTTATAATACTTACTACCCCCGCGGGCGGGTGATGCCCAAGGGCGGTAACTTCTGCGATTCTCCTTCACTCGGGCGGTCTTTTCCTCTCTCCCCCTCTATCTCTCTCACTCTGGCGGTTCTCTTCTTCTCTCTGACTCTGCCGGTGGCGGTGTGCCTCTTATTGGCGGCGGGTTGAAGGCGACCGGCCTCTTCTGGCCGGGCCTGCCCCGTCTCCCAGGGCGGCGGAGAGGACCTGGTGTCGCAGCTCCGGGTTCAAGTCTGGTGTCCCGGAGAATCTGCGCCAGGTAGTGCAGAGTCTCCGGGGCGGTTGTTGGGTTTGAGGGGGGCGGTGGTGGCGGTGGCGGGGCTGAGGCGACATATCGTCTCTCATCCGGGCGGTAGCGGGGCTCAGCCGGCTCTGGCCGACGCTGGCGGCTCGCGCTCCTCTCCCGGTGGGTGGACCTGCTCCGGCTCCGTTGCCTCTCTTCCTCCGCTACTCTGCCTTGTTGGGCCTCCCACTCCCTCTGGCGCTCCCAGTGTCGGTCGCTGCAGCGAGGGTACCGCTCTATCTCCTCCTCACGCCGGCCGCAGTTGATACAGTAACCGCGGCGCGAGGGTCGGGGACATGAGCGGCGGCTGTGCTCTCGCAGCCAGCAGTTGTAACATACACCCCGGGGCGGGTCGCGCACCGGGTCCACCGGCACCGGCTTCAGCCCACCGAAAATCACGCCCGTGAGCTTGATGGGCCTCGGCGGCACTAGCGCACCCGGGCACGACGCGGCTGTGGGCTCGGGCGGTGGTGGCGATTGGCGGGCGGACGTGACGGTCGACTGTCCCCGAGAGGCAGCTGGAGTTAGCGATTGACGACGCCGCAAATGTTGCGGTTCATAGTCGTCCATCTGCAGCTGCCGTCTCGGGTTGTACGCTCTCCGTTTGGAGCCAGTGTCGCACCTTAGGTGGATCTCGTCCCACATAGGGATGGTGCTGGGTGTCGGGGTGATCAGCGGCAGATTTGGCTGCTCCGGTTTTGGCTGGGGCTCCGCCATCTGGGCTAGGCACTCCGCGAGCTCCACCTCGGCCGCCCAGCTCTTCTTGGCCTCCTCGCTCTCTTCCTTCTCATCACTCTGGGCGGGGGATGGGGGCGGGCCCGCAGCAGCCGGCACCAGCTCGAGGCTAGCGACCTCGTTGAGTGCCGGTGCGTACGGGTGACGCAATATCGGGCGAGGGCCGACGACCTCCTCGGCGTCTCCCTCTCTCTCGGGGGCTGACTCCTTCCCTACTTCCTCTTTCTCCTCTGTCTCTTGTGCGGTGGCAGATTCCCTCTCTCTCTCTCTCCTCTCTCTTTACCCCCTCTTCCTTCTCTCTGGTGGTGGCAGACTCTCTCTCTCTCTCCTCTCTCTTTAGTCCCTCTTCCTCCTCTCTGGCGGTGGCATCTTCCCTCTCCCTCTCCTCTCTTTCCTCCAACTAGGCCCCCAACTGGTCGGTCCAATGACCAGAGCCCGGCGCGACCTCGGCGTGTTCGGCTCCCTTAGCATGGCGCGGAGCTGCCCTAGCAATCCGGGAGTCGGGCAGACGAGATCGTGGTCGGGCTCAAATTCCGGAAAAGGACTGTGGGCGGTGGTTGCGGTGGGGCGGTGGCGTTTGGAGCGTCGCTGCATAATGTACCTACTAGGGGAATAAGAAAAACACAAAAAAAAACAATCAGGGGATAGAACACTACTCTCGTACACCCACTCGCGAGGCCGAATCTGTGGCGGGGGGGGGGGGGGTATTTCCGGTCGCCCCTTCGCCGGCGTGTTCCTTCCCTAACCTCTACTCTACTGCTCGGCGCGAGGGCACGTAGCGTTTCAATTCGCCTACGTGCACCTTTGCGTTTCTCCTACTATCCTCCATCTCTAACAAATGCACGGTTGGTGATAATTGCGCGGTGATCTCGTACGGGCCCTCATACTTCGGCACGAGCTTCGCGGAGAAACCTTGGACGGCGTTCGATAAGACGTGCACGTGGCGCAAGACCTTATCTCCTACGACGTATTCCACTACTGTCTTCCCTCTGTTATAATACCTACTCTGCTTCTCGCGGCTTTCGTCTATGTTTTGAACTACCAGATCTTTCAGAGCATCGAGCCGGGTAACGCGGTCTTTCCAAACGACGGGATCTAGACGCAGTATCGGTTCCTTCTTCTCTAACTCTCGGCGTAGACTCTTCACGGGCCGGGGGTGCCGTCCGTAATTTAGAAAGGTACGTCTTCAGGCTGGTTTGCATGGCGGTGTTTATGGCGTGACGAAATTCATGGAGATGAACGTCCCAACTTCGATGATTTTCCTCTACAAACGTGGCGATCATCGTCTTCAGCGTTCTGTTACTTCGTTCCAAGGGGTTAGGTTGTGGGTGGTACGGGAGCGTGGTCACATGGTGAATTCCATACTCGTCCAGTGTCTTTCGTAGAATTTGGTTATCAAATTCCTTACCGTTGTCGGTTAATAAGTACTCTGGCGTTTCTCATCTGAAAAATATCAGCTCTTCTAATGCCTTTGCCACCGCTTTTCCATCTGCTTTCCTCAATGGCTTCAGCTCCAGCCACCTCGTAAGTAAATCTTGCATCACTAGCACGTAACGGTATTGACTTTTACTGCTTGGCAACTCGATCATATCCGCGGCTACCACACACCAAGGGCGTTCAAGTATTCTCTTCCCCATCAGCCCTTGTGGGCCTTGTTGCGAGCTTTTATACCGTTGGCAGGTTTCATACGTACGTACAAAATCGTAAACGTCTCTATACACTCCGGGCCAAAAGTATTCTCGTGCAACTCTGTCGTACGTTTTTTCAACCCCTAAGTGGCCGGCGGATGTGATGCAATGGCTGTCTTGTAGCACTCTCTCGCTGTGCCAGGGGCACGACCATGCGCCACCCTTCTCCTCCATCGGTCACTGGATCAAGCAGCGGATCTCTTTTATATTTATATAACAACCCGTCTTCTACTCTCCAATCATCGTACTTCGTCGGATTCTGGGCCACCTATTGGCGTTTCTGGGTATACCAGTGATCGGTACTCTCTCCCAACTCGGCTACTTCCATGTCGTCTTACTCGAACATCCGTGAGAGGGCGTCTGGGACTTTGTGCATCGCGCCTTTCCGATGGACGATGTCGAAGTCCCATTGCTGCAGTTCAAGGACCCACCTCGCCAATCGGCCTGTTGGTTCCTTCATAGTCCTTAACCACTTGAGGACACTGTGGTCGGTGACGGCAGTAAACACATAGCCTTCGAGGTAGGGGCGTAGCTTCTTCAAGGATCATACCAAGGCTAAGCACTCTCGTTCGGTGGTGGTGTAGTTTCTCTCAACTGGGTTCAGCACACGGCTGAGGTACAGGATTGGGTGTTCTCCATCCTTGTATTCTTGCACCAACACTGCACCTAGGGCTGAACCACTCACGTCGCACTGAACGATAAAAGGTTTGCTAAAATCTGGGCGAGCGAGCACCGGGGCGTGAGAGCTCTCTTCAACTCGTCGAAAGCCTCTCGCTGATCCTCTCCCCAGATCCACTTCTGTGCCTTCCGTAGTAGCTTCAGCAGAGGCACTTTTAACTCCGCACAGTTTTTTATAAACCGCTCGTACCAGTTCACGATTCCCAGAAATCCTCTCAGCTGGCGTAAATTCGTGGGCGTGGGATAATTCAGCAGGGCTGCGACGCGTTCCGAGTCCGGGCGGAGCCCTTCGTGGTCTAGCAAAAATCCCAGGTAGGTGACACGTAAGCAGCAAAACTCGCACTTCTCTCTATTTTTAGCCGAGCGTCTACTAATTTGTGTAACCCAACCTCCACCCACTTCAAATGCTCCTCGAACGTCTCCGTGGCAACGATAATGTCGTCGAGGTAGCCAAACACGTACGGTTCCAACTCTGGGCCGAGGAGGGCGTCGATGAGTCGCTGAAAAGTCATGGGAGCGTTCGTGAGTCCAAATTGCATCCGTTTAAATTGCCACAGCCCCGAACCGGGCACGGCAAAGGCGGTGTATATCTTGCTCCCTTGCGCCATCGGTATCTGATGGTACGCAGACTTCAGGCCGATCTTCGATAGGTATTTCACTCTACGCAGCTTGTCCAATATCGAATCCATGTTGGGCAGAGGGTAGGCGTCTTTTTTCGTCACCTTGTTCAATATGCGGTAGTCAATGCAAGGCCTGTGTCCCCCATCTCGTTTGCGGAAAATAACCGGAGCGCTGCTGTAGTCACTGGCGGAGCGCTCGATAATTCCTTCAGCATCCATCCTTCTCACCTCCTTTTGTACTATACTCAACATCTTTGGGGACATTCGTCGTGGCTTCTCCTTGATGGGCGTTGGATCGGTCACGTGAATGTGATGTTCCGTCAAATCCGTCAATCCTGGGGCGAACTGGGCGGAACTCAATACTTTCTCTACAAGTTTCTCCACGGTTACTCTTTCTTCCTCCTTCAGCTCCGACATTCCTGCGCACTCGGCGTACACGACCTTCTTGGTTGCGGCCCCTCTCTGGGCTAAGGGAGCCCACTCTCCTTCCCTGGCTCTCCATACTCCTTTAGCCGGCCGCACTTCTATATCAAAGTTCTCGAAAAAATCCATTCCCAGGATCAAATCGTGCTCGATTCCTCGGATGGCCTTAAATGACAACGTGGCTTGGTACCCTCCAACCTCCAAACTCACTTTAAGCTCCCCCATAATCCTGTTGACATTCCCTGTGACACTTTTCACGACGGTGGTTGATTGTTGCAGGCGGTTGGCATACCGATCTATCACTCTCGGGCCGGCCAATGACACCATTGCCCCCAAATCTAACAATGCTCGGTACGGTTCGCCACCGAGAACAATCTCGATAAACGGGCGGTTCTCGGCGCTCATCTCTGCTATTTGCTCCTCGGTCCCTGCTTCCAAGGGCACGATGGCCGGGGTCTCGTCCTCTTTCTCCTCTATTCTTGACTCCGTCTGCTCAGTCTTCCAGTCCATCTCGTCCAGTATCTTCCCTACTTCTTGGCGGATCCTCTCTACGTCCATGATTCCTTCGGCAGTCGGCGCGGGCACTGCATTATCCTGTTCTCCTCTAGGGATTTGCGGCTGCTCGAAACTGCTTGGGACATCCCTTCCTTCCCCTACTTCCAGCTCGGCCTCTAGTCTCTTAATACCTCTCTGCTGCTCCTCCCATCCTTCCAGCTCCTTAGGTGTCGCTTTGTTCCTTACGACAGGCGTTTCGATGCTGGTGGGCGGTGGGCTTTCTCTTCCTTTCAAGGAGTCGCTGCATCTCTCCTCCAACACGTTTTCGGCACGGGCAAAGTCTCTTCCTTCGGGCGGTGGCGACGTGTGAGGAGAGGGCACAACAGCGCTCTCTCTTCTCTCTACATTTGCTTCTCTCTGCTCTCCTCCACTCAAGGAGTCGCTGCATCTCTCCGTCAGCACGATGGCTCACTGGCGAAGTCTCTTTCTTCGGGCGGTGTCGACGTGCGAGGAGAGGGCACAACAGCGCTCTCTCTTCTCTCTACACTTACTTCGTGTTCAATTTTCTCCTGCTCTGTAACTATGTCCCTACTACTCTCGCTCGTTAATGTCCCTGGGGAAACTGGGGGGGAGACTAGGGGACTGTGCTGGCTCCCTCCTTGCTCGTTTCCCCATTGCGCTTTTCGGTGAACACAACCGGGGCAGTTTGCAAAGGTATTGTAAATACAAATAAGTTTCCGCCGTTTTTTAATAAAAATTATCAATTTATTGTAAAAAAAATATACGTTACATTTTATTCAAAATATTGTCCGTCATTGGCTACTACTTTTTACCATCTTTCTGGCAGTATTCGGATGCCACGTCGAAAAAACTCTTCATCTTTTGAGGCTACCCATGAATCGACCCAATTTTTGGCTTCTTCGTAAGAAGTGAAGTGCTGCTTGACCAGGGCGTGAGCAATGGACCGGAACAAGTGGTAGTTCGAAGGAGCAATGTCTGGTGAATACGGCGGGTGGGGTAAGACATCCCATTGTAAAGCTTCCAAAGTATCCTTGACGACTTTTGCAACATGTGGCCGAGCGTTGTCGTGCTGAAAAATCACTTTGTAATGTCTTTTGGCATATTGGAGGCGTTTAAGCTTGAATTCTCTGCTCAATTGCAACAGTTGCTGTTGATAACGTTCTCCAGTGATAGTTTCGTTAGGCTGGAGTAGCTCGTAATAGATTACGCCGAGCTGATCCTACCAAATGCACAACATTAACTTTTTGCCATAAATATTCGGTTTGGCCGTTGTAGTTGGTGCATTGCCGGGTTTACCCCATGATTTCCTACGCTTTGGGTTGTCGTAGTAGATCCACTTTTCCGCATCTCCCGTCACTATTCGATGCAAAAAACCCTTTCGACTTTGTCTTTGGAGAAGTTGTTCGCACGTGAAAAGACAGCGCTCGACGTCTCTGGGTTTCAGTTCATCCGGAACCCAATTTCCTTGCTTTTGTACCATACTAATGGTCTTGAGACGGTGTGAAATCGCTTGTTGAGTCACTTCCAAGCTTTCTGTGAGCTGCTCTTCAGTTTGGCATGAGTCTTGGTCCAATAATGCCTCTAACTCAGCGTCTTGAAACTTGACCGGCCTTCCTTCGCGTTCTTTATCTTCCACGTCAAATTCGCCGTTTTTAAAGTTTTGAAACCACTCACGACAACTTCTCTTACTTAAAGCAGTATCACCGTAAACTTCTACAAGCGACCGATGCGCCTCAGCAGCAGATTTCTTTAAACGAAATAAATAAATCAAAACTTCTCGCAAATGACGCTTATTCGGTACAAAGCTCGACATTTTCGAACAAAAAAAATGTATACTGCCAATACAAAGTCAATAGTATTTTAAAGTTATGTTGTTGCCAGGTGTCCAAACTTTCTATGTGACATTTTACATCTGACGATTTCAAAGTAATCTTGTCGGTGGAGCCATCTCTTGAAAACGGCGGAAACTTATTTGCATACCCAATAACCCCCTGCTGGCCACATACCTGGCAACTCACGTTTGCTGGCGGTCGAGGCGGGCGCAGTGGGTATTCTGGTGCTATGTGCCCCACCTGGTGGCACGCGTAGCACTCCCTCGGCGGGCACCAATTCGCTCGGTGGCCGATCTCCTCACAGATATAGCATGCCCCCATGAATCGGGTGGTATCGTCGCTTCTTTGTGCTACATCAACTGCTGGGGGGCCATAATTTCATCCGCGGTCGTATTTCCCCTCCCTCGCCGTTGGTCTCCTCCGTTACCCCCATATACTGCGGCGTTGCTCGCTGGCGGTGGGCTGACAGGGGTCGTTGGTGACGTTGACGGTGGCGGAGGCGGTGTTGGCGGAACAGTTGCTGGCCGTTTTGTGTCAACAACAGCGACTTCTTGGGTTTTCTCTTCTTTGCTCTTCTTATTCTTCTTGACTCTCGCTTGCTGTCTGCGACCTGCAGCTTCTTCCTCGCTGGCGCTAGTATCTTCTTCTACCCCTATTGTGGCTACGACTTTTGCAGCGCGACTACTCTTAATAAATGCAGCTCCTTGTAACTTCATCTTCTCTTTTGATTTAAGCGGCGTGTGTCGGCGGTCTATTTCCATCTGGCGCTCCAACTTCACCCCATACTCCTTAATCATCTGCAACGATGTCACTTTCTTATCAAATAATGCCGCTCGGTACTCTGGTAAAATGTTTTTGTACGCGATCTTCACGAGCTTCCGACGATATAGCGGAAACACGACATAAAATTGGTAATGTTCTCATTCTTGGCTTGCGTACGGGCGTG
Organism: Torymus aiolomorphi; assembly: GCA_036365515.1. NCBI lineage: Eukaryota > Metazoa > Arthropoda > Insecta > Hymenoptera > Torymidae > Torymus > Torymus aiolomorphi. The sequence goes on from CM070875.1 coordinate 14,623,435, forward strand.
TAATTTTTCTTCGATGTCAGTTTTATCCAAGGCCCCGATAAACTGCAATCTGAATTCTTTTTTAAATTCGTGCCAAGTATTGATATCATCCTGGGTCGTGAGATACCATCGTAGTGCGCCTTTCGACAGAATACTCGGCAGTGCTCTCAACAGGTCTCTGTCGGCCATACTCGATGTCTTTCTCCACGCAGACAACATCGTTAGGAATTCTTCAGGGCCATCTCTGTCTTCTCCCGAAAACTGAATTCTTCAGGCTTGTACTTCTCTACGACATTTCCAGTCTCGGCTAGAATTACGCCGGCGACGCCTTGGCCTTTGCCTCTCCTCTTCGCTACTGCTGCTACTGTTAGACAAGCTGTCATCGTCGCTACTCTCTGATGACGGACTGTCTGCCGATGGGCTACGTCTTCGGCGGCGCCTCCTTTCACTTGGCGAACTTTTCCGCCCGCTGCGGCGTTTTTCCTTTTTCTGGGGCGATTGATCCTGGCGAAGTGTGAGCCTTTCCTCTGACGGACGATTCCTTCTTCGCACCACCCTTTCATCTTCGGTGTGGCTGTGGCTTTTTCTTGTGTTCGTCCGTTCCATCCTTTTGTGACAAAGATCTTCTATTCTCTCTGGGCTACTATCACTCTCACTCGTCTCTGTCGTCTTCTGTCGAACTGGTTTAGGGACCTGGTGGCGGGCGACTGTCGTAACTTTGGGCGGTGATTTCCTCGTCTGTCTTCGGTCTCACTCCTCTCGGGCGTTACGCTTACTTTGGCTCGGATTTTTCTGCCTTCGTCGAACTTTTCTTTTATCCTTCGACAGGGCTGCTCTACATCTCTCCGTTGTGGCGTAATTCGCGATTTAGTTAATTTTGCGCTGTGCCCTTGTACCTCTTTCGCAGGTGGCGGCGCGTTCATTCGTGCTTTTGACCTCGCTAGTTGTGTAGTTAGCTGTGTGAGCCTAGCGCTAGTATAGTCATCGACTTCCTCATCCTCGCTTGTTGTCCCCTCTTCATTTTGCCACCCATCGGCGTATAAATCTTTATGCACTGTCACGTTTGTGCGGGCGGTGGAAGTATTACTCTGTAGCTTTGAACTTTCTGACTCCGAGGGTCCTGCAGCAACGACGGTGGGTGGGTTAACCAATGGCGAGGGTCGGGTAGAGGAGACCCCATGTCCTGGGCTGGCTTTTGTGACAATTTCTCTGCGAGGGGTGGTGACGGTGCCTACAGACTGCACCCTTACTGTGCGCATCTGCCATTGACTTGTTTTACCCGTCCAATATCTTCTCAATTCCAGCACGACGCTGATATATTGGGGCAATCTTTGTAACGGATTGGTGTCTCGTCGACTGACCATGGCGATGACAGGCAATGGCGTGGTCACTGGCATGGGCGAATCGCTGGCGGTAGAAACTTCGAGTGTAGGCAGGGCAGCTGTTGAGTAGCTAGCAGTGATTGTTCCCCTCACACTCAGTCCTGAGGTCGATGTCACGGGTCCTAGCGCTCATACAATGTCGTTGATTTCCATCTGGCTCAGGCGCGAACCTACCTGGGCCCCATCGTCAGTGGTTACGGTACTCTCTCCCATTTCTTCTTGTGCTGCTTTGGGTTTTCGGCCGCGTCGTTTACCAGGTTTCGGCTTCTCCGCTGTCTCCTCTTCGCTCGCCTCCTCTTCGCTCGCCTCCTCTTCATCCTGGTTCGCTCCCTCTGGCTGATCCTTTTCGTACCATGGTATTCGGTCCAGCTTTAAACCAGCCTCTCTCAGATTGGCACGTAACAGTCGATCTTGTCGCGCCCCCAAGTCTCCGCGGGTGGTCAACTGCTTCTCCTTCAGTTTTTTCTTTAGGCGACGGGGCGTTAAACGGAGAATCTCTAAATTCATGGCCCTCACTTCTCGAATTTTCAGCAGCTGCTTCATGGTCTCTTGATGTTCGGCGATCTCCATGTCGACTTCGGCGCGATGACTTCTCACTTGCTTAATTTTTCCGCACGTTTCCGCTGCTCGAATCGCTCGCGCCAATAGTGTACAACCTAGGCTAATTCGCGCGCAGGCGGAGGTGGATGGTAGGTTGGAAAAAACCCAAATGGGCACGTGGGCAGCCTCAAAAGCGCCTTTACTGTCGCTCGGAGGAGTTCGCGAACTCGAAGAGTACAGGGGCAAATGTAAATGTCAATTTTATAATTGTTATATAAATTATAAATTACGTTTGTAAGTTTTATATATGAGAATAAAATTTTATTCTGGTGATTACCTTATTGTCCACCTAGAATGGAACAAACAAACATATACACGAAAAGCAAAATTTTCTTTCACTCGTAATAATCTTAAAATCAAGAAAAAATGTCGGAAAGGAAATTGAAATAATTTTTTTCATCACTCCGTGCGGAAAGTTCGACTTTCGGAGGCTTAGCTCCGTGCGGAAAGTTCAACTTTCGAAGGCTTAGCTCCGTCCGGAAAGTTCAACTTTCGGAGGCTTAGCTCCGTGCGGAAAGTAAGTCTATGTATGCAGTAGCTAAGCCTCCGAAAGTTGAACTTTCCGCACGGAGCTAAGCCTCCGAAAGTCGAACTTTCCGCACGGAGTGATGAAAAATAGTATACGTAACTCGTACAGAGAGTAGGCGTCCCTTCACTCGTGCTTTTATCGCGCTCGCCTTCGGCTCGCGCGACAAACAGCACTCGTGGCGGGAACGCCTACTTTCTACACTCGTTACGTAATGTACTATTCCGATCGCAATAGGGCGGTAGTGGTGAGACACGCCAAACGCGGCACCAAAACACACAATTTATTTATTTTTTTTCAACTTGGGATTATTAGGGCGACCGGGACACCACCTGAGTGCAGCCTGGTTTGAGAATTCACTTATGAAAATGGCTGCCTGCCGGGGCGTTCTATCCGCTGAATAACGCTGGGACTCGCTCTCCCCCCTCTCCACACAACCGAACAATTTCTCAATTTAGATAAAAGGATAATTATAATAATAATAATATTAATATGGTATGGTTGTCGTGAGTCGGCTCGGCTCACAAAATCTCTCTCTCGCGTGGCTTGCTTCGCGTTGCAATTATTCTCACTATAACTATTCGCGTTTCTAGTCAGTTTACTGCCGGCCCCACGTTGCTGGCTCCATTTGTGACGCCGCGGATTTTATCTCCCCCCAAACCGCGCGTGCACTAACTCGCCCCAAGGGCTTATGATCTACCAACTATCACGGCTAGGGCTTCCTTCTCACACTCGACACACCCGCGTCCGTCGCTGTGACCGAATTTTATTTGGGGATGGGCGCCAGGCCACGGCGACTACGCGGAACCACCTTCCTTCTGCCCGGCTACTCTTGGACTCTCTCGATCTCGGGCGTGACTTCACGGACGACGGCCTGGGGGCGGTCGAAACTCTCGGCGATAACTGACTTCGGCGCGAACTATACAACACGAACTCCTGCTTAATTTTGGGAATTTATCACAGCACAAGGATCACAAACAAAGAAATAACGTAAACAAATTTGCTATTTATTTCGGTGACTATCCGAAGCATTTATTCGATCTCCTTTTCTCACTCACCGTGGTAGTCTACGTTCGCGCTTCACAAAATGGCCGCGCACTGGCCCACGCGCGCTAAATTCACTGCACACACACATGATTACACACGCGAGAGAGACGCTCGGTAGCCCCACGCTTGGGCGGTCGCTCACAATTACAACGCAATAGGACAGAATATTATTATTGAGGATCGTAGGTGGAAATTAAGGTGCCGCCCAACGATAGCGAATACAATTCTCACCGTTTGCTAGGGCGGCGGCTTCGCTGGTGTCGTCCTGCAATTCTCCGTCGCTCTCCTCTTCAATCCTCCACCTATCTAGATCACAACAGTCTTCCTTTCAACTACTCCCGCTCCTTCTTCTGCTACCTCTCACTCTCTCCCCTGCTTTAATTACTCTTAATCTTCCTATAACACTCTGAATTTTCGACTACTCATACTTAGCTACTGCGTTGCACGGTGGTTGGAACCAGACTGCCGAAGACGGAAGCGACGCTCGCACAATTTCCGTCTTCTTCATCGGCGCGGTATCTTCTTTTTCTCTCACTCCTCGGGCGGTAGATAGGGCTAGTAAGCGTGGCTAGGTATCACGTGATACGTGAGGACTATCGTCGCGCCGGCTTCCTCATTACGCTCCAATTAGGAAGGCCGGACAGTCTCCGTGCCCTACCGATTGGCTCTCTCTCGACGGTAGGTGCGCGTAGTTACAATACGCATTGCCCTCTACTACTATGCGGGTGCTCCTGTTCTCCCGCCTCGAGTATGCGTGAGTGATGAGGGACGAGGAACGGGAGATGAAAGGATCGCAGTAAATTAAGAGTCAAGGCACTTCGTCGTATGCACCGGAGTGCAGTTTATTCCGTCAGTGCTTATTTTCAATATGTGCAAAAAAGGCTCATTGCGCGGAGACTAAGCTTATTGTCTCTCTTCTTTGGCGCAGACACCGGAGCTATGGCGTGTGCGCGGTGCTTGAGGAGTTCGGGGTTGGAGCGTTCTGCTTGATGCTGAGATGGCGGCCGAATGAGAGCGAGCCATGAGAGCGTTGGCGATGATGTCGCTGTGGGCGAAGGCGCCACAGCTACCCCCCCCCCCCCCCCCCTAGTGGCTGATTGGGAAGGAGGGCACGATGATTGTGAAGTCGATGGTGCCGTTGAGGTTTATGGTTGCTGTGCTGCCGGAACCTGAAACAGAACTGCAGGAGGTCTGGGAGCACGTTGTGGTTGTCTGGCAGGCCGTGCCACGTCCAGGTCGTCGTTGGCGATGAAGGCTGGTTTGAGAGCGTCGACGTTGATCGTTCTGGGCTCTCCGTTGATCTCGATGACATAGCGTTTCTCGTCCAGACGCCTTAGGACTCGGTGTGGTCCGGAATAGGGCGGTGTAAGCAGCGGCTTTACCGCTTCAATTCGTCTGAAGACGTGTGTGCATGTGCCAAGCTCCTTGTGGACGAAGTGCTTGGCGTGCACGTGATTACTCGTGGGTAGAGGTCTCAAGGCTTGGAAGTGGCTTCGGAGATGCTCGACGAAGCTGTGTGGTTCCGCTGGTTGGTCCTGAGTCGTGAAGAAGTCCCCTGGGATGCGTAACGACGTCCCGAGCAGCGTCTCCGCTGGGGAGGCCTTCAAGTCCTCTTTGTAGGCCGTCCTGAGGCCTAGTAGTACCGTTGGTAGCAGTTTGGTCCATTTGATGTGCGGATTGCACATCAGCGCTGCCTTCAGGGTCCGCTGCCACCTCTCTAGCATTCCATTGCTCTGTGGATGGTAGGGGGTCGTGTGGATCCTTGACACGCTTACCAGCTGGCTCAGAGATCTGAACTGCGCCGACTCAAACTGGGGTCCTTGGTCGGTCGTGATGGTCAGTGGCGTCCCGAAGGTGACGATTCAATGCTCAAACAGGGCTGCTGCGATGACGTCTGCTGTCGTCGACTTCAGCGGGATGGCGTGCGGCCATCATGTGAAACGATCGATGATCGTCAGGCAGTACCTGAATTCGTCCACGTTGGGCATGATGATGATGTCTAGGTGGATGTGATTGCAGCGTTGGTCTGGTACTTCAATGTTGGTTGGTGGTACTCTGGCATGGCGGTGGATTTTGGCTTGCTGACATGGAATGCAGTCGTGCGACCATCGCAGCGCATCCTTGCGCAATCCTGGCTAGATGAATTTCTCACGTAGCGAGCGGGAGGTGACTCGACCGCTCGGGTGGGTTGGTCCATGGATGATGTTGAAGGCTGTTCGGCGCAGCGACTCGGGCAGGTAGGGACGAATGAGCCCTGTAGAGATGTCGCAGAGCATGCAATGTCCGTCGACGACCAGCGGCTGTAACAGAAGTGAAGAGGATGCAAGAAGGTGATCTTGGTCAATATCCTCCTGCTGCTGGGCTTCACTGATGGCGGCTAGTGTGAGTTGTGACGGCGTGTCGATGGCTTCGACGCGTGATAGTGCGTCCGCTACGACGCTGTCCTCTCCGCTTACATGCTCCAGTGTTAAGCAGAACTGGCTGATGTAGTCGAGTTGTCTGAGCTGGCGTGGTGATGTCTTTTCTGGGCGCTGCTGCAGTGCTCTGACGAGTGGCTTGTGGTCAGTTCTGACGATGAACTCACGGCCTTCTAGTAGATGCTCGAAGTGTTTGAGTGCCGTGAAGACTGCTAGTAGCTCCCTGTCGTATGGGCTGTAGTTCTTCTCTGCGGGCGTGAGCTTCTGTGAGAACAGGCCCAAGGGATGCCAGATGTCTCCTTGGAGCTGGTCTAAAGCTGCGCCAAGGCAGGTAGATGAGGCATCAGTTGACAGTCTGAGCGGTGCATCAGGGGCCAGGAAGGTCACCCTAACCGCCTCTGTGATGCCGAGTTTGCAGTCGTTGAACGCTGCCACTTTCTTTTTTTGCGATCCTTGAAGCAGATCGGTTAAAGGTGCTTGTAGCCTTGCTGCTCTCGGAATTGCTGCTCTGTAAAAATTAAAAATTCCGTTGAACCTCCGCAGCTCTACAATGGTAGCTGGCTAGGGATAGTTGATGATGGCTTCGATGCGGTCTTCTGGCGGCTTGAATCCATCAGCGTTGACGTTGGTAGTCTAGGTAGACTACTTCCGTGCTGGCAATGGTGCATTTGCCTGCGTTGAGTGACAGCTTGCTGGGCTCCAGTATCTTGAAGACTGCTTGAAGGTGCTCCAAGTGCTCGTCTAGATTGAGCGAGGCAATGAGAAGATCGTCGAGGTAGATCTTGACAAATGGAAGTTCCCTGAAGAGCTGGTCCATGTGTCGTTGAAACGTTTGTGTTGCGTTCCGGAGTCCAAGTGGCATGCCGATGAATTCAAACAACCCAAACGAAATCGTGACTGCCGTTTTGGGTATGTCTTCCGGAGCAACTGGTATCTGGAAGTATGCACGATTTAGGTCTAGTTTCGTGTAGTACTTACTCCCGTGATGACTCAGCAGGAGGTCTTCAATTCTTGGTATTGGGTAGCGATCCGGTGTGGTGATCGCATTTAGTGCTCTGGAGTCTTCTGATGTTCTCCATCCGTTCAGCTTCTTGATCATGTGGAGCGGGCTCGCCCACTGACTGCTGGAGGGACGGATAGTGCCTTGCAGCAACAAAAGGTCGAAGTGCTGCTTGGCTGCTGCTAGTTTGTCACCGATGAGCCATCGCGGTCTGACGAAGACAGGCGGGCCTGTAGTGACGATGTGATGCTGAACATCTGCGGTGGGGCCTGTGCCAGGCGTGACTTGAGGCGAGAAGAGAGCGTTGTATTCGTTGATGAGCGCCTGAAAACGCTCGTCTAGAAGTTCGGTTCCAGGCGGCTGGGATGTGGTTACGTGGACGCCATATAGGTCTGTGGCGCACGTGAACTCTTTGGTGGTGAACGGCGACTGCGAGTCGGCGAGTTGTTGGTTCCGCAGGTCAACTATGAGACCGTAATGTCCCAGCAGGTCTGCTCCTATGATGGCGCACTTGACGTCGGCCAGGATGAAGGGCCAGGCCAGTGCTCGTCGGAGACCCAGGTCGAGCGTGAGAGCTCGTCGTCCATACGTGCTGATTGGCGTTCCGTTCGCCGCCGTGAGCTTCAGTTGGCCTGTGGTGAGGTGTTGACCTGCAAGTTTATGCGGAAGCAGAGAAATTGTTGATCATGAGTCGATTAGGAATGTGATTCCTGAGGCTCGATCGCTGACGTGGAGATGTCGTTCTGGCAGGCTGTGCGAGGGTCCACCTGGGCTGCCATCTGCTACCAGTGTGGAAGGCAGCCTTAGCAGTTTCCCTGCTGCTGCTGCTGCTGCTGTTGTTGATTGGAGCCGAAGTTTCATGGTGGCTTGCACTGTCGTGCATCGCAGCCGAAGATGCGGTGGTACCAGCAGACCTCTCTGGCTGATTGGTTGGCTGATGACGATCTCGATCGTCGGTTTCCGCTGTTGCCTCTGCGGCTGCTTCTGCCTCTGCCTCTGGAGTTGTTGTTGTTGTTGGTGTTGTTCAACACCTTTCCCAGGATGTCTCTCGAGACACCAATGAGCTGCGCTAGGAGAATCCTGATTCCTTCCTGGTCGTCCTGGCGCTGGGTTGCGTATAAACCAGGCGAGGGTGCCCGTGACTGGATGGGGCTCGGCGTGGAATTGGTGCTGTTGACGGAGAATGGGTTCATTCTAATTGGTGTCTCCATCAGTTGATCCGCTGCGATGATAGTCTCGTTGAGGCTCTGAGTTTTGAAGATCTTCAGCACGTTCTGTACGTAGGGTGGCAGGAGCGACAACCACCACAGCCTGAGCACATCCTCTGGAGCTCTGCTTTCGGCGAGCTCGAACATCCTTCTGTAGAGCTCGGATGGTTTTTGATCGTCAAGTTGTATCTCGTGAAGCAGTGTGTTAAGCTGCTTATCCGGGGAATCCATGAGACGTTCGAGGATGCACTCTTTGAGCTTCTTGTACCTGTTCGTCTGCGGTGGTGATCTGTAAATGCCCGAAACGGTGGTTAAAGTATCTGCGTCCAGTGCACTAATGGTTAGGTGAAACTTTATATTGTCCGAAGTAACACAATGCACTTCCATCAGTGATTCGAACTGATCGAACCAAACTCTTGGCTTGGCACGCCAAAATGGCGTCGGACGGCAGGCTGCTGCTGATGCTATCAGCGCCATCATGCCGTAGTCCATGGCTGCCATGCGGTCGTCGAGCTCGCCGGGAGGAGGTGGCGCTGTGCCCTGCGGCGGGGGCTGCTGCTGATGTTCGACCGGGTGTTGACCTTGGCGAAGCTGGACGATGGTTTGCTGTCCTGGCTGCGTTGTCACCGGCGGCAGACCGCTGCCAGGTAGTGTGAGCGAATGCTGGTGTGAGTTTGGCGCAGGTAGCATGCTGGCTGGCTGCGTCGCCGACGCTGAGTCTGTACCTGTCGGCGACGGCTGCTGCGCAACGTTGGACACGGGCGCGTGCTGCTGCTGTTGCGCGGCGATGGACGCGGGCGCAAGCTGTTGCTGTTGCGCGGCGTCAATGAACGCGGGCGCGAGCTGCTGCGCGATGTTGGACGCGGGCGCGTGCCGCTGCTGCTGCGCATCGATGAACGCGGGCGCGTGCTCGCTTGAGTACGCGTCGCTCTCCGTCTTGTCTCGCTGGACGATGATTTGATCGAGCGCATCACGCTCGTCGTCCGGCGACTCCTCCGGGGACTCTACCGGGTCGACTTCCGTCGGTTGATTGCGGCGGCGAGGTCGAAGCGGCGTTGACGAGCTGGCTTTGCTCGGGAGCCTCGGCATGCCCCGGTGCGATCTGTTGCACGGTTCTCTTACGCGGCTGCCAACTTGAGCGACGCGGCGGCCATCTTGGATTTCTGCCGCGTGTTTTTTTTGCCGGCCGGCAGAACTTCTTCACTCCCGAACCTGCGCACAGAGTATATTGTTTATTTTTTACTCAGTGTTTGCTGGAGAATTCGGGGTCACCAATATGCGGGTGCTCCTGCTCTCCCGTCTCGAGTATGCGTGAGTGATGAGGGACGAGGAACGGGAGATGAAAGGATCGCAGTAAATTAAGAGTCAAGGCACTTCGTCGTATGCACCAGAGTTCAGTTTATTCCGTCAGTGCTTATTTTCAATATGTACAAAAAAGGCGCATTGCGCGCGCCCGCGAGACGAAGCTTATTGTCTCTCTTCTTTGGCGCAGACAACAGAGCTATGGCATGTGCGCGATGCTTGAGGAGTTCGGGGTTGGAGCGTCCTGCTTGATGCTGAGCTCCCCGATGTCTCGTGGCACGAGGCGCTGCTTGCGCCGCTCGCGCATGCGTGAAGGTGGCGTTGGCGATGATGTCGCCGTGGGCGAAGGCGCCACACTACCACCTGTTGCGCGCGCGATTCGAATTCACTACTTCGGCTGAGTTCCAGCACAGTGGCGACGCGCCTTTATGCACCTGTGCGCCTCCGCTACTTCTCTTGGGCGGTATTTTAATCGAATCCGCATCCTCTCTCTCTCTCTCCCTTTCTCTCTCACACTCCCACGCATTCGCTTCTATCTCCGCGCGCCCCTCTCATACCGGCCGTATTCAGCACGCAGGCTACCGCTGGCCTTCTCTCTCTCTCTCTCATACTTCTATTCACACACACATCGTGGGCAGCTCGCAGGCTACCGCGGCTGTCTCGGGCTCTCTCGCACACATACACGCCCTGCTATTCAATCCCTCACTCTCGGTACATCATGCGCAGCTGTTAACTGCACCTAGGCTACGCTAATCATGTTTCACTCTCTCTCTCATACTCACGCGGGCGCCGCTGCGCTCTCTCTCACACACTCCTATACGGCCACCGCGGTATGTCACACAGGCTATTGCTGGCCGTGTCTCGCTCGTGCGTTCTCTCTCGCTCGCATTCGGTCTAGTACCGCCTCTCTCTCTCTCTCTCTCTCTCTCTCTCTCTCTCTCTCTCTCTCTCTCTGTCTCTCTCTCTCTCTCTCTCCCTCCCTCCCTCTCTTTCTCGCTGCTACTCATCGTCGACGGCTCAATCTCCCAGGCGGTAACTTCGACGCGCGCGTCGGCTGGTGGTCCCCGGCGTACCTCGACACATGTAAGGAGACACCTGATTAGCTATGTGTGTGTGTGTACGCACATAGCTTAGTATCAGGGTAGACTTTCACCTCCCGCCAGTAGCTTTCTGCTATAGATCTTTATTCTCAATTTTGCAATTTTTCTTTTTAGAAATAACAAAAGAAAATAATGTATGACTGCCATAATATGATGTATACTCGTTTCGGCACTGGGTCATCTGCCTTATTTATAATTATTCTGGTTATACGACTACATTTACTGAATCTATAAATAAATACACGCCGCACACATGCGTGCACACGCATAGTTTTAAAGGAGTGTTTAAGTCAGCTTAATGATTTAAATGTTACTCGTTGAATATTATTAACCGAACAATGAAGTTTACATCATATATTCAAATGATTTTATCTTTCATATTGAATTTCAAGTTCAATTTTAATTTTTCAATAGACTTTTTCGATAAACGTGCGTTTATAAAGACTATGTACATAGAAGATCTTGTTACAAAATTTTTCTTTTTGCTATTTTAAAATATTTTTTATATAATTATTATTTTATTTGCAGGTAAATGCTTCTCCGTCTTTAACTTCAACAACCGTTAACGATAGAATTTTGAAATATAAACTTATAGATAATATTATTTCGGTGGTCTTACCTCCTGACGGGGTCCCAGAGTAAGTTACAAAAATTTGTAATAATACTTTCTCTATAAAAACGTATAAGGATCCTTGAAAAAGTTTGTCGCTATAATATCATTCTTATTATTAGTGTAAGATGGAACAAATGTCCATCACAAGAGGCCATGGGTAATTTCGAGTTACTTATTGATGAAGAATTAGCAGCTCAGGATGAACGAGAAAATCCAGGAAAATATAAAAATGCATCCAATAAATGGAGATAAATATACTCGTTAACACGGAAAATGAAAATTGTTAATGAAATTGCTTTAAAAGCCAGCAGTAATAATAAATTTATAGAAAAGTAAATCAAACATACTTGGGCCAGAGTTACTGCACAAAACCAGCTAGCGCCTAGGTATCGATCACCAAACGTTTTTCGTTCCTGTATTGTATTGTATGGATTGGTATATAGTATATTAGTATTGTATTGTATGTATTTCTGTATCTTACTGATAGTACATGATGGTGGAATTGGAGAACTGTGATCAGGTGTAGAATGCATTTTATCGAACGTTCACGAAGTTATTTAAGGTGGCTTTGGCAACTTTTTATAAATACATAAACATTTCTGAAACTTTACAAAAATATTCTTTGAACATTAAACTTTTCATTTATGTCGAGAAAATGCAAGGTCAATTATCAAATTTTAGAGAAAACTATAAGGTTTTTAGGTTTATAAAGTATGCAACCTTATGGGAAAAGACATAAATTTTGTAGGTATTTATTCCATTAGGTATAAATAAATAGTTTTTATAAAATAGTTTTTGAGACAAAAAATATTGAAAAACACGTTTTAAGACTTTTGGCACTAAAATCCGTCGTTTTTGACCAAAAAAAATTTCAAGCCTGTCTGTGTGTATGTGTGTGTGTGTGTTTTGTGTGTGGGTGGGGATAGGTTTGTGGAAAATATTTTTGTCAAAAGCTAAAAATGCCGAATATATAATACCGGGAGTTAAGTTTTCCGAACAGATAAAATTGCAGAACGTGATTTATCAGAAATATGAAAATACCGATAGCTAAAGTTGCCGAAAAGAATTTTGATGGAAAGGGTGTAAACCGAGAGTTAAAAATGCCGAAAATTATATTTTTTTAATATTTTAGTTATTGTGTGTGTTTTCCTTTGATAAGCGTATATTCGGCATTCTTATTTTTAGCTTCCTAATTTTCAGCATAAATATCGGCATTTTAGAGTTCGATCTTTGGTTTTTTCGGCGTTCTTACCGTCGGAATTTGTTCTTTTCGGTGTTCGACATTTCTTTGTTTTTAATCTTTCAGCATTTTTAGCTTTCGGCAAAAATATTTTCCACAAACCTATCCCCACTCGTTGTGTGAACCATTCGACCGATTTTCATTCGACAAAGCTTATTCTCTTCGTTTCGGAGGAGATTTTGGAGGATATAATCTATTTTTTAATTGTATTGTTTTTCTTTTGTTTTATGACCAAAAAACGATTTTGAATTTTTTGTTTTTTCGATTTTTTCATGTGTTATAGCCAATAATACTTAACATAATAAAATGTTGTTGAAAGGCCTTTAAATTACCTACATTTTCGTTTTTTAATATTCAAATGATCTTTAGTCTGTCATTTGTTATTAATGATAATTGTTGAATAGTTAGTCTACGGGAGAGGATTGTGTAACAAACAAAACGATGATCTGGTAATTAAAGCGTTTATTCGCGTTGAAAATATCTCCTCGAACAAAGCTGTCGATTACAAAAACGTTACAATCAATTCTGAATACGTCATTCGCAGATACGACAGTACAGCAAGCAAGTCTCACGAAACACAGACTCAAAAAGACGCTCAGCGTGACACACGTTTGGACGGACTGACTCGGCGCCTCAGCGCATTGCCGCAGGCAAGTCGTGCCGCCTTTGCGCATGCGCGTGCGCACTCATCGAATACCGAAGCTTGGGGAGATTGGATTCGCTAATATCCAACACTCCCTCTCGAATCCATTCTCCTTCAGCTCATTCCTTCGGGGAAGTCGATTTAGTTTCTGTAACAGAGTCGAAAAATAGATTTAGTTCATTTGAAGTTATTTAAAATTAAGTTCGCCAGTTTGACGTGTAATTTAAACGATAGGGGTTTGGTAAATATATCCGCGATTTGGTCTTCCGACGGTATCCATTTCACAACAGCCAACTTGCTAGATTCGCATTCCCTCACATAATGTTCTTTCACATCGGTCATGTGACGCAGTTTATTGCTAGAACTAACTTTCGAACTCTGCAGCGCGGCATTGTTGTCGCACCACAGTGTCATCGGCAGGAGTTCTCGATTCAGCACGAGTTTAATTGAATTATGCAAGGAAACCATTTCATAGCACGCGTCGCTCATTGAAACGTATTCGGCTTGACAGGTTGACAAAGCAACATACCGCTGTCTATGCGTTTTCCAAGCTACAGGATCCCCAAACAATTTGATTACATATCCGCTCGTAGTCAACGAACCCCTACAATCCGCGAAATTCGCGTCAGAGAAACCATACATTTCGCCGTTTTTGCCCTCGAATTTAAGTCCAATTTCTTTAGTGTGTTGCAAATAGCTACACACTCGCGCAACCATTTTCCACTCATCGACGGTCGGATTAATTTGGTGCCTACTTAGAACGTTTACGGCATACATTATATCTGGTCTTACTGCATTGGCCAGATACAGCAAAGAACCCACTGCTTCCCGATAGGGCATGTTCTTAAAATTTAGATTTTCATCTCATCGATCTTGGATTTCTTTTCGATCGCGTCTATTTCTATTTGCCACCTGATTTGTTATCATGGGAGTGCGTTGCGGTCTTATCTCAGAAAAACCTAATCGATTCAGCAATTTATCAGTATATTCTTCTAGAGTAAATGTAACAATTTTCTGTTATCTATTCCGAGTAATTTTAATACCAAGGAAGCTCTTTGGTTCACCAAAGTCTTTCATTTCAAACTCATGCATTAAGCTAGATTTTATTTCACCCAATTTGAAACTGTCATTGCTAGCAATCAGCATGTCATCAACATATAGCAATAGAAACAAGAACTTATCATTTTCTCTCCACATAAATAAACACGGCTCACTATCGTGCACAGTTAGACCAATTTTCCGCGCGGCTTCCACGAAACGTTCGTTCCAACGTTTAGGACTTATCTTGAGACCGTACAACGCTCTTTGTATCTTACAAACTTTATTTTTATGGAATTGCTCCGAAACATCTACACCGTTGGGTATTTCCATGAAGATTTCCTCGTCGACTTTTCCATTCAAAAACGCGGTTTTCACGTCGAGTTGACACACATCGAGATCGAGTCTATTAATTATCGCAAATCAGGATCTAATCATTTGCAATCGCGAGACCGGCGCGTAAGTTTCGTTGATTTCATAGAAGTTCATATCTTTGAAACCCTGTATCACAAGTCGCGCTTTATACTTGATTTCTCCATTACTTTCTGTTTTTACTTTAAAAATCCACCTCGAGTCAACTATATTGCTTCTAACACTGCCCTTCGACTTCGGTTTATTTACAATACTCCAAACTTCGTTTTCATCGATAGCTTTCAGTTCCTCGTCGATCGCTTTTTGCCATTCCGCTCGATTTGGCGAAGCCATTGCTTCCCGATAGGAGATTGGACAATTTAGTAGGCGCACCATGAAATTCTGTACATTTTCGTCATCAGTTGTCACTTTATCGAAATGAATGAACCACGTGCTTCTATCGGGCGTTTCTAACAAATTGTTCCAATCTTTAATGCTATTTTTATTGTACTGATCGCCAAAGACCAGTCGTTCGTTAAAATACACGTCCCGACTCTCGTAATACTTTCCCTTCTCGGGTTTTAAGAAAAGATATCCAGTGTTTTGATAACCGACAAATACTACCCACTTTCCCATCTGATCGAATTTTGGGCCCGTTTTTCTCTGCACTTTTATGTAAGATATGCATCCGAAGCATCTAAGCTGTGTCAAATCAATTTTAAATTTCGGGTTAAATTTAGCCAGTGGTGCAATCATTCCGTTTGATTTATATGGGGTACGATTGTATACGAAAATCGCGGCACTGAGCGCCAGATCCCACATATTTTCCGGCAGCCGGGTATCATATATTGGTGCTCTGACTCTCTTTTGAAAGGTTTGGTTGATTCGTTCGGAAACCCCATTATGCTGAGGCGTATCAGGGCTTACAAACTGTAATTCAGTGCCCTGATCGCACCTCAAGTAACAAACTTTAGCATCGTATCCGAGTAGGTTTCGCGAACTGATTATGAAAAATTCTAAGCACTGAACAGCCTCAGTTTTGCTTTTGACAGGATAAGCCATCGCGAGTCTAGAGAAATCATCGACAAAAACGATTACAAATCGATAATTTTTAGGATGAGAGGTTGGGCTTATTGGCCCCATGGTGTCGCTATGTATTATTTGTAATGGATCTCGCGCTCTTTCTCTTGTCGATGCAAAAGGCAGTCGATTGAATTTAGAAACGTGACAGATTTCGCAGTCGAACAGTTTTTTTTTATCAAAATTTATTTTATTTTATTTCTTCAAATCTGGATTTTGTTTTTGGATCTCTTTGAGATAATTAATAGGCGCGTGTCCAAACCTTATATGCAAAACATTGCTTCATTTTCAATTTTTACTGGTTTATCTAAATCTACATCCCAGTCGACGTTTTCTTTTTCAGTCGCTGAATCGACTTCACTAACGGGTCTATCATTTATGGAGTTGCAAACATCTGAAAGTTTTGAGCTCTGCTCATTCTTTTCAGTTTCTAAATTTCCCAGTTTTTCCACATTTTACACCACTCGAACTATATTGGTTTGAAATTTTGTTTTTCGCTGTCCCGCTTCTAGTTTCATATTTAAAATTTTTATTTGCGACGTAAGCTTTATTTGCTTTTGTTTACACTCAGATAGGTGCCCTGTATCTATTTCTAGCTCTACTATCCAAAACGGTTTTTCATATATGCCGGATAAAAAACTTCGTTCGATATCGGGTCGAAGATTTCCAATTTACGATTGTCCAAATAAACACTCAATCCTTGATCTACAAATTTCCTAAGCGAGAGCAGATTTTCCGCGAGAGATTCAGCACAAATGACGTGGTTTAAATTCGAAATTTTCTGTTCCATCGCGTTAAACTCAATGTTGCCCACTCCCTCTGATTCTATATTCGCGGAGCTGTTTTTATTCGCGCATCGGATCTTTATTTTATATTCCGAATCGAGATTTTTGAAGATCAATCGCGAATTAGACATGTGCTCCGTAGCACCAGAGTCTACTAAGAATCTTACAAGTTTGCTTTCAGTTTGAGCCTCGTTAAGATCCACCGAATTTACATCATTATTTAACAAAAGCGCGTACTCACCTTTACTCGAAGGGTTGGTATTTATGTCGTTCTTATTGTTGGTTCGATCTCGGCGGTTCGCATAGCCCCTACTTCGAGCTCGTGACCTACCTCGAACTCTGTCTATCTTTTTCTTTTTCTCATCGAATTCACCCACCCGTCCATTACTTTTGCGTTTATGCGCACGATTCAAATCTGATCGAAAATTACCTCGCCGTTGATTATGGTTTCCATACCTCGGATTTTGTTGTTGTTGACGTTCCGCCTCAGCTTCCTCTCGCCGGAACTCAGCAATCTGTTCGTCAGTGTAAGGACATTCGGGTCGAATATGTCCCTCAAATCGAAGACATCGGTAGCACTTTCTGCCTGCATGCGGGCAGTTGCTGGCAAGGTGTCCCTATTTGTCATCACAGCAAAGCACCTTCGATCGAGGGCAACATTCATGGCCACATTGGCTCCGCTACCTAGTCGAACTGTCGAATGATTACTTCTGTTTTCTCGAGTATGAGTAGTTTCCCGATCTCTCTGATTCGTGGTCGAAGCTTCTACCTGTAGGATCTAACTTTTTAGTTGTTCGTAACTTAAATCAGAACCGGTCATTGTTTTGTGTTGAAAATTCGCGTCGTCGACTCGATTACCGAGACTTCCGACTATCGCGTCGTAAAACATGTCTCGTATTTCTGTATCAGTCATCTCAGATGCACCTTCAATATTATTATATTCTCTTATCAACGCTTCGAAACGATCCCAGAACTGAGAGGCAGTCTCCTTTTCGCACTTACATCGAATAGCCATTAATTTTCTCCTTACCGCTCAAGTAGTTAAGCTAGCCTCATCCTTTTTTAATTCTTTGATTTTATTAAGCAAGTTGATCGGATCTTTAATAGCATAATTTTGGTGTGATATGAGTTGTCAATTCGATTTATCAATAAGTCGCGAACTACGAGGGGTGTTCAAAAAGTAAGTTTCCCTGCTCCGGGAAAAAAGCAAAACACAATTTTTAGGTTAAAGTAACATATGTATTTATTGTTTGACTTATAAACTATTTTTCTACATAGTCCCCTTGGACTTGAATACATTTTTTATATCTGTTCTCAAGCTTTGACAAACCTTGTTTATAAAAATCCGTGCCCTGTTTTTTAAAGAATAATTTAACGATGTCTTTCACTTCATCATTTGAATTGAAGTGATGGCCACCCAAACTTTCCTTTAATTTAGGAAAAAGAAAAAAGTCACTTGGTGCGAGATCTGGAGAGTAGGGTGGGTGATCAAAAATTTCCCATTTGAATTTTTCTAGTAAGGTTTGTGTTTTTTTTGCTGAATGAGGCCGTGCATTGTCGTGAAAAAGCAACACTTTTCTCGATAATTTTCCAGGACGCTTTCGTTTAACGGCACTTTTAAGTTTATTTAGCACTTCACAGTAACGATCTGCATTTATCGTGGTACCGGATTCAAGAAAATCAATCAACATTTCGTTGCCATTAAGCCCTTTTGCAGTTAAAAAGCGAATAACTGCACGCAACTCACAGGTGGACACGTTTTTCACAGGTAGCTCCATGGTTTCCGAGCCGGTACTGATGAAAAAAAATTTTTCGGCAGCTAAGACCGGTTCCGCTCTTATCGGTATATCCTAAACTAAAACTATGTTCGGTCCCAGCTCGCTAGATGGCGCTGGGGCAAAACGGCAGACTAGGAAAACTTACTTTTTGAACACCCCTCGTATATGTCTATGTCTCTCTCGAAATTGATCATTTAATTCTCGTTCAGATTTCTCTTTTTGATCGATGACGTACAGTAAGTCCATGACTCTCAGTTCAGAGGATAAATAATCATAGAAAAGATCATATTTGATTTTATTTGTTAGTTTATAATCGCGTTTTATTGTCGAATCTATTTTGATTTTTACGGCATCTCGTTGGCTTTCACTTGATTGCGAGTTTTGTTTGAAGAAGCCGAAAAATTTACCTGCTGACGTACATTTCTTTCGATCTCTCGAATTCGCTCAGCCATGCTATCACGAAAATCGTTATTTTCCCTAGCGCTCGTGTCTATCCAATGCTCGACTTCGCTCATATCTTGCCGACGTCAGTCGCGGAGCCTCTGGTTTTCCCGTTTTAACCCATCGAGTTTATCTTGAAGCTCATCGACTTTATTTTCTGCAGATAAATCATCATTATCAATTTCAGTGCTATTAAATTTAGGTTTTCCTGACGTGGATTTTAAGTTCTTATTCCCGAGCTGTTTATTTAAATTCTCTAAATTTAATTCAACTTTTTTACCGGATTTTCCTACTGGTATATTGTGATTACCTAGTTCTTTTATAGTTCTGAATAGGTTATCCATGCTAGGCTGATAATCAGACTTTGGTGGATTGCCGCCGCTAGCAGCAGAACTCTCGTCGAATTTATCTGTCGAATTTTGTTGATCACCCTGCGCGCTCTTTTTGCCCTGACTATCGATCGGTCCAGAGTTCGAGGACTTCAAAAGCTCAACGCAGCTCGTGGTATAGACTATTAAGGTACGAGCCAGGGCGTCGTCGAGCCACCGGAGCTCCTGCGCCGTTAGCGTGCTTCGAAGTATGGGGACGTGATTATCGCCCGCAGTGAATATTATTGTCCAGCGAGTGGACGATATTTCCAGCCGCTGGTTTGGGTACATCCCTGACAGTCCATACAGCTCGTCGAGTGTCCTGAGTGTCAGCTCGATATTCATTCTCTCTGAAATTGCATTTGTCGAAATCACTTCCATTGTTCAAATTTATTTACGATTAATAAAGCTGTCGAATTTTGAACTCAGAAAGATGTACTATTAGAGATGAAAATGTGTTTCTGTTTCTGGGAGTTTTATTTTTAAGAAGCAAAATTCAGTCCAACTATTCGAAATTTTCTATTTCCAGGTACGTCTGTCTAGTATCAGAATACATACACTTATCGACATATCGACTAATCGAAATCGGTCTATATTTATACTCCCAGAAGCCTTTTCACTGCAGCAAAGTCAGAGTTCGAGCACAGATCCCGCCAAAGGCTTTTGGCTGAGCGCGCCGCGCGTCAGACTACACGTCGCTTGTCGCCAATGTCGGGTGTACAGCCGATGCTCTATCTGTCTCTCGCTCTCTCGAAAGACGGTACGAGTTTTTCTCCGCGCCACACGAGACACACACTATGTCGCGCAGTACTTCCCCTTTCCACACACCTCTCTTCCAAGAACGTAAGCCGTTGCCGACTTCTGCGTGCATGCTCGAACCTGACGCGGCGTCACAAACTTTTACTTGGAACTGACTTCGTGTGGTTTTGCAAGAATTTTCGTCGTTTTGAGCGATTTTTCTTAACAATGCTTAGTACACGTTCGACTTTCGAATTTGGACGATTGAGCATTTCACTTACCCCTCTCAAGTTGAAATCGATCTGCCATTTTTTTTCTCCCTCTCAAATCGAAAATTCCAGGTCCAAACAAACCAGTAAGGGGGCTCGGCGAATGGCTGATGATTTCCTCCTTGTCGAATCGCCCTGCCTCGTCTTTACTAGTCCCTACTGAAAAATCTCAGGCGACTTCTCAGGTGAAATCTCAGGTGAGATCTCATGTAAAATCTCACGCCAAAATCTCATGTGACTATTAGAAAAAAATTACTTTAGATGAGATCTCAGGTGAGATCTCATTCAGTTAAAAAGTTACAATAGTTATTTTCGATACAAGTGCGTGTGCGAAATCAAGCTTTGCTCATGGAGTGTTAAAAAATTATTTTACACAAAATCTCAGGTGAGATCTCATTCAGATAATATTGTAGCGAAGAAATAAAATTACCTGAAATTTCATTCAGATAATATTGTTGCAAAAATAAATTGTCTGATAAGATCTCAGGTGAGATCTCATCTAAAAAATAGCTTTTTTCAACACACGCATGAAAAAGGCCCTTTTTCTGCATAGACAAGTGAATCGGAAATGAAGTACTTTTTCGCCATACCCTGGCCGAAAGTACCACTTTCGCTCCCGGCTCAAAAATGCGAATGTGGTATTTTCGGTCCGGGTATGGGATACCCCATACTAACAAGGAACGTACCCGAACTGTCAAATTCAAAAAAATTCCAAACCCATATTAAAAAGTAGACCTCCATGCGAGATTCACGAAACCATTTTTTTTATCGGCTGAGAAGCGCTTTATAAGGGTTAAAATCACCCCTAAAGTTTACCCCCAAGAAACGTTTTATTGATATATCTCGGCTTCTACTTAACTTTTTTTAACGAAACAAAATGGAAAGCGTTTCTTATTAAAAAGTCAAGAAATCCGTGGTAGTATGAACATTAAGGGTTGCATCCCTTATTTTTTAGAGGGTGAAATTGTGTTTTTTTAAGAATAATTTTTGTTGTGAGAATTCATAAAATAATTAAAAATAGGTCAAAACATTATTTTTGCCAACTACAATAAATAACAGTTGGTGTGTTTGGGCATTCTTCGTGAAACAACCCCTTAAGAGGTGGTAATCCACCCCTAAAACAAATGAATTAGGTATATTTTTTTGGCAATTATTTTTTTCCTTAAAATGGGTTCTTGAAGTCGTTAATCGGAATCCACAGTTAGATCCACAATAAAAATTTGAAAATAGTGAATTCAATATGGCGAAAAATTTTTTAGAAATATTTTAAATTCCACGAAAAATAGTATGTAGACCCCCTAGGGGAAATTATATTATGTAAATAAGTGTATAATAATGTAACAATGTTGTGTTATGTTATTCTATTATTTATTATTTTTTTATCATACACTTGTTTATCGTACGATAAACAAGTGTATGATAATGTAGTTGTTTGTAAAAAAGTGTAAGAAAACGTAACAAATTGTACTTTTCTACTGGATTTCGGACGCTTTTACATTTTACCACAGTTTATACCATTTTTTAATAATTTCTTACTTTTCCTTACATTTGTCTACGTTTTATTACTTTTTAATTTGTACTCTTAATTCAAATTTTATAGGCATTCTTACACTTTCGTACATCTTTTTACATTTTATTATATATTTGTACTTTTAATTACATCTTTTTACGTTTATATACAAATTTTGATACACATTTTACATCGTATCACATATTTGTACACTTTTTTCAAATAGTTCATAATTATACTTTTATAATCATTTATAATTGTACTTTTATTTAAATAAAGCTATAAATAAAATATTTTCAAAGATGTAAAGAAAAAATACTAAAACGTAATAAAATGTAAATTATTATGTATTAGAAATATAATTAATAAATGTTACAAAATGTAAGTTACTGTATAAAAGTTTAAATTTTTACAAATTCTTACAGATTTTTCTAACAAATTAATTCTTACAGATTTTTTTAACAAATACTTCCCTATAATTTCATAAAAATAAGCTACACAAGGAAATATTTAGAAAACGTAAGGAATTGAAAGAAAATGTAAGAAACTTTAACAACTTGTTAAATATGCCCGAAATCCAGTATCGTATGATTTCTTACATTTTTCGACAATTTATTCCATTTTATAAGTATTTTCTTATTTTCTTTCATATTTTATAATTTCAGCTAGGAGAGATTTTCATGCTTGTTGAAATTATGATAGGTTTTAATAAGAAAAGTTTATTTATGATTTATTAATATAAATTAATATGAACAACATTTTTAATATAATGATAATTATAGCAAATCATGGTTATTGCGCAATATACAAGATTACGTACACTTGCATTGATATGGCTTATCTCTCGATTCCTCCTCTTTTATTCATAAATAAGTGAAACATCGGTCAGTCGAAAACAAATATACGTTACTGAACGTTTTTCTACGCTCGTGTTAAATTAATATTCAATGTCAACATTATTTTATGGGTATTAATTGAAAATATAAGTGTCTGGAGGTACTTGCATCATATTTTTTAATGGCAAGTAAACATTTTACGAGTACGAAATCCTATTTGAATTGAATGATAACAACAATAATAATAGTCGTAAATAACCATTAATTGAAATTTCTTCTACATAATTATTCAAAATATTTCTAATAGAAGGATATAATAGATATAATATTGAAAAGTTAAATAAAATGCAGCATTTTTAAATATAAAACTCGTCAAAATATACAATAAATTTTGAACAAGTGGCCGAAGTTAAGAAAGTCAAATTCAGTAAAAATCTATTATAGAATCTTTATTGTACCAATTGTAAATATTTTGATAGTGAAACTTTACTCTTAATACATGCATTGAATTATTTTATGATAGTAAAAATTATGTTTTGATTTTAATTTTTAGAATTACGGTTACATTACTGTTATTCTAATATATAAAATATGACATACTGACGATTTAATCAGTTAAGTTAAGTGTAAAAAAATAATCATACGAGTGAATAGAAGTAGTACTTTATTTATAATAATAACGTTTAGCAACTATTTAATGCTAATAAAATAGTGTATCTTGTAGACAAAACATTGACAAACAATAACGAATTCCCATGCACTTACAAAGGAATTTAGTAAGATGTTTTCCTCAAAAGTTTTGGATGTCTGAATACTTTTTACACTTACTGTACATTCATATACTATTGTACATTCCTATACTGTTATGGCTATAAAAAGGCTATAATAACTAAAACTTTTACAGGTTTACACTGCGACTCAACGTATCTAAAAGAAGAAAGAAAATATTTTCCATAAATATGAATTTGGTAAATGCGATGAATGTTTTATTTATTTTAAACAGTTTGTTTCAAGATCAAGAAAAGAAATTACCTATTAATGATGCTGAAAGAAATGTTGCTAATATAGTGTATAATATTATAATATCAAGTATAAATGATCGTAGTATTTACGAAGAAACGGAAGAATTTCTATATTATGATGATACCTACGAACTTTACGATGACATACCTGCAGATGATTTACATGAAGATATCGATGCAGAAGATATGATAACACCCGAAACTGAAAATCAATGTAGGACCAAATCAGAGAGTATTAATTTTGACTACAAAAAGCAAGCTGTGGAGTATTGGTTAAGTAGTAAAAACAAGTTAAAATTTGAAACAGTCCAAAATCGATTCAAAAAATTAAAAACAGCACGTCAGCTGTATAGATGGAGAGATCAAGTGGCAATAGGAGGAAGTAGGATTGATAAATTGAAAAAAATTGAGGAATATTGTTTACAAAAATTTAACGTAGCCAGATCGAATAGAATACCCATTCATGACATTGATGTAAGACGTATGGCAAAAGAAAAAGCATTAGAGTTAAACTTCAATGAATTTAAAGCTTCTAGACACTGGTTAAATGAATTTAAACGGCGATTTAATATCGTTTCTCGAAAAATAACAAAAATTATTACTAAAAAATCTATAGATGATTCAGAAGAATGGTCAGCACAAAAACAGGAATTTCGCAATAGAGTAAAAAATGCCATCATAAAATATGATGCAAAACGTGTTTATAACTCCGACCAAAGTGGTTTTAATTACGAAATACACAGTGGTCGAACCCTCAATCTTAGAGGAGATAAAAGTGTAGAGAGTATAGTGCAATCAGTGCATTCAACAACTCATTCTTATACTATCCAACCTACTGTATCTGCTGAAGGAAACCTTCTATCACCCTTCTTTTTAGTCATGCAAGAACCAAAGGGAGAGTTTGGAACTGTAGACAGAAAAAATTTATTTGCAGCAGAAAATGTTTATGTAATGGCATCGAAATCAGGTAAATTGACTAAAGAACATGTTGAAACTTGGGCGCAAAATGTATATTTTCCATCAACTACCATAACAAGTACCCTATTGCTTGATTCATGGAGAGGTCACTGCCTAGATATAATTTATAAAGTAAAACCGGAACATAAAACCTTAACGATTCTACAAATTCCACAAAGAACAACAAGTGAACTTCAACCGCTTGATATTTACGGTTTTCGAATGTGGAAGAACTTCGTTCGAACGTTTTTGGATATGATATTTCTAACAAATGAGGATCTCAACTTACACGATAGAAATAATATAATCAAAATGCATTCATTAGTACATAATCAATTATCAAGTCCCAGGTTTCAAAATTTATTTAAATATGCTTGGTACGCCGCCGGTTACATTGATGAAAGGCCAGAAAAAATTGAAAACCCAAAAAAATTTTGCTTCAATTCTAATTTTATTACATGCGATATTTGTGGTAAACGAGCGATTATAACATGTTCATGGTGCAAAAAATCGCTATGTTTACAACATTCTTTTCATGAATATCATTATTGTAAAACATATAATCCATGATCGTCAGAATAATTAGCTAGCTTGCCGTCTGCTGTTGGCTGACCCGTAGGATTTAAAATTGGTCGTTGTGCTGCTTAGAAATTGGTAGAATTGTATAAGAATTTGTATTAAAAGATAATAAATTGTAAAAATCTGTAAGAATTTGTAAAAATTTAAACTTTTATACAGTAACTTACATTTTGTAACATTTATTAATTATATTTCTAATACATAATAATTTACATTTTATTACGTTTTAGTATTTTTTCTTTACATCTTTGAAAATATTTTATTTATAGCTTTATTTAAATAAAAGTACAATTATAAATGATTATAAAAGTATAATTATGAACTATTTGAAAAAAGTATACAAATATGTGATACGATGTAAAATGTGTATCAAAATTTGTATATAAACGTAAAAAGATGTAATTAAAAGTACAAATATATAATAAAATGTAAAAAGATGTACGAAAGTGTAAGAATGCCTATAAAATTTGAATTAAGAGTACAAATTAAAAAGTAATAAAACGTAGACAAATGTAAGGAAAAGTAAGAAATTATTAAATATGGTATAAACTGTGGTAAAATGTAAAAGCGTCCGAAATCCAGTAGAAAAGTACAATTTGTTACGTTTTCTTACACTTTTTTACAAACAACTACATTATCATACACTTGTTTATCGTACGATAAACAAGTGTATGATAAAAAAATAATAAATAATAGAATAACATAAAACAACATTGTTACATTATTATACACTTATTTACATAATATAATTTCCCCTAGGGGGTCTACATACTATTTTTCGTGGAATTTAAAATATTTCTAAAAAATTTTTCGCCAAATTGAATTCACTATTTTCAAATTTTTATTGTGGATCTAACTGTGGATTCCGATTAACGACTTCAAGAACCCATTTTAAGGAAAAAAATAATTGCCAAAAAAATATACCTAATTCATTTGTGTTAGGGGTGGTTTACCACCTCTTAAGGGGTTGTTTCGCGAAGAATGCCCAAACACACCAACTGTTATTTATTGTAGTTGGTAAAAATAATGTTTTGACCTATTTTTAATTATTTTATGAATTCTCACAACAAAAATTATTCTTAAAAAAACACAATTTCACCCTCTAAAAAATAAGGGATGCAACCCTTAATGTTTATACTACCACGGATTTCTTGACTTTTTAATAAGAAACTCTTTCCATTTTGTTTCGTTAAAAAAAGTTAAGTAGAAGCCGAGATATATCAAAAAAACGTTTCTTGGGGGTAAACTTTAGGGGTGATTTTAACCCTTATAAAGCGCTTCTCAGCCGATAAAAAAAATGGTTTCGTGAATCTCGCATGGAGGTCTACTTTTTAATATGGGTTTGGAATTTTTTTGAATTTGACAGTTCGGGTACTTTCCTTGTAAGAAATCTCAGGTGAGACCTCAGGTGAGAACTCAGGTGAGATCTCAGGTGAGATCTCATGTCAAAATCTCATGTGACCTATGTCAAAATTTTTTGGTGAGAACTCAGGTGAGATTCTCACCTGAGTTTACACCAAAAATTTAATTTTTCTTTTTCATGAAATTTTGTATGTCTTATGAAAAGTTTCCATAAAACTCAGTTGAGAATCTCACGTGAGTTCTCACGAAAATATTTATTTTTTTTTTTTTATTTTCTGCCACAAAATTTTGTTAACGAAAATAAATTCTATTTAACATTCAGACTATAAATTCAGATGAGAACTTATGTGAGAATATCAGCTGAGTTTTTACTAAAAATGTAGTTTCTTCTACGAGATTTTGCATGTTATCAAAATGTTTCGCCCTAATGAAAATTTATGGCGAAAACTCAGCTGAGAATCTCACCTGAGTTCTCATCTAAAATTTAATTCTTTAATTTATTTCCACTAAGTTTTTATAATTAGAAAAAAAATTGTATGTAACATTAATATTCAAAATTAAGATGAGATCTCAGGTGAGAATCTCACCTGAGTTTTCACCAACAATTTAATTTTTCTTTTTCGTGTCATTTTGTATGTGTGTTATGATAACTTTCCATAAAACTCAGTTGAGAATCTCACGTGAGTTCTCACGAAAATATTTATTTTTTTTTAACTTATGCCACAAAATTTTTTTAACGAAAATAAATGGTATTTAACATTCAGACTATAAATACAGATGAGAACTTATGTGAGAATCTCAGATGAGTTTTCACTAAAAATTGAATTTCCTCTACAAGATTTTGCATGTCATGAAAATGTTTTGCCCTATTGAAAATTTATGGCGAAAACTCAGCTCAGAATCTCACCTGAGTTCTCATGTAAAATTTAATTCTTTAATTTATTTCCACTATGTACTGGGCCACCGCCGTCGCTGTTCTCGTTGACCACTGCGTCGCGTCCGTTATGTTGTGACCTAGTGACTCGTGACTAGCCAGGCTAGTGTAGTGTATATAAGTGCAGTATTTAGTGCTGGCGAGATCGACATCGCTGCATCCTCCTCGTTGTTTTTTTAGTGTGCCGTGTGCGCGTACGTCCAAGCGCATGCACTGCAGCTCATTAGTCGTCGTGCTCCGGTGCTCAGTGCTGGGCGCTGGCGAGCACGTCCAGGCAGGTGAGCGCGAGCGCGAGATTCTTCTCCCAAAGAAGATTAGCAAAAGATATCCCCGCCAAGAGGTCGGGAAAGAAGAAACGTGTAGACGTGTGCGAGAAGAGACCACACGTCGCTAAGATAATAGGTTAGGAAGCGCGTATACACATAAACATTCACATCCTGCAGAGCGTCACCAGGAAAGGAGTAGAGGCAGCTGAAACGCGAAAGAACGATATCGTCGCTGCCGCCGGAGCTGTTTACGCTATTTACGCTATTTACGCTATTTACGCTATTTACGTGGATGTCGTTACTGTGGGCTTGTGCAGCAAACTCATCCAGCCCCTCTGGGATGCCAAGTAAATGATGACATTTTTTGGCATTGTTAACTTTTGGAGTAGTTATTCTCTCAGCTATATTTTACACGATATTGTACATGTGCACTGGGAACACAGGCTTGCTGTTCAATATACATATCAACAAATGCTGGAGAATACAATATCCTCCAGCAGCAGCAGCAGTAGTGAAATGATGCCAGTGAGTGAACAGTAAAATTATGTGGACAAGAAACAAGAGGTCTTCTCGCCTCCTCAGAAAGTGGAGAGCATATAATATCTGTGTATTGCTCCAAGAGCCTCTGGCTATGTCATTGCTTCCGCAAGAGCCCTGCTATGAACAGCAGTACCAGATGTCGTCTCACAGTACGTCATGCAGGACGACAAGATATCAGTACTGCATATGGAACGAATGCAACCAGGGCCTTCTCAGCATTCAGTGGTATACATATAATCATATGACAAGACAACCTGGTGCAAACTGCCCCAATAGCTGTCACGCACAAGAACTTTTCGCCGCCACAGAAGCTGCAGTGTAGAAGCAGAGCATACCTTATCTTATATCAGTGCTACGCAGGCCAGAAGAAGATATTTAATGGTTAAATTATCATGGTGAGTATTTAATCTGTTTCTAACTATATAAAAGTAATGCATAATAATAATTCTTTAATTTATTTCCACTAAGTTTTTATAATTAGAAAAAGAATTGTATGTAACATCAATATTCAAAATTAAGATGAAATCTCAGGTGAGAATCTCACCTGAGTTTTCACTAACAATTTAATTTTTCTTTTTCGTGTCATTTTGTATGTGTGTTATGATAACTTTCCATAAAACTCAGTTGAGAATCTCACGTGAGTTCTCACTAAAATATTTATTTTTTTTTTAACTTCTGCCACAAAATTTTTTAACGAAAATAAATGGTATTTAACATTCAGACTATAAATTCAGATGAGAACTTATGTGAGAATCTCAGATGAGTTTTCACTAAAAATTGAATTTCTTCTACAAGATTTTGCATGTCATGAAAATGTTTTGCCCTATTGAAAATTTATGGCGAAAACTCAGCTGAGAATCTCACCTGAGTTCTCATGTAAAATTTAATTCTTTAATTTATTTCCACTATGTATTTATAATTAGAAAATTGGTCAATCCATATCTCGTGTTTGTCACCCCCGCCTTCGGCTTGTGTGGTAATTTAGACGAGATATTGCCTGCCCAAGTTTTTTCCTCCCTAGTTGCGTAATATAGTATTTTTGCCTAGCGAACGGAAAGTACCACTTTCGCTCCCGGCGGCCAATCGTGAAGGTTGTATTTTCTGCCTCGTCAGGTAAGAAAATCGTATACACAACGTTTATAATCAAATTAAAGAGAGAGATAGATCAATTAGATAGATAGATCAATTTTATTTGCTTTTCCGGCAAAATTAAAATACATAGTAATAATATTCATTCATTTTAAGAAAACATTGGCCATAAAATACGTTGTTAAAAGAAATACATAGTTAAAAGAAAACATTGTGCGTGAAAAAAAAAAATAACAAGATAATAAAACAATTTCCAGCATCAATATAAAAATATAAAATAAACAATCTGTGCGAGATAAAATGTCTTCATATAAAATTACAAATATCACAATAATAATTTTAAATTACTAAAATTGACACATATTTCGCATATCACAGTTTAAATATATAACACATTCAAAATATTACAAAGGAGAAAGAAGAAGAATATCACAGATATAAAATATGTACTAGGAAATCACAGTGTGCGGATATCACAGTCGTCAGTTCTTCAATCTCGTGATTGGGCCATTCGGCCAAGTCTTTAAAACTAATCCTACGCGTAGATCATTCTGGTAGCTCCTGATGCCACATGCGAGGGCTAGGAATCGCGATCGAAGAGATATTGGCGCAACGCCCTCTTGAATGTGTTATATGATGGAATGTGGCGGAGGGACGGAGGGAGAGAGTTCCAGAGGCGTGCACCCTGAACTTGAAAAGATCTTTCACCCGTTTTATATGACACAGCAGGAAGTGTTAATTCCGGCTGAATACCCCTGCTGGTGGGCCGAGGGTTGTGTTCCTTGAAAAAATCAGCCAAATAAGTGGGCTCTCGCATGCGTCTGATTTTGTATAGTAATAAGGCTGTATAATATAGTCTGCGAGAATCCGAACGGAGCCAAACCAGGCGCCTCCAGTAGGGTGTAATGTGTGCATCCCTCCTAATCCCATAAATGTATCTTACACCTATATTGCTCAATCGATCCAGTCTGGCAAGGTTACAAGGCTCTCGACTAGTCTTTTGTGGAGTGTCTCAGTGGTATAACCCCTGATGAACCGCAGACTATAGAGGACTTTATTTGCTTTCTTAGTAACTTGGTCAACATGCGGTTTCCATGTAAGCTTACTATCCAGGGTAACACCGAGACTCACAACTTCGCTACTGAACGGGATGAGCACTCCATTCTGCATCCCAATACCTGGCAAACACCATGAGTTTATATCATTAACATTTTTCCTTGAACCAAATACTATTGCTTTGGTTTTGCCAGCATTGAGACGCAGGCCTGAGTTCCCTGCCCATTCAGACACCATTTGCGCCGCATTAGATAGCCGAGAAATACCTTCCAAGATTCTATCTTTGGTGGTGTGAAGATAGATTTGTAGGTCGTCTGCATAAAAGATATGTTTGATCGTACGTCCGTCAAGTATTTCTCGTAAGTCGTTTACATATAGACAGAATAGCAGAGGGCCCAGGACGGAACCCTGTGGAACACCCAAGTTGGTTTCTAGCCAGTCTGAGTCACCATTTCTATTGGTACTAACCCTTTGAGAACGACCTGTAGGTATGATTTTATCCACAGAAGAGCCGACCTAGAGCCCTAGCTGACAGAGCTTATGCAATAGCTTAGATGGTGATACCGTATTAAAGGCCTTCCTAAAGTCAAATAACAATAGCAGCGTCACTTTCTTTCATGTCTATGGCCATGCGTATATCGTCAGTCAGTTTAAGTAACGCCGTCTGCGTACTATGATGTCTACGAAATCTGGCCTGGAGGGGGTCAAGTAGATTATTGCTGTTAAGATACTCCGTGATTTGGTCATGGGCAATTTTTTCGAGGACCTTGGAAACAGAGTAGCGCTATGGGACGAAAGTCCGAAAATGTTAATGGTGTTACCTTCTTTTTAAGTGCAATTATCTGTGCCTGCTTCCACGTGCTCGGAAAAATCCCCTGAGCAAAAGAGGAGTTAAAGATGTTTGTAATATAATTGCCAATAATGGGTAAAGCTTTTACTACGGCACTTTGAGGAACTCCGTCTATCCCCCTTGCCTGCGAGAGAGAGAGAGAGAGAGAGAGAAGGCGCCGAGCTTACAGGACGAAAGCGCGCGACGAAAATCCAGCCGAAGCGAAGGTGAGCGTCATCACCCAGGGAGCGACGAGAGTACCCACTCCGTCGGCGACAGCGGGATGACCGGCACGACCTGGCAGCCGGCGAGCCGCCAATTGCCTTCACTAAGGACCAACTCGGTAGCGGACTCGTAATTTCCCGCCTTAGAGCAGAGCTGCACGCAGAACGGGAATACCGGTGATTTCAATATCTGAAAAAGACGAATTGAAAAATCACAAAGTATTTGTCCGAAAATCACGTTATTTGAACTGCTTTTGAGCACGTATAGTTTTATCATGTAAAAACGATGAAAGTAAAAGGTGAAAAAAGTAGAATGATTAGAAGTTCATGTACTTATTTTTAAGTAAGAAGAAAAACTTATCTGAAACGAATGCCAGTGACTCCGCAAATCAGCAATGTTAACATTTTTTAAGGAAGACGATTTTTATTAATTCAGCTGATTCTTTCATACTAATGAACTCCACTATTTAACAACGAGAAAATTTTATTGTAAACAAACATCAAGATTCTATATCTATAGAAAGACTATCAATCAATAGTCGTTGTTATGGTAACGAACGCGTATATTGCTGAGCAGTTTCAAATGACAACATTATTTGTTTGACTGTATTTTAGATCTAGTTGTAATTTGTACTGTTTTACCCTTTAACTCCACCATTACAGCAGCCAAAGTCAATAACATGGGTAGTACAACAAAGATTGAAGATTTCTGGAGCCGCAGACATCCTTTTCAGATAAGTCTCTCTTCTTAGGTACTTAAAAATACGTACATGAAACTTAACCTTCTAACCATTCTACTTTTTTTACGTTTTACTCTCATCGTTTTCACATGATAAAAACTATACGTACTCAAAAGCAGTTCAAATAACGTGATTTTCCGACAAATACTTTGTGATTTTTCAATTCTTCTTTTTCAGATATTGAAATAACCGGTATTCCCGATCTATGCAGCTCTGCTCTGAGGCGGAGAATTACGAGTCCGCTGCCGAGTTGGTCCTTGGTAAAGGCGATTGGAGGCTCGCCGGCTGCCAGGTCGCGCCGGTCATCCCGCTGTCGCCGACGGAGTGAGTACTCTCGTCGCTCCCTGGGTGATAACACTCGCCTTCGCTTTCGTTCTGTAAGCTCGGTGCCTCGGCTCTCTCTCTCTTTCTCCTTCTTTCTCTTTTTGATTTGATTATAAACGTTGCGTATACGATTTTTTTTTAAATATAAACTTTTAGGCAAGTTCAAATAATACAAGTTCCTAAAACTCAGGTGAGATTCGCACCTGAGATCTTATCTTAATTTTGAATATGGATGTTACATACAATTTTTTTTTTAATTATTAAAACTTAGTGGAAATAAATTAAAGAATTAAATTTTACATGAGAACACAGGTGAGATTCTCAGCTGCGTTTTCGCCATAAATTTTCAATAGGGCAAAACATTTTCATGACATGCAAAATCTCGTAGAAGAAATTCAATTTTTTGTGATAACTCAGCTGAGATTCTCATATAAGTTCTTATCTGAATTTATAGTCTGAATGTTAAATAGAATTTATTTTCATTAACAAAATTTTGTGGCAGAAAATAAAAAAAAATAAATATTTTCGTGAGACCTCACGTGAGATTCTCAACTGAGTTTTATGGAAAGTCATCATAATACACATACAAAATGTCATGAAAAAAAAAAATTAAATTGTTGGTGAAAACTCAGGTGAGATTCCCACCTGAGATCTCATCTTATTTTTGAATATTGATGTTACATACAATTTTTTTTCTAATTATAAAAACTTAGTGGAAATAAATTAAAGAATTAAATTTTAGATGAGAACTCAGGTGAGATTCTCAGCTGAGTTTTCGCCATAAATTTTCATTAGGGCGAAACATTTTCATAACATGCTAAATCTCGTAGAAGAAACTACATTTTTAGTAAAAACTCAGTTGATATTCTCACATAATTTCTCATCTGAATTTATAGTCTGAATGTTAAATAGAATTTATTTTCGTTAACAAAATTTTGTGGCAGAAAATAAAAAAAAAAATAAATATTTTCGTGAGACCTCACGTCAGATTCTCAACTGAGTTTTATGGAAAGTCATCATAACACATATACAAAATGTCATGAAAAAAAAAAAATTAAATTATTGGTGAAAACTCAGGTGAGATTCCCACCTGAGGTCTCATCTTATTTTTTAATATTGATGTTACATACAATTTTTTTTCTAATTATAAAAACTTAGTGGAAATAAATTAAAGAATTAAATTTTAGATGAGAACTCAGGTGAGATTCTCAGCTGAGTTTTTGCCATAAATTTTCATTAGGGCGAAACATTTTCATAACATGCAAAATCTCGTGGAAGAAACTACATTTTTAGTAAAAACTCAGCTGAGATTCTCACATAAGTTCTCATCTGAATTTATAGTCTGAATGTTAAATAGAATTTATTTTCGTTAACAAAATTTTGTGGCAAAAAATAAAATTAAATATTTTCGTGAAAACTCACGTGAGATTCCCAACTGAGCTTTATGGAATGTTTTCATAAGACACATACAAATTATCATGAAAAAGAAAAATTAAATTTTTGGTGGAAACTCAGGTGAGATTCTCACCTGAGTTCTCACTAAAAAATCCTGGTATTGGTCACATTAGATTTTGACATGAGATCTCACCTGAGATTTTTTAGTAGGGAAACGCGAATGTAGTATTTTCGGTCCGGGTATGACGAAAAATAGTATACGCTCCATTCTTCGGCTCGGGTGTCAATTTACAGGACCTGTGGACTGTCCAATTTTACTCCCGTGGAGCGTATACTATTTTTCGTCATACTCGGACCGAAAATACCACATTCGCGTTTTTGAGCCGGGAGCGAAAGTGGTATTTTCGGCCAGGGTATGGCGAAAAAGTACTTCATTTCCGATTCACTTGTCTACGCAGAAAAAGGACCTTTTTCATGCATGTGTCGAAAAAAGCTATTTTTTTAGATGAGATCTCACCTGAGATCTTATCAAACAATTTATTTTTGCAACAATATTATCTGAATGAAATTTCAGGTAATTTTATTTCTTCGCTACAATATTATCTGAATGAGATCTCACCTGAGATCTCACCTGAGATTTTATGTAAAATAATTTTTTAACACTCCATAAGCAAAGCTTGATTTCGCACACGCACTTGTATCGAAAATAACTATTGTAACTCTTTTTAACTGAATGAGATCTCACCTGAGATCTCAACTAAAGTCATTTTTTTCTAATAGTCACATGAGATTTTGGCGTGAGATTTCATATGAGATCTCACCTGAGATTTCACCTGAGAAGTCACCTGAGATTTTTCAGTAGGGGTTGCTATAGTGCTGTCGAGAAAACGCTGTCCACGTCGACGATCACTCGAAACACGTTTCACCTTCCACTTACAGACAAATGTTTAAGATCACCCACACACACTCGAGTAGGCAAGACAAAACAAAACTTTCTCGATTCCAAGAACTACACAATACTCTCCCGCAGCGCGCAGTGGAAGCGTGCTGGGCCCATAACCTGTTGAATATTTAGTCAACGGGAGAGGATTGTGTAACAAACAAAACGATGATCTGGTAATTAAAGCGTTTATTCGCGTCGAAAATATCTCCTCGAACAGAGCTGTCGATTACAAAAACGTTACATCAATTCTGAATAAGTCATTCGCAGATACGACAGTACAGCAAGCAAGTCTCACGAAACACAGACTCAAAAAGACGCTCAGCGTGACACACGCTCGGACGGACTGACTCGGCGCCTCGGCGCGTTGCCACAGGCGAGTTGCGCCGCCTTTGCGCATGCCCGTGCGCACTCGTTGAATACCGAAGCTTGGGGAGGTTGAATTCGCTAATATCCAACAATAATATGGTTTAAACGTCTTTAATTCATTTAAAAAAAAAAAATTTTCATCTATGCTCTCAACCTAAAAGTGTGAAAAATGGAAGTGAAAAGATTAAAATCATCGTTTTAAATCTCAATTAAAGTGTAAAAGCTAAACAAAAATTGTTGGAGGGATTAATTCCTTGGTTTTAATCTTTAATCAGATTAATTTTATTTAAGTGAAAGGTTATGGGATTTTCCGAAAGGATTAAAACTATGAAATCACACTTTTGTCAAAGATTAAAAGTCACGTGACTTGAATACCCTCAAAAGTGTGAATACATTAAATTAATCTTTTATTAATTTATTGTAACCTTTTTTACTTTTACAAAGTGTAAAATCTAGCTCCGGTAGTGCTTTCTGTGGATACACGGGATGGCCGAGAGTATATAAGCCGTG
Source organism: Torymus aiolomorphi (assembly GCA_036365515.1). Lineage (NCBI taxonomy): Eukaryota > Metazoa > Arthropoda > Insecta > Hymenoptera > Torymidae > Torymus > Torymus aiolomorphi. The sequence continues at coordinate 14,658,822 of CM070875.1, forward strand.
TAAGTCAAACGTGTAAATGACTCTTTACGAAGAGTCCCAATTAAAAGGCTTGCCTTGTTTTTGATATCCCCTTTACAATGGGAACTAAAAATTTATCTAATAAAGCATAAAATGGTATCCGAAAATTTATTATTATACAATATTTAATACATGACTAAACAATACATAATTTAAATAAATTGTGTGCAAACTAATTTTCATCAACTCTCCGGGGATCCCACACAGGTCCCCACATGGGATTCCCAGTCAATTAGACAGTTGGTTTCCCTTATGGGAAACCATGTGGGCACTCATTGGGAAACGCTTATGGGAACTCTTGTAAGAACCCATGTGGGTACACATTTGGGTTCACACAAGGGTCTTTTCAGTAGGGTAAACATAAACAAAAGATTACAGGAATGTTTCACAAAAGAAAACAACAATATTACAGTAAGCTTTTGGGATGATTACATTGTTGGGATGATTATCTTTGTTGAAAGCTTACGATAAGATTGCAAAACAGATTCCAAAATCCTTGCAGGAAAGATTCCACTAAACCTAAATAGAACCTTTCATGAAAGATTACAGTAAGCATGAACAAAAGATTACTGAAAAATAACGCGTAAAGTTCAAGGGAAGGTTCCGGCAAAACCTCTCAGTAGCAATACCTAGAAATGTTTCACGAAAGCTTCCCATAAGTTTAACGGAATCAACAAAAAAGATTCGAACTATAAGACTCGGCAACATTCCATGAAAGCTTTTGAAAGTTCCCGGAACCTTACATGAAACATTTTCAGAATCGATACTGGAATCTTTCATGAAAGATAACTAGAAAGGTTACAGTAAGCTTACTGAATGATTAAACTGGAACATTGATTGGAAATCTTCCAAAAGCCTTTTGAAAGAGATTACTGAATACTTTCAGGGAAGATTCTACTAAACATAAATAAAATCTTTCATGAAAGATTGCAGTTAGCATGATTACTGAAAAATAATGGAAAAGCCTAATGGAAGGTTCCAGCGAAACTCCCCAGTCGCGTTACTTTGCAATGTTCCATGAAAGCTTCCCGTAAGTTTTTGGGAACCAGCCAAAAAAATTCCAACTGTGCGATTCAGTAACATTCCATGAAAGCTTTTGAAAGGTTTCCGGAACCTTCCATGAAACATTCTAATAATCGATATTTGAATTTTTCATGGAAGATAACTAGAAAGGTAACAGTACCCTGGTAACACAGTCTGACGCACGTCCGATTGTGCAGCACATGCGTGGTCTGCTTCCGACTTTACCTACATTTCTGTTGGCGTCAAATTACAAAAGCAGCGTGCAGCAGAATTACATGAAAATTGCAGATGAAAAGTGCAATTTCAGTATTGAGTATATGCATGCATAAGTGCGTAAGAATTCCACCAAACTTGCGTAATTTTCTTGCTACAAGTAGAGTGCAGCAGAATTGTATGAAAATTACAGATGAAAAGTGCAATTCCAAGACAGGAAATGTGCATGCACGAGTGCGCAAGAATTCCACCAGGCTTGCGTAATTTTCTTGCTGCAAGTAGGGTGCAGCAGAATTACACGATAATTACAGATGAAAAGTGCAATTCCAAGACAGGAAATGTGTATGCATTAGTGCGTAAGAATTCCACCAGACTTGCGTAACTTTGTTGCTGCAAGTAGAGTGCAGCAGAATTGCATGAAAATTACAGATTATAAATACAGTTCCAACGAACGAAATTTACATGGATGAGTGCGTAAGAGAATTCCATCAGACTTTTGCTATTTTCTTGCTGCAAGATGAGTACCAGCACTCTCTAAAGGAAGATAAGTAAAATTCCACTTATTTTATGTGCATATTAACTTATTCTTTTTATAAATAATTTTTATACTCTTAAATTTACATATATTTGCAAGTTAATAAATTCTGATTTAATGTATACAATATCTGTACCAAAAACTTTAATCACAGCTTAAATATTTGTTTAATACAATCAACATGTTTAAAAAAAAAAATAATTCCTTAAGTACGTTACGTACGTTAATTAAACACAAGAAAGTACTGAAATCAATTATATTGTAGTCAAGTACCCATAACTTAACTTGACTGACATAATACAACTTTTCGTACCTACTCAAAAATATTCAGCTAGCGGGCATGAAGTACTATTTAACACCCAAGAGGCGTAATAGCTCTCATACTCCTACAAAACTTTATAGAACCTACGCACTTTACGTCCGTGTGGGCAAAAATTATTTAAATTATATATAATTCCCCCGCCCTCTCTCACCCTCTCTCCCCCCTCCCCTTTCTTCCTCTCTCTCTCTTAACATCCGTCAAACGCTGTACCAAAAACTTTAATCACAGCTTAAATATTTTTGTTTAATACAATCAATATGTTTAAAAAAAAAAATAATTCCTTAAGTACGTTACGTACGTTAATTAAACACAAGAAAGTACTGAAATCAATTATATTGTAGTCAAGTACCCATAACTTAACTTGACTGACATAATACAACTTTTCGTACCTACTCAAAAATATTCAGCTAGCGGGCATGAAGTACTATTTAAGACCCAAGAGGCGTAATAGCTCTCATACTCCTACAAAACTTTATAGAACCTACGCACTTTACGTCCGTGTGGGCAAAAATTATTTAAATTATATATAACTATCTTTTACTTCGTCGAGTAAATGTATACTGAACAAATTATATGTATGTAGATTCAAATTCTTCATTGCAAATCAAACAAACGAAAGTTGTGAAATCAATTACCGATAGTCAAGTAATGCAAACAACTCTCCGAAACAACTGTATGACTGATCTCAGAAATATATTATTCTAATTTGTTCATTCTTCTATACAAATTAAACACAAGAAAGTACTGAAATCAATTTATTGTAGTCAAGTATACCCATAAGTTAACTTGACTGAGATAATAGAACTTTTAGTACCTTGCGTGTAAAATTACATGTCACGCCCACGTTGTAACTTCAAAAATATTCACCCAGCAGGCATAAAGTACTACTTAACCCCTAACAAGCGGAATAGCTCACATATTCCTACAACACTTTATAGAACCTACGCACTTTACTCCCGGGTAGACGAAAATTATTAATTAATTACTATTATGCCTTCTTTTTATTTCTAAAATTAATAAGAATTTTATCAGATATTTACGAAGTCAATGCCTATATAAAAAAATTACATAGTTACCAACACATCCCCATTTTTCATTATTTTTTCTCAATTTTGAAATTTCTATAATATTATGCATCTTGGGAGGACACGAGAAGTCTAGAGCTGCTCTAGCAGGGGTGGTCGTCCAATCTCCCATACATACTTGGCGGGCCCGACGGTTTGCAGTTTAAGGTGTAGACATTGTCATTTTCATATGAATATTCATACGTTTAAAGATCAGATAAAATGTATAAATCAATTGCTTCTAGATATTAAATACTGATCCGTGAATATATTACTCTTTTTAAATAGAAAAGTCCAAACACAGATGAAAATTTCATATGAGATCTCATATGAGAATATCGGACATCAGATCCCATATGAGATCACATATGAGGTCCCATAATATATAAAATTGCAGATGACATAACATATATGAGTATTATCTGATGTCATGTCCGAAATACTCATAACATGATGTCTTATCTGATCTGATGTCCGAAATACTCATATAAGATCTCATATGATATTTACACGCGGGAAAAGGATAAAAATAGGTGGCTCATAAAATAGTTAGTAAAATTTAAAGCTCTTTTGAATAGACTATGAATTGATATGTATCTTTTTATTTCATTCCCATATAAAAAAAGACGAACACAAGGAAAAATATTTTAGGTAATAAAAGTAAATCATGATTATGCACACAGTACATGTAGGGATATTATATTTAAACGGTATTTATGGTGGACTTATAGGTATATGCAAAAATCTAGTATTCTACATTTACAAAGCTCACCGGTAAACTGCAAACCGTCGGGCCCGCCAAGTATGTATGGGAGATTGGACGACCACCCCTGCTAGAGCAGCTCTAGACTTCTCGTGTCCTCCCAAGATGCGTAATATTATAGAAATTTCAAAATTGAGAAAAAATAATGAAAAATGGGGATGTGTTGGTAACTATGTAATTTTTTTATATAGGCATTGACTTCGTAAATATCTGATAAAATTCTTATTAATTTTAGAAATAAAAAAGAAGGCATAATAGTAATTAATTAATAATTTTCGTCTACCCGGGAGTAAAGTGCGTAGGTTCTATAAAGTGTTGTAGGAATATGTGAGCTATTCCGCTTATTAGGCGTTAAGTAGTACTTTATGCCTGCTGGGTGAATATTTTTGAAGTTACAACGTGGGCGTGAAATGTAATTTTACACGCAAGGTACTAAAAGTTCTATTATCTCAGTCAAGTTAACTTAAGGGTATACTTGACTACAATAAATTGATTTCAGTACTTTCTTGTGTTTAATTTGTATAGAAGAATGAACAAATTAGAATAATATATTTCTGAGATCAGTCATACAGTTGTTTCGGAGAGTTGTTTGCATTACTTGACTATCGGTAATTGATTTCACAACTTTCGTTTGTTTGATTTGCAATGAAGAATTTGAATCTACATACATATAATTTGTTCAGTATACATTTACTCGACGAAGTAAAAGATAGTTATATATAATTTAAATAATTTTTGCCCACACGGACGTAAAGTGCGTAGGTTCTATAAAGTTTTGTAGGAGTATGAGAGCTATTACGCCTCTTGGGTCTTAAATAGTACTTCATGCCCGCTAGCTGAATATTTTTGAGTAGGTACGAAAAGTTGTATTATGTCAGTCAAGTTAAGTTATGGGTACTTGACTACAATATAATTGATTTCAGTACTTTCTTGTGTTTAATTAACGTACGTAACGTACTTAAGGAATTATTTTTTTTTTTAAACATATTGATTGTATTAAACAAAAATATTTAAGCTGTGATTAAAGTTTTTGGTACAGAGTTTAACGGATGTTAAGAGAGAGAGAGGAAGAAAGGGGAGGGGGGAGAGAGGGTGAGAGAGGGCGGGGGAATTATATATAATTTAAATAATTTTTGCCCACACGGACGTAAAGTGCGTAGGTTCTATAAAGTTTTGTAAGAGTATGAGAGCTATTACGCCTCTTGGGTGTTAAATAGTACTTCATGCCCGCTAGCTGAATATTTTTGAGTAGGTACGAAAAGTTGTATTATGTCAGTCAAGTTAAGTTATGGGTACTTGACTACAATATAATTGATTTCAGTACTTTCTTGTGTTTAATTAACGTACGTAACGTACTTAAGGAATTATTTTTTTTTTTTAAACATGTTGATTGTATTAAACAAATATTTAAGCTGTGATTAAAGTTTTTGGTACAGAGTTTGACGGATGTTAAGAGAGAGAGAGAGGAAGAAAGGGAGGGGGAGAGAGGGTGAGAGAGGGCGGGGGAAGAGAGAGAGGAAGAGTATATTATACAGAAAAAACGTCTATACTTGCCTTATTTTATACTTTCGTAGAAAGTTTTATATTTAGATTATACATAGATTATACAGAAAAAACTTCTATACTTGCCTTATTTTACACTTTCGTAGAAAGTTTTAAATATCAACACTATTATTATTAGTACAGTCATGAAAAAAATTATTACCATTTGTAGAGAGTGCTTATTGAATAGATGAGACTAGAAAAAATAAAAGGGCTAGACAAATTGTGTTGTTACATTAATAATACTATTTGTTTTGCTGATTGTTTTAAAAAAATATTTAGGTTTTCATTAAAGTTCTTGGTTCAGAGTGTGACAGATGTTGATTAATTATACAGAGAAAACTCATACATTTGCCTTAGCCACTATTTGTTTTACTGATTGTTTAAAAAAAAATATTTAGGCTCTCATTAAAGTTCTTGGTACAGAGTTTGACATATGTTGAGGGAGAGAAAGAGAGGGGAGCGGGAGAGAGGGGGTTGTATATACTTGCCTAAGTTTTTACTTTTATAAAAAAATTCTTTTATAGAGTTAATTATACAGAGAAAAGTCATACACTTGCCTTAGCCACTATTTGTTTTACTGATTGTTTAAAAAAAATATTTAGGCTCTCATTAAAGTTCTTGGTACAGAGTTTGACACATGTTGAGGAAGAGAAAGAGAGGGGAGCGGGAGAGAGAGAGAGAGAGAGAGTGAAAGAGAGGGTTGTATATACTTGCCTAAGTTTTTACTTTTATAAAAAATTCTTTTATAGAGATTTCACAACTTTTTAAGAGTGAAAGTGCATTTAACGATGTTTGTTAAGTATAAAACTGTACGTTAATAGTGATTTCACTTTTTTTTTTGTTATTTTACTTTCAGTATCCGCGTGAAAGAAATTGAATTAAAAACAGCATAAAACTTACTAAATGCATTCTTGAGGAGCTAAGGGTAAGGCTTGATTCAAATAATTTTCAATTGCTAGTGACACGATTTGTTTTCCCTCATCAATTAATACACAGTTGTCCTCAAAATCTAATTGAGGATTTTCTATTCCCACCTTTTTACTTATTATGAACAACAGGATCGAAGAGCAGACAAAGAAGAGAATCGAACAGAGAGAGAAGGAAATGAAAATGGAAGAGCTGACAGAGGATAATTATTATTACTTATTACTTATATTTTATTATGTAAAAGTTGCTTGTAAATGAAAAATTTTGAATGTGTAACAAAAAATAAATAAATAATAATAAGTCTTATTCTTAAAAAAAATTTTAGATTATTAAAAAAAATATCAACTGATAAGAATTTTTCATCGGTCTTACAGTCTTACAATTAAAAATATTACTTATGTCGACTGCATATTCTTATATGAAAAATTCTTATCAGTTGATAGTAAATTGCAGTCGACATAAGTAATATTTTTAATGATTAAAAAAATACTTATAATCACTTACCAAAATCTAAAAATTCTTGATTGGAATAAACTGCAATTTGATAAACAGGTAAAAAAGTGTTTATTCCTGCTTCAGCAAGTATTCTTGGCTTTGGAAGTTCTAATATTAGAATGTAACAAACAAAAAGTCCAGCATTGTAGATTTGGAACACCAAATCTACAATGTGATTTAAAACTGATATCAGCTCAAAAAAATATCAACAAGTGTTTCTTCATCTATAAAATAATCCTAAATGAGCAAAGTTGAAAATTATTGATTTCTTAAAATAAAATTTTTTGTTAATAAGTCTAATAACAACAATGACTATCTATATCTACATCTTCTATTCCGCATGTGAATTTTTCTCAGAGTCTATTATTATTTCGCTTTTCTCATTTGACATAATCTTTTAGTTTCTGTATACTAAAAAAATTTCCATTGTTTATTTTACACTTTTTTTACATCTTCTTCTTCTTCATTGTTTGTATATTATACAACCAGTTTATGAACTGAGAATCACTAAAAGCTTTCTTGATATTCTTGTATAGATCAAACTTTTGACGTCTTCCACCCTGGGAAAATCATACACGAGAATAACTGAGCACTTTTATTTTTTTTAATTTTCACAATATACCACATCTTTTTCGCTTTTCCCATTTGACATAATCTTTTAGTTTGTGGTTGAGAAAATATGTACAACAGTGAAGCTCAATCTGTAAATTTTAGATTTTTCAAACCGTACCTAATAAGAACTTCTTATATATATATATATATATATATATATATATATATATATATATATATATATATATATATATATATATATATAAATATATATATATATATATATATATAATATATAAATATATATATATATATATATATATATATATATATATATAAGAAGTTCTTATTAGGTACGGTTTGAAAAATCTAAAATTTACAGATTGAGCTTCACTGTTGTACATATTTTCTCAAGCACAAACTAAAAGATTATGTCAAATGGGAAAAGCGAAAAGGATGTGTTATATTGTGAAAATTAAAAAAAATAAAAGTGCTCAGTTATTCTCGTGTATGATTTTCCCAGGGTGGAAGACGTCAAAAGTTTGATCTATACAAGAATATCAAGAAAGCTTTTAGTGATTCTCAGTTCATAAACTGGTTGTATAATATACAAACAATGAAGAAAGAAGATGTAAAAAAAGTGTAAAATAAACAATGGAAATTTTTTTAGTATACAGAAACTAAAAGATTATGTCAAATGAGAAAAGCGAAATAATAATAGACTCTGAGAAAAATTCACATGCGGAATAGAAGATGTAGATATAGATAGTCATTGTTGTTATTAGACTTATTAACAAAAAATTTTATTTTAAGAAATCAATAATTTTCAACTTTGCTCATTTAGGATTATTTTATAGATGAAGAAACACTTGTTGATATTTTTTTGAGCTGATATCAGTTTTAAATCACATTGTAGATTTGGTGTTCCAAATCTACAATGCTGGACTTTTTGTTTGTGGTTAAAGTTAGATAACATTTTCTCAGATTGTTAAAAGTGCATCATGCTCAAGATTTGGTGTTCCAAATCTACAATGCTGGACTTTTTGTTTGTTACATTCTAATATTAGAACTTCCAAAGCCAAGAATACTTATATATATATATATATATATATATATATATATATATATATATATATATATATATATATATATATATATATATATATATATATATATATATATATATATATATATATATATATATATATATATATATATATATATATATATATATATATATATATATATATATATATATATATATATATATATATATATATATATATATATATATATATATATATATATATATATATATATATATATATATATATATATATATATATATATATATATATATAAAGTAACACTGACATTCACTGTAATAAAGTAGAACGAGTCTCTAATTCTATCTAGGGGGATAACTACCACAATATTTCTGCTTCTGCTACTGAGAAGTCTGTGATTTTTTAATGGTTCTTCTTTCATAGTAACATATTTCTTTTACTATCTTCAGCTTCTAGAGAGATTTTTAACACTTAGATTCGTTGAAGTTTTCACTAGAAACCAGTTGAATTATGTATTATACTTGAGCATGATGCACTTTTAACAATCTGAGAAAATGTTATCTAACTTTAACCACAAACATTAAAGTTATTTATGAAAATAACATATAATCTATACAGGTTGCTAATATCTTTGCGCGTTGTTTTCTCAAAAAATAATGAACCATTACTTGATGAAGTTTTCACTAGAAACCAGTTGAATTATGTATTATACTTGAGCATGATGCACTTTTAACAATCTGAGAAAATGTTATCCAACTTTAACCACAAACATTAAAGTTATTTATGAAAATAACATATAATCTATACAGGTTGCTAATATCTTTGCGCGTTGTTTTCTCAAAAAATGAACCATTACTTGATGTCACTACTTAATCATCACAACAACAATATTATCTAAAACATCTTAGTTATAGCTTAATGTCACACTACTTAATGTGACTATTATTAAAATTCTTGGTCATTCTTGGATGCATTGATGTGCAATGAACTTCATCTAATTTTAGTCAGTTTGTTTTTATAATATCTTCTTCAAGTATTTGCACTTTAAGCAAAAAATGGAATGACGCCTGAATATGAAAGAATTATGTAATGTAATAATGTATGAGCATGATGTACTTTTAACAATATGAGAAAATGTTATCCAACTTTAACCACAAACATTAAAGTTATTATGAAAATAACATACAATCTCAACAGGTTGCTAATATCTTGGCGCGTTATTTTCTCAAAATAATGAATCATCACTTAATGTCACTACTTAATTAATGTCACTGTAATTAAAAATTCGTGGTAATCTATTCTTTGACGCATTGATATGCAATGAACTTCATCATTTTTTAGCGTGTTTTTATGAATAATATCTTTTTTCATGCTGTATTTGAACTTTAAGCAAAAAATGAAATGAGGCCTGAACCTGAAAGAATTAATGTAATGTAAAATAAAAAAAAATACTTGAGCATGATGCACTTTTAATAATAATCTAAGAAAATCTTATATATCACTATTTCCGGGTTTTAATAATGCTAGTTTACCTTTAGAAATCGTAGGGCCAGTAAAGCATCCATAATTAAAACACCATAAAGTAGAACGAGGCTCTGCTAGAGAAATATTATCTGCAACAGTATTTCTTTTTTTTCTATTACAGGTGGTTGCATTCTTTGACAGACTTGAAAATAATCTTTTAGTGGCCTTAATGTATAATGCATAATAATAATAATTTTGAACTCTTCTATATATGTTGCAAACTATTTAATCATAATCATAATCTACTTGTCAATTATCCTTGTTCTTTCTGATATAATCTGTAACAAAAAAAAGAGTTCACAAAGTAACAATACTTATATTAAGAACATTATTTTTTTATTTTATAATAAAAGTTTGCTACTTATCTGAAAATATATCTGAATATATATATATATATATATATATTATAATATACACCAAGTCAATTTAAATCGAATTTCAACGATGTAAAAAGTCTTTTCAATATAACTTGTATAAATGACTTGTATAAATGATGATGATTGTATACGGAACTAATGCGTAAATATTGAAAGTTATTATGTATGTATACATAAAGTAACAAGGTTAGGTTGATTGACCAGATATATATATATATATATATATATATATATATATACCATATACGGATTCTCTCTCTCTCTCTCTCTCTCCGTCGCTCTTCTCTCTTTCCTCCCTCTCTCTCTTCTAGTCGGTCGGACAAAAATGCTATACTATGTACCGGTCGGACAAAAATGTATAGTTTGTGCAGACTGAAGAATGTGGAGAAAAAATCGGAAAGGAAATCGTACATAAAAATATTCAGATCTCTAAATCTTTTGAATGAGACAATCTTTTTAAATGAAACCTTTCGATTTGAGTAGATCAATGAAATGGCTTTCGATTAAGAGGGATATGTTATATAGTTGAAACTAACGCAATAGGTATATAATCGCATTGAATTTCTCGTACATCCATTTCAAAGTATATATTCACGCGGTCGTCCTAAGGCTCTTCTATACTTGCCTTCGGAACGCTCCCGCGTTCCTTGATATTTATCGCAGAAAAGAATGTTATAAAATTGTTCGATGTGATGAGGATTCGAACCCGGGTCGCCCGGGTACTATTCGAACACGCTAACCGCTACGCTATCGCTCGCTTGTGAAATGATATAATTTTTTCCGTTATAACGTGCATCTCTGATTAATTATGAAATTTTAATTAATTATGAAATTGATTAATCAATTATGAAATTTTAACGAGAAATTATACTATTTATGTTTTTATAGTAACTTTTTAATTAATTTCTAATTATATAATAATATTTTGAAATAAAGTATATACTTATTTTAAATATATCTTATGTAATTAAAGTTAAAAGCTCAATTAAAGATTAATATAATGATGAGATTCCTCTTTATCGATACTACATTTTTTATTTATTTACCTGCTTTTTGAAAAGAAAAATACTACCTTGAAGACCTTTGTTCAATTTTTATTTAAATTCGAAAAAATAATTAAATTTGTGTGTCGATAAAGTAGGAATCTACATTTTAATTGCACATGACCTTTCATGCTTTTTCGATATTCTCAAACGCCTTTTCAGTATGCAGTAGGAGTATGACGCACTAAGGGAAACGTCCCAATACCCGAACAGTGCCCAATACCCGAACAATATTACTTATTCGTCTCTTTCTTGGTTAATAAACGTTAAAACATCTCAAAAATTTTTTCTTACTTTTCTTTAAAGTTTTAGTTTAGTTAGTATTCTTTTAAAGTGATTAAGGATACGGTAAACAGTTTATAAAAAAATATTTCAATTAGATAGTATTCGGGTATTGGGTCATGACATTAAATAACATGTCCCGGTACCCGAACAGTACATGGTGTATGTCATAACCTCAATATTGCAAAGTTTACATGTATTTTAGATTATGTTATGTTTTCCATATGACTTACATTTTACATATGAGGCGTTTCACGTCAGCTCTCCAGGCCGGTGCGCGAGCGCGAAATCATGCTGTTTTCAGCTTGTGTTTGAAGGGCTAAGATGTATCTAAAAAAAATAATCCTCAAGTGATTTCGATGTATTTTTTCCTCAGCTTTCCGATGGTGCTATTAGTTTCTCAAAATTTTTCAATTCTAACCTCAAAAAAACATAAAACGTGTTATATCTCAAAAACTATATTTTTAATGTTTTTTTTGACCTGCTAGATCGAAAGAGGAGGAAATTTTACATGGATATAGCCTTTTTCTACATAGGGGTTTTTTGATTTTTTCGAGATATTATTCAAGAAATACTTAGAATTGAAAAATTTTGAGAAACTAATAGCACCATCGGAAAGCTGAGGAAAAAATACATCGAAATCACTTGGGGATTATTTTTTTTAGATACAGCTTAGCCCTTCAAACACAAGCTGAAAACAGCATGATTTCGTGCTCGCACGCCGCGCCTGGAGAGCTGACGTGAAACGCCTCATATATAGTGTTTATACATCTATTCCAGTAATTATAACAACAAAAGAACATTGTAATAATCAAAAATAATTTAATAAGTCGTTTATTTACGATTGTTCGGGTATTAGGACTATAACGAGGTTCCAAGATAAAATACGGAGAAGATAAGCATCTCGGTCCTCCGTATTCTATCGAACCCGTTAGGCTCTCGTTCCCGCGAATTCGTATATCTCGAGCGAGTATTGACATCGCTCGGACGATGTATTCGCGTTAGCTACGCACGGGGCAGGCGCGACTTTGACCGTTGCTAAGTCGCGCCCGATTCTTTTTGAATCAGATTCTCTCGGGCTGTCAAACCGCGCGTACGCGAGTTAATTTGCAGAGCAGCGCCCGTACACGTACCGACCACGAAGAGCAGCGCACGTGAGCAATCCGAGCCACTCCTGGGGTCCGAAGCGTCTGTAGGTGAACGCTGGACGTTAGGACTCGGCCTGAACACTCCTAAGTCGACCGGAGGATAAGGCCTGATTCAGGAGCGGATTCGTGAGCGAGCGGCCAGGGGAGTGCACTCCCCTCCCGGTAAGACTCTTCGCCTATTTTCCGCGCAGCGATTGATTTGTATTTTCGGCGCGCAGCGGCGAGCGGCCGGTGTCTTGATCGCCGGCCCAGCGAAAAACAATCACATCGATCCGCCCGCGCCGAGCGGCGGATCCCCCGCCTTCTTGTCAACGCGCAACGCGACGCGTATTTTGTATAGGATAATTTAGAATAGATCTTGTTATAGTTTTGAATGTAACCAAGACCACTCGTTATTTATTAACCTTCACCTAACCTTCTCCCGGATACCGCCGCCTCCGCGGGATCGTCGAACCGAGACGACGATCATTCTGAGTGGCCGCGCCTCGCGTCTAGCTAGCGCGAGTATTAACCCTTTCCGGCACACGGAAAAGTCGAGTTCAATCGTGAACTCGACATTTGTAAACAGGGATCCAGAGAACATCAACCCCGAGTACTCGTCGTAGAAGTAGCACTCGACGGCACCGTGTTCTAGGGTTCGGTTCGCGGAATTACAAAAGATTTCCCCAGGCCTCCCGTTACAGGACATAAAAATGGAACAATGGGGACATACGTATTTTCTGCGTTCGGGTAAGGGGACAAAGGCATCATCGTGCTTTTATCTTTATAATAAACAATTACCTTTATAAAGCAATCTCATTTTGATACCATTTGACTAAGGACGTCATAATTGATCATATAAAAGAAAATATTATTATTTAAACCTTCTAAAGTGATTATTTTCGTTGAATATTGAAGGTCAATTTCTTATATGTTCGGGTATTGGGACGTTTCCCTTATTGCTTTTCAAAATCATTATATTTCAGAGTTGAACCAATACTTGAAAATTGGTGTAAATATACAGATATTGAATTATAATGAATTCAAAAAGAAGCCGCTACCTACTTATTGTCACAGAGCTTCTTCCAAATTAATTTATCGTTCTTACACGTATATTATATAGTTGATATTTTAAATATATTTATGCATTTTACAGTTCTTTTTAGGTCACCGATTATTTTTGAAGAATAGAATAAAAAATACCTTTTCTTTTATCACAGAATCAACTCAAGATTTAAAGTTTATACATATATTTATTATATAATTATTTTGGGTCAAAAAAACTTGAATTACGATTTTAAGTGATAAAAGAAGGGTTTTGACGAGATTAAAGAGGAGGCCATGTGATACTCAAGCGAAAATCCCTACGTTACCGATATGTCGGTAATATGCTATATATTAAATAATAATTAAATCAACAATGAGTTTTATGACAAAAACGCATTGTCAGGCGCTCGGCAATTCTTTGGAGATGACCATGTTAAATTTTCAGAACAAAATAGACAGTTGTCATCGAGTTATGCATGTTTTAGTAACATTTTTTAACGAAAACTTCAACATAAGCTCGAATATACATCGGATCTGCCTGAAATTTGACATATATGCTCGCCGTAGCATTACCGAGCGCCTGACAATCTTCTTTTTTTGAAATTCGTCAAAAAGTATTATTTTATTTTTTTTCATATATAAACTTTAAGTTGTGAGGTTGGCAAAACTACTCACCACTAACGTAAAATGGTTGTGCTTGTGCATGGTGCAAAGTAAGTCGTACCAACCTCTTTTGAAGCCTTATATTTGTTTAAGTTATATAGTTCTCATAAATGAGTATAGATGGCGTAATGACGACTAGCCGTCCACGGCCTGCGACCGCAGGCCTGCTGGGCCACCGCCGTCGCTGTTCTCGTTGACCACCGCGTCGCGTCCGTTATGTTGTGACCTAGTGACTCGTGACTAGCCAGGCTAGTGTAGTGTATATAAGTGCAGTATTTAGTGCTGGCGAGATCGACATCGCCGCATCCTCTTCGTTGTTTTTTTAGTGTGCCGTGTGCGCGTACGTCCAAGCGCATGCGCTGCAACTCATTAGTCGTCGTGCTCCGGTGCTCGGTGCTGGGCGCTGGCGAGCACGTCCAGGCGGGTGAGCGCGAGCGCGAGATTCTTCTCCCAAAGAAGATTAGCAAAAGATATCCCCGCCAAGAGGTCGGGAAAGAAGAAACGTGTAGACGTGCGCGAGAAGAGACCACACGTCGCTAAGATAATAGGTTAGGAAGCGCGTATACACATAAACACTCACATCCTGCAGAGCGTTACCAGGAAAGGAGTAGAGGCAGCTGAAACGCGAAAGAACGATATCGTCGCTGCCGCTGGAGCTGTTTACGCTATTTACGCTATTTACGCTATTTACGCTATTTACGCTATTTACGTGGATGTCATTACTGTGGGCTTGTGCAGCAAACTCATCCAGCCCCTCTGGGATGCCAAGTAAATGATGACATTTTTTGGCATTGTTAACTTTTGGAGTAATTATTCTCTCAGCTATATTTTACACGATATTGTACATGTGCACTGGGAACACAGGCTTGCTGTTCAATATACATATCAACAAATGCTGGAGAATACAATATCCTCCAGCAGCAGCAGCAGTAGTGAAATGATGCCAGTGAGTGAACAGTAAAATTATGTGGACAAGAAACAAGAGGTCTTCTCGCCTCCTCAGAAAGTGGAGAGCATATATCTGTGTATTGCTCCAAGAACCTCTAGCTATGTCATTGCTTCCGCAAGAGCCCTGCTATGAACAGCAGTACCAGATGTCGTCTCACAGTACATCATGCAGGACGACAAGATAGCAGTACTGCATATGGAACGAATGCAACCAGGGCCTTCTCAGCATTCAGTGGTATACATATAATGATATGACAAGACAACCTGGTGCAAACTGCCCCAATAGCTATCACGCACAAGAACTTTTCGCCGCCACAGAAGCTGCAGTGTAGAAGCAAAGAATACCTTATCTTATATCAGTGCTACGCAGGCCAGAAGAAGATATTTAATGGTTAAATTATCATGGTGAGTATTTAATCTGTTTCTAACTATATAAAAGTAATGCATAATAAAAGCCACCATTCTGCTAAATCTGATAGGTGGTTTTTATTTCTTTTGAATTTTTTCTCATAAAATTCTTAGTCAGTTCATTATCAGTTCTTTCTTTTCTGTAACTTGATTGGATTTACAAAATCTTTATTTATAAAATATCGACGCTCGAACGAGCTCGGCCACCCGTAGAGTAGCTGACCACGGACAGGCTCTGTGAATTTATGTCTTTCAATTAATATTACAATAAATAATCACACATGAAGTTGAGAAACCATTCCATACCAGAATACTTATATTTTCAGTCGTGGTATAGCTGAATTTACACATTCGCCACTCTACGGGTGGTCGAAACCGCCCGACTCTCGAACAAGCTCGACCACCCGTAGAGTAGCTGGCCACGGGTGGTCGAAGCCGCCCGACGCTCGAACGACCTCGGCCACCCGTAGAGTAGCTGGCCACGGATGGGCTCTGTGAATTTATGTCTTTTAATTAAAAGTATAAGAACATATCATACATGAAGATGAGAAACCAGTCCATACCGGAATACTTATATTTTCTGTTGTGGTATAGCTGAATTTATACGTTCTCCACTCTACGGGTGGTCAAAGCCACCCGACGCTCGAACGACCTCGGCCACCCGTAGAGTAGCTGGCCACGGACAAGCTCTGTGAATTTCTGTCTTTCAAATAACATTACAATAAATAACCACACATGAGGTTGAGAAACCATTCCATACCGGAATACTTACATTTTCTGTCGTGGTATAGCTGAATTTACACATTCGCTACTTTACGGGTGGTCAAAGCCGCCCGACGCTCGAACGAGCTCGGCCACCCGTCGAGTAGCTGGCCACGGAGAGGCTCTATGAATTTATGGCTTTTAATAAAATTATAAGAAAATCTCACACATTAAGATGAGAACCCTTCCATGCCGGAATACTTATATTTTCTGTCGTGGTATAGCTGAATATACACATGTGCGACTCTACGGGTGGTCGAAGCCGCCCGACGCTCGAACGATCTCGGCCACCCGTAGAGTAGCTGGCCACGGACAGGCTCTGTCAATTTATGTCTTTCAATTAATATTACAATAAATAATCTCACATGAAGTTTATAAACCTTTCCATACTGGAATAATTATATTTTCTGTCATGGTATAACAGAATTTACACATTCGCCACTCTAAGGGTGGTCGAAGCCGCCCGATGCTCGAACGAGCTCCGCCACCCGTAGAGTAGCTGGCCACGGACAGGCTCTGTGAATTTATGTCTTTCAATTAAAATTATAAGAACATGTCATACATGAAGATGAGAGACCATTCCATACCGGTATATTTATATTTTCTGTCGTGATATACCTGAATTTACATATGTGCGACTCTACGGGTGGTCGAAGCCGCCCAACGCTCGAACGAGCTCGGCCACCCGTAGGTAATATTACAATAAATAATCTCACATGAAGTTTATAAACCTTTCCATACTGGAATAATTATATTTTCTGTCGTGGTATAACAGAATTTACACATTCGCCACTCTGGGTGGTCGAAGCCGCCCGATGCTCGAACGATCTCGGCCTCCCGTGGAGTAGCTGGCCACGGACAGGCTCTGTCGATTTATGTCTTTCAATTAATATTACAATAAATAAACTCACATGAAGTTTATAAACCTTTCCATACTGGAATAATTATATTTTCTGTCATGGTATAACAGAATTTACGCATTCGCCACTCTAAGGGTGGTCGAAGCCGCCCGATGCTCGAACGAGCTCCGCCACCCGTAGAGTAGCTGGCCACGGACGGGCTCTGTGAATTTATGTCTTATAATTAAAATTATAAGAACATGTCATACATGAAGATGAGAGACCATTCCATACCGGAATATTTATATTTTCTGTCGGGTATAGCTGAATTTACGCATTCGCCACTCTATGGGTGGTCAAAGCTGCCCGACGCTCGAACGAACTCGGCCACCCGTAGAGTAGCTGGCCACGGACAGGCTCTGTGAATTTATGTCTTTTAATTAAAATTATAATAACATATCACCCATGTAGATGAGAAACCATTCCATACCGGAATACTTATATTTTCTGTCAGCTGAATTTACACATTCGCCACTCTACGGGTGGTCGAAGCCGCCCGACGCTCGAACGAACTCGGCCACCCGTAGAGTAGCTGGCCACGGACAGGCTCTGTGAATTTATGTCTTTTAATTAATATTGCAATAAATAATCATACATGAGGTTTAGAAACCATTCCATACCGGAATACTTATATTTTCTGTCGTGATATAGCTGAATTTACACATGTGCGACTCTACGGGTGGTCGAAGCCGCCTGACGCTCCAACGAATTCGGCCACCCATAGAGTAGCTGGCTACGGACAGGCTCTGTGAATTTATGTCTTTTAATTCTTCCGAGCGGTCCGAGTGCCGCCGAGGCTCCTTAGGCCGTTGATCTTTCAGTTGCGTCACCGCACTGCACAGGCGAGATTTGACAACACTGCGTTTTTACGTAGTAAGGAGCGACAACAACACTACTGGACGCATCGACGCCGGCTCGCCGCGGCTGCGCGGGAACACTAATGGGCGCTGAAGACACATACACACAAGGCAGACGCTCATAGTTGAAAAAAGTACATCATCGTGGCCATGAATGCTACGGCGAAGATGCAGTTGACTCGTCTGCGCTCCTGCGACTGATTCGAGTAAGTACTTTACTTCGGACTAAGACTTTATTCCGTGGTCTCTGTAGTATAGCCGAACCTAACCTCCAAATTTTCATCTACCTTCTTCTCTAACCGTAGCAGTTCAATACTGCTCTCCTCATTCCTAATGCTTGACATATTATGAATACGTTTTGGTCTGCCTAAAGCGAATAGCTGCTGTAGATTATCACGCGCATTCACATTATTCTACTTCACTCGAGGGAAGCTGGTGCAGCTGTCACTTGCCAAGGACATTACTGATGTGAACAGGACGGAGAAGCGTCGGCGATGATGCAGTTGAATTAAGCCCACGCTCCCGCGAATGACACGGGTAAGTACTTCACTTCTGACTGGGACTTTATTCTGTACTATCTGTTGTATAGCCGAACCTAACCTCCCAATTTTCGCCTGCCTTCTTCCCTAGCAGTTCTATACTGCTCTCCTCATTCCTTATACTTGACAAATTATTAATATACTTTCTTCTGCTTAAAGCGAAGAGCTGATGTATATGACTACGCGCTTCAACGTAATTCTACTTCTCTCCTCTTGAGAGAAGCCGGTGCAGCTATCACTCCCCGAGTCATTACCGAGGCGAACAGGACGGAGAAGCGACGGCGATGATGCAGTTGAATTAAGTTCACGCTGCCGCGACTAACTTGGGTAAGTACTTCATTTCTGACTGGGTCTTTATTCTGTAGTATCTGTAGTATAGCCGAACCTAACCTCCAAATTTCCTTTTTCCCTAACCCTAGCAGTTCTATACTGCTGCTCTCCTCATTCCTTATACTCGACAAATTATTAATATACTTTGCTCTGCTTAAAGCGAAGAGCTGCTGTAGATGACTACGCGCTTCAACGTAATTCTACTTTTCTCCTCTCGAGAGCAACCGGTGCAGCTATCACTTCCCGAGGACATTAGCAAGGCGAACAGGACGGAGAAGCATTTTCCTTGAATGTTTTTACAAAGTTTTCAGCTGCACCGTTGGTCGCTGGGTAGTAAGGAGGAAAGAAACTATGTTTTACGTCGTTTGCTTTTAAGAAATTTTCAAACTTGGCACTTGCAAATTGGCGACCGTTATCTGTAACTATATAGTTCGGTAAGTCGTCACGTGCGAATAATGTTTTTAGTTCTTCAATGACCCTGTATGTTTTGGTGTTAGCTTTAAAATCGATAACTTCAGGCCATTTTTAGTGTGTGTCTAGAACAATGAGATACAAACGTGCTTCCCAGTGCCCGGCGAGGAGGATACATCGCTTCGAGTGTTATTTCTGCTGCTCTGTTGTTGGGGAAGACTGTCCGCTGCTATTCTCGACGTCATCTTCGACGGTGGAGTCGCACTTCTCGCCAAGGCTGCTCGCATAGGACTGTCACTCATGGAGGTTATGTTACTTTGTTATGGTTGTAGGTTAGGTCTGTGTGTGGTCACACTTATGCACACAATATGCATGTGTCTGATAATTAGTGCTTTTTTCAGTGATGTCAGACAATTGCTGTAGATGTAGGCAATCTAGCGGATTGCTCCAGCTGCTGTAGATGCTGCCTCAAAATACTCCATGAGCAAGTCAACAGGTGTTGGATATACATAACTCTCCACTTCAAGTTATTGCAATGTCTTTCAGCAGGTCAGTACCATTTCAATGTTTGTGTGATCTGACTGCTATTTAAATTAGTGTTCTTCTTACAGGTGAGAGGTTCCATCCAGTATGGTGATCTCCTGCTCGAGCGACACCATCTCCATATGCGTTTGGAGGGTGATTATAAAAGTAGTGGCTATCGTTCCAAAGACTTAGACAAAGTCGTATTCGAAAATCCATACAGAGAGTAATTTATATACTATAGTAATTGTTTTAGATGTGTGTTTGAGGTACGATATAATCCAAATGTGAGAGAGAGATACCATCAGCATGGTGCAGAGAGGCGAAAGAGGAATCATTGGGATGCTACGACAGCTAAGCCTCCTATAAGATACATGTTGTTGCTGTTGTTCGAGGTCTTCTCCGTTTATCGATGTAGAGTTCGCATACTCTCTTGTATATGTGTAGGGAAAATATACGTAAGTACTGTGTTTAAAGGGGTGTTTATAGGCTACCTAGAGCCTACTCTTTGATCTAGGTTTTTCTCTGGTTATAGGCTTCTCTGTTCGACTACAGTATGCTGGTCCTAGGTCGAATCTCTACTTTTACTATTGTAACATCAAAGTTGATGTTACTGTATTGTTTTATTTTTCAATCTGCAATGAAATGCATGTGTTGCCATATGCGTGATTTTATTTAATACAACAGTAATTGATGATTTCTTCATCAATTAATAATTATCATAATTTTGAATATTATGTAATCCGCAGAAAATTCAGTAATAGGTCATTCCTTTATTGATTTGCAAAAAAAAATTTTGTATAACTAAATGTGTATGTTATTTTATATGTAAATATTCTTTCTAAATCTGCAATCAAATGCGGTAATTATAATTTTGCATGATTTAATTTAATACTGAAGGAATCGATTTCGTTTTATCGATCTGTAATCAAATATTATGTTTATGATATTGCATGTTATCGTAAACCACTGCAGTAATTGATAATTTCTTTATCAATTAATAATTATCATAATTTTGTATGATGTTATTTAATCTGCAGCAATAGATCACTTCTTTATATATTACCAATAAAATATTTTTTATAAGTAAATATGCATGTTATTTTAAATGTAAATTTGTAATTAATTTTGCATGGTTTTACTTAATACCGCAGGAATCGATTTCCATATCGATTAGCAATCAAATATTATGCTTATGATATTGCATGTTATCGTAAAATACTGCAGTAATTAATAATTTCTTTATGAATTTATTACCAAAGACCGTTTTGCATGTGTTATATAATTTGACTAATAAATGTGCCATTATCGCTTTATTCAGTACTATTCTGTACTACGAAATTACTATCAGTAAGCGAATTACATTACATAATAAATAATGTATGAAACAAAAATAAGAAATTAATAGTGCATGATTTTTATTTATACGAAATAAGAAAATTAAGAACGCATGTTATATTGGAAATAAGAAATCTCAAAATGTATGTTGGAAAAAAGTTGTATCTAATGATACTTATAAATGTGCCATTATTGCTGTACTCAGTACTATTCTGAACTACGAAATTACTATAAGTAAGCGAATTACTTTACATGATAAATAATGTATGACACAATAATAAGAAATAAGAAAATTAATAATGCATGTTATATTAGAAATACGAAATTTCAGAATGCATGTTGTAAAAAAGTTGTATCTAATGATACTTATAAATGTGCCATTATCGCTTTATTCAGTACTATTCTGTACTACGAAAATACTATCAATAAGCGATTTAGATTACATAATAAATAATGTATAAAACAAAAATAAGAAATGAATAGTGCATGATTTTTATTTATACGAAATAAGAAAATTAATAATAACGCATGATATATTGGAAATAAGAAATTTCAGAATGCATGTTGTAAAAAAGGTGTATCTAATGATACTAATAAATGTCCCATTATCGCTTTATGCAGTACTATTATGTACTACGAAATTACTATCAGTAAGCGAATTACATTACATGATAAAATGTATATTTGATTCGTAAACCCATTTTCAGCTTTGGAAATGGTTTTTGAAAAATTTTAATTTTACAAAAAAAGAATCTTGTACGAGAAGCTAAATTACAACTTTCTAAATATAACCTTAAAATCTATGTTTATTTATTTATTTAACCAGAGTAGTACATGTTGTTATAAATGTTATTACTTACTTCAAGACATAGTTATATGTCTGAAGCAGCAAACATCCTATATAGGGTAGACATAGCTCACCAGGTAGCACCAGGTTTTATCGTTAGAGATTACACACCGTAATTCTTTAACGATAAAAAAAAGTGATAAATTAATTGTTGATCACAAGTTCTTATGACGATAAACGAAATTTATAAAAAAAAAAAAAGACGGGCCCCTGTACATAGGTGCGAAAACTTTATAAAGATCCATTTAAAATCTCATTTATTCTCGCATAATTTGTTTGAAAAAAATTTATAAACTTGATACGGATATTTTCATAATTTTTTATGAGAAAAAATTATTTCCTATATTATGCACTGAGAGAAGAATACTTATGTTCTGTTTGAATTCGAAAGTGCAATATTGTAACTGTTACAATATCTTATATTCGAATAGGGGACATTTTAGACGGCAAATCTCATATTTTACCTATTACAATATGAATATTTATAGCAACATATTGAAATTGTTTAGAAAAACGTGGTGACTTACAATGCGTATATTTACAAATATTTAAATATATAGGCATGTTAATAGTTATGAATCTTAGGATCACATGACATTAACCACTTCTCTCAGTGCACGCCATCTATGCGAGTATTTTGGAACTAAAAGTTCTACGCATATAGATTCAGCATATCTTCAGCGCCATCTATTGTTTAATATACAGTAGTTGGCTCTCCCTACATTATCGACTGAACCCAACACGATTTTTGTTGAGTATCACATGGCCTTAAAGTTTTTATTCAAAATTTTCAAATTTTCAATTAATTATAACTTTAGAATGATTGCATATTTTGCTCTAAAACTTTATATTTGTGTTTTGGGGCTAATTTGGAATGAGTAACAAAATTTTGAGCGATTTTAAAATTTTGAGATGAACAGTTGACATGAAGTTACGCATATACTTATATAACGGTAAGAATATTTTTAAAAAAGAAAAGAAAAAAGCATAATTAAACTTTTTTCGTTATGCAAATTCTTGAAGAAAAAAAAACGTGCGTGGGATTTGAACCCTAAACAAAAGATTGACAGGCGTGCGCTTTAAAGTGGCTCTAGCGTTGGGTACCGTATCAAGCTGAGGCCCCGCGGGCGCCTCAGTTAACATTTAGAATTTTTTGCAAAATTAAAGCTTTAAATTTAAATCTATGTAACTGCAAATGATTGATACATGTATAACTAATAAAAAATATCACCCATAATAAAATAGGATAAAAAGGTTTATTTTTGCTCCTCGAGAAGCCCCAACAAAAAGTGAAATTACGTATTTTGACAGTTATTTACTCTCTAAATTACATATTAATATACAATTTTTTTCATACCATCAGAATCACTGTTTCCAATCCTATAACCACAGATTTTTTTCACTAAAAACACATTTTTTATTACTTTGAATACGCAGCTTTACTTTCATTCCCCATCAAATTTCCATAAGCTGCATGCTAAAAATAAACATTTTGTGATACAATTTTTTCGCTAATTTGGATGTTAACCCTACTTTTTCTTACGGGTAATCGAAGGTTAAAGGTTTCAAGTACATTTTCTCAAAATTTGATTTTAATCTATAATTTTAAGCAAAGTCGCTAGAGCCACCTTAACCGTGATATATCCCTAAATAATTAATAATTATTTATTTCATTGTAAAGACTCTCCGCGCAATCTATTACGAACAATACGAATGCGCGCCAGATTCAAATTCGAATCTCCCGCCTTGCGCGCGGCTCCGGCGAGAGTGTAGTTCGCGCGTCGCCGCTAGGCGCCGCTGCCACGCGGCTCCCTCAGTCAGTTCGGCCGGCCGCGGAGATATAAGGCCGCGCGACCGAGGCCTGAACGGCTTTTTTCCTCCCGAACATCCGAACGCGGATGGTCACAGCACTCGCAGCGTTTATCGCGGTGGAATAAAGTTGATCACTTTTGCAATCAAATAAGTGTTTATTTATTTGATTTACGTGGCAAGGATTTTTTTACTTGCCTCGTTTTTGGGCGGGATCAATTTTCAATTGATCCCCTTCCTTACCCTATCCTTTCTCCTTCCATGCGCTCTCGAGCCGCTCTCCTAGCGGAGCTCGAAGTGACCCGGACCTTGCTTGCGCAGGCCAACCGGGAGCGCACCGTCGAGCGGTTGCAGCGGGCACGTCGAGTAAACGCAGCTACTCAGACAGACCACGAGACGCCCTCGGGCGGGTCTGCTGAGCGCTCTCTCGGCTCACCGCAGCGGATAGACTCGGTTACGCAGACGGACCACGAGACGCCTCCGGGCGGGTCCATCTGCCTGTCACCACCTCCGCCGCCGCCGAGCGCTCGAGCGGTTGCTCACTCCGTCGAGCTACCAGACTCGACAGTGAGCGCTGGGAAGCGCACTGCCACCGCTCGCCCGCTACCAAAGACAGGAGCGCTGTCTTCCACCTACCGATTCTTGGAGCCTGATCCAACACCATCAGAGCGGCCACCACTTCAAATAGTGGTTAAACGGATTCAGGCCGGGCAGGCTCGACGACCTCCACCAAGAGCGGCACTCCTCCGCTCGCCGACGAAGCGAACACCAACCGCTCCGCTCAAGCCAGGAAGCGGAAGAAGCCCCGGATCACTTCGGTGGAAGTGGTCATCCCCGCTCCGAGCGTCAGGGATGACGCTCTGGACTTAACCGTCCAACGCTAGGGAGCCTTTCGGCCCCAAGCATTTTTTAGTGGGTTAGTCCTTTAGGGGACTAACCCCAGCAAATTCCCAAGTTAAACTCTTCGGAGTTCCCTCCCTTAGACTGGGTGGTGTAGCCTACACTAAGGTAGGTACACGAAGGTAGGCGAGCTTTCTCTCGTCCAGACTCGCTCAAGAGTCGACGTGGAGGGGTCCGAGCTGTGTCCGCCCTCCACGCAACGTAGAAGCCACAACGTGGGATAACGGTTCAAGCAACCGGCAACGGGGGAGCCTCTGCAGGCAGTTCTTACCTTGCGTACACTCGGCAGGAGCGCCGAGTACCGTGAGTACATCCAGCTCGCACCCTGCATGGTTGGCGTCGAGCTATTGCTCCGCCAACATCTCCACGTACCTACAGAGCACCACGAGCATATTCAGCTCATATCCTGCGTTGGCGTTGAGCTATTGCTCCGCCAACACCTACTCACGCTCGCAGAGCGCTGCGAGCGCACTCAGCTCGCACTCTGCGCGGATTCTCGTCAAGCTATTGCTCCGTCAATCAATTTCACATATACACAGGGTCCAGCTAGCCTGTACAGCTACGCTCCGCTCCAATCAGAGCACGACCCAGCGCTCTCAAGCATTATACTGCGCGCGGAGCGCCCCTTTGGTGCATGCAACTCACGTTTTGGGCAATTTGCCTCCCTCCGTGCGTCGTCGCTCTCAGCCGAGACCGCATGCCTGCATCAACCGTGCCACTATCGCCGACACGCTCTACGTGTAACGTGAGATCGTTTATGATCATCTTTACCTCTTCGGGGTTTAGATTTAGATATTTGGTTTTGGTGTTAATATTGGGTTTACGTGGTTCTTGTTGCTTATGATAGGTTGTTTATATGTGTAATGAAACACGTGGATCCTTTTGAGCAATTAAGTATTTTATTAATTTACTATCAGTCGACGTTTCGGAATCATTGTAGGATTCCCTTTTCTAGAGACTAATTAATTAAATTAACTAACACATACGCCCAATTTCATAGGCGTTCTTTGATAGCTCTGTTGGCTACCATCCGGGGAAAACTAGTAGCTTGACAACGGGTCAATGTACCACAGTTCCTGTCAGTTTTTAATTTTTCCAACATGGTTTCGTTTTTTATTTATGCAAATATGACGTGCGTTAGAAAGAAAATGTCGAGAGAGCTACATGTTCAATCTTTTTATATTGACGAGCAACTACATTGCTATGAAATTGGGCGTATGTGTTAGTTAATTTAATTAATTAGTCTCTGGAAAAGGGAATCCTACAATGATTCCGAAACGTCGACTGATAGTAAATTAATAAAATACTTAATTGCTCAAAAGGATCCACGTGTTTCATTACACATACAAACAACCTATCAAAGTTGAATTGCGAGCAGTCTGAAAGGAGAAAAAACTCACTTGTTGCTTATATTTATTATAATTTTTTGTTATTTTATAGAAGTCTATTATTAACACCATTAATTGTAGTAATATATTATAAACTAAAGCATCATTTTCTTATTCACAATGTTGAAGATATTACACTTAATTTTTATATAATGATAATATATATATATATTGAAACGGGAGGCCTGGGGAAATCTTTTGTAATTCCGCGAACCGAACCCTAGAACACGGTGCCGTCGAGTGCTATTTCTACGACGAGCACTCGGGGTTGATGTTCTCTGGATCCCTGTTTACAAATGTCGAGTCCACGATTGAACTCGACTTTTCCGTGTGCCGGAAAGGGTTAATACTCGCGCTAGCTAGACGCGAGGCGCGGCCACTCAGAATGATCGTCGTCTCGGTTCGACGATCCCGCGGAGGCGGCGGTATCCGGGAGAAGGTTAGGTGAAGGTTAATAAATAACGAGTGGTCTTGGTTACATTCAAAACTATAACAAGATCTATTCTCAGTTATACTATACAAAATACGCGTCGCGTTGCGTGTTGACAAGAAGGCGGGAGATCCGCCGCTCGGCGCGGGCGGATCGAGGTGATTGTTTTTCGCTGGGCCGGCGATCAAGACACCGGCCGCTCGCCGCTGCGAGCCGAAAATACAAATCAATCGCTGCGCGGAAAATAGGCGAAGAGTCTTACCGGGAGGGGAGTGCACTCCCCTCGTCGCTCGCTCACGAATCCGCTCCTGCGTCAGGCCTTATCCTCCGGTCGACTTCGGAGTGTTCAGGCCGAGTCCTAACGTCCAGCGTTCACCTACAGACGCTTCGGACCCCAAGAGTGGCTCGGATTGCTCCCGTGCGCTGCTCTTCGTGGTCGGTACGTGTACGGGCGCTGCTCTGCACCGGCGAGGACGCACGATACCGTTTTCTTCGCGGACGATCAAATTAACTCACGTACGCGCGGTTTGACAGCCCGAGAGAATCTGATTCAAAAAGAATCGGGCGCGACTTAGCAACGGTCAAAGTCGCGCCTGCCCCGTGCGTAGCTAACGCGAATACATCGTCCGAGCGATGTCAATACTCGCTCGAGATATACGAATTCGCGGGAACGAGAGCCTAACGGGTTCGATAGAATACGGAGGACCGAGATGCTT
Organism: Torymus aiolomorphi; assembly: GCA_036365515.1. Classification (NCBI taxonomy): domain Eukaryota; kingdom Metazoa; phylum Arthropoda; class Insecta; order Hymenoptera; family Torymidae; genus Torymus; species Torymus aiolomorphi. The sequence continues at coordinate 14,686,513 of CM070875.1, forward strand.
ATCTTCTCCGTATTTTATCTTGGAACCTCGTTATACCCCTCTCCCAGACGTTGCGTAGCGGGAGAGAAGCAACTCGATACTGAGGCTCTCGTTCGATTCGACTTTACGTCGTCGTCGGCGGCAGAGACGACAGTTCCGGATACGCGCGGATCAGCTCGTGTACTAAACGGCTGATCAGACGATCCACGTCGAGGGATCGTCCGCACGCACAGGGTGGGTCGCTCATCACCGTAATTCCGCTGAATTCCAACGGCGGTCGAGACCAATCCCAAGACGATTGATGGACCGGAGGCTGTTGGCACTTCTGGCGCTGGGGCTCCGGTCGACAACTGCCGTCATTCCTCCAAGGTTGACTTGGCAGATCATCTCGTCTTCTTCTTGTCTTCGTCTTCGGGCCCTCTTTCCGCTCCGGGCAGGCCCAGTGAAGGTGCGTTGGTGACCTACACGTCCAACACAATTTTCTGGTTGGACTCGGTGGTGGGGAGTTATATGCTCCGAGCGCGTTTCTCGATCTTGACGAGCGGTATACTCGACTATCCAACCCCTGCTGGATATACCGCTGTTTGGGACGTCGAGAGGTTACCGTCGTCCAAGGATTCGAACCTGTTCCTTGATTCGAACCCAGTCCACTCGAGGGTTTTCTGCCTTTATCTCTTTTGGATAACTTTGGAGGTCGTTGCATGGCCGCTGCATACGCCTCTTTTTTCCCTGTCGAGCTGGACTTTTGAAGACTTCGGGACGACTTCTTGTTGTCTTTAGTCCCTAGGTCCGATCGAGGTTGCTTTGCAGAGTGTTTGGCTGCACCTGCGGCTCGTTTCTTATTAGGCGCAGCGGAATTATGAAGTGACGACATTTGCGCGCGTAGCTGGCGCAGCTCGTCGTGCAGTCGCCTCACTTCTTCGCTTAGGCGCCTAACTTTCTCCTCCTCCAATTTACGCGTCTGATTACATTCGCATTCGCAATGACGCTCGCCTTCTGCTTGCGTCGATACGTCGCGAAATTGCGAAGTAATCAGCGTTCGGTCCACCGGTTGTGCCGTCCCCAGACTATCGATCTCTTCCTCGTTGCTCCTTGGAAGGCTTGTCTGCTCTTCGTCTTCAGGAGTCTTTGAATGAGTAATACAGCCGTCCGATGCCGATATATTCCATAAACGGGCCATATCAGACGCTTCGGACAGGGGGAAGCTTGGAAAATCTCCTTCCCCCAGGCTGCATTTACTTCGTCGTCTTGGGCTTGGGAGTATTCAGCACAGCCGTTCGGTGCCCTCAGGCAGTCTGTATACGCCAAGCGACGTGAAGTATCAGACTTCTCGAACAGGGGGAAGCTTGGAGAATCTCCCCTCCCCCAGGCTGTGCTTACTCCGAATGTTTTTCAAAGTAATTTTTTAATTAATTTCTAAGTGGAAAAAGTATTCAATGGCGAAATAACTTAAACTTTACTTATTTGGAAGTGGAAAAAGCATTCACTTATGGAATAAGTTAAAATTTCACTTATGTTACTTTAGAGAGCAGGATTGCATGAAAATTACAGATGAGTAATGTGATTTGAAGACTGGATATACATTCATAAGTTGTATATACATTCATAAGCGCGTAAGAACTTGACTAGACTTGTGTAATTTTTTTGCAGCAGTAGAGTGCACTATAGAGTTGCATAACAATTTTAGACGTGAAGCGCACTTCTACGATCGGGAATATATACTAGTAAATTATAAGATATGGATCACACTTAGTTTATTTTAATAAATTAAATTTAAAAACTTTTTTTTTAAAACAGGGGAGTTGTGCATAATACTTTTACAATTACAATTGGGTAGTTGTCTGGGAGTTTTACAGAAGCTATTTTAAGAAGATGTGAAGTTTAAAATGAACCCGTATTTATTATTTAAAAAAGTTATTTTAAAACGTTTTTTTGGAAAAATATGTTTGGCCGAATCCATCTCAAATCAGGTAGCCTGCATATGTCCATGTCACCGATTATTTTGAAATAAAAGTATTTGTGTTCTTCTCCAAAAGTAATTTAAAACGTATTTTTTTATTTTTTTGTTGCATCAAAATTGCATGTGTCAGCGGTGACGAAAAATTCCGAAAAAATTCCTACTTATATTTGATATTTAAAACTTTTGTATTTCTGATATGGTTTTGTTTGTAGTAAGATAAATATAAATATGGTGAAATTGATTTGATCTTTTCTAAATTTGATTGAGATGCAGAGTTGATGTATTTATTGTATATTTCTTTGGGTAACAAATTGAATGGATTTGATAGATAATTGAGGTTGAAAGTTTTTACATTTATACTCTCTTAGAAGTTGGACATCAACAACTCATTTTTTCAATTTTTAATTTTTCTTTTTAAAATGTATGTATGTTTGTATGAATTTATGAAACCAAATTTTGTCCCCGGCATAACTCTTGAATGGATAGACGTAATAAGCTGAACTTTTGCATGTATTTTATGTATGCCTTAACTTAGAACTGATTAAATTTTGGAGTCAAATGGATGACTATAAGGTCTTATTTTGATAAAATAACAATTTTGCGAAAATTTTTTGTTTCAGAAATAATTTTTTTTTAATTGGTTCTTAAGATATAGAAAATGGATACCGGTATTTTTAAAGTACATTCAATTTCCTTCTAAATTAATTATTTAAAAACTAGTCACGAGTTTTTTTTTACTTAAAAATGCGGATTTTAAAAAGTAGCTACTTTTTAGAGAAATTACCTAATTTTATAAATTATAAAAAACTTTTTCGGCATTATATCTCGAATGGAGACCGATATTCTTAAAGTACAGTTAATTTCATTCTAAAGTATGTATTTTAAAACTACTCATGAGTTATTTTGGTCTTAAAAATGTGATTTGAAAAAGTAACAACTTTTTCGAAAAATATAATAGTTATATGAATTGTAAATAACTTTTTTGCCATTTCATCTTAAATATGCTGTCACGGCTTGCCGTACCGATGTCGATAATAAATCGGCAATATATATGTTCGTAGTAACGAACGTTAGATGGCGCCTCGATGCAGTATTGGAGCTGTATCGAGAGCATGATGAAGGTACCGGTACAGACGCGACCGGTATCAATGTTGTTGTTATCGTTCGGACAGAAACGCGCGCGGAAGTGAATTCGCGGAGAGATAGTGTTTCCCGCGATAAGTAGTGAAGTGTTTCACTGTTTCAACCTCAGGAATGCAGGTGTGATGTATCTTGAGGCTAATATCATTGTTTGAAGGACGTATTATTCTGTACTTTCGACGGAAACACGAGAAGAACTCAGAGCTAGTGCTACAGGCTAGGATCACCTGTCTCAAACCAGCAACATCCTCGTGCAGTAAGCCTGTTCGCCTGGCATGAAAGCAGCAGAGAGTATCACAAGAGTTGATAGTACGAAGCCAGATGAGCAGCGAGGATGTCCGCGAGGAACCTAGGCCACACCGTATCAATGTAACCTAAAATAACGGTAAGCGTGCACGTATCATCCGCGCCGCGAGTAATTACGTGTAACCGCTCATCCAGGTTCGTCGCACCTGGACAGCGGCTTCGATTAGGCGTTATTGTGCGGAGAGAGCGAGCGCAGAGAGCACAGGTCCGCGACTTATTTTGTAGAAGGTCACCGGCAAGGTTTGGCTTGCCGGCAGTTCGTAACTGGCAAATGTGCGTAAGAAGTGCGCAGACGACACAGCGTAGTAGCCTGATCTCTCTTGCGCTAGGTTAATGACGTAGAATACTGTGTACGCGCGGCGTATGATACCGCGCGTGCGCGGCGTATATTACCGCGAGCGTGACGTCAGCCTCCGAGACAGCTGACGTCTGATTATATGTGCTGGCGCACCGTTAGGTAGAATCTAACCATGTTTTAACGTAATCATTTTATTATACAGACTTTTAATCATCATTTAACTTCATCATCTTTTATTTAATAAACAATAGTCTTTTATTATTAACTTTAACTGCTCGAGTTATAATTTCGCGACCTTAGTCATTCCCCACTCCCCGCCGCTTCCGCGGTCGTTACGTAAGAGAAAACGTATCGTTTCATCTGAGCAGCCGGCATACGAACCAGTGAACGAGAGGAGAGTTCGAGTCACTGGTGAGAAACAAAGCGCAAGTCTTCGACTTGCGTGTTGCACGGTAAGTCACCAGGTTAGGTTAACATTGCACGACGTTGAAGCGTCTGTTACCTAATCTGGCTACTCAATCTCCGGGAGTTGAACCGAGAGATACGGAATTGAACCGCTAAGGTACGCAGGTGAAACGTGCCTTAGCCCGAAAATCCACCCCGTGACAATGCATATAATATAAACACATATTCTTGTAATATGTTTAATCCCCTCTCTTTTCATCTCTTTTGAAACTATTTTGAAGTCATTTTTGAGTTGAAAATATAGATTTGAAGATTTCATCAACTTAGAACAAAATTATACTTTTTTAATGAATTGAAAAATTTTTTTAGCCATTTACATTAAACATATATAGAATATAAGCAAATATAAATAAAGTAAATTTGATAATATTTTAATATATTTATAATTGATTTTATAATGTTTCAATTCAAACTTGATTTTATAATACCGTTTTAACTTTGAGGCATGTTCAACTCAAACGTAGATCCCTAACTTATCGGCACCAAAATTTTATTTTTTTATTACATCTAAATACAAACTTTAGGAAAAAGTGTTGGATTTCTGTGAAAGAGCGCTTTTCTCTAAAATTTTTGTTTAAATACGATAAAAAAAGTAAAACTTAGGTGCCGGTAAGGTAGGTATCGTTTTGGTATTTTACATGGCCATTTTAAAGTTATTAATATTTTAGATGAATAATCAAAATAATAACATGTATGTTATGTATGTATGTATGTATGATATTATTTAATAACAATTGAATAATCGTAGAAAGTGCACCTTATTTAGATGAAAATGTTCCAACTCCTTCAAGCGAGCGATAGCATACCTGAGTAGAAATTTTCAAACGGCAATGACGCGGGACGGATCCGTCTGCCGTGATTCTTGATCCGTACCTCATGTTGTTGACGGATGAGTGCCGTACGAGGCATGTAACGCTGAACTGTATGAGGGCCGGATGATTTTACCTATCTATATCCTTACGTCCGGTGAAACATCTGGCCCTGATCCGGCCCTGATTCGGGCAACACGTGGCTTATTGTCTAAAGAATTTGAAAGCGAATATGTTCTATACTTAATAAAAATTACAACATTTAACATATTTTTGATGTATTTATTAAATCATATTTAATGTATTTTATATATTTGGACACTAAATTATAATCTTGTTTTTTTTTATAACAAATATAAAACTAATATTTGCACTTTTTCGAACAATTATAATTCTACATCTATTTGTACTTTATTTAATTAAACACTACTTATTTTTATTAAATATCTTCTTTTTTCGAAAGTTAGTACTTAACTTTTTCCTTCATTGTTTATGCATTATACTTATTAGGTTGTTCTTCGTACGACAGAAACGAAGCATTATTCACATTTGAGGCTATGACGCGCGCGTAAACAAATGCTCAAATACTAATGCTAATATAACGGAAAAATGACATGTACCTTATCCGGAAAATTTCACGGCGTTGTACCGGCCCGGATAAGGCTTGCCGTAAATGAGTTTATCGTAAGGCAGAAACGCAAGTACCTTACAATAAAAGCGTTGCATGCCGCGCGAGGGCCTTGCACGGCATACGCCATCTGGCCCGTGTGATACCTACGGCACGCCGTATTTGATTTCTACTCGGGTAACGGATAGCATGCGTGCGTAGTAACCCAAGGGTTGTAGGTTCGATTCCCGGTTAGGTCAAAAAATTTTATGTAAAATTTTTTCTGCGACGAAAAAATTGCGATTAATATAGAAATAAGTTCTAAATGATATGTGAGAATTGTAATAGTTATACTTTAGAGTATTGTACGTAATATGTATGGTTTTAAGTTCCAAAGTAATCTTTCAAGAACTTGAAAAAAGGTTTGTGAAAGGTTTCTTGAAAGATTACTAGAATCTTTCCTAGAAGCCTTCTGAAAGATTGACAAATCTTTCACAAAGCTTCTAGTTACTCTTTTAAAAACTTGATGGAAGGTCCCGGAAAGTTTTCCGGAAATATTAATAGATTTTTTTTTTTAAAGCTTTTACCAGTAAATTTGGTGGAATTTTAAGCTTACAGGGATCTTTCATGTAAGCTTTCTGAAAGATTTCAATAAATCTATCAAAATCCTTACAAGGATCTTTACAGCTACCTTACTAAAGTCTTGTTCAAAGATTTCCTGTAAACTTACCGTATCCTTTCGAGAAAGCTACCTGAAAGATTGAAAATCTTTCGCAAAGCTTCCAGTTACTCTTTTAAAAACTTCAAACAAAGGTTCCTGAAAGTTTTCCGGGAATGTTAATACAATTTTTTCTGAAAGCTTTTTGCCAGTAAATTGGGCGAACATTTTGAGCTTTCAGGAATCTTCCATGTAAGCTTTGTGAAAGATTTAAATAAAGCTATCAAAAACCTTACAAAGATATTTACAGCTGTCTTACTAAAGTCTTGCTGAAAGATTCTCTGTAAACTTACCGTATTCTTTCAAGAAAGCTTCCGGAAAAATTGACAAATCTTTCACAAAACTTCCAGTTACTCTTTTAAAAGTTTGATGAAAGGTTCCGGAAAGCTTTCCGGGAAGATTAATAGAATCTTTTCTGAAAGCTTTTTGTAAGAAAAAAGGGCGGACATTTTGAGCTTTCAGAAATCTTCCACGTAAGCTTTCTGTAAGATTCCGAATCTTTCTTGGAAGCTTTCATAAAGCTTCCAGGAAGCTTTCATGCTATGTGGATCACTTTAGCAGGGCTGCCTCGTTCAATAAAGTAATAGCACTATACTAGTGATGACAGGCCGTTGATTCCCCAGAAGTCATTAGCACACAAAAGAATCTCGCGAGAAAGCGAGATGCAGAAAAGTGGATGCACGCAGCCAGGCTACCTATAAAATTGTCATTCAAGTAATTTCTAAACTCAAATAGGCGCGGAAAGGGAGTTACACGCAGGAACATGGGGGCACATAGATGTGCTACAAATAAAGTTCCAAGCTGAAAACTGGAGGCACGCGATCTCCAAGAACAAGTTCTTTGTGAAATAATCCGAAACGTTTAAAAGCTTAGCGGACGACGTCAACTGTGAAGTGGGAGCACGGAGGCTGGTTGGTGATTTGATTTTAAGGTACGAGAGATTTTCACTACTATTCCAAAACTCCCACACGTGAGAAAAGTAAGTTAATAGAAAGTACACGGCACGAAAACAGGGTGGTAACTAGATTGTTAGTTGAAACTTACGAGTAAACAGTCGTGTGCGGTAAACTTGCTTCCCCTGCCTGTTTGGGTTTCGGAATGGTCTTATTGAAAATTTAAGAGCGCGTCTGTGTACCTCCACTATCCCGCGTGGAACTCACTTCTCTCGCCTACTTGGGTTGAGAAATTATTTGATTGATAATTTATAGGGAGCAGGTATGCGTACCTCCACTTTCCTGCCTGGAATTGGTTTCCTCCGGCTATTTGTGTTTGAAAATTAGTTTATTGAAAATGTCCTCGATTACCCGTCGGTGTGCCACCGTTTTCCTGCGTGAAATTCGATTTCCCCTGCATTTACCGTCAAGACGCCAGTTTTCGGTCAGTTAAGAGTCATCGCGGAACCAGTTAATGATAAATCCGTAAACAAAGTGAAAATAATTTTTTCATTTCTCGGCTGCAAGGTAGCCTATCTGCATACCTTCACTTTTCTGCATGGAACTCGCTAGATTCTTTGTTGTGCTAATGAATTTTGGGGAATCAACGGCCTGTCACCACTAGTAGTGCTATTACTTTATTGAAAGAGGCCGCCCTGCTAAAGTGATATTGTCTTAACAATAGGTTTGTTTTTTGTTAGTTTATCGTTTGCAATGAGTGGGACAAAATTATTAACAGTATAGATGAACCACGCATAATTTGCGACATATTCTGCATCGATTTTTTGTGGCTATCTTTTCGTTTAGTACAGTGTCCTGTTGTCTTCATCTCATGCTAACAGCGCACCCGTTTTTTTTAAACAAACTGACTATAATGTACGCGGCAAAATCAATAAATTAACGATTGAATCACGAATAATGAGCGGCGAATGTCCTAGAAGTAATATTTTTGTTTTTAGAAATTTCCAGGCGAACTCGGAAGATGCGGCAGCTCTCACTTTTGACATTTTTTTGTGAATTTTTTCAAGTCACGTGACTTAAATACCTTTAAAAGTGTGAATGCGTTAAATCAATATTTAATTATTTATTGTAACATTTTAAACTTTTCAAAATGTAAAACCTACATTTTAATCTTTATCAAAAGTGGGATTTCATTGTTTTAATCTTTTCGGAAAATCCCATCACCTTTCATACTTTCTAAAGATTAAAATGTACATTTTAATCTTTTATAAAGTGTGAATTGATAAAATTAATCTGATTAAAGATTAAAACCAAGGAATTAAACGATTAAAAAGAAAGGTTTTAATCTTTTCACTTCCATTTTTCACATTTTTGGGTTAAGCATATCGATTTAAAATTTTAACCACTTATTATACTTATCGAGTACAACATTGTGTTAAAATTTCAAGAGATTGTCTTCATTGTTTTCGAGAAAAAAGTTATTTTACAAAAAAGTGTATTTTTGTTCTCGATAGCAGGAGTAAAAATCGATTAATCTTCTCGAAATTTGGCACAGAGATAGCTTTTTTATATCTTCGAACCGAGTTCGTTGTCCAAAAAAATCCGACGGTCACGATCAAAGATATTTGAGGTTAAAGTTTGTTTTTAAATATGAGGCGTTTCGCCTCAACTCTCCCAGCGCGGCGCGCGAGCGTCAAATCATGCTATTTTCAAGTCCTGTTTACGATATCAATATGAATTTCAAAAAATTATGTGATAAGCGTTTCCGACGTATTTTTTCCTCAGCTTTCCAATGGTGTAAATGGTTTTTCCGAAATTTTCCATTTTCACCCTCAAAAAGTATAAAACATACTATATCTCGGAAAGTATATTTTTAATATTTTTTTTTATCATCTAGATCGAAAGCTGAGCATTTTTTACGTCGGAAAGGATTTTTTGTAAAATTTGCTCGAATGTTTTTCTTAGAGAAACAGAACGCGAAAGAGCAGACGCAGCGTCTCCTTCGTGCGCGGTATGCGGCGCGCTGTACAGCGCGTGGACTAGATGTATTTCGCTCTCTAGTAACCTTATTATTTTTATTTATCATTTTTAATTCTTTATGGAATATCTTTTTGCACTTCGAATTTCACTTATATGAACGATTGACATTTTCATAGGTTATTTCGCAAAAAAAAAACCGCTGCCAATTCTTTGGCACTTAGCTTCCTCAAACTAATTCATCGTTTCCTAATTAAAAATTGAAATTCTGAAAATACATTTTTCATAAAAAGGAATGCTAAAGAATTTCAATAATACTTTGAACCGATGCGTCTTATACCAGTTTCTTGCAAAATAGTATATTACGTACCTATTTTAAAAAAGCTTTGACAGACCACCAAGTTTAAAAAAATTGAGATTAAAAAGAGATAAAAGAAGGGGCTAAAAATGGCACTATTAATACGTTTTGATATTTTAATTTACTACATTATATAAAAATATTAAAATGATAGTTCTCGAAAATAAATGTATAATATATATTCATATAGATAATCACTTAAAATTGCAACACAATATTGCCACCAACAAGTGTAATAAGTAACAGTTAAAATTTCAAGTCGATAAATAAATTATTTTTTGAGATATTAATTTTTTAAATATAAAAAAGTTTTCATTAATAACAAATGACAGAGTGAAGATATTTTAAATTTTAAATTCAAAAAAAAGAAAATGTAGGTAATTTGAATACCTTTTAAGAGAAGTATATTATTTTATGTAATAATTACTATAAGATACGAAAAAATAAAAAAAACTAAAAATTCAAAATCTTTTTTTGGTTATAAAACAAAAGAAAATCAATAAAATCCCAAATCCATCGGGGTACTTTCCTTTTGCCGCAAGACGAAGCGAATAAGCTTTACCCGACGAAAATCGGTTGATTAGTTTCGGAGATATTAAGAGTTGAAATATACACACACACACACGCACACACACACATACATACATCCACGAAATCAAAAATCATCAAAATCAAATAATATACACATATACCACCATAAAACATCTTTTTGAAGACATTTTTTTCGAAAATTTTTTTCACCGTTACAAAGCTTCCTCTTTGAGGAAGCAAAAACATTACAATCAATTTGAAATAGCAGACGCAACGCTTCTCACTTACTTTTTACCCGATAGGTGGCTTGCGTATAGAAAATTTTTGCCCGAGAGTAATTTGTTGTATCCAATTATATAAGTCTGATGAATTTTCGATCTTTGTTATCCTTGAAATTGTTTAAGAATTTTAACGCTGTTTCCGTTATATTTGTGTTCTTCGTGTGTTTGCTGATTAAATCATAATTTATTTTTGGTTTATTTATTGCATTTATTTTCTCGCTACTGAAATGGATCCAGCTTTGAAGCTGAAATGCATAAATCCTTTTAATAAAATTAATCACTCTGTGCGTAAAAATTTGTCGAATTTTCCTTCAATATTTAGGAGTGCGTATCCCCTCGTACCAGAAAACGCGAAAATTTGTTCCAACTGTCAACGTCAACTTTATAAACATAAGTTAGATTTACCTTCATGCGATGCCAAAAAAGCTAAAATTGAATGTACTGATGAATATCATAAAGCAGGCGTGGCAGTTCTCAACCAATTAAAAAAAAAATTTTTAGAATCACCGGGTAAGGAAGATAAAATTCAGCTACTCACGCTTGCTCCTGATTTTTGGTCTCGCAGAGACTTAATCAGAGAGTTCGGTTGTACTGAGTGGGAAGCTCGAGAAGCGAAAAAGTTAGTAACTGAAAGTGGAATTTTTTCAAAACCTGAAAAGAAAAGGGGCAAAATATTTCCAGTTGAAAATGTAGATTCAGTTAAACGTTTTTATGAGAGGGACGATATTAGTTGTGTAATGCCCGGATTAAAAGATTGTATATCTGTTAAGCAGGATAATGGTAAAAGAGAACATGTACAGAAAAGGTTACTACTTGGTAATTTACGTGAAATTTATTGTTTATTTAAAAAAGAGCATGAATCTGTTAATATTGGCTTCACTAAATTTACTCAATTGAGGCCGCCGCATTGTGTTCTAGCGGGAAGCAGTGGTACGCATAATGTATGCGTATGTGTACACCACGAAAATATCAAGCTGATGTTAAACGCTATTAATTTACAGAGTTTAACTGAAGGTACTCGACTATTTCTTAAAAACTACCACGATTGCATCCAAGCAATCGTATGTAGTAATGCTAGTTCGAAATGTTACTTGGGAGACTGTTTAGATTGCCCCAATATGCCTGTATTACGGAAACATTTGCTTGAATGTTTTGAGAGAAATGATATTTTTCAAATACAGTATGAGTCATGGCTTCAGACAGATCGTTGCACAATAGTATCTACAACTGTAAATGTTTATGAATTCATGAACATACTGGGAGAAAAATTAATAAAATTTAAAACTCATGACTTCTTTGCGAGAGAACAATATCTTTTCTTAAGCGATTTGAAAAAAAACCTTCAAAAAGGAGAATTCCTTGTTTGTTGTGATTTTGCAGAAAACTATGCGTTTATAGTGCAAAATTCAACACAATCGTTCCACTGGAACAATAATCAAGCAACAGTTTTTACAACAGTGGTATATTATAACGAAAATCAAGATCTTAAACATATAAGCATTGCTATAATTTCTGATAATCTAAATCACGATACTGTTGCTGTTTATGAATATCAAAAAATTATAATATCGTATTTAAAAAGTAATTTCATAGTCAAGAAAATTTATTACTTAACTGATGGAGCAGGTCAGCATTTTAAGAACAAGTCTACCTTCCAAAATCTTCTGTTTCATCAAAAAGATTTTGGAGTTCCTGCTGAATGGCATTTTCATGCAACAGCGCACGGTAAAGGTGCGTGCGATGGTATAGGCGCAAATTTGAAAAGAGGGGCGAAAAGAGCAAGTCTTCAACTCTCTTCGAGTAATCATATTTTAACACCAGAAGACCTTTACAACTGGGCTTTACGTAATTGCAAAGAAACTAAAGTTTTTTACAGCACTAAAGAGACCTATGAAAAAGCCGTTTTGAAACTAAAATCAAGGTTAAGTAAAATTAAATCTATACCGGGAACTTTACAGTACCATGCCGTTATTCCAATGAATAAAACAACATTAATACTAAAAAAACGTCAATGAGTTCAGAATATCAAATCTTCCCTAAAAAACCCGTAAAACAAAACAAAATAAAATTATCTACTTTAAAAAAAAAGAATTATTAATATAAATACTAGCTTATTGTTGCTATTATTAAGGAAATCAAAATTTTAAGTGGTTGTTAGAGAGCGAAATGCATCTAGTTCACGCGGTGTACAGCGCGCCGAAAACCGCGCGCGAAGGAGACGCTGCGTCTGCTCTTTCGCGTTCTGTTTCTCTAAGAAAACATTCGAGTAAATTCTGAAAAAAATCCTTTCCGACGTAAAAAATGCTCAGCTTTCGATCTAGGGGGTAAAAAAAAATATTAAAAATATACTTTTCGAGATATAGTATGTTTTATACTTGTTGGGGGGGAAAATGGAAAATTTCGGAAAAACCACCTACGCCATTGGAAAGCTGAGGAAAAAATACGTCGGAAACGCTTATCACATAATTTTTTGAAATGCATATTGATATCGTAAACACGACTTGAAAATAGCATGATTTGACGCTAGCGCGCCGCGCTGGGAGGGTTGAGGCGAAACGCCTCATATATATTCGAATAGCGTTTTCTCAAAGAATATTTTATTTATCGATTTAAAATTTTAACCACTTATTACACTTATCGAGTACCACTTTGCATTAAAATTTCAAAAGATTATCTTCATTTGTTTTCGAGAAAAAAATTATTTTAGGCAAAAAAGGGCGTTTTCGTTCTCATACGAAAACAGGAGTAAAAATCAATCAATCGTCTTGAAATTTGGCACAGAGATAGCTTTTTTATATCTTTGAACTGAGTTCGTTGCCCAAAAAAATTCGACTGTAACGACCGAAGATATCTGAGGTTAAAAATTTTTTATTCATATTTTAAAATATGAATTCGAATTTGAATAGCCTTTTCTCAGAAAATATTTTATTTATCGACTTAAAGTTTTAACCACTTATTACACTTATCGAGTACCACTTTGCGTTAAAATTTCAAAAGATTATCTTTGGAAGAGTCGAAGAGATTATCTCCGAAGTAGTTCGGAGGTAATTACTAAAATTAAAATTTCAAAAATTGCCAAAAACCAAGAAGGCTCCCACTAGATCCCCGACTTGATATGGCACCACGCACCGAAAAGCCACTTTAAGAATGTAAAATCGGAACAACAATCAGTGATGAAAGTTATTTTTGTGAGCTCGCATTATTTACTACTAACAAGTTATTATTTTCATGTAAATTTTATTTTTCATACATTTTTGCTTCCTCAAAGAGGAAGCTTTGCAACGGTGAAAAAAATTTTTGAAACAAAAAATGTTCAAAAATATGTTTTAAGACTTTTGCCGCTAAAATCTGTTGTTTTTGATAAAACAAATTTTCGTGTGTGTGTGTGTGTGTACAGGCAATAACTTTTGAACTGATCGACCGATTTACATCGGAAAAGGCTTATTCTCTTTGTTTCGGAGGAGAATAGAGAGAGGATAACCTACTTTTGGATTTTACCGATTTTTTTTTTATAACCAAAAACGATTTTGAATTTTTCGTTTTTTTTTTATTTTTTAATTTGTTTCAGCCAGTATTACTTGATAAACTAAATTTTTATTAAAAGGTCTTTAAATTACTTACAATTTCTTTTTTTTTAATTTAAATTATCTCTAGCCTGTCATTTGTTATTAATGAAAATATGGTTTATATTTCTTTAAGGGGGTCCGAAAGTCAATTAAAAATTCAAATTTCGCGCCACAATATAGCAGACGAAAAAATAAGTAATTTGCCTATAACAAATAGTAAAAACAATATTACGGAAAATCAGGACTGCATTTCCCTCCGTTACATTATTATCTATCATTTTACAAAGTTTGAAGTTTCTGTATAAATATTTCGCTGAATGGCATTTGAATAATGTCTCAAAATCAAGTAATTCAAATGCCATTCAGCGAAATATTTATGTAGAAACTGCAAACTTTGTAAAATGATAGATAATAATGTAACGGAGGGCAATGCAGTCCTGGTTTTCCGTAATATTGTTTTTACTAATTGTTATAGGCAAATTACTTATTTTTTTGTCTGCTATATTGTGGCGCGAAATTTGAATTTTAATTGACTTTCGGACCTCCTTAATTAATATCTTAAAAACTTTTTCATTTTTCCACTCAAAATTTTTACCACTTATTACACTTATCGAGTACAACATTGTGTTAAAATTTGAAGAGGTTATGTTGATTTGTTTCCGAGAAAAAAATTATTTTTGAAAACAAGTGCGTTTTCTTTCGTTAACGATATCAGGAGTAAAAGTCAATGAATCGTTTTGAAATTTGGCAAACAATTAGCTTTTTTATATCTAAGGATTCAGTTCTTTGCCGAAAAAATCTGACCGTTGTGACCAAAGATATTTGAGGTTAAAATTTTTTTATAAATTTTTTATATTTGCAAAAAGTTTTGTTGAGTCAACTGATAGCTAAAGTACTATAAAACACAAATGAAACAACGGGGGATGCTATCAAAATTACTTTATTGGTTGACGACGTTTCGGCTACATTATAGTAGCCCTTTTCAAGTCACTATAAAATAAGAACAATATTTGGTGTTATCACTATTTATACAAAAATCACGTTGAATAAAATTAACAAAACTTACAAAATTCGACATACAGATATAGTCTAAAGAAATAATCATAATTGAATAACAATAAGTCATAATAAGAAATTTTTATACGTCTGTAGTCGATACGACGTCTATTAGTAAACTGAGGAATAGTGATGTGAGGCCGAAATTCCAGCAATTATAAACACATATATACAATCAAAAGCTCAGAGAAAAATAAAATTACAAAATATGAAATAGACGGGTAACATGCAAGTACTATAACAAATAATAAATGAAATTTCTAAAAACAGATTTTAAATTTTGGGTATCTTGTATTCTATTAACACTATTGAACTTGGAAATAAAAATCATTTCAGACACTAAACGTTTAAAATAAGAATTTTCTTCGTCTAAAATTCTAATATTGTTGAAATCAAAATTGAACTTGTGACCCGTATTTTTCATATGCATAACAAGAGCTGATCTATCTCTATTATATTTACAATCTGCCATATGTTCAGCAATTCTCTTATCTAAGACTCTACTTGATTGTCCCGTATATGACATTTCACAATCTTTACAATTTATTTTGTAAACTATACAAGATTTTTTACGTTTAGGATCGGGTCTTTTCCTAAATTATTAAACATTTTTAATTTACTACAACCTTTAAAAATTAAACGCAAGCCATACTTACAAGCTATTTTTTTGAATAAGTAATCAGAGTTATTAATAAAAGGCAAAACAACAAAATCATAGTTACTTTTCCCCACGTTATTAAGACCAAAAATGTTATCGTTTTTTGTTACATGTTTAATTTTATTTAGTCTAATGTTGACATATCTGTTTATAAATTGTAGAGGGTACAGGTTGGCTTGTAACACAAAGTAAATATATTTTAAGTTTTGATAGTGAAATGAGTCATCAGACAATTTGATAGCTTTATCAACTAGCATGTAAACAATGGCTATTTTCTGTGAGATGGGAGAATGAGACAAAAAATTTAAATAAAGACCAGCATGTGTTGGTTTCCGATACCAGTTAGTAATCATTGCTCCATCATCTTTGACAGTGAGAGACATATCTAAAAAGTTGATAGTATTATTAATTGGTTTTTCAACTGTAAATTGGATATTCGGATCGTAGTCATTGAAATGCTGTAACACCAGATCAATTTCATCCACACGGACGCAAGCCAATACATCATCAACATACGTTTTCCAAAATAACACGTCAAAAGTACAGCAAGATAAGCAATCATTAATTAAGTCTTGTAAAACAATATCAGCAAGAATTGGACTAATTGGGCTACCCATTGCACTACCAAACTTTTGTCTATAAAAATTCCCATTGAAAACAAAAAAGTTATTAGTCATTATAAATTCTATAATATCACAAAAATCATTTAGAGAAATTTCAGTTTTGCAAATTAAATGGTGCCAACTTTCTATATAGCTCTCTTTACGGCATCAAAATACACAAAGCCACTACGTCAAAACTAACCAAACAAAAGCCTTGTGGAACTTTAAAAGTTTCAATAAATTCCTTGATTTCAAAACTATTTTTAACGTTGTAGGGGGAGTTAGGCAAATTATTACGTAGGAAGTCAGCAAAAAACTTTGATAATTCATACGTAGGTGAATTTAAAGCTGAAATTATAAGTCTTACTGGATTTCCTTGCTTGTGCACTTTGACTAACCCATAGCATCTTGATAGATTACATTTGTCTTTTTTTATTCTAAATGTATTATTATTACCAAGTAAGTTTGAATTATTCACCTTTTTAATGATATTATCAGTCTTTTTCTCTAACATATTTAGTGAATCAAAGTTAACTTGTTCATAAATTTTGTTATCTTGTAAGTTTGATTCGACCTTGCTAATATAATCTAATTTATCAATAATCACAAACGCACCACCTTTATCGGCTTTGGATATCATAATATTAGTATTCTTACTTAAAAATTCAGAGTTTTTTGAGACAAAATCATTAACAATGTTATCTTGTAGACTAGACGAATTGTTTTTATTACGAATATTTTTAACAAGCATCAATATTTCATGTCTGAATTTATCACTGTTATTATTATTGATTTTAAGTTGATTATCTAGACCTTTGAAAAATTCTAATATAGTTTTCCTATTAACATTATTCACCAAATTAAAATTTCTGCCTAAATGTAAAGTTTGCACTAAGTAAGATGGAATGTCAATAGAGGAAAGATTATTAATCCATTTGTCTCTAATGCTCTCAATTTTTTTACAATTGCGCTCAATATTATTATTATCGTGGTTACTATCTAAAACTTGTAGCAACTGAGAATTATTGTTATCAATAAACACATTATCATACTTAAATTTATAATGTAATTTGTATTTACTAAAATATAAGTTAGCTAATTTGTTATTTAATTTTAACTCAATATTCTCGGAATATAAACAACTTTTAATGTCGAAATATTTTTCAAAGTACTCAAAAATTTCAATCCCAATTTTCGAGATGATATGTCTTTCAAATTCAAGAAGTCGGTTGTTTAAGAACTTCATGGATGTATTCAAATCAGCTATTTCAAGTCTAAGTATTCGTAGTTTGTTGTAATCAATTAATCTGAGAATTTTGATATGACTGGTGTTACTATGGAAGTAAAATCTGGCTAAGTTATTAAAACAATTTTCAATGTGTTTAGGATAAACTTGAAAATGTTTACAAAGCAATAGAAATTTACATTTTTTCCTAGAAGTTAGACGAAGAAAGTTCTTGTTTTAAACGTTTAGTGTCTGAAATGATTTTTATTTCCAAGTTCAATAGTGTTAATAGAATACAAGATACCCAAAATTTAAAATCTGTTTTTAGAAATTTCATTTATTATTTGTTATAATACTTGCATGTCACCCGTCTATTTCATATTTTGTAATTTTATTTTTCTCTCAGCTTTTGATTGTTATATACATGTGTTTATAATTGCTGGAATTTCGGCCTTACATCACTATTCCTCAGTTTACTAATAGACGTCATATCGACTACAGACGTATAAAAATTTCTTATTATAACTTATTGTTATTCAATTGTGATTATTTCTTTAGACTATATCTGTATGTCGAATTTTGTAAGCTTTGTTAATTTTATTCAACGTGATTTTTGTATAAATAGTGATAACACCAAATATTGTTCTTATTTTATAGTGACTTGAAAAGGGCTACTATAATGTAGCCGAAATGTCGTCAACCAATAAAGTAATTTTGATAGCATCGCCCGTTGTTTCATTTTGGTGTTTCTTATATTTGCATTTTTAAAAAGAATATTCGATTGATTGACTCAAAATTTTTACCACTTATTACTTTTATCGAGTACAACATTGTATTAAAATGTTGGTCAAAATTTTTTTACTCATTCCAAATTAGCCCCGAAACACAAATATAAAGTTTTAGAGCAAAATATGCAATAGTTCTATTTAATTTGTATATCATATATAAATAAAATAATTATTGTGTACTAGAGCATATTTCCGAGAAAGTAATTTCAGATTGAGTCCCGCGGCAACGTGTGCTAGGGCAACGATAATAATTGACTTTCAAAATATGAAT